>OX328113.1:3286200-3886200 GCA_946811185.2 Hippopus hippopus | reverse complement strand
TATATCTTATTTTCGGTTAGAAAAAACACCATCTCCTCCATCAGCCTTTTGCCCACCTCGCACCAAGCGTTATCAGGTCATGAGTGTTGAACACAAAAACAAGCAAATAAAACAAAAAATCTCTAGAATAATCGATGTATGTGATAATTAAAACCATGAAAAATGTCGCAACTTACCCTGCGTGAAGAAAGTATTACAACAACACGCAAAATTCTAGCTCGAAAATGTGTCTTATGAATATTGAAATTCAAGATGGCGTCCGTTTTCAATTTTTGTTTACAATGGGCGAGTCAGTGAAAAACCGGAAGTTCGGTCGCGTTGCCTATCCCTGTTATATACGATCCCTGTTCCGTTTTACTGTACAAGGTTTTCAACTCATCTTGTGGTGCCAGAAAACTTTTAAATTTCATCCTCAGCCTAGTCAAGCTGAAAAAAAGAGGTCTATAAATGACATTTACTCAAAAAACGTATTAGCCAATTGTGCAAAACTATCTCTGGGGATAGACGATATTAGGCAGATTATGGAGATTTATTTTACCTTGTTATACATCCAAAATGTTGCACTGTCTTAACTCTTTACCAAATGACAAAATTTTAGACTTGCGCAAATTGAAAACATTTGCAGACGACAAAATTAAAGTGACTCGAAAATTGAAAATTGATTTCGGTAGGGCAAAAAAACGTTTGGGAAAGGAGAAAATGCTGGTTTCCAGCATTTCTCCTTTTCCTACAGTGTTTTCAAAAGCCCATTTCATTAGGGTCGTTAAAAGAAGGAATTTTTTGGTAAAGGATTAACCCTTTACCAAAAAGTCCCATGAATTACCAACTCTGATATAGAAGGGTTTTGAAAACATTGTTTGTAAAGGAAAAATGCTGGTACCCAGCAACCTTTTTCCATAGTGTTTTCTCCCCTTTTTCAAAGACAAATCCCATCATTTGAGTCATTTAATATTTGTTGTATGCATAAGCTTTCAACTTGGACAAGTCTAAACTTTTGTTGTTTGGGAAAGAGTTAATGTCTAAACTTTTGTTGTTTGGGAAAGAGTTAATGTCTAAAATTTTGTTGTTTTGGAAAGAGTTTATGTCTAAAATTTTGTTGTTTTGGAAAGAGTTAATGTCTAAAATTCTGTTGTTTGGGAAAGAGTTAATGGCTACAGTTGTCTGTCCTTCTTGTTTATTGTGTGATAATATGAGGAGTGTTCAAATATGAATGCATCTAAGACCCTAAAGTTTGATTCTTCATAGGTTTCACTGAAATTTTTATTTTGTTCCCTCAAAGTATTCACCTCCAATAGATATACAAAGTTTCAGTCTCCATATCCAATTTTTGAAGGAATTTTCATAGTCTTGTTTAGGTATACTATGAAGACACTGGAATATTGCAGAATCAAGGTGTTTGCGCTGAATAAATTTTCGACCTGAAAGGTTTTTTTTTTAGCTTTGGAAACAAAAAGAAGTCACAAGGGGCAAGGTCAGGTGAATACAGAGGGTGGAGGAGCACAACAACTTTTTCCTGCTTCAGAAAGTTTTGCATTATAGATGCCCTGTGGCTTGTCATGCAGCAGTCTGACATTGGCCATATCGAAGACGCGCAAAAATTTCAGTGGAACCTATGAAGAATCAAATTTTAGGTGCTTGGATGCATTCATATTTGAACACTCCTTATATTTTTGTAAAAGAAACTTACCTCATTGTATCTCAAGTTGTGTGTCCTTGAATGTAGAAAAAGCTATTTTTTTTTTATGCATCTTCTTTCTCTTACTGATTCAGTTTTAACTCTTTACCGCACGGCAAGATTTCAGACTCATTTAATTTGAAAGCATTTGGATATGACAAATGTTGCTAAAATGATGATTTCTGTCTTCGATAGAGTAGAAGACAATGTGGGAAAAGGAGAAAATGCTGGTTTACCAGCATTTTCTCCTTTTCCCATTTTGTTTTAAAAAGTCTTCTCGTTCCAGGTTGTTAAGAGTTGGGTTTGTGTGGTTAAGGGTTGATTAGAATTTTGAAAAAATTCGTCAGTGTATCTCTGTGCTGTAGAGTTTTGTACCTCTTGTTTATATTAAGGTCATTGTAAGCACTACAGAGTTATATACCCTTGAATATTCTATTTAGTGAATATTTTGTTAATTTTGAAATGTGTGTATTCTATATAGCTGATTTTGTAGGTGTTTAGCTTAGAGGCATTTACAGTCAACTTTCAATCAAAAGCTGATAGTCACAATTCAGCAGTGATCTGTGATAATGGGCTTTAATGTATCTGGATAAAGTATGGACCCTAGCCCTGACTTGGTTTGAAACTTTTTGCTGTTGATAAAATTTCTGCATGTCTAAGGTCTACTCTAACTCATGGTTGAAGCCAGGGTTACAGTTACGGTTATGCATATATTTGACTGTAGTTCATTTCAAACGTAGTCTGCTGTAGTGTTACTATGGTCCACAAGGTTGAAAGTAGGTTCAAAGTTGGCAAAAAGAGGAAATACAGGAAGTCTAAGTAGGTTGAACTACGTATAAGTACGGTCAACTACATTCGACTGCAAGCAAAGTGGCTAGGGTTAACCAAGATATCACTATGTCTAACTATGAGTATAACTATAGTAAATTAAGGACAACTGCATTAAGCTACGGAAAAATTTTGTGGTTGCGCCTGCTCAGTTCGGATAAGCTGCAGTAATTCTACTTTTAACCGTGGTCACATTGTACCAAGTTGACTGTAGCGAGGAATAACCGTAGTTGGCCATAGTTGAACGTATTAAACACAGTATGGTTAAGTAAGGTCATTTACTGTTAACTAAGGTCATACTATGGGCACAGTAGAGGCACAATATCGTTGTTGACCATAACCAATTTTTTAACATGTTGAAAAATTATGTGCCTACTACGGGTATATCACAAGTTCAAACTAAGTTCATTACTGCGTTGAACTATGACTACAGGTATCTATGTGTAACTACATTCAACTAAGTTTTTTTACGTTCAGTTGATATGACCACTGTTTAAGCCAGTTTTTAGACAAAATGGATCCGTATCATAGAAAGACTTGCTTGGTTTAATGCATTAGGACCCATAATTTGCCAGTGCTCACATAGTGTTTTATAACACTTTCTATTTTACTTACACAGGTTGAAACCACTTTATATAAGGTAGATGCGACTGATTCCTGTTTGGGATGCTTTAATTTTTTTTTTACAACTTTTCTCCTAACACCACACCACTGTATACGTGGATATTTTTGTGACGTAGAAATTTTTGCGATTTCGTGAATTTGAAAAATTCACAAACTTTTCTGTTGGCATATTTTACCGTAAGTATACCAGCAAACAATGAGTGTCTTGAATTTGGCAATTTTTCTGTACGCAAAATGTCCGGAATCAGTAATTCGCAAATTTTTCGACGTGAGTATGTATCCACGTATACAGTATGATAATGACCCATTAATAACCTTATTTAAAGTCCTGTATTTAACCCATTACCATACAAATTGTATCGGTGTCTGTTGACCAAAAGTTACTGTTCTTTGATTGCTTGTATTGATTTTTAATGCCATTTTGACAGCTTAGGTCATATCACAGAAGTCAGTGCACTGACACATGGGTTTCCTGGCTTTCTCATTCCAATACAGACACAACTTTCTTTCCAAGTCCTTGACTACTGTTTCTCATATGCATCGGAGGTGAGAGGTGAAAAATCACGGAAAAAAAGTTTCCTCAACCAGGTATCAAATTTGCAGCCACCAGGTCACAAGTCAAATATGCTAACCACTGAGCTACCCACCTGGGCGTTACTTTTCTACATCTTTTTGTGATCTAGATTATGAGATAAATCATTTGTGTGATTAAAATTGAATATCTCAGCCAATCAGTTAACTTATTAGCTTGGCTGTTTTTTGGAGGAAAAGACAAGTTACTGTCCTGGCGGTGGCATCTACATTGTTATAGTGGTGCAAAAAGTTTGACATTTCGCAATGTCTCTGTTATAACTTAGATATTTACTCAGACTAGTCATTAACTATCAAAAAGAGAACCTATACAACAAGGTCAGGGCACCTGCATGCGGTGCTCTTGTTTTTGCATTTAGAGTTAGGATTGATGGGGAATAAATTCTTTGATTTTTTTTTTTTGGCTCACCTGCGCATAAAGTGCTCAAGCTCAGTTTTTGTTTTCAAGCAATGTCTGGCGACTGTCTTGCATTGCTCTTAAATCATGTGGGCACCATATCTTTTGAACCCCTTTGTTGATTTTGTAAATATTGAACAAATGTATGTACTTTGATGAGACGATGTGCAGTGCAGAGGAAACTGTCTCACTGTCCATCAACTATTGCAAATCCCTAGTAATTGAACCTCAACAAGCATTTCCCCAACTGCTAATAACCGAAAGCATGATAAAAACATTTGATCAGTGGGATTCTAGTGATTGCATGCCAGGTCGATGCTAAACCATAATTACTGAAATCAAGTATCCGTAGATGATATAGAAATTTTTGTGGAAGCTTTATTTTTAATGTCTGGATATATTGTTTTTTGAAGCATAATCTCTTCTTTGTTTTTTTTTTTTATTTTTTTTGTAGATGTAGGGTTTTTATTTTGGTGGTTTTATTTTTCCTGTGAAGAATCAAATTGCTTGGGACATAATGTTTAAGTATTGGTGTTTTTACATATTACAATACTTTTGTGTGCATATGATTTTTTCCCTTGTTTTTGAAAGCATATGTTGCTTTTAGAGGAATGTTAAGGTTATTCACTGTCCAGTATTTGGTGTGTTTCATCTGTTGTCAATTTTAGATCTCCTTCCCTCTACAGCAAGTCTACCTTCAATCAGACTTTCCACAAGATTAGTTATTCTTGGTTGGTATCCTTTAAAAGTCCTTTCATTCCTATATCAAAATTGTTCAAATTATGTCCTTGGGATCAAAGATGGCAGACTAAGTTGGTGGGGTGTCTAGAAGGTGCGGTATCACAGTTCCTTTTACTGAACCTTAGCACAGTCCATAAAGGTGAGCTTCTTTGATGCAGCTCTGTTTGTTGCAAGGATGTTGACAGCAAAAATGAGCAAAGAAAAAATTCCCTCAAATTACCAATTTTAATGATGTAAGAAGCTGAAATTTACCAAGCCCATGTCTCATTCTTATGCTCCAATCAATTTTTTTTTTTTTTCATACCATTATTTTACCAGCCTGATAACAATTGTATTTTATACATCTGTATTTCAAATAACACTTTTTTTAATCCTTTCTTTTATGCATGCACCATTTGACATCCTATCTTCAAGAAATATTGAGGAAAAATTTTCAGAGCATAATTTGTGATCTATCCAGTTATCTTAATTATTAGCTTAATAATATGTCATAGCCATGTGTCAGTTTTGTATGCGCCCATACACACATTTGTGTTAAATTTTATTTCAAACATCTTTTTCTTTGAAAGTGCTGAACCAGTTTTGAGCAAGCATTGCAGAAATATGAGGGTTGTTCAATATGTAATGTGTATTGTATGATATCTCAAAAGCGTTCGACTCAAACAGTGAAATGAACAGTACATCCCTTCAAAGTATTCTCCGCGGTTTGAAATACATAATTTCAATCTCTGAATCCATTTCTGAAATGCGTCACGGTACGCTGATTTAGGTAGACCTCTGAGGCACTGACAGATGGCTGAGCCAAGGGCTTGTCGGGACTTGTAACGACGACCAGATAAGAAATTTTTAAGTTTTGGAAAAAGGAAAAAGTCGCATGGGGCTAGATCTGGAGAGTATGGTGGGTGTGGCAAGACGGTAACCTTCTCCGACTTCAAAAATTGCTTCACAAGCTCAGATGTATGTGATGGAGCATTATCATGAAGTAGATGAACATGCCTAAATCCTGACACAGGGCGTCATTTAAGATAATATTTCTTGAGCTTTTTTAGTATAACATCTCGGTAATACCAACCTGTAACACTTTTGCCCTTCGGCACCGGAATTTGTACGGCTATACCATCGCATGAGAAGAATATGCAATAAAGAACCTTCTTTGTGCTTATGCTTCTTTTGGCAACCACAGGCCTTCTACCGTGTTTAGTTAGCCATATTTTGTTTCCAATTTTTCTTACTGGTTCGAAATAGTGAACCCATGTTTTGTCACCAGTAACAATGTTTGCAAATTGTCTTTGATTGAATTTGGGAAACATTGTGAGCAATTGCTTAGCGGTTTGTACTCGTACCCGTTTTTGGTCATCTGTCAATATATGCAGTATCCATCTGGCAGAAATCTTTCGTACTTTCAAAATACGCTTCAAAATGAAATGCACCCGCGATAGCGATATGCCAACAGCGTTGGCAATATCACGAATCGTGTATCTGCCATCACTTTCAATTATTTCCCTGACTTTTGAGACATTTGCCTTGCCTGTTACAGTCACCGGTCGGCCAGATTTTGCTGCATCTTTGACGGACTCTGTGCCAGTCAGAAATTTCTTTCTCCAACTACGAACTGTCTCATAAGATACCTTATCAGACCCATAAACTTCCCCCAATTCAGTAAAAATCTGCATCGCCGAATGACCGAGTTTTGTGCGAACTTTTATATAAGCTCTAATTTCTTTAATATTCTTAATCCGTTTCCCAACCATTTTTACAACAGTGGTCAACAACTAGCTCTACTGAAATGACTATAAGTTTAAAACTATGTGGAGCTGAAGGCTCGTGTTTATACCGTTGGAAAGGTATTGAATAGAGCTATTCAAGCGTATCATCATCCACGAAATCGTGCAAAGCGTTATCGCACTGTGGTACAATACACATTACATATCGAACAGCCCTCGTAGTGTTGCTGTTGTCCTGTTCAGGATTCCTCCAAAGAATATGATTCGATCTGGAACTTTGGTTGCTTATAATGGCAATAAAACAGAAAGTCATTGAAAATCTTCAAATTTCTTCTACAAAACCACAATTTGGAGTACTTTGCAAACTTGAAGAAACGATTGTTCAGCACACTTAATTAATACATGTATTTCTTGACTTAACTCTTTACCAAACGACAAAATTGTAGACTTGTCCAAATTGACAGCATTTGCAGACTGCAAATTAATGGTGGTCCAAATGACGATATTTGTCCTTATTAGGGTAGAAAACATTGTGGGAAAAGGAGAAAATGCTGGAAACCAGCATTTTCTCCTTTTCCCACAATGTTTTCAAAAGTTCTTTGTCAGGGTTGTTACAAGTCGGGATTGTGAGGTAAAGTCTCTATGTCTGTGTTAATTCTGGCATATTTTTCTGTAAGGCAGTAGAGTGCCAGAGGGCCATGATGGCTCTCTTATTATTTATTGTTTCTATGGCTATTTATTTTTTCCTTTTTTATATCTTTGATCTTTCTTTCCAAAGAATTATTGTAAAAGATATGGGTAAACTCTTTACCAAACAACATAATTCTAGACTGGTCCAAGTTCAAACCATTTGCAGACAACAAACTTAAGATGTTTCAGTTGATTAAAAATGTCTTTTAAAGTTTAGAAACAATGTGGGAAAAAGAGAAAATGCTGGTAACTAGCATTTTCACCTTTTTCCTACAATGTTTTTAAAAGGTGTCTTTCTCCGAGTTGTTAAAACTTGGAATTATTAGGTAGAGGGGTTAAGAGAACCAGACGGCATTGAGCTTTGTTATTTCTCATTACAGCTTAATCATATGTTACTTTATAAATGTTGGTAATCAGGGTTTTTTCCCTTTTCCAACAATGTTTCCTTCATTTTGAAAATATGAATCATCATTTTCCTTGCATCTAATTTGTAGTCTGCAAATGCTTTTAATTCGGACAAGGTGTAAAGTTTTGTTGCATGGTAAGTTTAAATTTTTACCAAAGAACAAAATTTTAGACTCGTCCAAATTGAAAGCATTAGCAGACGACAAATTAAAGGTGGCCCAATTGTGCAAATTTGGCCCTTATAGGGTGAAAAACATTGTGGAAAAAGGAGAAAATGCTGGTTACCAGCATTTCCTCCTTTTCATACAATGTTTTAAAAAGCCTTCTTCCTCAGGGTCATTAAAAGTTGAAGTTGTATGGTAAGTTAAGTAAGTTTCAAGTTTACTTTTCCAGGGATATAGGTGGAGGCAAGTCCGATGATACACAAGCACCTAGGTAGGGGGCATGAGTCGCACGACCGACAACAATGATTGTTGATTTTGCTTTATACTTAAACTTCAATAATGTGTCGCTTGTAGTATTTACACGAAAAATAAAAAATATCAACAAAGATTGGGTACTGTAATGTCCCGTCTAATTAACTTCCCAAGCTTTTTTTTTCTGAGCAAAAATGGGCTTACCAAACAGCCAATCCATCGCTGAAAAAAGTTGAAATAAATCGGCTTGAATAAACTTTCAGCATCGAAATAATCCCAACTACCGTAATTTGCTTAAGTTTTGGGACAGTAAAAAATAATTAATTTTTTTCATGTCCCAATACTTTGGTCTACAAAAAATAATTATTTTGTCAGCTGTCCCAAAACTTATGGTCAAACAAGACAATCTGTCATACTGAAAGTCACTGGCCGCTAACCCGTCGAATATTGCCGACGTTAAAATATTGCTACGTCATTGATGTCGATAAACCTCCAATTATTTGCAGGTTGGTCTATTTTTAGACAGATTGGAATTCCACCGATCAATTTGAGCACTAAGAGTTTAAAACTTCGCTTTTTCTCATTGTTTTCCTTGGTGATTAACTTGTCACTCATTATTGTCTGCGTCCTGGGATCGCGATGAGGATGTTATTTTGCATTTGTAGATAAATTCACAACATATTTTACCTGCTTACATGTATGTGAGGTGAACGACGTTAATCCACTCCGACTAGTACCTGCTCGGACCGTTCTCAAATTTGATTGGTTCGTCGATCTTTGATCGATAAACCTTGGGTAATCTAGGCCTACCTTGATTTCTATTTATAAACAACGAACTCGATTGACCGTGAAATACATGCGTGTCAACTCTGTCAACATCGGATGTACATATACACGTTATACACGTTATGTATCTCGGATACAAGTGTATCACACCATTTTTACACTTACGTCGGATTTCTTTTTGAATTGGGGTTTAAATTAGACTGTCAGGTGATCGGGTTTTTTGTCTTGAATCAGGAAACTCCCATTGAAATCGGGAGGGTTGAGAAGCATGCTTACGACGTTACGTGTGTAGAAATAAAACTGCGCGAAATAAATATTTGTAAACAAACGGTATCAAATGGATTGAAAGATTTTTTTTTTTTTTAAAATAGATATTCACTGTAACAATTCTTTGGAACAAAAAAATACCGATCTCGCTTTGCAATTTTTAGTATGTCCCAAATCTTTGGATCATAAAAAATAATTATTTTCGCGATTTTTGATGGTGTCCCAATTCTTTGGGTGTCCCAAAACATACGCAAAATATGGTACTTCACAACTTGATGTCATTAACATCTGAATTTCGGAATATATGTACACTTCTGATAACATCATAAACTTCCAGTAATCAAAATTTGTCAACCAACTTGGAAAAACTTTAAGATGGTGAAAGTACCAAAGACTGATGTTTCACATTAATTGTGAATACCATTTAATGTCCAACTGATTCATGATTGCGGGTAAAATCGATGTTCTGCATTAATACAGTGGGTTTCTCAAATTGTGTTCACTTGGCAGTCGGTACTGACTGAAACCTGGATGGTAATGTTATTGTCATACTTGGAAAATTCTATGTTGTTTTACCACTATTAATCGCCCCATTTTTGGAGAGTGTAACGCCCCTGGGGGCCTTTAAAAGGGAAACTACGATATTACCAGCATTTTCTTCTTTTTCAGAAAATGTTTTCTACCCTTTAAAATTTCAGAATTATTGTTAATGCTTATTTACGGATTTTTTAACCCTTTACCATGCAACTACCGACTTTTTAAAACCCTGAGGAAGAAGGCATTGGAAATTATCGTAGGAAAAGGAGAAAATGCTGACTACCAGTATTTCCTTCTTTTTTCCCACAATGATTTATATCCTTTCTAAAACAAATTCTATAATTCAAGCCAATTTGAATTTGTTGTGTATTGATACTTTCAATTTAGACAAATTTTTTCATATGATAAAGAGTTACATTTTATTTTGCATATATTTACAAAAAAAGCTGTTCCAAGTGACACGTTTTTGTTGTTATATTATACCATATTTGTCGTGTTTATGTTGTACAGATTCACTGAGTAAAACTTGCCCACAATAATTTGATATAGCAATGTATATTTATAAGGAACAAACCTATCCAAGTGACACATTATTGCTCTTGTGTTATACGTATTTGTTGTGTTAATGTTGTACAGCATCAGTGGCTAAAATTTGCCCACAATAACTTGAAGTACACAAATACTGTACAGTGATAGACAGTTTAAAACTGATAACTTGTGAAAACAGTCTCTTGTTACTTAGGGTTTTTTGTGTGTAAAAATATTGTGATAGGAAGAGAATTTGCTCACAAGGAGCAATTTCTCTTTTCAACACAACATTTTCATAAGATGTGTGCTGCAAGTTAATAGTTCTCCAGTGATAGTAATGTAAGTTTTTTAACACTTCACCAAACAATCCTAAGAGAGAAAGCTTTTGAAAAAATGTGGGTTAAGGAGAAAATGCTGGTTACCAGCATTTTCTTCTTTTCCCTCAATGTTTTCTACCCTTTCAAATACATATCCAATCATTTGAACCACATAAAGAATATCATAGGCAAATGCACTTTTGGCCAGTCTTAAATTTTGTTGTCTTGTAAAAGGTTAATTTCTTTACAGCAGGCTTACTACTCTGTTGTTGGTCATACCATGTTTTTCCTGTGTTTAGTTATCTTTTGCCAATTATATTTGCCCTGATTTTGTTACATGCTTGTGATATTTGTTTATATTTACTACTTACTTTTCTCTGTTGTTGGTTCAGTTTTGTATTTTTTTAAGTTTCTCATATTTTGGAAATGATCTCATATTTTAAATATGAAATACTACAACAGTTCTTTTTCGTGTGGTAGGATGAGGTTAAATTGCATGTGTAAAGAGGTATGCTTCGGATTTGTCTAATGTTTATATTGTCAAGGGCTTATGACCAAACAAAAATGGAAGCAATTCAAACAATAAACAATGCAAAAAGAAACTTTTGAATCATACGTATACATGAATAGTTTTTAATAACACATTACCAAACAGTCGTGTGTTTGAACGACCCTGAGAAAAAAGGCTTTTGAAAATATTGTCGGAAAAAGAAGAAAATGATGGTTACCAGCATTTTCTCCTTTTCCTCATGTTTTCTTCTTCTCTTTCCTAGACATATGTCACTATTTTTGCTTCAAACGATTTGTTGTCTGACAATGCTTTCAATTTGGACAAGTCTATAATTCAATTGTTTGGTAGAGGGTTTATGCATGCAAATCTGTCTCTTGGAGTTTTGTCTTTTGAAAATTTGATAAATATATCTATATTTTAAATTTGAACTGTATTGAAAATCATTAATTGTAATGTTCAAGAAAAGGTGCCATTTGATATTAAATATGTATGTCGTATAAACCATGGATACTTAAACATTGATGTATAAATTTTGATCAAAGTTTAGTCAAACTTTTAAATATTTTAAAAATTGTCAGGATTGTCAAAATTGTAGTGCTTAGCTCTTCAATAAAGGACAAAATTTTAGACTGGTCCAAATTCAAAGCATATCCAGATGACAAAGGTGACCAAAATGACAAAGCTTATCCTTGAAAGGGTAGAAAACACTATGGGAAAAGGAGAAAATACTGGTTACCAGCATTTTATCCTTAGCCCACAATATTTTCAAAAGCCTTCTTCCTAACAGTGGTTAAAAGTTGGGATTGTGTGGTAAAGGGTTTAGAGTGCTAGGGCTTTTTGGCAATCATATTTTCCTTTCGTGAAAATATTTTTTAGACTATGCATAGGAAACTGAACTGAATAACTTTTTACCATACACCAAATTATGAAATTTTTTTCAAATTCAAAGCATTTGTAGATGACATGCTCAGTGAGGCTTGAATAATTTTGATTTGCCTGTGAAAGGGAAGTTAGCATTGTCTGAAAACAGGAAATGCTTGTTACCACCATTATCACCATTCTCACTGTGTTTTCAGAAGCCTTTTTCTTTGGAGCCTTTAAAATTTGGATTGTTTGGTAATGGCATTAAGTCTTTATCACTCAATCCCAGGATTTATCAACTCTCAGAAATAAAGCTTTTGAAAACATTGTGGGAAAGGACAAAATGCTGGTTACCAGCATTTTCTCCTTTTCCCACAATTTTTTCCATTCTTCCCAAAAGAAAGTTCATTTTTATTTTTGAATCACATTTATTTTGTTGTCTGTAAATGCTTTCAGTTTGGACTAGTCCAAATTTTTTTCATTTGGTAAAGGGTTAGATATCTTTTATGGCCATGTTCATATAGAGGAACATGGCCGCGCCTCTTGTGAAAATATTACCGATGATGTTCCCTTCATGAAATAAACTACAATCTTTCACCGAAAAAACAAATACCTTCTAAATCTTTTATGGCCATGTTCATTTAGAGAAAACCTAAGGATACCTTTTACATATATTTTCACAGTTTTAAGTACAACTCGGATCCGGAGGACAATTCCAGTATAACTTCCGGGTCTGGGTTTGGGGCACACAGCAGTCCCCAGTCCAACTCCCAGACGGCCTCCCAGCAGATTGTGATACCCCAGGCTGCCCTGGACAATCTCGTGCAGCAGTTACAAGAGACGAAAGATAGAAGTAAATTGTTGCAGGAAACAATGCAGCAGGTGCTGGAGGAGTTTGAGAATTTTAAAGTAAGTTTTGCACATAGTGTTGACAGATTTTATGTAAATGATGAGTTGCCAGGCCTGGTTGCTCAATGGTGATGTGCAGGGTGTTAAACCACAGAGTGGCTGGTTCCATCCTCCAGCTCGGTAAATTTGTTTCAGTGGATTGATGATAGTCATTGTGACAAGTATTATTCCTCTGTCATTGCTGGAATTCATTTTGAGGAGTTTATGTAGTAAAACAGGCAGTGGCTTTCAAAGAATATTGTGGGAAAAATTGGGAACAGGGGATTGCTGGTTTGAATTCCCAGTTCGGCCATTTTCTTTCCTAGGATTGATGATAGTCATTTCAACAGGAATCATTTCTCTTTCATCGCAGATCATTGTTAGCTCACCTGAGCACAAAGTGCTCAAGATAAACTTTAGTGATAGTGCTGCGTCCGTTGTGCGCGTGTCAACATTTACCTTGTGTGCACTCTAAAGGCCACATTTTTATTCAAATACTCATGAAACTTGGTCTGAATTTTAGTCTTGAAAAAGTCTCACACTTGTTTGAAATTGGGTCACGTTGGGTCAAAAAAGTCGGTCACTGGGCCATATCTGAGAAAAACCATGTGTGCACTCTGTATGCCAAATTCTTAGTCTGATTCTTATGAACATTTGTCAGAATGTTTGTCTTGATGATATCTCCGACATGTTAGAAATTGAGCTCTAGAGGCCACATTTATAGCCCAATACTAATAAAACTTGATCAGATTGTTGGTCTTGATGATAACTCAGAGAAGTAAATAATTAGGTCACTTCTGGTCAAAAACTAGGTCACTTGGACAAGTCTTAGACTATCCTTGTGTGCACTTTGTGATACTCAAACATTGAAACATGGTCAAAATGTTTGTTTTGGTGAAATCTCAGACAAGTTAAAAAACAGGTCATGTTGGTCAAAAAGTAGGTCGCACACACACGTGTTTTCAGCTTTATCAATCCTAGATGACTATACTCAGGTGAGCGCATTAGGGCCAATGGCCTCCTTCTTTCGACATTGAGTATGTGGAAAATCAGCTAGTGGCTTGGGAAGAACATAGTGTAAAGTACTAGTTACAGAGACTTCAAGAAAGCATGGATAGGTGCACAGGCCACTGCAATAGTTCTGAATAATGTTGAAAATGGCATTAAAAACCATACAACATAACAAAAATAATTTCTGAAGTGAGCAATATAGGGTCATCATCGTGCTCTTGTTTTGTTCCTAGAAAATCCAGATTTCCAACCGAGATGAGATGAGTCATGTAAAGAATCAGATTGATTAGGATAGGTTCAGATTGGAGAGGATTGAAGAGCAAATGAATGATATAGCTGAATTGAATCAACATGAAGTCAACAACTTAAAACAGGTAAGGGACTGTTATATCCTCTTTTAGCACAGAATATTTTATAAGGTCTGTTTAACTTTTTACCAAAGGACAATACTTAGAACAGGTATGGTATTATCATGACCTCTTTTACCACAGAATATTGTATAAACTCTGTTTAAACTTCTAATCACACAACAAAATTTTAAACTTGTCCCATTTGAAAGCATTTGCAGATGACAAATATGACTTAAAAAGTGAAATTGGCTTCTGGAAAGTTGCAGGATAATTACACGTGTTTACATCTGTTAGAATAGGATATATATATGTGTTTACAACTGTCTACATATATATGTATTTACAATTGTTTACAGGATGTACATGTATGTGTGTGTTAACAACGGTTTACAGGATATGTTTGTATCAGTATTCCCGCTAGAATTTTTATTTGGAGGTTATGTACACCCTACAATTGAAAAATAGGGGTATAAGAAAAAAAATGGCGGTACTAATTCAGAAAAACCAGTACAACTCTAAATTTTTGTTTTCTTAAATGCCTCTTTCTCTTTCAGGTGGAGGGAACTCATATCTATCTACTTAGTGAATGTATATTTTTACATGTAACAAACGGTAGAAAAATTGTTTGGCAAAGTGTTAACTAGTAGTGCCTGACTTTCTTACGGGAACACGATTTCTGAAATCCGAAAGCTTTCAAAGTACTACGCCATTTCCAATTATAGTTTACAGACGAAAGACGTTGACGTCGACAAAACGCTTTTTCAAAGAGTGCGTCAAAGAAAGAACAGATGAATTACGGATATTGTTTTTTAAACAAACGGGTCTCAGTCTGCAATTAGTTATCACGAGAATAAACACCGAGTATGCCAACCGTGTAAATGTTCTAAAAATAGAAAGCTGGGAATCCTAAATTTTTCCGATTATTTACATTTTCCGAAAATCAGGTTAAAATGAGCCCTTCTATGCAAGCAACTTCTTTTTTTCTCCGATCTTCGTCCGTATTTTTTGTACATGATTTCACGTATTGGTTTGTTATTTTGTACGTTTTTAATTTCATTTATATGTGTTTCACGTAAGATTTTCAGGAACTCTGTGTATGTTTACAACAGTTTACAGGACAAAACGTGTCTGTCTACAACTTTTTACAGGACATATATATGTGTATGTACAAGTGTTTACAGGACATATATGGGTGTCTACAACTGTTTACAGGACATATATGTGTGTTTACTACTTTTACAGGCCATATATGTGTGTATGTACAACTGTTCTCAGGACATATATGTGTGTCTACAACTGTTTACAGGGTATATATGTGTGTTTACTTCTTTGTACAGGACATGTATATGTATTAACATCTGTTTACAAGATATATTGTCTACAGCTATAAACAGGAGATATATGTGAATTTACAATTGTTTACAGGACATTATATATGTGTGTTTAAAACTGTGATGTATATATGTATTTACAACTGTTTACAGGATATAGGCAGTATGGAGGAGAAGATAGAGTACAGACTTGAAGAAAGAACCAGTGATATACAGGATCTGTTAGAAAACTGTCAAACCAGGGTAAACTGTCACCTAGTATGATGTTATATGTGTAGATTGTTATGTTGTAGTAGCTTTTCCTGAGTCTGTATTTGCTTCATAGGAAAATTCTATGTCTCCAATGGATGAACTTAATCCTTATCCTGCTGTCTAACTTATATGATACCTTCAAGTCGATAGTAAAAACCCAAAGGTTGCTATTTCAAAGTTATATTTGAAGGAGAGATATCTCCTTATCGGACAGTGTAGATCAAAGATCAGACTGCACATTCTGTGCAGTCTGATCTTGATCTACACTGTCTGCTAAAGGTCGGTGAGTCACGCTTAGCAGCCTAAGGGTTAGTGTCCAAAGGTTTTATTCAGAGAGAAGCAAATAAATGCATCAGGAAAGCTACTATAATGCAATGTTTCTTCTACAAATTTCAGCAACAAAATATTGTTATAGAGACAATTTTATTTGAAACTGATTAGAAGTTATAGACAATTTAGGAAAAGTATTGGAGAACAGTGTCCCCAATCAATTGAGAATACTTCTCAGTATCTAAAGTAATCACATTAGAAAGTAAAATTGATAGTTTGCATTAAATACAGTTCTTGTCTGAAAAGGTGATGGCTTTGCTATTGGCGCGGACTAAAACCCTATCAGCAATGTCATTGCTGTCATTGGAAAATTGGTATTTGTGTCACCCCTAATGATCACCCGAGTTAGGAAAGTGTAATGCCCCTGAGGATGTTAAATAGAGACAATATGATTTTTTTTTTTTCTCGTCTGTTTTAGATTACAAAAATGGAGTTACAACAACAACAACAGCAGTTGATCTCCATGGAGATGGTGGAGAACGTGACATTTCGAACAATCCTCACCAAACTTATCAATGTTGTGCTGGCTTTACTAGCTGTGATACTTGTTTTTGTTTCTACGACGGCAAACCTTCTCGCACCTTTTTTGACCACAAGGTATCTAGATCAATTCTTTACCAAGTGAAAAAATTTTAGACCTCAAGAGGTGAATGTGGAACTTTTCCACGTGTGTTTTGGAAAATTTTACAAGAGAGGGGAAAAAAACTTCCTCATTTATGTAACAGGCATTGTTAGATCATCTTGTTATCCCCCGCTGAAGGCGGAGGGATAAAGTTTCAGCGTTGTCCGTCCATCCGTGTGTCCATCTGGGAGAATATCTCCAATACCATTGGACGGAATTTCGTGAAACTTTATACGCGTGTATAATTACCCATTCTGCCGATAAATTTTTTTTTCTTTTTTTGATTCGATGAAAAATGGCCAACCAGGAGTTTTTAAGTTAAGAGGTCATGTAAATTTTTCGGCGGGGGATATCATTTCAACGAAATTGCTTGTTTAGATATGAATTCATTCACACAGTTCAACACGATATATCTAACAGGTTGATCTATGAGGACTTAAACAGTAGCATATAGTCTTACTCTGGTAAAAGGGGCTGTAATGCACCTCTTATGATCCATGATGCCAATGTGTCTAAAATTTTTTCTTCTGGTTCAAATATATGAGCCATGCTCTGAAAAGGGGGCTTAATGCATTTGCGAAAAGTATTGACCTGGCCCGAAACTTTTCGCTATTGGTCAATTTTCTGTTTGTCAAAGGACCAATCTACCTCATGATTAAGTCAGTTATTGAAAAAAGTGGCTCCTATGGATCCATAATTATGTGATGACTTGAGCTACTGTATGTATAACAGAGATGCATTAAGCCCCCTTTTTACAGAGCATGGCTCATATAAAGTGAGCCATGCTCTGGCAAAAGAGGGTGTCTCAATGATCCATAATACCGAACAAACAAACATTTTAATGACAAAAACTTACACAGTTTTATCGTCATAACACACATGAAAATACACAATGCAATGTCATCATGCTGGAGCTGAAGAGAAAAATAAGGAAATAGCTTACAGGTTGTAGGTTGCCCAATAAGAAGAAAAAAAAGTTTTGAGTTGAAAATTTGAAAATAAAGAAAATAAATTAATAAATTGAAAAAAAGAATTAATACCAAACAAGTCATTATAAATTGTGGATCGATATTGTCTATTTTCTTTAACAACAGACTGAACCATGAAGTACACTGGTCCTTTGACATTCAGAAAATTGACCTATAGCAAAAAGTTTCGACCAAGGTCAGCCTGCGCGGACTGCGCAGGCTGACCTTGGTCGATATTTTTCGCAGATACATTAAGCCCCCCATTCACAGAGTATGGTTCATTTGTTTTTCCTTTTTCTCTTTCAGAGCACGTATTTTAAGCACAGCCATTCTAGTGACTGGTATCGTGTTAGCGTGGAATAACTGGACCTCTATGTGGGATTTAGTCCTTTATTTCTACTCGTATATAGAGTACTTGTTGCCGAATCGATAACGACACCAAGAATCTCTGGTCATGTCCATAAATGCATTTTTTTCACATGACTCGAAAGCTTTGGAACACTTCCACTTGTCAGAGGAACATAAGATGGCAGGAAAGTGTAGCGGATGTAAGCAGAGATTGTGATCAGATGTTTAAAGATTGTGAATTTGTCTTTATGTGATAACAGAAATGTGTACAAGGGTTGCACATTTTTGGACAACTATTATTGTGGAAGAAAATAAGCTCTTTCACACAATCCATCGCTGTACAGAATATTTCAAAACCTATGAAAAAGCTGTCACATATTCCTCAAGTGGCAAGCATTTGATTTGAAAGGAAAATGTCGTTTTTCAAGTCTTTGGAAACTATTGCTAGCATAAGAGCAACTGCATTTTTACATGCAATTGCTTGTTTTTCCCCCTAGATTTTGCCAAAGTCTCACAACTGCTCTGGCTCGAAAAGTGATACTTATCCACTAATGAGAAAATGAATTTAGTCGTGCTTTAGGCAAAAAAAAGTGTAATGCATATGCAAATAGTATCAACCCAGGTCAGCATGCCGGAAAGTTTTGACAGTCGGCTCGTAGACAAAATGGATTTTATGGATCCATAATTATGTGATAGACTTGCTTGGTGTAATGGATCATAGAGATGCGTTAAAGCCCTTTTTTTTCCGTTTTTGGCTTTTCGAAAAGGAAAAACTGACTGGGTAGGTAGTACTCTTCTGTTCTTTAACTCTTTACCAAGCGACAAAATTTCAGACTTGTCCAAATTGAAAGCATTTGCAGAGGACAAATTAAATGTGACTAAAAAATTGAAATTTGTTTGAGGAAGGGTAGAAAACATTTTGGGAAAAGGGGAAAATGCTGGTTACCAGCATTTTCTCCTTTTCCCACAATGTTTTCAAAAGGCTTCTTTCTCAGGGTCGTTAAAAGTCGTTATTATGTGGTAATGGGTTAACTGGATCAGCCTTTGTGAAAAGAGGAAAGTAAAAAAAGATACATGCACAAAGATTTTGTTCTGCCGACGGAGGTAAGCATCGAGCCTTGTGTACTGGGAACATGACATCACTTCTCATCGGAAAGAATTCCTTACCCGTATATCAGTGTTGTGTGTTAACACATGTATCAGTGAAGTTTTAGACGATAATCTGCATCGTTCATTTATCATCGGAGAAATGGTGATGATTTTTTGGGGAGATCTCGTACAAGGTTTATATTTGTGGTTCATGATCATCGAGGTGCAACTGAAACATAGCGATCAACTTTGGGACATACATGTAGAATGGTTCATTATTATCAAGGTGCAAATGAAATATTGCGATCAATTTTGGGACGTACATGTAGAATGGTTCATTGTCATGAAGGTGTAACTGAAATATGGTGATCAATTTTGAGACATTCAGAAACATGGAAACATTAACATCATGGTCAAAGTTAGTGCGTTGGGGATATAGAAGTGAACTTTGAAAAGTTTTGGCACATGGTAACTTTATGGCAAAGTCAACAGTTGGTGCAAATGGATTTTGTAATTTAACCCTTTACTAAACAACCCCTGATTTTCACGATCATGGAAAGAAGGCTTTTGATACATTGTGGGAAACGGAGAAAATGCTGGTAACCAGCATTTTCTCCTTTACCCACCATGTTTTGTACCTTATCACAAAGCCTAAATTCATTTGTACCAATTTGATTTTATCGTCTGCAGGTGCTTTTTAATTTGAAAGTCTAATATTTGTTGTTTGGAAAAGGGTTAAATTTGAGAACTTGTGTGCACATTGTTACATCAGCATCATTTTCAAGGGTGTGCATTCGGGACATAGCTATGAATTTTGGGAAGTTATTTGTATATTGTATCATAAACTTCATTGTCAGAGTTAGTTCGACTGCCATGTAACAACGAACTTCGGTAAATCTGGGTACATGGTAACATCAGCATCATTATGAAATCATAGGCCAGTGAAACTCTGTTGCTCTATCATTGGACAAAAAACTAGCACAGGGGGGGACTCTCTATTGGGTACGTGGTAACATCAGAGTCATAGTGAAGCATAGGCCTCTGAAACTCATGGAATACCAAAATTTTCATTGCTCAATCATCGGATGAAGGTACTAAAAATAGGACAATGACTCATCCCCTGTATAGTGTATATAATAATTTGTGTTATTAAATACGACAAAGAAGGGATGTGCCAGTGTGCTATTTTTCAGTAACAGTGTTCTATGATCAATCAATGAAAACCTAATTGTTCCACAATAGACCAATTAAGTCTACAAAGGCCTGTGGTGAAAGTTAGTATATTTGGAATTACTCCTTGACCAACAATAAAATTTTGGACTTGTCCATATTGAAAGCATTTGCAGACGACATACTAAATGAGGTCCAAATGATAGGATTAGTATTTTAAGGGATAGAAAACATTGTGGTAAAAGGAGAAAATGCTGGTTACCAACACTTTCTCCTTTTCCAACAATGTTTTCAAGTGCCCTCTTGTCCAGAGTCATGAAACGCAGGATTGTTTGGGATAGGCTTAACAATCCTGAGTTTTCACAACCTTTACAAAGAAGGCTTTTGAAAAACATAGTGGGATAAGGAAAAAATGCTGGTGATCAGCATTTTCTCCTTTTCCCACTATTTTTCCTACCCCGTCAAAATTAGATTGCACTACTTGAGCCATGTTTCAATTGATGTCTGGAAATGTTTTGAATTTGGACCAGTCCAAACTTTTGTCATTTAGTAAAGAATTAAGCAATGAATTTTGGGAAGTGCGTGTAATTGTTTCATTAGTATTGCAGTCAAAGTTAGTGCTACGGGGATATATAGCTATGAACAACGGGAAGGTCTATATACATGGTAACCTTATCTTCATGGATAAAGTTAGTGGTACTAAAGTATTAGCCATGCTCTGACAAAAGGGGATTTAAACCCTATACTACACAATCCCAACTTTTAATGACCCTGAAAAAGAAAGCTTTGGAAAACATTGTGGGAAAAGGAGAAAATGCTGGTAACCAGCATTTTCTCCTTTTCCCACCATGTTTTCTACCCTTCTTGGGACAGATTTCAATTTTAAATCACATTTATATTGTCGTCTGTAGATGCATTCAATTTATGCTTGTCTAAAATTTTGTTGTTTTTGGTAAAGAGTTAAAGCACCTCTGTGATGCAATAGACCAAGTAAAACATAAGAATGGATCTATAAAATACATTTTGTCTTACAACCAACTGAATTATGAGGTAGAATGGTCCTTGGGCTTGCAAAAAATTTACCCGAAGCAAAAAGTTTAAATATAGGTCAGCCTGGGCATACTGTGCAGGCTAACTTGGGTCGATATTTTTTACAGGTTCATTTCACAAACCTTTTCGCAGAGTATGGCTTATATTATAAAAAGTGCTTGTAACATTTTACGATTTTTGACACAATCTGCCTCATCTTGCCATTCCAGAAAACCATTTGAAGTCATCTTAGGAATGCATGAACATCTGCCTGTGGAATGGTTCCATTTCGGTATTGAAAAACAGGCACTGAAATCAATGGGGGCCATTCCTGTAAGTTAAGTTGCCTCCCTTGCCAGATAAAGGCTAAAGGTAACCATTGGTCCTTTCACCTGTATTCCTTTGTTTTTGTCCTTGATTCCTTTGGGGATGTTGTGATAAATATAATACAATTTATGATTTATATGTGTAAGGTCCCCATGTAATTCAAGGCAAAATCTGTTCTCAATCATCAGGAACTACATATGTATCGATTCTTAAAACTATCTAACCAGATTTAGTCGAGATATTATCTCAAGAATGTAGCTGTTTAGTGCAAGAAATCAAGGACAAAAACAAAGTAATCCCCGTATCAGGGGCAATAAAGTACTGGAGAGGAATAAAGGGAAATAACTGAAGAATGTTCCTCATTGATCTGTTGTTTTTGAATGTCACAATGAGATGTACATGTAATTCTGTAGGGATTTGAAATATATAACACATAAATCAAAACACTTTTTTGAAGTCCATTTTGACCCTTTAACACACATTCCCTGAATTTTAATGGCCTTGAGGGGGCAGGCTTCAGAAAACACTGTGGTAAAAGGGGAAAGTGCTGGTAACCACCAGCATTTTCTCCTTTTCCCAAAATGTTTCCTTACCTTTCAAAGAACAATTTCCACCATTTCAGCCACATTTGATTTGTTGTCTGCAAATATTTCAGATATGAAAAAGTCTTCAAAAATTTTGTCGTCTGGTAAAGAGTTAATTTTATGTGTTGTTGATTTAGGTTTATGTATTGTTTTAACTCATTACCAGACAACAAATATATCAAGCTTCTCCAAATTGAAAGCATTTGCAGACGACAAAATAAATGTCACTCAAAAATGGAAATTTGTTTAAGGAAGGGTAGGAAACACTGGGAAAAGGGGAAAATGCTGGTCACCAGCATTTTCTCCTTTTCCCACAATGTTTCAGAAACCTTCTCTGTCAGGGTCATTGAAATTATGTGATAAAGGGGTTAAAGATTATAGGCTTTTCTTTTGTTGTGTTATTGTTTTAGATAAATTAACAAAATTTGAATATGATTCTGTAGCTTCAGTTGTATAGAAAGTTGGTCTTTTTTTGTGATGACCTGCTTTTTGGCATCCTAATAGGAATTTTTAGATGATCTTGTTAACAGTGTAGATCTAGATCGGACCATGTAGAATAGACAGTGACTTTGATATTCTGAAAATAACAGCCCCCATTTAGCAATAACTAAGATTTTAACTTGACAGGAATGAGAGATTGAATGTCGAGTTTTTATGCATTTTTCACTGTTTATGTTGAGAGGTTTAGATACTGGAAATAGTTTAGTTTATTAACTCTTTACCAAATGGCAAAATTTTAGACTTATCCAATTTGGAAGCATTTGCAGACGACAAAATAAACATGACTCAAAAATTGAATTTTTTTTATTGAAGTGTAGAAAACATTGTGGGAAAAGGAGAAAATGCTGGTTACCAGCATTTTCTCCTTTTCACAAGATGTTTTTAAAAGGCCTGTTTCTCAGGGTCATTAAAAGTCGGGTTGTACGGTAGGGGGTTAAAAGATTGAATTGTTTTTTTTACACCGCTTTTAATGTTATTTCAGTCATATCATGGCCACAGGTCACATATTCATGTAGGTCCTGGGTTTCACTAGTACTAGGCTAGGGCTTTGAAGTGTCTTGCTGAAGGACATACCCACAAAACACCCATCACTTCCAGTGAGGCTCAAACCCTTGCTCTGTAGGTTAAGAGTCCCACACTTTATGACTGAGTCATGTAGAATTCTGGAAAATATTTTGGAAATTAGATAGTCAGGTGTTAATGACATGGAAAATATTTTGGAAATCATAATAGTCAGGTGTCAATGACATCGATTTGTGAAGTAATTAGGGTTATGCCCGTGTTGTAAGGGTATTCCAGCAGATTTATTACAACTTTCTCCATGGACTGGTCTACTGATAAGACCATTTCTAGTAAAAGGCTTCGGGGAGGGGGGGGGGGTTAAAAAGAGGAGAAGCGGCAATTAGAGATATTATGGTATTTTTCTGTATCTCAATATTCTTATACACATATATAGATCTGTCTCTGAATTCTGTCTCTTTACCAGACGACAAAATCTTAAACTTGACGAAATCCAAAGCATTTGCCGACGATAAATTGAATATAACTCAAAAAATTTAAATTTGCTTTTGGAAGCATAGAAAACATTGTGGAAATAGAACAAAATGCTTATAATCAGCATTTTCTCCCTTTTTCCACAATAATTTTAAAAGCTTTCTATCTCACGGTCATTAAAAGTCGGGACTGTGTGGTAAAGAGTTACAGAAATGAATTATTCCATGTACACACATTGTATGGTATGTATTGATATTTATGCAAGATCCTCATATTGCATTTAGTAATTTTAGCTCCGCTGTTTTTCATCAAGAAAAAGTCAAGGCATTGTCATAGCCCTGTCGTCAGTGTGGGCGACATTGTTGTGTAAAAACTGATATTTTATAATATTCCTGTCATTACTGAAGATATTTACTTCAAACTCAAAGTAGTACCTAGCTATCAAAAGGGGAACCCATACAATAGGGGCAGGTAACCGTAAAAGTATTTTTGACACAGTTATGCCTTTACCACACGGCAAAATTTTAGACCTATCCAAATCGAAAGCATTTGCAGACGACAATTTCGTAGTGGCTGAAATGACGCATTTTTTTTTTTTTTTTCTTTTTTTTTTTTTTTTGATAGGGTAGAAAACTTTGTGAGAAAAGGAGAAAATGCTGGTTAACAGCATTTTCTCCTTTTCCCACAATGTTTCCAAAAGGCTTCTTCCTCAGGGTTGTTAAAAGTCGTCATTGTGCAGTAAAGGCTTATGCCCCTTTTTCGACTTAGAATTTTCTCTGAGAAGCAACTGAAGCGGAGTGTTGGCACCTACATGTGGTGCTCTTGTAGAACTAGATATAAGTTCCATAACCATATATTTATTTCTGCCATGAATTTCTTTGTATGAAAGAAGCTGTCATTGAAACTTGTCGGGCACGATTGCGTTTCAAGCAGTGTTCAACACTAGCAGTGTCACAAGCTCAAGCGGATGTATAAATTTTGGAAGGGATATCTGAGATTTACAAATTTACACGAGCGAAGTGTCTGGAAGTCGCTGCTAACCCCAAGGCTGCTAAGGGCAACACAAAGACCTTTTGCAAACAGTGTAGATCAAGATCAGACTGCACAGAACATGTGGTCTGATCTTGGATCTACACTGTCTGATCAGGAGGTATTTTTCTCCAAAACATACCTTTGAAAAAAGCAAAATTTGAGTTTTTAGTATCTATTTGAAAGTGTTATTTCAATTTCTAAGCAGGTTAATAGCTAAATGGGTTTAGGACGGCTAAATGGGTTTAGGACACCTGCCTTAACCGTAAGAACGCTGAATGAAACCCAACAGACATTTTCAGTCTTGAAATAAGACCTAAATTATCACAATTTCAAAACTCCTTTTGACTAAAGTGCATCAGCTAAGCAGACTATATAGATCAAAGATCAGGCTGCATTTAGTGCAGTCTGATCTTGATCTATATTGGCTGTAAAGGCAACTATAGTTGTGAAAGGCGTTTTATGGATTAAAAGTTTGTGTTGAGCCTGTTCCAGTGATAAATTTTTAGTGCTACTGGCCTAAGGCCAGAAGATTCTATTCCATATTGTTATGTCTATCCATCCATCTGTCATTTTGTCTGTTCTTTTTGCTTGTTTTGAACTTTTCACAGATTATATGATCCTTTTGAAAACATTGTGGTAAAAAGGAGAAAATGCTGGTCACCAGCATTTTGTCCTTTTCCCACTGTGTTTTCTACCTTACCCAAAGCAAATTTCAATTTTTCAGTCATATTTGTTTTGTTATCTGCAATTGCTTTCATCCAAGTTGGACAAGTCTAAGATTTAGTTGTTTGGTAAAGCGTTAATACATTGAAGGCTTGAGGCCTTATGAAAATGAAGATGACAGTATGTTAGGAAAATATCAGTGGAACATTACGTGATAATTTCATTGCTGCAACTTCGCTGATCATTGATTGACCGACTGATTGATTGTATGGTGTTTAACGCCATTTACAACATTGTTTCAGTTATATTGTGGCAGCCAGCATACCTATCCATGCTTTCCTTGTGTTTCTTTTACCAGTACCTGGGATAATATTCTTCCAAAGCCACTGGCTGCAGTCCACCATAACCATTGTCAAAACAATGATCAGTGGTGAGAGAGGAATGAATCTTGTCGCAATGACTAACATCAATCCTTGGAATCTTTTGAAATTGAAGATGACGGAATGAATGATATGCTAGGAAAATATCACTTGATTTTTACCTCATAATTTCATTGCTACTGTGTCACTGGTCATGCACTTTAGGATCCCTGTTAAGCCCAGACATGTATTTTGACTGTTTTAACACTCAGAATACTTTTCATGTCACAGAAATCTGGTCATTTATTTGATGTTTTACCCTGAAAATACATGAGCCATGCTCTGGTAAAAGGGGCTATATTATATTTCATGTGTCTATTTTTAGAAATGTTATGGGTAAAGAAATGCCGTAATTTAAGCTGGGGGGAATTATTTCCCCGTCTCAGTGAATATTTTCCTCCTGCCGTAAATCTGGAACTACTTTTTATAGGTTTTTAAGTTTTTAAAGTGGCATTCGTTGACAAAATAGTCAGAGGAAATATAATATATAATTTATTTCATCAGCTTGTGGTTAATATGGGGAAATATTTGCCCCAAAAGGGAAAGGTCCGCGAAAATAACTCGTGCCTTACGGCACTCGTTATTTTCGCATACCTTCCCTTTTTCGGCAAATATTTCCCCATATCAACCACAAGCTGATGAAATAAACTCTATTTAATGCCTCTCTGTGATGCAAGTCATCACATTATTATGGATCCATAAAATCCACAACCGTCAGAATCACAAAGTGGAATGGTCCTTGAACATGCCGAAAATTGACCAAAAACAAAAAGTATAGAACCATGTCAGACTGGGCAGGCTGACATTGGTTGATACTTTTTGTAGATGCATCAAGCTCTCTTTTCATAGTGCATGGCTCTAAATGATGATGTCACATAGATTTGGTCATGAACCAGATGTTTCACATGGAAATGCATGACATAGAATGTCAAATGTTTATTTTTGTTGGTTTTTAGCATGGTAGAAAAAGAGAACTTGTTTGTTTTGATGTAAGATTAAAATAAGATTTTATTCAGGAAGGCAAACTCAGAATTGTAAAGATTACTGTATACACGTATCGAAAAATTTGCGAATTACCGATTATGGACATTTTGTGTATGGAAACGTTTGCGAATTCAAGACATTTGTTATTTGTTGGCATACCTGTAGTAAAATATGTGAATGGAAAATTTTTCAAAGTCGCAAAATCGCAAAAATTTCCATGTCGCAAAATTTTCCACTTATACTGTATAATTTTATGCATAAACACTGAATTCAATATAGAAAATATCAATTTTTAGCTCAGCTGTTTTTTAAGAGAATGTCGAATTATTGCTGTAGTCCTGTTGTTGTCTGTGGCAGCGATGTGCAAAAACTTTGACATTTTATAATACATCTGTCATTACTGAATATATTTACTTCAAACTTGGACAAGGTATCAACTATCAAAAGGGGAATCAGTAGAACAAGGGCAGGTAACCATCGAAGTATTTTTGACACAGCTATGCCTCATTTTAACTTTAAATTTTTACTGAAAATGAAGCACCTGCAGCCAAGCATTGGCACCCTCACTGGGTGCTCTTGTTCAGTTCACTGAGTGATATAGTTTGATCTAACTGCAAAACAAACAATAATTCTTTGTGTTATGTGATATGTTCTGAAAAATTATCACTTTTTTTTTTTTGTTATACAATGGATTTAACTTCCTGTTAAGTCTAATGCTATTACAGTTTGACTCTGTGTACATGTACTAAACCCTTAAAGCACCAGTTAACTCCATACCACACAATCTTGAGTTTTATCGACCCCAAGAAAGAGGCCTTTTGAAAACTTTGTTGGAAATGGAGAAAAAGCTGCTAACCAGCATTTTCTCCTTTTCCCACAATGTTTTCTATCCTATCAAAGACAGATCTCAGCAAATGAACAATATTTGATTTTTCATTTGTAAATACTTTGAATTTGGACCAGTCTTAAATTCTGTCAATTGGTAAAGAGTTAACCCTTTACCACGTGACAAAAATATATAAACTTGTCCAAATTTAAAGCATTTATAGACGACAATGCCAGTGTGGCTCAAATGATGGAATTTGTGTCTTGATAGGTTAGAAAACATTGTGGGAAAAGGAGAAAATGCTGATCACCAGCATTTTCTCCTTTTCCCACAATGTTTTCAAAAGACTTCATTCTTGACGGTTGTTAAAACTCAGGATTGTGTGGAAAAGGGTTAAACCAAACCAACATTTTCAGTAAAGAAATAAGATCCAAAATACTAGTATTGCAAATCCATTGTTTCTTTGGTCTATAATGCTTCAGCTAAGCAGACAATGTAGATCAAAGATTAGACTACACGTTTTGTGCAGTCTGACCTTGATCTGCATTGGCCAGAAAAGGCACTCTATAGTTGTGAAAGTCGCTGTAAGGGTGAATATACGAAACCTTATCCATGAATCAAATGTATTGTGAAAACATTTTCTTGTTGTTAAAGATACTGTGTAAAATGAATACATGACACTTACGAAAATAAAACTTAGTCAAATGGTGATTGTAAAGACTTACGTCTGTTGTGTTTCCCATTTTTATTCACACATTTTTCAAGAATTGAGAACTTTGGACAAGTTGAAAATTTTGTTGATGGTAATGAGTTTATGTGTGTAAAGATATCGTTGTACAGTAAAAGCTCTGAAGAAAGGTCCTTGTTGATCAGAGGAAAGCATTTTGTGTAAAAAAAAAATGTCTTTTTTATAAAAAGAAAGGCATCATGTTCTATAAAGAAAGGCACTTGTACAGAAAAAGGTCCTTGTTGTACAAAGACATACTCTTTTTGTACAAAAACATTACTCTTGTTGTACAAAGAAAGGCCCTTGGTGTACAAGGAATGGTCCCTTGGTGTACCATAATTATAATTACTTTCTTGAACAAAAAAAGGTCAGTGTTTACCAAGAGGGCCCATATTTTTAATAAAGCCACTTGTACATAGAAAGGCACTTTCTGTATACTTTATGAAAAGGTCTTAGTTGTACAAAGAAGCCTTTTTAACAGAGAATGCCTTATTTGTACATAGAAAGATCCTAGAAAGATACCAAATTAGTATACAGACAGGCACTTTTATGTACAAACAAAAGCCCTTGGTGTACAAAGAAATGCCCTTGTACAAAAAAAGGAATAGTTGTACAAAAATAGGCACTTGTAGAGAGAAAGGTCATTATTATACAAAGGTAGGCCACTGCTGTACACAGATAGGGAGGTGTAGCTCCATTAGATGCACTTGTTGTACAAAGAAATGCCCTTGCACAAAAAATGGTCATTTTGTTACAAAGAAAGGTCCTCTATTGCAAAGAAAGGCCTTTGTAGCTCAAAGAAAGGCGTTCTTGTACAAAGAAAGAGCCTTGCTGTACAAGTATGGCTCCTATACAAAGAAAGGCATCATCTGCAAATGCTTTCGTTGTGGTCAATTTGGTCTAAAGTTTTGTTGGGAAATAATTTACCCTTTATCACACAATCCCAACATTTAACTCTTTCTGCGCCAAATAAATAAACTCGACCTCTTTCGACGGCTCTAAATACAATCTATTGAAACTTACAGAGTTTGATTGTATAGGCCTGACTACACAAGCGGACGGTATAGATCAAAGATCAGACTGCATGTTCTGTGCAGTCTGATTTTGATCTGTGCCGTCCGCAAAGGTCACTGTTTTCACCTTTGGCGCCGAAAGGGTTAATAACCTTGTGGAAGATGCTTTCTGAAAACATTATTGGAGAAGAAGAAAATGCTGGTAACCAGCACTTTCTCCTTTTCCAACAATGTTTTCTCCACTACCAAAAGTGAATCCAATCATTTGAGGCACAATTTTCTTGTCTGTTGCAATAGCTATCAATTTGGACATGTCAAAAGTTTTGTTGAAAATGAATTAACCCTTCAACACGTGATCTTGACTTAACAACCCTGGGAAAGAAAGTTTTGTTTTTGAAAACATTGTGGGAAAAGAACAAAATGCTGGTAACCAGCATTTTCTCCTTACCCCACAATGTTTCCTACCCTTCCCAGAACAGATTTCTATTTTTGAGTCTCGTTTATTTTGTCCTCTGCTAGTGCTTTCAATTTAGATGAGTTTAAAATTATGTTGTTTGTAAAGAGTTAACCATTTACCACACAGTCCCGACTTTTTAACGACCCTGAGATAGAAGCCTTTTGAAAACATTGTGGAAAAAGAAGAAAATGCTGGTAACCAGCATTTTCTTCTTTTACCACAATGTTTTCTGCTCTTCCCAAAACAAATTTCAATTTTTCCGTCACATTTATTTTGTCGTCTGCAAATACTTTCAATTTGGACCAGTCTTAAATTTTGTCATTAGGTAAAGACTTAAGCCTTAGCTCTTGTAGATATTCTATATTTTACAAAAAAAAAAATTATTCCTTATACTGCTCAATAACCCTTTACCACACAATGCCGACTTTTAACGACCCTTGGAAAGAAGCCTTTTGAAAACATTGCGGGAAAAGGAGAAAATACTGGTAACCAGCATTTTCTCCTTTTCCCACAATGTTTTCTACCCTATCAAAAAAAATTACACCATTTGAGCCATATTAAAATTATTGTCTGCAAATGCTCCCAATTTGGACAAGGCTAAAATTTTGTTGTGTGGTAAAGGGATAAATTAAATTCACCTTTCAAGCCAATGCTAAAACCCCAATAATACTATTTCAAACTTTTTTTTTTTTCCCGAGAAAAATATCTCCTTATCAGACAACGTAGATCCAAGATCAAACTGCACATTTTGTGCAGTCTGATCTTGATCTACACTGTCTCCAATAGGTCAGTGCGTCATGCATAGAAGTCTAAGGGTTAAAAGTTGGCAAATGCATTTTTTTTTTCCCAAAAGATGATAAGTTAAACAACAAAAGCAAGATAAATATCTGTCTTAGACATTTTATTATCATAAATTATATAATAAAATGAATAATGAGCTTAAATAGCATAACAATGTATCTGAATTCATTTTGAAAAGTTTTTGTTCTATATAAATATTAGCCGTGCTCTGGAAAAAAGGGGCTTAATGTATCTCAGTGAAACATGATACCAAGCAAGCCATCACATGATTAAGATCTATGATAGTCACTTTTTTTTTTAACAACCGACTTAATCATGAGGTGGAATGGTCGTTGGACATTTAGAAAATTAACCAATAGCGAAAAGTTTCCGCTCAGGTCAGTCTGCGAGAACTGCACTGGCTGACCTGTGTCGATACTTTTTGCAGATGCACTGTTACGGGAGATCACTCTTTCCTTACTGCATAGCTTTCCCGTAAAACAAGGATATTTGTCCGCACAGGTTCGGTTTGTATTTGAGCTATGCATTTGTTGCGAACTTTAATGTTCGTAAGATGGGGGCTCGTCCGGGATTGGCCATTTAGCCATTTGTTGTCTAATTAATAGACTTACTGCCTAATTAGGCTTTCTGTCATCAAAATGATGACATTTAAGAGGGGGTGTGTTACGGGAGATCACTCCTTCCTTACTGCATAGCTTTCCCGTATAAAATCAATACCTAACAACTGCATTAGGGAGAATTCTCTTTAGCTCAGTGGTTATGGTGTTGGTCTTTTAAACCTCGAAAAACGAGGATATTTGTCCGCACAGGTTCGGTTTGTATTTGAGCTATGCATTTGTTGTGAACTTTAATGTTTGTAAGATGGGGGCTCGTCCGGGATTGGCCATTTAGCCATTTGTTGTCTAATTAATAGACTTACTGCCCAATTAGGCTTTCTGTCATCAAAATGATGACATTTAAGAGGGGGTGTGTTACGGGAGATCACTCCTTCCTTACTGCATAGCTTTCCTGTATAAAATCAATACCTAACAACTGCGTTAGGGAGAATTTTCTTTAGCTCGGTGGTTATGGTGTTGGTCTTTTAAACCTCGAAAAACGAGGATATTTGTCCACACGGGTTTGAATCCCGCCAGGTGCAGTTTGTATTTGAGCTATGCATTTGTGGCGAACTTTCATGTTCGTAAGATGCACTAAGCCCCCTTTTCACAGATGGCTCATGTATATATTATATAAAAGAAAAAAAAGAGGATATAAAGTTACCCAGAATGCCCTTTCCCTCTTTTCCAAACGACAACATTACAGACATGTCCAAACCCAACACATTTTCAAATGACAATTAATTTTTGTAGAAACAATGGTGTTTGTCTTTGATAGGTTACAAAAAATGGTTGGAAAAAGGTACAGGAGAAAATGCTGGTCACCATCATGTTCTCCTTTTACCACAATGTTTTCCATAGCCTTCTCGCTTACGGTGGTTAAAACTTGGGATTGTTTGGAAATGAGTGAATACATGGATCCGTGGTGATAAGATATACCGATTTCCTTGTTTACTGTTGCCAAGGGCTCCCAAACAATCACAGTAAATACATATACAGTATAGCAGATAGGCTACTGAAATCATGCTGTCATGACTGTTTCTCTCAATAAAATTCTGAAAAAAAATATTTCTACCAAAATTGTGTTTCTGTCGTTGATGAATTCTCTGTAAGAAATTTAAAGATGCCTGAACTACTTTAGCAAAGATATGTACAAAAAACGTGATTTATGGGGGCTATGGACGATGTAAAAAGTCTACTTGTTTTAGCAAAGATTTGAACTTCAATATGAAAAAAGAATAAATCACCTCAACAAAACTCTGTTTTGCCACGGAGTAATAGAATTAAAGATACTTATTGTTTTCGTAAGGCTAATAAAGTCGTCCCAACATCATACCCAAATAAACAACACTGAATTACAAGTATTTCGAAAACATTATGGACTGTCTGATTCTACACAGAGGTGTAACATTATGAAAAATTGACTATGACTTGACTATGAAAAAATTCAATTTCAGGTTAAGCAGGGATCATATATACACATGTATATAAGATCCCTGGGTTAAGGGAAAAAGGGTTGTCTTATGATTTCAAAATGTGTTAAGTGTGCTGTCAATTAACAAACTTGTTAATATCAGTGACCATAGTTTGTTTTATCTTATGATATACTGAAGACAACGGGTGGTCAAGTTGATTAGAGCAGCAAATTGGTTTGCAATCAAACACACTTCTTATCAGTTAACAGTTTACCGATACATCCTTTGAAATGGCAGATGTGCTAATCCACTTTAATACGACTAAGTAAAAAGTTTATTTAATTAACATAAGTTGCCTTTTTAGCTGAACTTCCACCGGTACAGAATAGAGTTAGACTTAATTTCAAAACTGAATTCTACTTTTAGTGAGGAATATGTAGTGAGGAATACACGTCAATATGCTTACTGTAAATAGCATATAGTTTTAATCCAAGATTAAACTGCATGTTATTTGCAATCTGATCTATATCTACACATTTAGCATATTCTTCATGCACCAATGGTTAAGATTAACGTCAAACTGAAACACTGATGACAAGTGCCACTTTTTGGATGTGCATAGGTTACTGAAAAAGGTTAGCTATTCAAGTAAACATTATTATGCTTTGACTAGTATTTCATATAGATCTATTTTTACCTTTGTTTTCCACTTTAAAACATTTTTGTCTCTTTCCAAATCTTTCAGAGGGAAAAAAACTAATGCAATAATGAATCCATTGTGTAATGTAGCGCTGATCAGAAGTCTTTACCTATGTCCCATTTTCAGTCATTATCATAATTCAAACTTGTCCACAGCCTCTGCGTGATCTCACGTCAGTGGTACACATTCGCAAAGCACATATTTTAAATTTTTTCTTAAATTCAAACATTTAATACACAAAATAAATAAAAACTTTCGCATCCCTCCAACGTTAACAGTCGTTTGTTTTGGAGCTGACATAGCAGACAGCAAGGCTGCACATCGGGTAAAATAAATGCGATGACCTGATTGGTCAAATATTGATTTCCATGGATCCATGTATAGCATTACAAAGAGATTCATACATATATTTAACTCTTTACCAAACGACAAAATTTTAGACTTGTCCAAATTGAAAGGAGGTGCAGACGACAAAATAAATTCTACAGAAAAATTGAAATTTGGTTTGGTCTTAGGGAAGAAAACTTTGTGGGAAAAGGAGAAAATGCTGGTTACCAGCATTTTCTCCTTTTCCTACAATGTTTTCACAAGGCTTCTTTCTTAGGGATGTTAAAAGCCGGGATTGTGTGGTAAACGGTTAAATATATCCAGTTTCCACCCCTGTGAAATTGCTGAAAAAAAGTTGAAAAAGACATACAATACCAAACAAACAAATAAATATAAATAAACACAAACAGGAAGTTATGTTACCCAGAACACACTTGACCCAATACTCTCCATGCTATTTTAGCCCTTATAAAAACTCTTACAAAATAGACTATGGATAACTAATAAAAAGAATAAAAAAAAAAACATTATTCCAAATTATGTTGACAAAAAAGAATACAAAAATAGAAAAGAAGAATGACTTGCATTTTGCACTTCTCCCTGTTACACAATTTTCCCGCACTATTGACTGTGAGGGCGTGCAAAAGTTGTATTCGTACAATTCTGGGTTAACATAATAATGACATGGTAATGCATATAATTAATATATTAAACAAAAAATAAATTAAAGCAAAGATATAAATAAGGAAATGTAGCACAACAGATCATAACAGTTACGTGAACCCTTTACTGCATAATCCCGACTTTAAATGATCTTGAGAAAGAACAGTTTTGATAACGTTGTCAGCTCTTCTCAAAATAAATTTCAATTTTTCAGTAACACTTACTTTCTAGTCTGCAAACGCTTTGAATTTGGACTAGTCTAAAATGTTGTCGTCTAATAAAGACTTAAGTAAAAAATCAAAAACCAATTTTACAAAACCTTAGACTTGCTATATTCAAAGCATTCGCAGACCACAAGTATAATGTGACTTAACTCTTTACCACTCCATCCCAAGTTTTAACAACCCCAAGAAAGAAAGCTTTTGAAAACATTGTGGGAAAAGGAGAAAGTGCTGGTAACCAGCATTTTCTCCTTTTCCCACAATGTTTTCTACACTTGCAAATAGAAATTTTAGTCTTTGAGTTACATTTATTTTTTTGTCTGCAAAATGTTTTCAATTTGGACAGGCCTAAAATTTTGTTGTTTGGTAAAGAGCTAAAAGATAAGTTTTTTTTGGAAGGGAAAAAACATTACGGGAAAGTGTTCCAGGATTGTCACCTTTCCTCACAATGTTTCAAAAAACTTTTCTTCTCAAGGGTTGCTTAAAAACCTAGGATTGTTAGGGTAGGTGTTAAATAGTACTCTCTGTGTGTATAACATACCCAAATTTTTATCTTCTTGTCATAATGTACTGCATGCTGTTCCTTAACTTTCTATCAACCAATAGATTTTTAGATTTGTCCAAACTGAAAGCATTTGCAGATGACAAATTAAATGCCACTACAACGATTGCATTTGCTTTTGAAGATGAAAAAAACATTGTGGGAAAAGGAGAAAATGCTGGTTACCAGCGTTTTCTCCTTTACCCACAATGTTTTCAAAAAGTTCCTTCCTCGGAGTCGTTAAAACTTGGGATTGTATGGTAAAGGTTATGCACTCCATAGCATTAACTGACCCTTTACTTAACACCCCAAGTTTTAATGACCCCTAGAAGGAAAGCTTCTGAAAACATTTTGAGAAAAGGAGAAAATGCTGGTACCCAGTATTTTCTCCTTTTTCCCACAATGTTTTCCCACCATTTCAGCAACAAAATGATTTGTCATGTGCACATGCTTTGGATTTGGACAAGGCCAAAATTTTGTTGTTTGGTAAAGAGTTAAAAGACCCACTACTTGCCAAAAGCAAATAATTTGGGAGTCAAAATGCAGACAAATTTGATTCATACCAGTTTAAAGTATTGATGTTATTAAGAGTCTGATAATGTGTTACAGTACAGTCTGTCAACTTTCAACTGCTGGCAGAAAAATGTATCGTAAAACTACAACAAAAACTGGCAGGTGGCAACTTTAGTTCTCATTTTAAAATAATTTTTTTTTGCCAGCAACTGGAACTTAGACAGATTCCACCTTAATATATTATTAGAATCCAAACCCTAAGAACATCCATACTTTTAAACCTTATGAATTAAATTGGTCTGCAATATCATACTCCTGAAATGTTTACTTCTGGCAGCTAGTGGGCTTTTAACATTTATGCCGTATACAAGCAATACAGGAAATTTGACTAAGAATGTAATTAAAGAATGGTCAGTAAATACAGACTCAGATCTACTTAAATGATTTACAAAAAGTATACATGCATAGAATCTGACATAAGTTGGCATTTGAGATAAATGGGATCTTGCTCAAGTTGGTCTGTGAGATTGACAATATCTGACATAGGTTGGTATTTGAGGTAAAAAGGAAATGAAAAAGGTTAATGTTTGAGATAAACAGAATCTGAAATACAGCAATACAGGAAATTTGACTAAGAATGTAATTAAAGAATGGTCAGTAAATACAGACTCAGATCTACTTAAATGATTTACAAAAAGTATACATGCATAGAATCTGACATAAGTTGGCATTTGAGATAAATGGGATCTTGCTCAAGTTGGTCTGTGAGATTGACAATATCTGACATAGGTTGGTATTTGAGGTAAAAAGGAAATGAAAAAGATTAATGTTTGAGATAAACAGAATCTGGCATAAGCTGGCATTTTGGATAAATAGGATATGATATATGGTTGCATTTGAGATTATATTCTATAAAACAAAACTAGAAAAATGTCATAAAGCAGGTCTTTGGCAAGCTTATGGTAAATTCATTTTTGTTGACAAGTTACTAAAATTTTACCTCACTAATGAAAGATTATTTTTATCACATAACAGTATCTAAAGAATACTAGTTCATGATGTGGTAAATTGGCCTACATGTACATGTGTCTTGAAATTTACATGAAGTCTACTTGCTTCTTTGACAGGTGTGTACATCATGGACTGTTCACTCGAAATAAATTTCGTTTTTCACCAAAAAACCCAAAATATTTTATTTATCTCATGCTTCTAGCACCTTTCTTGTTGCGACTTTTATGAAAGTCCAGTACAGTTGTTTTCGGTCATTCCTTGTGGTGTACCCCACTCCAAATAAGATCACATTACAATATTACGTAAACTGTGAGAAATGTACGCTAAATGAGCATAAATTGTCATATTTCCCTCTGGTTGAATGGCACACACTGTTTACCTAGGTAACTAGTGCACAGGAACTACTGTTTCATCCTTCAATTGAAGAGTTAGAAAATATGAAATCTGTAATTTTCACTGGTTGTAACCATGAAATATTGAACCATAATTCACCATTATTTCTCAAACAAGAGGGCCATGATGGCCCTGAAGTCGCTCACCTGAGTCTTTTGACCAAACATGACCAAACATGACCAATTTTCAATCTCTTTTGAGATATTATGACAAACATTCTACCAAGATTTTCATGAGTATTTGACTGAAAAAGGTTTTTTGAAGATTTGACTCAGTGACCTAGTTATCAACCCGAAATGATCCACTTGCAAACTGGTCCAAGAAATCATCAAGACAAACATTCTGACCAAGTTTCATGAGTATAGGATTGAAAATGTGGCCTCTAGAGTGTATACAAGGTTTTTCTAAGATATGACCTAGTGACCTAGATTTTGACCCGACATGACCCATTTTCAAAGTCATCCAAGATATAATCAAGACAAATATTCTGACCAACTTTCAAGAGTTTTGGACTGAAAATGTGGCCTCTAGAGCCTACACAAGGTTTTTCTAAGATATAACCTAGTGACCTTGTTTTCGACCTAACATGACCCATTTTTGAACTCGTCTGAGATATCATCAAGGCAAACATTCTGACTAACTTTCAAGAATTTTGGACAGAAAATGTGGCCTCTAGAGCGTACACATGGTTTTTCTAAGATTTGACCTAGTGACCTAGTTATTGACCAGACATGACCCATTTTCGAACTCATTCGAGATATCATCATGACAAACATTCTGACCAATTTTGGAGTTTTGGACTGAAAATGTAGCCTCTAGAGCGTACACAAAGTTTTTCTAAGATATGACCTGGTGACCTAGTTTTAGACCCGACATTACACATTTTCAAACTCGTCTGAGGTATCATCAAGACAAACATTCTGACCAACTTTCAGAAGTTTTGGACAGAAAATGTGGCTTCTAGAGCGTACACAAGGTTTTTCTAAGATTTGACCTAGTGATCTAGTTTTTAACCGGACATGACCCATTTTAGAACTCGTTTGAGATATTATCAAGACAAACATTCTGACCAACTTTCAGGAGTTTTGGACTGAAAATGTAGCCTCTAGAGCGTACACAATGTTTTTCTAAGAAATGACCTAGTGACCTGGTTTCTGACCCGACATGACCCATTTTCAAATTCATCTGAGGTATCATCAAGACAAACATTCTGACTAACTTTCAGGAGTTTTGGACAGAAGATGTGGCTTCTAGAGCGTACACATGGTTTTTCTAAGATTTGACTTGTGACCTAGTTTTTGACCGAACATGACCCATTTTCAAACTCATTCGAGATATCATCAAGACAAACATTCTGACCAACTTTCAGGAGTTTTGGACTGAAAATGTAGCCTCTAGAGCGTACACAAGGTTTTTCTAAGAAATGACCTGGTGACCTGGTTTCTGACCCGACATGACCCATTTTCAAACTCATTCGAGATATCATCAAGACAAACATTCTGACCAACTTTCAGGAGTTTTGGACTGAAAATGTAGCCTCTAGAGCGTACACAATGTTTTTCTAAGAAATGACCTAGTGACCTGGTTTCTGACCCGACATGACCCATTTTCAAACTTATCTGAGGTATCATCAAGACAAACATTCTGAGCAATTTTCAGGAGTTTTGGACAGAAAATGTGGCTTCTACAGCGTGCACAAGGTTTTTCTAAAATTTGACCTAGTGACCTAGTTTTTGACCTGACATGACCCATTTTCGAACACGTTTAAGCTAGCATCAAGACAAACATTCTGACAAATTTTCAGGAGTTTTGGACTGAAAATGTAGCCTCTAGAGCATACACAAGGATTTTCTAAGATTTGACCTAGTTTTTGACCCGACATGACCCATTTTTGAACTCGTCCGAGATATCATTGAGACAAACATTCTGACCAAGTTTCACTAGTATCGGACTGAAAATGTTGCCTCTAGAGCGTACACAAGGTAAAAGTTGGCAACGCATGACGGACGACGCACAACAGACGCCGGACGCCGGACACAGCACGATCACAAAAGCTCACCTTGAGCACTTTGTGCTCAGGTGAGCTAAAAAACATCCGAAAGGCATGAAATAAAATTCTGATATTTTATGATATGCATGATATGATATTTTTCCTGAATCTTTGTAAGGACGGATTCTAAGTTACAGAGAAAAATAAGTAAGAAATTTACATTTTGCAAAACAATTCCATATTTTAATGACGCTGCAGAAGAAAGTTTTTAAAAAACATAGTGGAAAGAAGAGAAAATACTAGTAACCAGCATTTTCTTGTTTTCCAATAAAATTTTCTACTCTTTAACCCTTTCACCACACAACAAAATTTTAGACCTGTCCAAATTGAAAGCATTTGAGGACGACATTTTCAATGTGGCTGAATAATGCGATTTTTGTTTGATAGGGTAGAAAACATTGTGGTAAAAGGAGAAAATGCTGGTTACCAGCATTTTCTCCTTTTCCCACAATGTTTTCAAAAGACTTCTTTTTCAGGGTCATTAAAAGTCGGCATTGTGTGGTAAAGGGTTAAAAAACATATCCCATCATTTAAGACACATTTGATTTGTTGTTTAAAAATGCTTTGAATTTGGACAAGTTTACAATTTTGTCACTTGGTAAAGATTTAACTTTTGGCAAGAAATTCATCACGACAATTTTGTATTCTTTGAGTCAAAAGCTAAGCGTGCTTTCACTGAGTAGAAAGTGAAGTGTACTTTAGCCAACCTAAAAGAGAAGTTTGCTTTAACAAAGTCAAAAGCAAAGTTTACCTTCACTAGCTCAAGAGTGAGGTGTACTTTCACTAAGTCAAAAGTGAAGTACACTTACACCAAGTCAAAAGTGAAGTGCACTTTCACCAAGTTAAAAGTGAAGTGCACTCTAACCAAGTCAAAAATGAAGTGCACTCTCTCCAAATCAAAAGTGAAGTGCACTTACACCAAGTCAAAAGTGAAGTGCACTTACACCAAATCAAAAGTGAAGTGCACTCTCGCCAAGTCAAAAGTGAAGTGCACTCTCGCCAAGTCAAAAGTGAAGTGTTCTTTCACCGAGTCAAAAGTGAAGTATTCATTCATTAACTAATAAGGAAATTATTTGGGTATTTATCAAACATAAAAATTTTAGACTCAATGATGAGAGCATTTGTAGATGAGAAATCTGATGTGGCTCAAATTATTTAATTTTGGTTTAAAAGGGCTAAAACCATTGTAGGAAAAGGAGAAAATGCTGGTTACCAGTAACCAGCATTTTCTCCTTTTCCCACAATATTTTCAAATACCTTAATCTTGCAGTCATGGAAACATGAAACTGTTTTGTAAAAAGGTTAACAATATTTTCTTCAGCAGTGGAGGTTTTTTTTTTCGGAAAAACTGCTTGATATCTTTACTCAAATCCTTTGTTCACAATGTTTCTTAGAATTCATATTCCTTCTCAATTTCCGCAAGCAAGGCTTCCTCTGACAAGTCGTATTTTGGGACTGACCTAAAAATAGAAAAAAATGAATATATCTAACATTAATTCTTTACCAAACAACAACAGCAAAATAAACCTATCAGACATTTTTAACCTAGAAATATGACCCAATTAATTGCAATTTCATGGTTGCTTTTGTCTACAGTGTTACAGCAAAGCGGACAGTGTAGATCAAAGATCAGGCTGCATGTTTTGTGCAGCCTGATCTTGATCTACATCGGCCGCAAAGGCAACTATACTTGTGCAAGGCCCTTTAAGAGTGTCCAAACTGAAAGCAATTGCAGACAACAAAATAACTGTAACTCAAAAACTGAAATTTCTTTATGGTAGGGTAGAAAGCATTGTGGGAAAAGGAAAAAATGCTGGTAACCAGCATTTTCTCCTTTTCCCACATTGTTTTCAAAAGCCTTCTTTTTCAGGGTCAGTAAAACACAGGATTGTACGGTAAAAGGTTAACCAACTTGTTGTTCCTTATCAAATTAACTCTACCAGATGACAAAATTTTAGACTTTTCCCACAATGTTTTCAAAGGCTTTCATCCTCCAGGTCATAAAAACATGGAATTTTTTGGTAAAGGGTTAACTCTTTACCACACAACAATATGGTAGAATGGTTCAAATTGAAAGCATTTACAGAGGCCTTATGAAATGTGGCTCAAATGACTTTTTTTTCTGAAAGTTTAGATAAAGGAGAAAATGGCCTCTCTCTTTCAGGATTGTTAAAACTCAGAATTGTCTAGTAAAGGGTTAAACACAGCCTAGAAAGAAGCAGTAGACGGCATACATCCCAGATCAGACTGCATGTTCTGTGTATTCTGATCTTTATCTATACCGTCAGCATAATGAATTGAATATGGCCTTGTCAAAAGGATGGAAATGTTTGTTTGATTCGAAAAGATTTCAAGTACCTTGTTGACTACATGTTATCTTTGTTTATGCAAACGTCAAAAATTAACACAGTTGAGCCATGCTCTGTGAAAAGGGGGTTTAATGCATCTAGAATAAGTATTGACCCAGGTCAGCATGCGCAGTCTGTGCAGGCTGACCTGTGTCGAAACTTTTTGCTTTAAGTATATTTTCTGCATGTCCAAGGACCATTCTACCTCTGGATGCAGTCTGTTGTTTGACTAAATGGATTACATGAATTCATAATTACATAGTTACCTGGTATAATGCATCACAGCATCACAGAGAGGCATTAGACCCCCTTCTCACAGAGCATGTTTTCAACGTTTATATTTTGTATAAATAGTATTACCAGTAGCAATTACAAATTGGACCTCAAGGTATTGCAGTTTGACCAATCAGCAAACAGTATTTTGAAATTATATGTCTAAGATACAACTCTCATGGTTGTATATCTATATTATACCATAGTTGTATACATTACTCATCTGGGGTACCTTTCTCTAAACTATGTACGCAAGAAACTTGTGCATGCAGTTTAGGTAAACAAGCATCAAGTCTGAAAACAAGTTTCCCTGAACTGCATATCTTTACAATCTGAGTATATATCTGCATAACTTTATGCCAGCTCATATCTTTGGGTAAAGCAGGGTTCGTATGTGTGGATATTCAATCTAAAAAATATTGCATATATCTATACATTTCAGTGAAAGTTACCCCTGGTCTAGGTCTGATAAAAGGTCTTTTGCCATGTTATATGAGAAATATACACTTGCTAACACTCATGTATATTTCCAGTATACAGCAGGACTCTTTCCTTTCACATACCTATCCCGTATATTTTACTCTGCTTCTAAGTGATCTGTTGAATCAGTTAAAAGCATAATGTTAAGGGTTAAGAAGTAGACATTGTGTAAAAAGGTCAATAATGTTTTAGTACACATCACTTGTGTTACTTCACTTAGGTTGCTTTACCATCAGATCTATAAAGCTACAAAACAAGAGGGCATAGCCAAATTGAGTAGATAAACAAATTATCAATCAGGATTTTGTCATTGTCTTCCATTTAACAGTTTTCTTATCATAACTGCTTGCAGATTTGCACTTTCTCCTTCTAAAATTGCAAGGCTGAGCCCATCAGCAAACAGCATACAGGACTTAAGACCAGGGCCCCATTTTACCAAGGTGGTTACGAACAAAATTTGCGTAAGTTTTACGTAACTATACTTTAGTGGCATTAATCTGCTACGAGAAACGAGATAACTATCATGATTATTTTAGAAAACTATTGCGATAAATCAAAGTTTCCTGGAAATTATATCTTTTCATTTTATCTAGATAAAATTTCCAAGAAACTTTGATATATCGCAATAGTTTTCTAAAATAATCATGATAGTTATCATGTATCTCATGGCAGATTAATGCCACTATACTATAGTTACGTAAAACTTACCCAAATTTTGTTTGTAACTACCCTAGTAAAACGGGGCCCAGGTGATCACTGTTTCAAATCCCAAGCTCTGTGAATTTCTTTCTGAGGATTGATGATAGTAATTGTAGCATGACTCATTGCTCTTTCACAGCTTATCATTGTCTAAACGATGGTTATATGGGAAACCAGCTGGTGGTATTGGAAGAATATTGTGTGAAGTACTGGTTCCAAGATATTCAAAGAAAGCATACACTAGCTGCGGCAATACAACTGAAATAATGTTGAAAAAGGCTTAAAACACCAAACCATCAAATAATCTAACTTCATAACGTCACTGATTGATTGTATGGTGTTTAAGATTGTTTTCAACATTACTTCAGTTATATCGCAGCAGCCAGTGCACCTATCCATGCTTTCCTGGAGTTTCTTTTCCCAGTACTCCATACAATATTTTTTCCAAGCCACTGGCTGTTTTCCTACATAACCATCATCGAAACAATGGTCAGCGGTGAGAAAGGAATGAATCCTGTCGCAACGACCATCATCAATCCTCGGAAACAAATTGACCAACCAGGGATCGAACCATCTACCCCCTGTTCTTGAGTCCTGTACGCTACCAACTGAGCTATGGGGCTCAGCAAGTGCAAAAACAAACAAACATTTACTTACTTCTGTTTTTGTAAGACTGGGGTATAATAATTATCAGGGTCTGGTCCTACCGTCCGCGTGCTAGGCTTCACTGTTTCTGAAAACACATATTTCATTTGCTTATTCTTTCATTATCTAACTACAGTGTATTACCCATTTAATTTAACCTGACCCAGGTCAACATCATTTACATAAATTAAAATTCTACTTTTACCCTCGGCATCACACAGAGCTGCATTTGGCATATGTCCTGAATGGTTACGGAAATATTTCGTATGTATGCACAAATTAAATTGCTTACCTGTACCTTCCCGTGTATATATAATAGTAGGAGTTCTATTTATATGCCTACTTATATATTCAGCATAAAGGTCAGGATTAGGTTAAATAAAGTAGACAATATTATGACTATTATGTACCTGTGCAAGACACATTTTGAAAAAATTGTGGAAAAAAATGCTAAACCAAGTTAAAACGATCCTAAGAGAAGAGGGCTGTTGAAAATGTTTTTGAGGAAAAAACTCTTAACCCCATACCACACAATCTTAAATTATCAAGACCCTGAAGGAAGAAAGCTTTTGAAATTATTATGGGAAAAAGAGAAAATACTGGATACCAGCATTTTCCTATTTTTTCCAAAATGTTTTCTACTCTTTCTAAGACAAATCACATCATTTAAAATTTGTTGTTTAGGTTTCATGAGTACTAGGCTAGGGCAAGACACTTCAGAGCCCTAGTTAAGTACTGGTAAAACCCAGGAAAACATGATTATGTGAGCTGTCACCATGATATGACTGAAATAATGTTGAAAGCGGCATTAAACACCATTCAATCAATTAAATCAGTGATGATAGCTTGGGATAAGTCATAGATGGACTACAGTTCAAAATGGGCAGTCACCATCTTGACAAACTGTAGAACCATTGTAGTACAATCGTTACTCAGTCTTGCTTAACTCTTTACCAAATGACAAAATTTTAGACTGGTCCAAATTGAAAGCACTTGAAGACGACAAAATAAACGTAACCCAAAAATTGAAATTTGTTTCCAGCAGGGTAGAAAACATTGTGGGTAAAGGAGAAAATGCTGGTTACCAGCATTTTCTCCTTTTCACACAATGTTTTCAAAAGGCTTCTATCTCAGGGTCGTAAAAACCAGGTATTGTTTGGTAAAGGGTTAAAAAAGTGTACAGCCATTTAAATAAAAAAGCTTTGAACAATATGAATAATTACCTGAGGGTGAAAATATATCCCTGTCCTGTACATTCTGTAATATACAAAAGTAACAAATTTGTCTGTGTGAATAAAGCTTGACCCTGATTTCGGCATATCTCTGCAGCTAGTTCACCTATTCATACTTTCCTTGGTGCTATTTCCTACCAGCAATTTGTACAATAATTTGTCCATGCTCCCCACATAGCCATAATCAAAACAATTAACGTACAGCAGAGACATAGATCATGTTGCAATGACAATAATCAATATTCAAAAAGAAAGAAGGTGAGCCAACAGAATCTTACCATCAACGGATATCCCTGGTTTGCAAGTCGTTTGTGACTTACTGAGACATCGAGCTCAGCAAATAAATCTAGCCAATGCTGCAAGCAAATACCATGTAACACTATACCCACACTCTTTACAGTAAACAATGCTTTTACAGTAAACTGTTCAGAATTTTTGAAAACAATTCGGTGTATCTGGAATTTAATCTGTGATTGTAGGGAACATGTTTCATTATATCACCTTTCCATTTCTAGCACACAAAAATGAAAATCTGAAAGTTTACTAGAGATTTAACATTAGGGTGAAATTCACTAATCAATCAAAATTCAGTTCTAATTTTAGAATTTGCAAAACAAGCTATTTGATTGGCAGAGACAGAACGACTTTGAAAGTTTTGTCTAGTACAAATTATATTTTCTCTCCCCCTTACCTGAACTTTGCTAACAGCATTTGCTTGTTTAAATTTGCTGACATCAAAGTCATCTTTGTTATAATTCTGAAAATAGATAGTAAGAAAAATGAATAAACTGTTAGATCTTTAAGAGTTAATATCATTCATGTCATTGACAATTTTCAAAAATCAGGCTTAAATCTTTTGCAAAATCCAAATCTGCTTTGACAGAAATAAACTCTCAAATCACCAAAACAATTAACGACGTATATCACAAATTTTTGTAACGGACAGATTTTTTTAAAACTTTGCACGTACAAAGCTCATCATGTCTTAAGGAGATTACAGTAAAAAAAGATGTTGGTCACCATGCTCATTTCTGAGAAATTTGCCTTTGAAAAAGGTATATGTACAGTTCCAAAATTCAGCTTATACTGGATTTAAAGCGTCTTTCTTTAATAGTCAGTTAAACAGGAAAATAACAAGAAAAATATACAAATATACATCATTTTAATGGAAATTCATATATTTTTGCACAAAAAAATGTATAAAAGCCTGGTGGTTTTGAGCATGGTTAATGTACAAATATGCATGTTATATATAGACCATTGAGTTAAAAAGGGAGATTATTTGACCAAATTAAGGGTTAATCTTAAATAAATACATACTTTTTAACAGACAGATTTTTCTTAAAATTTCCACACTTATAGTATTTATAATTCTAAACAATAAGAAAAAATAAAAATGGCACATATCCGAGCTTATTTTGTAAGAAAACAAGGTTGAAGGTCACTGAGGAAGTTATTTTTTCAAGGAAAAAAATAGGATAAAAACTCTGCAGACATAGTGTGAAAAGGAGAAATTGCTCAATAGGAGCGATTTCTCCTTCTCCAAGAATAATTTTCAAAGTGGAAACAGCTATACTTCCACAGCTTTAAATTTCCTGCCTTTGTTTCCTTGTTTGGTGTGTAACGCCGTGTCAGCAGAATTTTAATTATTTCACGGTGACAGTTCAAAGATCCATTTTTTTCTCTTCACAAATACTACCAGAAGAAAGTGCTACTTGTTTCAGTGCACCAATAGTATTACCATTATATGCAAAAAATATATAGGTGCACTTTTGAATCAATATCCACGACAAAAATACAAGTGCAGTAGGACGCGCGCGAACATTCGTCATATACGTTGTTAGTTATGACAACATTTTGGGCTTGTCAAAACCAAAAGCATTTGCAGACAAAAAATTACCGGTAAACATGGCTCAAATACGAAAATTTATTGCTGAAAAGGTAAATAACGGCATTTTCTCCTTTTCCCAAAATGTTTTCAAAAGCCTTCTTTCACATGGTTGTTAAAACACAGGATTGTATGGAAAAGGAACATTGGACAATGCAATTCTGAACTGCTGAGTGTGAATGCTCATTTAGCAGTTTGATCTTGACCAAGTGATTAGATGTTGGAAAAGGTATAAAACATTACTGGAAAAGAAGAAAATGCAAATCATCAGTATTTTCTTCATTTTCACTAATGTTTTCGAAAAGCTTCTTCCTCAGGTCATTAAAACACCTGATTACTTGGTACTGAGAAATAATAAAAGCATATTTTCCGCTGTGGTGCTGATTTTATTGAAGATATTGATTCCGGAATTCAAGCATCGCTTAATCAATATTTAATATTCCCTTGACTTTCAAAAACATTGATTACAAACTCGCAACAAGAATGGACCTTTAACCAGACCAAACAGACTTTAGACTTGTCCATATTGAAAGCTTTAACAGATGACAAATTAAATGTAGCTAAAACGACTCTATTTGTCGTCATAAGTTATGAAAACATTGTGGGAAAAGGAGAAAATGCTTTTACCTATCATTTTAAAGTTATGAAACTCTTTTCCCACATAACGTAATTATGTTTTTGAAATCTTTCTTTGTTAAGGTTGAAAAAATAAAATTGTTTGATAAAAGTTTATACCATATGCTCCACAAGCAATTTTTTTATTGAATGATCAAATGACGTTTTACACCGCTTTCAACATTATTTCATCCGTGTCACAGCAACAGCTCACTTATAGTTTAGTTTAAACATATTTATTTTACATCGATTGAGAAACAAGTTCTTACAACCTATACTAATCTCTCTCGATTCTGCTTCCTGGGAACTACACCAGTACTCGCGCCGAATGTGTGGGCCAATGAAAAATCCCAAAGCTGACACCCACTCCCAGGTATCGAACTCAGGACCTTATGGTTATGAGGCTGACGCTCTACCTCACGACCACGGACACCACACTTATTAATGTATGTCCTGATTTGACCTGTACTAGGCTGTGGCTTATTAAAGTTCAAACACAAAAGTTGATCCTGAAAGATCAAGTCGACTCTTTTCTATGGAGATAACAAAATTTTCGAATCGTTGCATCTGAAAGCATTTGAAGTCAACAAGTTAAATGTGTCTCAAATGACGAGATTTGTCTTTGAAAGGATAGATTACATTGCACATAGAAATAAAGCCTTCTTCCTCAGGGTCATTCAAACTTGGGACTGTTTGGTAAAGGCTAAAATATGTACATGTTTGTTCAAAGAATTACTCATTACCAGATGACAAGATTTTAGACTGGTCTTTGAAACTGAAAGCATTTACAGACGACAAATAAAATGTGGCTCAAAAACTGAAATTTGCCTTAACTCTTTACCACACAAACCCGACTTTTAACGACCCCAAGAAAGAAGCCTTTTGAAAACATTGTGGGAAAAGGAGAAAATGCTGGTAACCAGCATTTTCTCCCTTTCCCACAATGTTTTCTACCCTTCCCAAACCAAATTTCAATTTTTCAGTCACATTAATTTTTTCATCTGCAAATGCTTTCAATTTGGACCAGTCTATAATTTTGTCATCTGGTAAAGAGTTAGGAAGGGTAGAAACATGGTGGAAAAAGGAGAAAATGCTAGCTACCAGCATTTCCTCCTTCTCCCACAATGTTTTCAAAAGCCTTCTTCCTCAAGATCGTTGAAACTCGGGATTTCATAGCAAGGGCGTAGCACCCATTACCCACAATATGCACCTACCTATTGGCTACCAAACTTGTAATCATAGTATCATATACATGTATGTGTATATAATGATTTTTCTATAGATCTTTGCACTTTTTCAAACTAAACAGATGGTTAAATCGATGTACTTATGACTAGGGAATTCCTTTATGCTTTACAACAAATGCCACCCTCTCGCTCTCTCCCCCATTGGCACTTAATGCCTCACTGTGAGTATAAATATTTTAATCCTGGCTACGCCTATGCATAGTAACTGGTTAAACATACATCTTCACTCGTTTTCAACCAGTTTTTTAACTGTTGTTTTCTTTATTTTATGAAACTATAATCAATCTTGTATCTTCCTGCCAAATATTGCCCCTGATGGTTGCAAGATTTCACAGATTACAGCAGATAGGAAATGCATTTCATTCTACTGCAGCTAGCCATAGACATTACAACCACAGTTTCCAGTTTGAATCGAAGACGAATCCTTACAGTTTCTTTACCCCATACACCTTATCTACGTTTACACATTTGACTAGATTATAACACTGTAAAGTTTTCACAGCGTTTGTTTACTCTCTGGCTGTAGAGATGCCTCTTTAAATCATTATACAGGTTGATTTTGGACAAACTTCAATTAATTAACAGTAACATGATAGGCAAATATGTTAAGAAGAAAAGTAAACATTGTGGTTAAACGTTGTAGGGAAGAAAAATTGATTGTTCCAAGCAACTGTCCCTATTTCCACAATGTTTTCAGGAGCTTTCTATTACAGGGATGCCATAAGCTGTCTTACTGTATTGTAATGGTATCAAGTATACAGTTTATAACACAGCCAAGTCTTGTTTATCATACATAACCCTTTTTGACAGTTTTCAAAAATAGTTATTTAAGTTCTTGTTACTATTCTTAATATTATTTCAACACTTAACACACAATCTGGAGAATGTAGGCTTTTGAACACCTTGTTAGTAAAGGAGACATAGCAGAAAACTTGCATTTTCTACTTTTCCCACAATGATTTCTACCCTGTAAAAGACAAAAATAATCACTAGAGCTAGATTTATTTTGTCGTCTACAAAATGCTTTCATTTCGGTACAGTCCAAAATTTTGTCGTTCAGTAAAGAGTTATACAACCCTGAGTTCCAAGGCCTTATTCCTCAGGGTCGCCAAAACTCGGAATCGTTTGGTAAAGAGGTTAAGATTCTAAAAGATTTCATTTCAAAAATTGCTGGCAAAAGTTCATGATATTATTTTATTAACTCTTTACCAGACAACAAAATTTTAAACTTGTCCAAATTGAAAGCATTTGCAGACGACAAATTAAATATGGCTAATATGATGGGGACAATTTTGTTTACAGGTTAGAAGATATTGTTGGAAATGATGTTAAATCCCATTTACTCCTTTTACTACATTGTTTTAAGGAGCCTTCTGCTATGGAGTTGTGGAATAATGGGATTGTTTGGTAAAGAGTTAACCCTTTACCAAATCCCAGAATTTTAGACTGGTCCAAACTGACAACATTTGCAGACAACAAACTTAATACAAGGTGGCTCAAATGATGAAATTTGTCCTTGAAAGGAAAGAAAATTTATGGGAAAAGGAGGAAATGCTGGCTTTCAGTATTTTCTCTTTTTTCTAAAATGTTTTCAAGGGCCTGATTTGCTATGTTCATTAAAACTTGGGATTGTGTTGTAAAGAGTTAACCCTTTACGAAACAATCCCGAGTTTTAACAACCCTGAAGAAGAAGGATTTTGAAAACGTTGTGGGAAAAATGCAGAAAGTGCTGGTAACCAGCAATTTCTCCTTTTCCCCAACAATGTTTACTACCATTTCAAAGATAAAAATAATCTTTTAAGCTTGGCTAAATTTGTTGTCTGTAAATGCTTTCCATTTCGTCAAGTCTAAAATATTTTTATCTAGTAAAGAAATAACTCTTTACCAAACGACAAAATTTTAGAGCGATCCAAATTCAAAGCATTTGCAGACGACAAATAAAATGATACTTAAATGACTGGATTTGTATCGGAAAGAGTAGAAAACATTGTGGGAAAAGGAGAAAATGCTTGTTACAGCAATTTCTCCTTTTCCCACAATGTTTTCAAATGCCTTTTACTTCGAGGTCGTTAAAAGTCAGGATTGTGTGGTTGAGAATTAATATACATGTATGTAAATAATAACTGTACATAATCCGTTTTGGCATGGACCTAATTGAACTCTTTACCAAACGACATAAAAAATGACTTGTCTAAATTCAAAGCATTGCAGACGACAAAATAAATGTGAATCAAACATTGAAATTTGTTTTTGAAAGGATAGAAAACATTGTGGGAAAAGGAGAAAATGCTGGTTACCAGCATTTTCTGAGTTTTTCTCCTTTTCCCATGATGTTTTCAAATGCCTTTTACTTTGGGGTCGTTAAAAGTCGGGATAGCGTGGCAAAGAGTTAATATACATGTGTAAATAATAACTGTAGATAATCCGTTTTGGCATGGACCTAATTGAACGACATCAAAAATGACTTGTCTAAATTCAAAGCATTTGCAGACTACAAAATAAATATGACTCAAAAATAGAAATTTGGATTTGGAAGGGTTGAAAACATTGTGGGAAATGGAGAAAATGCTGGTTACCTGCATTTTTTCCTCTTCCCATAATGTTTTCAAAAGCCTCCTTTTTCAGGATTGTTTGATAAAGGATTACTCTAGATCTATAGCAGACAACAAAATCTTATGCATGTATATTTCCAAATTTATTGTGATTGTAGATGACAAATAAAATGTGGCTCATATGATCGAATAAGTCTTTGAAAAGTCTGAGACCATGGGGGGGGAAAAGGAGTCTGAAGTTGTTGGTGATCGGCATTTTCACCTTTTCCCACAATGTTTTTTAAAGCCTACTTCCTCAGGGTCATAAGAATACCCAATTTATCAAACAGTCTTGTACCAAACGGCAAAATTTTGGAGTGGTCAACATTGAAAGTATTTGCAGACAGCATATTAAATTCAGCTGAAATGATGGTACAATGTAATTGTCTGTGAAAGTGTAAAAAACCTTGTGGGAAAAGGAGAAAATGCTGGTAACCAGCATTTTCTCCTTTTCCCACAAGGTTTTCAAAAGATCTTTTTCCTCAGAGTCATTAAAACTTGGGATTGTGTGGTAGAAGGTTATGAAAGAAAAATGAAAACAACCAGGCAATATTAAAATCCCAAATATGGCAATATCAGTGTTTACAAAATCTCACCAAATTGGACTGTAAAGATCTTAGATCAGACTGCACATTCTTTGCAGTCTGATCCTGATCTCCACTGTCCACAATATATCATTGAGTCACTGTTTATTTTATACATTTATTTTTATGTCTACAAATGCTTTCAATTTTAACAAGTATGAAAATTTGACATTTGGTAAAGGTTTAAGTTCACTAATCCTTCTCCAAATTAACATTTTTCCAAAGATTTTTAAATATTTGTACAGAAAGACTGTAAGTGTTGCCAATAATACTGGCTTTAAAATGAACAAATGACAAGTATGCTTTATTATCTTTTCACAAAAATCTTCTACATGTATTTATCCCTTTTCCAAACAGCCGTAACTTTTCATAAGGCTTTAAAAAGGCTTTTGAAAACATTACAAGGAAGAAAATTGCTACTGTTTACCATCTTGATAAATAATTAATTGAACTGGTGGTTTTTTAAAAGCCTTTATGGTAGAAAACAGTATCGTACTGTATGGACAAAGGAGAAATGTTGATTACAAGCATTTTCTCCTTTGTCCACAATGATTTCATATGCCTCCTTACTCAAAGTTGTAAAAACATTGGATTGGCTACCATGCAGTCTTGCCTGGATCAGTGGTGTAAGTGTTGGATTTGGAACCTGGAGGCCCAGGGTTTGGTCTTCGCTTAAGGCATTGGGTTTTTCATGGGAGTGTCCTTGGGCAAGACACTTCAGATCCATAGCCTAGTCCTGGTGAAACCAAGCTCACACACGAAGAAGTGAGCTGTTGCTGTGATATGACTAAAATAATGTTGAAAGTGGTGTAAAACACCATTCAGTCAATGATGGGAATGTTTGATGAAGGGTTAAACCTTTACAATCCCTTGTTTTAACTAGCCTGAAGAGCAGGCTGTTGAAAACATTGTGAGAAAAGGAGAAAATGCTGGTAACCAGCATTTTTTCCTTTTCCCACAATGTTTTCTAACCTTTTAATTAATACAAATTTCATCTTATGCCACATCTAATTTGTCATCTGCAAATGCTTTCAAAATGGAAAAATCTGAAAGTTTATCGCTGGTAAAGGATTAAATTTGATGCAAATGGTGGGAGAAGTCTTTGAAAGGGAAGAGACTGATAGACTCCTATTTCCACAATGTTTTCGGAAGCCTTCTTTCTAGCCAAAAAATATTTAGTACATAATGTTTATTACACTTACTTCATCATTTTCTGTTTCCCACTCATCAGGATTTCGATAAATGGTTTTTTGTCGAATGATACCTAACTCCGGTTTGTACTGCTCTCGTTGAAGTCGGTGTGCATAAGTTTCCGGATAAGCAGTCTCGTTGGTCTGTTTGGAATTAAAGTAGTTCTGTTCTCTTACACGTTCTTCATGTTCCCGCCGAGTCGCTTCAAGAACTTCATTAATATCTTCAGTTTCTGACTCGGAATCACTTTGAAATCTGTTAGATTTCTGTCCAGAATCACTAGGTCCTTGAGTCTTATGCTTGTCGGTATTTCCGTTCACTTTTTGAGAAACATTTTTCGACTTTTCTTGAATGTTGTTGTTAACCTGTGTTGTTGTTAGTGTTTTACTCGTGTATCCGATTTCACTACCATTGTTCACACCTATAGTTGACACTTTCTCGTTTCTGTTTACCGTTTTCTTATTATCTACATGTATGCTAGTCTGTGTTGACCTTTTCGGTGTTTTTTCTTTACTCGAACCGGACCCCATCGTGACCTCCTAACTACAGAATCACATACATCTACTTAAACAACCGTAATGTAGAGGGCTTTTGAAAACCATGTGGGAAAAGGTGAAAATGCTGGTGACCAGCATTTTCACCTTTACCCACAATGTTTTCTACTCTTTCAGAAGCAAATTCCATAATTGGCACCACAGTTAAATTGTCATCTGCTCAGACTTTCAATATTGAACAAGTTTGAAATTTTGTCATCTGGTTAACATTTAGATCTAGAATTCAACTTATTTTAAACAAAAGTTGTAAAATGTTCAAACCCTGTCACCTATCAAGAACAGATATCACTTTTCCACATTTAAATCAATTTTGTGGGGAAATGTTTAGATTGCTACACGCGTTAAATGACAAAACACTTTATCACCTGTATATCACGAGGTTAAAAATCTGATAAAAAAATCTCGACGCCTTCTTCAGTGATCTAATGTGTGTATTGGAATTTATTTACAGTAGTAGTGTATTGTCACTAGGCGTTGGGGGGGGGGGGGTAAACAGTGGCCCATGTAAAAGGGCGATATATTCCATCTTGAACTTTAATTATTAAATAAATGATTTATAATTTACAGAATATGAATAAAGAATGTAATTCATTGGCAAAATCAGGTATTTTATATGAACTGAAAAGTGTCCCGTTGAAAAAAGTGCTCGCCGGTACCCCTTGAATGTTTACATTAGAAATGACAGTGAAATAGACTCGTCCAATCGCGCACCTGTTCAAAGGGACGTTACTCTAGACAAATTTTACTACTGCACGTGGTTGACTCAGATTCGGCCTTTCCGCCATTAACGTTGAACGGTGAGGACATGCATTTGTGTTGTGTCTTTTTTTTACAAACTCTTGATTTTATGGATTCATAAACATATCCATTAGGTCCATTTTGTGTTTGTCAATGAGTATGCCAAATATGGGCTTTATTTTTTAGCATAAAATGTATCGAATGACATCTTTTTCTTTCGGATGGGGAGAATCCGCTGCTGATAAACTTAGTAGAAAATTGAAAGAAGATCTGTGCTAGATTAGACTAATTTTATGAACTTTTTCTTATTATCAGCTCAGTTACCTTGCGAAATAGACAAGAATTTTTAACATTACGGTTTAATCGTCGCTTCGTTAGACACGTGGCGATAGGTCTAATATATTGATGGGAAATGTTGGCACGTGTTTACTCGGGGAACACATTCGCCCCTTTGACCCATTAGCCTCCGCGAGTTTCACCTTTCCCAAATTTCTGACTCAAAAATAGATTCATTAGAAAACATGGTGGAAAATTGTTAACCAACATTTTCTCCTTTCCCTGCTAACCAGCATTTTCTCCTTTTTCCAAAAAAGTTTGCAAAAGCCTCCTCCCTTAGGGTCGTTAAAAGTCAGGATCGTGTGGTAAAGGGTCAAGAAATATTTTGTATTTTGTTTCAGGGTTTGTCTTTAAACAGCCTAAGCTATCCCTGTAACCACAAAGATGGTCAAGGAAGACAAATCTACATGGAAATCTAATTATTTCCTGAAAATTATTGTAAGTATCGGGGTTTTCCATGACCCCCCCCCCTTCTTTGAATTTTCACCCCCCATATTTTCTAAATGTACCCCCCCCTTTTAAATAGTTGCCTTCTTTTCTTCATATGAAAGGGGGAGGGGGGCTTTTAAGTCAGTAAAACCAATTCTTAGCCAACTAACTTATATATGTATGTGTCATAGGCCAGATAGGAATTTAATCAGATTCAGAATCTGGCTAAACCAGAGAAGAATTCTTATTTGGCCAGTTCCTTATCAGGACTGGGCCAGATAAGAATTCTTATACATACAATCTAGCCAGATTCTGTGACATGATGGAAAAATTATCCAGAGACGCCTAAGAGTACACTATTAAAGCCGTTAACTCTAAACCAAACGACGAAATTATAAGACTTAATCAAATTGAAAACATTTGCAGACAACAAATTAAATGTGGCTCAAATAATTTATTTCTGAAAGGTTAGAAAACATTGTGGGAAAAGGAGAAAATGCTGGTAGCATTTTCTCCTTTTCCCACATTGTTGTCAAAAGCCTTCTCTTTCAGGGTCATTAAGTCGGGATTGTGTGGTAAAGGGTTGAATACAAATATTCCTAAATGGTCTGGTCAGATTCAGAATAAGTGTAATCCAGATAAGGATTCCTACTTCACTTAGGCAGATCCGGATTGGTTTAGCCAGATAAGAATTACTATCTGGTCTAGCCAGATTCCAAATTTGGCTAAATTCCAATATGGCCTAAGACATACACATTTCTTTGATGTACCCCAGGTCTTGTGTGGCTCAGTGGCAAGGTGTTGGATTTGAATTTATGAGGCCTTGGAACCTTGCCTTACTAAAAGCAAGGGGTTTTTCATTGGAGTGTCCTTGGGCAAGACACTTAAGAGCCCTAGCCTAGTACCGATAAAACCCAGGACATGATTTGGGGAGCTGTCACTGGTACGACAAAATATGTTGGAAGTAGCATAAAACAACTAACAATTTATCAAATTCTCTTTAGGTTTAACTTGTCTCCAGAAACCATTATAAAGAAGACCTCTTAAGTATCCTTGTATTCATGGAAGTGTCCATGGGCAAGACACTTAAGAGATCCAGCCCTGTACTGATGAAATCAAGGAAACGCATAAATAGGTGAGCTGTTGCCAGGATATGACTGATAATAATGTTGAAAGCAGCTTACAAAACACCATCCATTATACTAACGACCTTGTGTAAAATGACTGAGTCGAAATGATAATAATCCATTTAGATATGTATACTAACAGATTTCTTAAATTGTTTAGTTGAAATGATTAATCAGAGTTGAATCTAGGCCGCGGGATTGCGGGATTCCCGCACATACATATTTCTTGGCGCAAAAGGCAAGTGTCACTGCGGCACAGGTCACGCTAATTCAGACAGATTGGCACATGATTGAATCAATGGTGCATACGTTAATTTGTTAGATGTGGCTGTCAAAACCCTTGTAATATACCGAATAGTACAACATACGTATTATCTACCCTCCATAGAAATCGACACTACAGTGGTAGTATTCTATTTATAGCATCTGCTGTGGCCAAATTTCCTTATATGGATCATGGTAAAGCCCGCCAAATGGGTCACATGATAGACGTCGGGTCCAAAAAATCCACTCGTCTGCTCGTATTTACGAGTGAGAAATGGATGAGGACGAGTGAAATATCAGTCATACTCGTCCGGCAAGACGAGTGGTAAATAGGAGATAGTAAAACAAGGTTTTAAGATGAATATTTAACTTACACGAGACAAAACGGCCATTCAATTATTGAATAAGCGAATTAAGGGTATTCAGGAAATCAAATTTTGAAACAGAACATAAAACGTGCTGGTCCCCGCCCCAAATAAAGACTGGCTTCAAGTTAGCCTAATGATATAACCCGGAACCTTTCATTGCAAACAAAAATCTCATAATATGCTTCGGGTGGACCTAATTCAATACAAGCGACTTTGCTAATTATTAAAACGAACGATATTAACATTAACGCGAATACTTTCCCGAAACCAGTTCGAAAAACTGTTGTTTTGGCTTTGTTAATTTCTGTAACTTAACCGATAATTGGTACCTGTTTTTAAAACCCGGTATTTAGGGTTCGTTGTAACGTTTCCGTTTCGTCTGGGGAAAAAAAAAACCGTCAGAGTCCAATATTGGAAGGGTTTTTCTCGTCGGACGAGTGAGGATCAAAGCAGGGCAAGTGTTTTTTTCAAAGTCACTTGTCCTACAGGACGAGTGCCTTTTCTGGAAATTTTTGCACCCTGGACGTGTAATCAGCTACGTCACGGAACTGTATTATTTTCAAAGGATTTTAGAGTTGAAAATGTGCAAGTTTAAATTGCGTAAATTTCAGACTTGCAGTGATTATAACGATACACCACCACCACCAACAACCAAAATGGCGACCCTGGAAGAAAAAAATCAACATTAAAAAGTGAATAGATCTATAGTGATCATTAACTGTGTACCAGATGACACAATTTTTGACTTTATCAAACTGAAAGCATTTGTAGACAACAAAAATGACAAAAGAATTTCAATTTGGTACTTAAGTAGAAGGAAAGAAAACATTGTGGGGAAAAAAGAAGAAATGCTGCTTACCAGTATTTTCTTCTTTTTCCACAATGTTTTCAACCATTTTTTAGCTCACCTGAGCACTATGTGCTCAGGGTGAGCTATTGTGATCAATCACAATCCGATGTCCATCTGTCCGTCCATGAACAATTACTTAAAAAATCTTCTCTTCTGAAACCAGCAAACAGATTTCAATGAAACTTCACAGAAATGATCCTTAGTTGATGCACTTTCAGAATACTTCAAAGATTTGAATTCCATGAAGAACTCTGGTTGCCATGGCAACCGAAAGAAAAAACTTTAAAAATCTTCTTGTCCCAGACCGTAAGGGCTAGAGCTTTCATATATGGCATGTAGCATCATCTAGTGACCCTCTACCAAAATACTTCAAACTATGGCCGTGGTGTGGAAATTGGCCCTATGTTGTGGGGTCTCAGATTTCACATAGAGATTAAGAAGGAAATCTTTAAAAATCTTCTTGTCCTAAATCATAAGGGCTACAGCTTTCATATTTTGCATGTAGCATCATCTAGTGGACCTCTACAGAAATACTTCAAATGATGGCCCATATGTAGAAATTGGCCCTTTGTTGTGGGGTCACGGATTTTACATAGAGATAAAGAAGGAAATCTTTAAAAATCTTCTTGTCCCGAACCTAAAGGGCTAGAGCTCTCATAAAAAATCTTCTCCTCTGAAACCGGCGAACAGGTTTCAATGAAACTTCACAGAAATGATCCTTAGTTGATGCACTTTCAGAATACTTCAAAGATTTGAATTCCATGAAGAACTCTGGTTGCCATGGCAGCCGAAAGATAAAACTTTAAAAATCTTCTTGTCCCAAACTGTAAGGGCTAGAGCTTTCATATATGGCATGTAGCATCATCTAGTGATCCTCTACCAAAATACTTCAAATTATGGCCCTGGTGTGGAAATTGGCCCTATGTTGTGGGGTCTCAGATTTCACATAGAGATAAAGAAGGAAATCTTTAAAAATCTTCTTGTCCTGAATCCTCAGGGCTACAGCTTTCATATTTGGTATGTAGCATCATCTAGTGGACCTCTACCAAAATACTTCAAATGATGGCCCTTGTGTAGAAATTGGCCTTTTGTTGTGGGGTCACAGATTTTCATAGAGATAAAGAAGGAAATCTTTAAAAATCTTCTTGTCCCGAACCTTAAGGGCTAGAGCTCTCGTATATGGCATGTAGCATTGTCTGGTGGACCCCTTCTAAAAGACTTCAAATTATAACCATAGTGTCATAATGAGCCCTATGTTGTGAGTTCCCAAATTTTACAGAGATAACGAAGGAAATTTTTTTAAAATCTTTTTGTCCCAAACTGTAAAGGCTAAAGCTTTCATATTTGGGTTGTAGCTTTGTCTAGTGTATCTGTACCAAAATGCTACAAATTTTGGTCCAGGGATAAAATTGGCCCTCTGTTGTGGGGTGGGTTAAAAAGTATGTCAAAAGGTCAAATCTTAGAAAAACTTGTGTACAGTAGAAAATGGATTAATTTGGTCAAAAGACTCAGGTGAGCGACTTTAGGGCCAGCATGGCCCTCTTGTTTTTTTTTTTTTTTTTTTTGTCTTTTAGGGTAGTTAAATCTCGAGACTGTGTGGTAAGGAGTTAATGGTCACTGGTGGCCAAACTCTGAAAAATGGTGGCCCATAATTTTAAATATGATGGGGGAGTTGGCCCATTCTTGTGCAAACCTAGATTCAGCTCTGATTAATCATCCATTTAATTACCAGTTGGGCTCTGGCAAAAGGGAGTTTAGTGCATCTTAGTAATGCATTATAACAAGCAAGTCAACACATTATCATGGATCTATGAAATCCATTTTTTCTAACGACTGACTGAATTATATGGTAGAATGGTCCTTTGACATGCAGAAAATTTAAAAGCAGCAGAAAGTTTTTACCCATCTCCACCTTTACGAACTGCACAGACTGACATGAGTAGATACTTCCTGCAAAAGCATTAACTCTTTCACTACTGAAAAAAAAAAACTGCTTTTTCTCAACGGCTACAAATACATTTCTGCTACAAGATCAAGAGACAGTTTGTTCATAACCTAGAATAAAGCAGTGGACAGTCTAGATCAGGGATCAGACTGCATGTTCTGTGCAGTCTGATTGTGATCTACATTGTCCCCAAAAGCTTCTGGTGTCATCTATGATATGGAAGGAGTTAAACTACTTTTCACTGAGTATGGCTCATTTAATATAATATGCATGAACATTGTACATATTTGGAACTTCTTTTCCTTTATTAACAGCAACTGTTGGATGAATATCCAAAATGTTTCATTGTGAACGCTGACAATGTGGGATCCAAACAGATGCAGACAATAAGAGCTGCCTTACGAGGAAAGGGAGGTAAGTCATCCATTAAGCACATAGCCTTAAAAATAAGCAGTCATTAAACCCCAAACAAGACAAAAGGGTCCTGCATGGTAAAGAGTACGACTCTTGGGTTGGAGCCTTTCTGAAAGCACCGGGTCTTTCATGGGAGTGTCCTTGGTCAGGACACTTCAGAGCCCTGGCTTAGTATGGCAAAACCCCAAGACATACCTGAATATGAGCTATGGTAGTGATATGACTGAAATTATGTTGAAAGTGGTGTAAAAATAATTCAACCAAAGACAATTTCCATGATCTTTGCCAGGTTGAAACTGTTGTCTGCTAGTGCTTTCAATTTGAACAGGTTTGACAACAACATTTTAGACTTGTCCAGCTTGAAAACGTTCGCAGATGACAAGATAAATGTGACTCAAAATTTGAGTAGAAAAACATTCAGGAAAAGGTTACCATCATTTTCTCCTTTCCCCAAGATGTTTTCAAAAGCTGTCTTCCTCTGGGTCTTAAAAGTCAGAATTGTGGATTAAAAGGTTCAAGCTTTGATGTCTGAAGAAATTTGGTTAAGGTAACATTAGACATTAACTTTTCTACTTAGTTGGGATAATATTGTTATGAGTACAAAAGAGCTTTAGTTCTATGATAGGTTAGAAAACAATACGGAAAAAGGAGAAAATGCTGGTTACCAGCATTTTCTCCTTTTCCCACAGTGTTTTCAAAAGCCATCCTGCTCAGGGTCGTTAAAACCTAGGACTGTGGAAACAGGTTAAAGAAATATTGTTTCATGATTACAGTGGTCCTGATGGGTAAGAACACCATGATGAGAAAAGCTATCCGAGGTCACCTCGAAAACATGCCAGCTCTGGAAAAGTAAGTATGGTAATACAATTCATCAGAATTCATAAAGACCAACTTGTTTAGTAGTATTACCCCTTTACCAAACGACAAAATTTTAGACTGGTCCAAATTGAAAGCATTTCCAGACGACAAAATAAATGTAACTCAAAAAAAGAAATTTGTTTCCAGTAGGGTAGAAAACATTGTGGGAAAAGGAGAAAATGCTAGTTACCAGCATTTTCTCCTTTTCCCTCAATGTTTTCAAAAGGCTTCTTTTTTAGTGTCGTTAAAAGTCGGGATTGTGTGGTAAAGGGTTACTTGTGAGGGGGTTCTTACAAACTTGAAATTTTGCAACAAAAGCATAGCTGAAATATAAATCACCCTGGCTGGGATTTGAACCTGTGCGGACCTTGTGCTTGCCAGCTTGATACCCGGTTGAGGCACACTTTCTTTCCGGCAATTTTTTGCCTCTCACCACTGATACATGTGAGAAAGTAGTCCGTGACTTTGAAAGAAAGTTGCGTCGGTACTGGTGTGAGAAAACCATGAAACACGTGTAGATGCACTGACCGCTATGATACAGCCTAAGCTGTTTAAAACAGTGTTAAGCTCAAATACAAACAAACAGATTGTACCTGTGTGGTATGTTTACTTGCCTTGTTTATTTGAGGCTTAAAAGACAAATAAACTAACCATTGAGCCAAAGAGAATTCTCCCTAATGCAGTTGTTAGGCATTGATTTTATACAGGAAGAAGCTATGCAGTAAGGAAGGAGTGATTTCCTGAAACGGGGTGTTAAGACTGATGGGGAGAATGTTGATGTTCAAATTACTGTATGAAAGTGGAAATTTTTGCAACATGGAACTTTCTGCGATTTCACTGATTTGTTTTCTGTTTGTGTAATTTATCACAAGTATACCAACAAATAATGAGTGTCTTGAATTCGCAAACATTTATACGCGCAAAATGTCTGTAATCGGTAATTTGCAAAGTTTTTGACACGCATATATATCCACATAAACAGTAAACAGAGAATAATGAGCTGGTCTGAAAGTGAAACATTTAGATCTTTATGGCACCTGCATGCAATATCTTGTTCTGTGATAGCTTGAAAAGCCTATTTTTTAAAGATGCATCTTTACAGCCAGAGTGGAAATACTCTGTTAAAGCTTGATGATATGTAGAATCTAGTCAGCTGTGTAAACATAGATCAGTTATGTGTATAGGTGTATGGGATAAAGAAACTCAGGGATTTGTCTTCGATTTAAAACAGAAAACAACCACAGTGATGTCTTTGATAGCCACCAGAGAATGAAATGCATCTTCTATCGGTCGTAATCTATATAACCTGGCAACCATCATGGGGAACATTTGGCATGAAGATACAAGAATGATCATAGTTTCATAAAAAAAAATGAAATTGGTTAAAATACTGGATGATAAGGAATGAAGATGTATCTATAAGGGTCGTGGAAACACCGATTTGTTTAGAAGGGGACAGTGTATCATGTAATAGAAAGTGTTTGGGTAAAAGATAAAACTTCCTTTTCAGGCTGCTTCCCCATATTGCTGGAAATGTCGGTCTGGTCTTCACGAAAGAGGACCTGAAGGAAGTCCGAGACGTCCTTGGTGAAAATAAGGTATGTTGCGCAAGTAATTTATAACGGAAAAAATCAGTGTAACTCAAAAATTGAAATTGGTTTTGGTTATGGTAGAAAACATTGTGGGGGAAAAGAAGAAAATGCTGGTTACCAGCATTTTCTCCTTTTCCCATAATGTTTTCGAAAGCTTTTTTTCTCAGAGTTGTTCAAAGAAGGGATTTTTGCGGTAAAAGGTTAAGACAGAAAGCCAGAGAAAGGACTTGGTCTGTTAGCTCATTTGGCAAATTGACAGCCAAACACATTTTGGTTACTGCCCTGGATAGACTATACAAATTTTGCTTCTCAAACTAAGTAGGTTTGGCCTTTCTTAGAAAAACAAAAGTTTTTTTTTTTTTTTTTTAAATGTAGCGTTGGTTGGTTTCTAGAATTTTTGTTTTCGTTCTGTGGATGATGCTTTTATCACGATGGTCTTCTGAATTGGAAACTGAAGACATTGCTTAGAGCATTTACTGACACGGACAAACTTGCTTCCTGTTTTTGTTGAGCATGTTAGCATAGACGGAGAGAGAGACGTATGGAGTCTGAAATGAGTGTGAGTTTACAATGAAATTCTATTAAATGAGTCTAGGGAAAAAGTTTTATTAAGCCAGCCTTGGCAAGCTTAATAACATTTTTAGCTCGCCTGAGCACAACATGCTCAAGGGGAGCTTTTAGGATCACCATGTGTCCGTCGTCCGTTGTGCGTCGTCAAACATTCTTTAAACATCATCTCCTCCTAAACCACTGGGCCAATTTGGACCAAACTTGGCTGGAATGTTCCTTGGGAGGTCCTCTTTAAAAATTGTTCACAGAATTTGATTCCAGCAAAAAAACCCTGGTTACCATGGCAACCAAATGGAATTTTCTAAGAAATTTTTTAAAAATTCCTCTTCTGAAACTGCTGGTCAGATTTTGAAATAATTTCACAGAAATGTTCCTTGGGTGACCCTTTTCAAAAATTGGTCGTGAAATTTTGATCCGTCGAGAAACATGGCTGTGGTGGTGGGCTATTTGCACTGTACGGACGTAAAGAAATTCTTTGAAATTCTTCTTCTCTTAAATCACTTGTCAGCTTTTGAAATAATTTCACAGAAATGTTCCTTGGGTACCCCTTTTGAAAAATTGTTCGCAAAATTTTGACCCATCAAGAAACATGGCTGTGGTGGTGGGGGGCTATTTGCACTGTAGGAACATGCAGAAATTCTTAAAAATTCTTCTTTGAAACCACTGGTCAGATTTTGAAATAATTTCACAGAAATGATCCTTTGGTGACCTTTTAATTTTCATCAAAAGATTGTATAGGTATTTTGATGAAAAGGGCTTTTGCAGACATCAACCTATACCACGTAAGTGAGTGCACTGGTGAGAAATGCTGATATGCACCATTTCTACATGATGTATTTGATAGCTATGTATTTGCAAGAGGTAATATAAAACTTATCTTTGAAATACATGCATAATATTTCACCAGTTATCAAAAGGGCCTCTATCTGGGTGTTAACCGCCTTGTTGATCACCATTTCTGTACTTTATGATGGATTGTTTTCTGAATTCTATACCAACTTTATATGCAGAATTCTGATTCGTCAAAAACATGGCTGTGGTGATGATTGTAGGGATGGTGACAGATTTTGAAATGATTTTTACAGGTGACCTTTTCAAAATTGCTTGGAAAAATAATGATTTTGTTTCCAAAATTTCAATACTTCAAAAGAAATTGGTTATGGTCCTCTCAAAAATTCAAGTGAGCGATCCAGGGCCATCTTGGCCCTCTTTTTTCTTGAGTTAAATAGAATTTTATCTCAAACACCAACGAATGTCGGATTCTTTTTATCACAACAATATTTCACAAGCTATAGATCAGAAGATGCAAAACCATCTATAGATGCACCCATGGTAATATCGATAAAACCCATTCACTTCTATGAAATACATACAAAATGACGTCGCACAATACTGTGGTATCAAACGTGTATAAGATAAGAAAATTCATAATTGGAATATTACACTGAAAGCAAGGGACGTTATGTGATAAATAAATGTCACAACTTAGTTGTGTCGTAGCTAGCCAAGGGCGAAAGGCGCTATGTTGATCTTTACACCTGTAGCTGATCGAGTCGAAATTTGTAATTCTTTCGATGTGCATAATAATTGGTTAAAGTCTGTTTTAAAAGAACCAATGAAATAGCGTGATTCCTGTCTCTCATAGCTTTAAACAGTGGGCAATGTCATGCCTCTGAAACGCAGCTTCATTTGTTCATTTGTACTTGGCATTGCCCTGGCATGGTTTCACATGTCAAAAGCCATCTATATCTGGGCAAAGGCTCATGTTTTATGAATGAGACCTTAATCTTAAATGGCTACATGAAACACAAAATGTTAATCCCTGCTTTTGGAAGATTCTAGCCAAAGCAGTTTCATGCATTTTGTACAAACATTTTTGTTTGAAATTTGACATAGAATTGTACAGTCTGATCCTAAATCTACCTGACTTTGTGTTAACCCTTTCCCAAATTACAAGTTTTAGATCCTTTCCAATTCAAAACATCAGCAGACAACAAATGTAACATTGGTATAAACGAGCTTAAGCTGTCTGATAGAACAGAAAACATTGTGGAATTAGGAGAAAATGCTGGTTACCAGCATTTTCTCCTTTTCCCACAATGTTTCCAAAAGCCTCTTTCCTAGGGTTGTGAAAACCTGGGATTGTTTGGTAAAGGGTTAATTATGTACAAAATAGTCCTTTGTTAATTGAGACCCTGAGGTTTATGAAAACAATAGAAATAAGTGTAGATCGTGGCTGGCAACTAGGGTGTTCATGTTTTTTAACATCTTTTTTTTTTTGTAGCGGAGCTGTTTTCTAAGAAAAAGTTGAGGTATTGTCATAGCCGTGGCATTGTCATCTGCGTTTTTGTGGGAAAAAACTTTGAGATTTTAAATATCTCTGTCATTACTGAAGATATTTCCTTCAAAATTGGACCAGTTGTTAACTATCAAAAATGGGATCCATACAACGGGGGCATGTATCCATCAAAATATTTTTGACACAGTTATTCCCCATTTTGGACTGCAGCAAAGTGTTGGAACCTGCATGATGTGCTCTTGTTTAAATATGAAACAATCAATATTGTAGCCTGGCCCTAGAATGACTGTACTTGTCATAAGCCATTTATATCTGGGCAAAGGTTCATGTTTTATAAATGAGACCTTAATCATAATTGGCTACATTAAAGTTCACAAAATGTTAATCCCTGCTTTTGGAAGATTTTACCCAAAGCAGTTTCATGTATTTTGTACATATTTATTTCCTTGTGTCATAAGATGTACAATCTGATCTGGAATCTTCTCTGTTGACATTTAATGCGGCAAAGGATTAAATGGATGGATTATTTTATTTTTTTATTTTATAAATGAGACCTTAATCATAAATGGCCACATTAAAGTATACAAAATGTAAATCCCTGCTTTTGGAAAATTTTAACCAAAGCAGTTTCATGTATTTTGTACAAGCTACATTGCCTTGGATCAAGAAATGTGCTGTCTGATCTGGGATTTTCTGTATGAAATTTCATTTTAACTTACCTACTAATGAGCCATGTGTTTTTCACGACCTTTAGGGGTAAGCAAACACTGTGAAAACAAGTGGAAATAGTTGCTGTTAAAAGAGTTAGATATGAAACAATCAATATTGTAGCCTGGCCCTAGGATGACTGTACTTGTCATAAGCCATTTATATCTGGACAAAGGTTCATGTTTTATAAATGAGACCTTAATCATAATTGGCTACATTAAAGTTCACAAAATGTTAATCCCTGCTTTTGGAAGATTTTACCCTAAGCAGTTTCATGTATTTTGTACATATTTATTTCCTTGTGTCATAAGATGTACAATCTGATCTGGAATCTTCTGTTTTAATTTTCATTTTTGTAAACGAGAAAATGGGGTCGCTGCTTCGATCCCTGGCTCGACCAATTTCTTTCCGAGGATTGATGATAGTCATTTTGACAGGATACATTCCTCTCTCACTGCTGACCATTGTTTCGACGATGGTTATGTGGGAAAGAAGCCAGTGGCTCGGAAAGAATATTCTGCTGAGAACTGGTAAAAGAAATCCAGGAAAGCATGGGTAGGTGCTCTGGCAGCTGTGATATAACTGAAATAATGTTGAAAATGGCATTAAACACCATACAATCAATTAATCAGTCATTTTGGTAAAAGGTTAATTGGATGGATTATTTAAAGGTGATGGTCCCTGCACTTCAAGTGTTTCAGTTTCCCATGTAATGATACATATATAGAAAAGTGTGAAGGAAAGCCCCAATATTTAGATTTACTCACTGTTTTCAGGTGAAAGCCCCTGCCAGTAAAGGTGCTCTGTAATGTGATAGAATGGTGATTAAAAAAAGTTCTCGGGTATTACTGAATTTTTTAAAATTTTTTTCAGGTGAAAGCCCCGGCCCGTGCAGGTGCTATTGCCCCGTGTAATGTAGTGGTACCCAAGCAGGCTACAACCCTGGGACCTGAGAAGACATCTTTCTTCCAAGCCTTGCAGATCACAACCAAAATTACAAAAGGTTGCATTGAAATCTTGGTGAGTGTGCTTTAGGTCCATTTTCATTAACCTGTTCTGAATGACATTGGCCGTCCTGCGTGGTTCAGTGCTAAGGCAGGGTTCATTCTAGAAATCAAATCTATGGCGCCGACTGGCCCCCCTCATCAGAAAAAGTAGGGGCCATTAGAGAAATTTATGGGGCCAAGAGAAAACTACCTTAATCAATGGATTTTGATTTTATCCTTGCAATCAATAGTAAATTTTTCTTCCATTACAGCCACAATGACCTTTTCCGTCTGAATGCCTCACATGTGCATGTGAGAAATTGTGTAAGCTTCAGGCAGCATATCTGTCTTTTGTGCTTACAGTAGAGCACTGTATATTTTTTGTTTAGTTAGAACCGTTTTATGACAACAACGAAACAATCTGTAGTAGATTTCTATACTAGCTAAATTACAGATAAATTTCTGCCTGTCACTGGTTTTGCTCCCAGCAACGTCTTGTTTATAACTAGAAGAATTTAGTTGCCTGTGTTATCATGACATTATTTCTTTGGTTATTTGGGCCCAAAAATGTAAAAAATATCGGCTGAGACGTCTGCTGTATGATGGAAGCAACATGGAGTTTTACTAGGTTTTGAAGTATGGTATGCCTCTTTTGATTGGATGATATCGGTGACACACCCACAGAAATAACCAGTAAGAGACCACGAAACAATTCACCGGCCATATGTTGGCTGCACTTGATTCTTCAATTGGTGTGAACTTGAGAACAAATTCCCCTTATCAAATTAACACCTTACAAAAAACGTGCGCCGGGTCAGCCCCCAGGTAAGATTTTTCACGCGCCACAGATGGAAAATACGCACCAATGGCGCAAGGGTACGCTCTAGAATGAACCCTGCTAAGGTATAGGACTCTTAACCCCGAGGCCCAGAAACCGAGCCACACTGGTTCTACTGGATTTTTTGTGGAAGTGTCCTTGGATAAAACACTTCAGAGCCCTAGCCTAGTACTGGTAAAACCAAGGAAATATGTGAGCTGTTTTCATGGTATGACTGAAATAATGTTGAAAGTGGCGTAAAACACCATTGAATCAATCAACAAAAGGTAGGTTATGGTGAAAATTTTTTCACGGTAAATGCGCCTCTTTTCAATTGCAGCCAAGCACTTGCACTGGGATGTGGTGGTCTTTTACGTGTGTGTCCACCTTTGGAAACATCATGGGTAAAAAGAGAGAAATTTTTTGATAGAAAAGAAACAAAGGAATGATGCTTTAACCGTTATCCTGCTAAATAACTAAAATGAAATTCTCATTTCCACAGTAAAAACTCAATTATTACTATTTCAAAGTTATGTTTTGGGGAATAATATCTCCTTAACGGACAGTGTAGATCCAAGATCAGACTGCACGTTCTGTGCAGTCTGATCTTGATCAACATTGTCCGCAAAAGGTCAGTCAGTGAGTCATGCTTAGCAGCCTAAGGGTTAATTACTAGCTCGGCAAAAGTCCTTCCAAGGTTTGAAAAAAGTCACAAATCAGGATTCATTCCTCTAATACAGCAGAACTCTGTATTGATAATTTTTATGTGGGTAAGCAGCTGGAAGTTTGGAAAGAATGCCTTGAGAAGTACTGGTTAAAGAAACTCCAGGAAAGCATGGATAGGCACACTGGCTTCCCTTATATAACTGAATTAATATTGAAAACACTTATTAAATCACCAGATGTAAGTTCAAATGAGCCATGCTCTGTGAAAAGGGGGTTTAATGAATCTGCAAAAAAAAAAAAAGTATCAACCCATGTCGGTCGTTACAGGGTGACCTGGGTCAAAACTTGCTATTGGCCAATTTTTGGCAAGTCAAAGGACCAGTCTAACTCGTAATTCAGTTGGTTGTTACACAAAGTGGGTTTTATGGATTAATAATGATACAATGACTTAGATGGTGCAATGCATCAAACCCTCTATCACCAGAGGGGGGCCAGATTTATTGTACACTTTTTAAACCTGTTTTGTCCACAGAATGATGTGAACCTGATCAACATTGGGGACAAAGTCGGAGCTTCGGAAGCCACGCTGTTAAACATGTTGAACATTTCTCCTTTCTCGTACGGACTGATCATTCAGCAAGGTAGGTTATTAACTCTTTACTTCACAATCCGGAGTTTTAACAACCTTGCAAAGGAAACCCTTTGAAAACATTGTGGGAAAAGGAGAAAATGCTGGTAGCATTTCCTCCTTTTCCTGCAATGTTTTCTATCATTTCAAAGACAAGTGTCATCAGTTGAGCCTTATTGAGAGAGATAAGTTCAATTTGTAGGAACTTGTTTCTCATTTGTTGTTGAATAAATAATTGAGCTGTGCCTTGTGAAAATGGGGCTAAATACATGTGTGAAACATGTCGACCCAGGTCATCATGCGCAGTCCATGCAGGCTGACCTGGACTGAAATTTTTTGCTTTTGGTCAGTTTCTGTATGTCCAAGGACAGTCTACCTCGAGACTAAGTTGGTTATTAAAAAAAGTGGCTGTAAAGGATCTGTATTTATGTGACAACTTGATTGGTATCTTGCATCACGGAGGTGCATTAAGTCCCTTTTCACAGAGCACAGCTCGTGTGTTTAAAACTAAACTAAATTTGGGCTTAATTTAACTTTTCATCTGCAAATATTCTCTATTTTGAACAGTTTTATGTTTTTCTGTTTGGGAAAGAGTTCACCCTCTCACGCATGGCAAAATTTTGTTAAGTTGAATCATTTACAGATGACAGTTCAAATGTGGTTCACATGCTAGCACTTGTCTCTGAAAAGATAGAAAACATTGTGGGAAAAGGAGAAAATGCTGGTTACCAGCATTTTCACCCTCTACCACAATCAACTGAATATGCTAGTAAGGTTTGGATAAGTTACAGCTACATGTGTGTATTTTTAGCTCGGCAGTTTTCAAAGAAAACATCGAGGTATTGTGGTGGCCCTGGCGCTGTCGGCATCTGTGTCGTCATCATTTGTGTGCAAAACTTTTGACATTCTGTAATATCTCTGTTATTACTGAAGATATTTACTTTCATACTTGGACAAATTGTTAACTATCACAAGGGGAACCTATATAGCAAGGGCAGATGACACAATTATGCCCATTTTTTGATGTAAAATTCTTAAAATCAAGCACTTGCAGCTGAGCGTCGCCACCAGCATGCAGTGCTCTAATTTTAGCGTGTAAACTGAAGTTATATTTTCTCCCTAAGTACATGCTGTGATGAAAACTGTCTTGAACCCTGCACCTGTTGGAAGGAGAACCAGTAATGGATGAACCCTCTCTTTTCCACTGGTTGCTATGGTAACAACTTGCTAGCAAGCAGTCTGAGCATGTTTATGAAAATTTTACTTGTTTTGATGTTGACTACTGAAGCATTTTTCTCCTTCTCCCACAATGTTATATACCCTTTTAGTAGATAAACTGCATTAATTTAGCCACATTTAATTGTCGACTGCAAGTACCTATAATATGGGCGGGTCTAAAATTCATCTTAATAAGAGTTAACCCTATACCACACAATCCCTAGTTTTAATGACCCCGTGGAAAAAGCCTCTTGAAAACATTTTGGGAAAAGAAGAAAATGCTGGTGACCAGCATTTTCTCCTTTTCCGACAATGTAAACATTGTTTTCTATTCATTAAAAGACTAAATTCCGTCATTTGAGCCACATTTAAATTGTCATCTGCAAATGCTTTCAATATGGACAAATGTAGGATTTTGTCATCTGGTAAAAGTTAACTCTTTACCAGACAATAAATTTCAGACTTGTCCAATTCGTAAGCATTTGCAGATGACAAATTTAATGTGGCTAACATAATAATGTTACCTATGAAGGGTTAGAAATTACTGTAGGATAAGGAGAAAATGCTGGTTACCAGCATTTTCTGCTTCTCCCAAATTGTATTCCAAAGCTTTCTGTCTCGGATTTGTTAAAACTAGAGAATGCGTCATAGATGTTTAATACAGAATATGATGGGAATGAAATTTGATTTTACCGGTTAGGTTACATTTCCAATTTTGTTTTCAGTGTATGATTCTGGAAGTGTTTTCAAGCCCGAAGTTCTCGACATTCAAGATGAAGATGTCCGTCAAAGGTTTATGGAGGTAAGAGTTGTATATCTTAGCAGATTTGTTTGTTGAATTACCCATCTGTTTTATACAGAATATTGTGTTGTTGCAACTAATCTGGGGCGTGTATTTTCTTCGAGCTGCCTTTGAAAAATGGATATCTAGCATGACCCAAGGTTTAGCCAGTCAGAACTTGCATTACTTTCTAAATCCAGAATAAGACAAAAGAAATTTTCACGAATGATTGGTGAATACAGGCCCTGGGTCCATATTCACAACCATTCTTAAGAAAGTTCTTAGTCTTGTTCTTGGTCTTAAACCATTTGGTTTAGCCAATCAGATGGTGTCTTACTTTCAAATTCTGGTAAATTCTGGAGAATAAGACCAAAAATGTTCTGAAGAAAAGAGAGGTCCTGCGTGGCACAGGGTTAAGGTGAAGGACTCATGACCATGAAGCCCTGGGTTTGAGCCTCACCGGATCCACTGGGAATTTTCGTGAGAGTGTCCTTGGGCAAGACACTTCAAATTCCTTACCTTTTACTAGTGAAACCCAGGAATTACATGAATATGTGACCTATCGCCATGCTTTGACTGAAATAATGTTGAAAGAAGCATAAAACACCGTTCAATCAATCAATATTCAGAATGGTTGGGGAAAAAGATTTTTGACTGAAAATTTCTGTAGAAAACTCTGAAGCATTAACAAACACTATTTTACAGGGTGTCAAAAACATCGCTGCTGTCTCGTTGGCCATTGGATATCCGACTGCCTGCTCCGCTCCCCACTCCATCGTGAACGGCTTCAAACGACTGTTGGCCATTGCGGTGTCAACAGACATCGACTTTGATGAGGCAATGATGGTAAGTTTTGTGTTTGAAAATTTGTAATTTCAATGGTTATCCTCATTACCATAGTCAAGCCCTTACAGCTCTGGGGGAATGTTCTGAGCCAGTGGGTAATATAAATATGGCCTTGGTAACATAGGGCTTGAAATTCAGGGGATGCTAGTTATCAGCATTTTCTCCTTTTCCCACAATGTTTTCAAAGCCCTCTTCCGCAAGATTCTTAAACTTTGGGATTGTTTTGTATAGCGATAGTGGGGATATAAGGATAGTTATTGAAGACTATATGAGCCATGCTCTGGCAAAGGGGACTTAATGCATCGTTGTATCGTATTCTACCAAGCAAGTCATCACATAATTAAGCGTCCATAAAATCCATTTTGTCTTACAAGATAAATGCTAAAGTATGATGGTCCTTGGACATGCAGAAAGTTGACCAATAGCAAAACGTTTAGACCCATGTCAGCCTGTGCAAACTGCACAGGCTGACCTGGGTCAAAACTTTTTGCGGATGCACTAAGCTGCCCTTTCACAGAGCATCGCTCATCTCTTCTTGTATTGCCCTTATTTTCAACATAGTACAGGTGTAAAATTGCTATGGCAGAGGCCCGGTAGCTCAAATGGTAGCTTACAGGACTTGAGAACAGGGGGTTGCTGGTTCAATCCCGGCTCTACCAAATTCTTTCCACAGATTGAAGATAGTTATTGTAACAGGATTCATTCCTCTCTCACTGCCGATCGTTGTTTTAACAATGGTTATGTGAGATTGCAGCTGGTGACTTGGGCAAAAAAAAAAGTGAAGTACTGGTGAAAAGAAACTCCAGGAAAACATGCATGGGTATTGCGATTGTGCCTATATTTATAACTGAGATGTTGTTATAAGTAGCATTAAACATCATTCAAACAAACAAAAGTTGCCATGATGCAAGACCAAAGTACCTGTGTTAGTTACATAAGAGAACCAGAAATGGACGAACCCTCTCTTACAGCAAACACTGTGGTAGGAAATACCCTTGTGGGGTTGTCTGAGCAACATCTTGTGTAGAAATGGTGTGGAAAAAGGGGCTAGCATGCTTTCAGTTCAATTCTTGTATTGACCCTTCAGGTCCCGATCCCCTTAGCTCAGTAGGTAGCATACAGGACTTGAGAACAGGGGGTCGCTGGTTTGATCCCGGCTCAGCCAATTTTTTTCTGAGGATTGATGATAGTTGTTGCATCAAGATTCATTCCTTTCTCACTGCTGATCATTGTTTCGACAGTGGTTATAATATTGGAAAGCAGCCAGTGGTTTGGACAGAATATTGTGCGGAGTACTAGTAAAAGAAACTGTAGGAAAGCATGGATAGGTGCAATGGCCACTGCGATATGACTGAAGTAATGCTGAAAATGGCATTAAACACCTTACAATCAATCAATCAATCATGACCCTTCAGGGTTTTCCCTTGACTCTTGTCAAATGGGAATTATTTGATCTCCTTCAAATGAATTTCAGAAGGCAAACATAAATTTTGGGGGACATTGAGATTTATTCCTTTCACTGTTTTAGCCCTTTTGTACATTTGGTCAGTGAAGTATAGGTTTAAAGTTGCCATGATGCAAGACCAAAGTACCTGTGTTAGTTACGTAAGAGAACCAGAAATGGACGAACCCTCTCTTACAGCTAACACTGTGGTAGAAAATACCCTTTTTGGGTTGTCTGAGCAACATCTTGTGTAGAAATGGTGTGAAAAGTGGAAAAAGGGGCTAGCATGCTTTCTCGTAAATTCTTGTTTTAACTATTTGCAATATAAGTCTCTGTTTCAATGATGCTGAGAAATAAAGGCATTGAAAAACATAGTGGGAAAAGAAGAAAATGCTGGTAACCAGCATTTTCTCCTTTTACCACCATGTTTTCTACCCTTTCAAGACGCATCCGTACTTATAAGACACAAGTTGGAGATAAAAGTTTTCAACAGAATTTTTTCCTCCTTCCCCTGTGATCGTTGTTTTGATGAAAGCAGCCAGTGGTTTGGGGAAAAAATGGTGCAAAGTGTTGGTGAAAAGAAACTCCAGGAAAGTATGAATAGATGCACCCGCCATGGCAATATAGATGAAATGATATTGAAAACAGTGTTAAACACTATACAGTCAATCCAATAATGTCATTCCAACAACCGACTGATCATAAGGTAGAATGGTCCCATGACATGTAGAAAATTGACAGAAAATTGACCAATAGCAAAGTTTCGACCAAGTTCAGTCTGCACTCTTTACACAGGATGACCTGGGTTGATACTTTTTGCAGATACATTTTATTCCCTTTCACAGAACAAGGCTCAGTTGTGTTGATTAATGTGTGATGAAAATTGCGGAAGCTAAATGTCGACTATCTCATTTCAGACCAAGGAGTTCCTGAAGGACCCCTCTAAGTTTGCTTCCGCCGCCCCTGTAGCCACACAAGAGGCTGCACCAGAAAGCAAAGCCGAGGAGACCAAGCAAGAAGAGGAGGAAGAGGAGTCTGATGATGATATGGGATTTGGGCTCTTTGACTAAACACCTGTGTTTAAGGGTTAGAGGCTGATTCCAGCTTAAACAAGAGACTGATCACAGCTAAACCTGTACTTGTCTCAATTTGAGTCAACAGTGCTTTCATATGAAATAAAGATCGGGAATGGAGATTTTTTTCTTTTGTTACGTCTTGATTCATTGAATTTGCGTTTATTTAACGTCCGCACCGGTTGCCCATATGGGCGACACCTCCTGAAGGTTGTTAGTATTGTAATGGGGGATAGTGCAAGATACAGGATGAAACTCATCTGAAGTTACGCCTGGTTCTTTAACATGCTCTGAGTGTAGCATCGTCTCGCGGGACCTTGGTCTAACATCTCATCCAAAAGACTTGTAGTAAGTTTACTTGGCCAGCCGTGGGAATCGAACCCACACCCTCGAGTGACCCGAAACATCACGGTTACGAGTCCTACGCTCTACCTATTGAGTTATGTGGGCTGGTCTGTCATGTTTATAACATTGACTTTTTATATGCCCAAAGATACATAATTATTATTTACACCCCTGATTGTTCATCCATCTGTTAATTCTTTACCATACAATCCCAAGTTTGAACGACCCTAATGGAGAGGGCTTTTGAAAACATCATGGAAAAAGGCTCTTTACCTCAACATTCTGAGTTACAATATCCCTGATGGAGAAGGATTTTGAAAACGTTGTGGGAAAAGGAGAAAATGCTGGTCACCAGCCTTTTCTCCCTTTTCCCACTGTGTTTTCTACCCTATCAGAGACAAATTCCATCATTTGAGCCAAATATAATTTGTCGTCTGCCAACGCTTTCAGTTTGGATGTCTAAAGTTTCGTTGTGGTAAAAAATTATCAATGTCCTATCAGCTCTTTAGGTATCTATGGAATCCATTATCCAATTGTGTGCCAAGCCCCGGTAGCGAACAGGACTTGAGAACAGGGGATCCCTTGTTCGATCCCCGGCTTGGCCAATTTCTTTATGGTTTGATTATAGTCGCTGCAATAGGATTCATTCCTCCCTCATTGCTGACCATTTTTTCAACACTGGTTATGTGGGAAAGCAGCCATTGGCTTAGAATAGCGTGCCAAGTATTGGTAAGAGAAAGTAAAACATAGATAGATTCACTGGCCGCTGCGATATAACTGGAATAATGTTGAACACGGCGTTAAACACCATACAATCTCAATCTTACCGTACAATGGCAAGTCTAAATGACCCTTATTGGGAAGGCTTTTGAAAACACCGTGGGAAAAGGCTCTTTACCACAACATCCAGATGGAGGAGGCTTTTGAAAACATCGTGGGAAAAGGAGAAAATGCTAGTAACCAGCATTTTCTCCTTTTCCCACAATGTTTTCTACCCTATCAGAGATAAATTCCATCATTTGAGCCACATTTAACATGTGGTCTGAAAATGCTCTCAGTTTGAACAAGTCTAAATTTTTTGTTTAGTGGTGAAGGAATATCAATATTCTATTGGATCTACGCAGAGCTCCAGATAAGAGGGAGTGATGGTATTCTGAAGTCATTATTTCTCTTTGAAACCCTATGTTGTGGGTACTCATTAGAATCGTCTCGATGAGACGATTCTAATGAGCACCCACAACATAGGGTTTAGTGGAGAATAATTAATATTTTCAATTTTGAAATCAAAATCACTCCCTCTATCTGGAGCTCTGTGTAACATGTATCTTATATATTCAGCATAAAGGTCAGGATCAGGTTGAATGAAGTAGGTTTAGTTCGTTGTAGACAAAATGGATTTTATAGACACATAGTTATGAGATGACTTCCATGGTAAATGCATCCCTGAGATGCATTAAACTCCCTTTTGCCAAAGCATGGCTGTTTCTAACCTTCAACCCTTGGCAAGATGCTGAAATCAGACTTGTCTGAATTCATACTATAGTCGGGCAACAAAATATATCTTTGAAAGGGTAGAAAAAACATTGTGGAAAAAGTATATAATGCTGGTTACCAGCATTTTCTGTTTTCAAACAAAGTTTTTAAACAGCTTAAGATTTGCCAGAGCGTGACTCGTATATAGACTGGTATTAGCACTTTTTCACGCACTTTTATCCCCACTGGTCACCATCAGAAAAGATACTGGCACTGAAAGTCGTAGACTTCACTGTTAAAGATATACACTGCCTGTCTGTAATGAAATCATTGTATGAAGTCTATAAAAGGGAGTCTTGATCAGCTGGTCTGGAATCCACTATGACATAACGCTGGAAAAATCAAAGAGAATAGTTAACTTTGTTGCTGCATTGTGCACGAGTCGCAAAGTATGTTAATTTACAATAGCGCCGACTTCAAGAATTTCCTGTTGACCTCATTGAACATTCGGAGACAATCTAACATTTTCCTATGGCCTGGTACAATTGAATACGAATAACAGTATCATGAACTAGAACTAGATGTTTTTGAGATGTGAAAAATTTGATATGGGTAAACTAATTGGTCAAGAAATTTAGTAACAAAAAACACTAATTGACGACACAATCTTATATAGTGCAAAAACTAATATCAAGAAATAATGATCTGTAGAGGTAAAAAATTCCGTTGTCTGGCAGAGGCAACTCATATGAGCCATGCTCTGTGAAAAGCAGGCTTAATGCATCTGCAAAAACTATCAATTCAGGTCAGCCTGCGCGGACTGCGCAACTTTTTGCTATTAGTCAATTTTCCGCATGTCAAAGAACTAGTTTACCTCATGATTCAGTCGCTTGTTATATTAAATGGATTTTATAGATCCATAATCATGTGATGACTGGCTTGGTATAATGGATCACGGAGATGCATTAAGCCCCCTTTTGCCAGAGCATGGCACAAATGTTTTTGAAGACGCGAAAACTGAAAATCACAGGAAACCAATCAATCGAGAAATTTAGTCGTGAAACACTAGATCTAGATCTAATTGACGACACAACATATAGTGAAAACTAATTACAAGACAATAACATCTTTTGCTCGGTAGAACTCTAAAATTTCATTGCTTGGCAGACTAAACTAATATGAACCATGCTCTGTGATAAAGAGGGTTAATGCATCTGCAAAAAGTATCGACCCAGGTCAGCCTGCGCAGTCCGCGCAGGCTGACCCGAATCGAAACTCAGCTTTTGGTCAGTTTTCAACACATCAAAGGACCAGCCTACCTCATTATTCAGTCTGTTGTAAGACAAAATAGATTTTCTGAGTTTACGGCACTCGTTATTTTCGCCGACCTTTCCCTTTTTCGGCAAATATTTCCCCATATTAACTACAAGGTGATGAAATAAATTATATATTATATTTCCTCTGATTATTTTGTCAACGAATGCCACTTTTAAAACTTAAAAACTTAAAAAACTTAAAAAAGTAGTTCCAGATTTTCGGCAGGAGGAAAATATTCACTGTGACGGGGAAATAATTCCCCCCAACTTAAATTACGACATTTCTTTACCCATAACATTTCTGAAAATAGACACATGAAATATAATAAACCCTCTTTTGCCAGACCCTGGCTCATATCTGATAACAAAATTATTACCCTACCATCCCGTTTTTCCGGCCACTGGGTCCTTCTCGGCTAGAATTCGAAGCAGGAATTGTCCTGCATGATTGTCAGATAAGTTATACGGGACTACAAAGTAACTTCCGGGCCAAAGGTCAAACCGACCGCTGACTTCTCGCGAGTCGCTGGTTTGCGAGACTTCGTCTATCAGGGTCAGTTTGGACAATGATCTCTTTTCGTCTTTGCTTGGATTTTTTGTCTGAAATATTTGAAAGGGAGATATATAGGATCTGACATGAGTTGGCGTTTGAGATAAAATTTTATTAAACGAGTCAGGGAAAATGTTATCAAGCTTAATGATATTTTTTCATGACGGGTTTGATAAAATTTTATCTTAATTGCCAATGAATGTCAGATTATTTTTATCACATAACGATATTTTACAAATTATAGATCAGAAGCACAGGCGTTCGTGTTATGACGAACATCGCCACCTATATAATGTAATATATAAGACCTTATATATTACATTATATAGGTGGCGAAGTTCGTCATAACACGAACGCCTGTGATCAGAAGATACAAAACCATCTCTATAGATGCACCCGTGGTAATATGCATGACACCTATTCGCTTCTACGAAATATGTACAAAATGACGTCAAAAATGATGTCACACAATTGTGATATCAAACGTGTATAAGAGAAGAAAATTCGTGATGGGTATATATCTATTAAACTGAAAACACTGGAAGTTATGTGATAACAATTAGATTTTTTTGTCCAAATTTACTTTATATATCTACTTCGTTCATGATCGTTCTCATGTTACTATCCTGAATAACGGAGAAAAAAAAACAGCAAAAAAATCCTGCTATCTTTAAACCTTAATTTTGAAGCGTCTTTTACTAGATTAGATCTAGATCTATCATCATTGCCCCAGTGGTCCATGTAGATCGAAGATCCGACTGAACAAGACATGCAGTATTGTACATTCTGATCTTTGATTTACATTGTCCGCTTTACCCAGTCATTGAATACTTGCAATATTCCATATTGTTTTTAATCTACACCTTTTCATGTAGATTTACTAAAAGCACAATAACGAAAGCGTCTGATAATCAATGTTTTGCGAGCGACTTAACAACCATACTCACACACTGTTATCCAATCTTTTATAATTCTAATACTGTCAATCTTATTTCTGTCAACAGTCAGGAGTAGTATAGTATGCAGGTCATCTCCCCTTATTCATGGGTAAGACCACCATGTTGGATGACCTTGACCACCACCATTTTTGATAACCTCCGTGTGGGTCATCACAATGCATAATAGTATAACTATGAAAATGATCCAGAAAACAGTGGATTGAAATAGGATTTGTTCTTTTTTTCAGCAGTGCTTTTCACTCTTCCGCACGTCAAGAAAAGTAGTTGCCCATCAAGTTTTCTATGATTTCTTGGGTAGCAAATTATATGGTCAAGGCAGTCTTTGACACATTTACAAACTTCCAAGAACCTCCATGCTAATCATGATTAGAGTTGTTTTTGTATATATGACGTCTCGGAATTTTGATCATACGGTCTAGGAAGTTAAGAAACAGTTGAAGACTTCCAGGAGTCTTGGTGCATGGTGGGTTATGACTTGATTTAATTATCTGGGACGTCACCAAAGGTTTTAAACTAATTCAATCTGAATTCCTGTGCTAGTGGATAACCATAAAACGTCTGCAATTATTTTATAACTCAGCTAAGGCAGCCTGCCTGATTTTTACCCTCTGGTAAAACATTAAAGGTCGGGAAAGACAAAACTGACGTTCTTTGTTATTTCTGTCATCTAGATTTTGCAGCTATTTCAATTTGTGCTAACTGCATGCAGGGACTTTTTACAACAACGAGTTGCAAGGTTGCAAGATCAGCGAAGAGGACTACCAAACTTGCAGAAATGTATTTTAAGGTAGTAGGACAATTTTCCAGGATTTTGCAAGTGTCGCAAACAAACTCAATGTGGGTCTGATAGTTATGTGTTCCTAAAACTATTACTTTAAAGAAGAGATTGACGTGATTTAAAAAAAAATACCAGGCATGTCATCATTACATCGGAAAAACAATTTGAACCCCAAGACTTCAAGCGAGCAATGTATATGGATCCATTCATTCAGCTGGAAAATGTCATTTGGTTTATCAAGAGCAAATCATTCAAAGGAGACAATCTGCAGATTTCTTTCACTTTAGAGTACTGTAGAATTTAGTGTTTTACCTTGTTTGCTGTTGGTTTGACCAGAAGGAGTAATCCTTGGGCCCTAAATTTTAAGGGAAGCGATGGAGAAATGAAAATGCGTCCTTATATGTTTGCACAGGCGAGGGAATGGTATCTGACAGAAATTACCAGAAGTTATGTCCAAAGCTATTTTCATTTTCTGTCTGAACCATGTTATGCTCATCATGTCGAGTATCCGTCATGGGTGAATAACGGTATGTACGATTTTAGACAGCATTGTTTGTATTATCTATGGTAGAATTTATTGCAGACTTGTTATCAACAGTGAACTTGAGGACCCTGCCAGCGAGCAAACTTTACAGGAGAGATGGGGCCCCTAAGTAGCAATGCCTTCCTTACATTAGTTATCTGTTGGTTCAAAACAGTCAACATATTTGAGATTTAAGTAAACAACAATATTTACCAAGATCAAGATTATCAAAATGGCAGCGGTCAAAGTCAACGGAGGGGGAGTTTGCCAGCGAACTAAACCAATGTTAACGGGGTTTCAATAACAAGTCCTAGACATAACATTCTTTCCAAGCCGCTTGATACTTTGAACAAGGGAGTGTGAGGCAGGACAATGACTTTCGTTACTTCATATACAGTGCTTGGGCAAATAAGGATTCGATTTCAGGAACCCCTGATTACTAGCCCAATGAGAAAACACTAAGCTTCGTTTTGTGAAAAAATTTAATACGTCACATCTGAAAGAAGTTCTGGCTGTCTGTCTCGCTCGCTCGCTCTCTCTCTCTCTCTGTCACACACACACGCTATTTAAATAAAAAATCACTTACTCTATATACCGAAAAGCCTATCGGCACTAGTAAACTGTTTGCTGTAGGTGCACCATGCCGATAGTCTTGTAATAGCGATATGATTACATGACTTCTTCCGTCATAACCAGATGCGATAATCTGATTGGCTGCATCAGCATGTAGAATGTTTACAAGAATTCGTGGATTCCTTTTGTGATATTTGAGACTAGTAGAGCTGATTCCGATCTCACTTTCTGTTCAATGATAAAATAGATATTATTTCTTGTACAGTTGTAACGAGCAGCAGTGTCGCAACAAACAGCATATGAGACAGGCTGCCATTTCAACAGACCTGCTTCAGCCTCGACTAAAATACCTACATGAGCACTCAAAAATTTGTAAAAAGCCTATCTATTTGCATTAACTCAAGGGAGGCAATTATGCTTGTCATAACCGTATGTCTGTATCCTATGTGTGATGGTACATTTACGAGTGTTTCTCTTTGTTCGTTTCAACAGGCAGGATTGTGCTCGGATGATTGATATGGTACTCAATTCCAGCGATAAAATGATTTCCGAGTGAAACAAAATGAAAACCAATCACAATTCTGTGTGAGGGATTGCCAAAATAGACATCACCAGCCCCCATCCGACAGGGAGGAAGCTAAGCTTGCAACTGCTGGTATGTATACCTGACTTTATGCATCACGTTGCTGTACTTCTAGACAATAAATACAAATAAGCATTCTCATATTTCTCGTCCCAATCGGTCTATACTTTCATTTCTGAAAAAGTCGACACGATAATTCCCGCAGATTCGTTCTTCACCAAGGTAATATTTAATGGTGAAAAGAGGGTTCCGTAGGTCAATGTTTTGAGCTTATTTGATATTAGAGATAGAGACCGCTTGCCTAATATACAAAATGCATAGTTACAGATAACAAATGAAGTTCGATTTGTCACATACATGCATGTATAAGTACTGAAATTTTCAGTGAATACTTTCTTCAGTAAAATTTCAGTCAGTATATATAAATTCCGGGTAAATACAACAACAGAACTACTCTCTTTTTAAATACATAACTACTCGTTAGTTACACATATCATCTGTATCAAAATACCTACTTTCCCATGTTCCGGTATAAGTCATCAATAATCGCCATGCACCATGTGACCGGAAGTAGTCTGACGACATCGCCATGAAATGTTGAACAGTCATGTTAGAAAGAGAAGTACCAGAGTTTCTTGGCACACTACACGTACTCGGTGCACTTTTTCTCCGTACGACAGATTCTGTTGAAGAATCTCCCGGCATATTGAGCATAATGTCGGAAGCTGAAAAAGTACTTTGACAGTCCGAGGCAGCTGAACAAGTAGATATTAAGCTATCTGAGCGGTTTCCACAATAACTTAATTTTTCACTTTCATTAAGTTTATCCCGGTTTTCTCTGTACTTGTTAAGTGACGGAGAAGATCTAGGTGTTTGAGCATTATGAACAGATTTAGACGTGTCCGGGAGGTTCGAACTCATTTCAAATTCTACTTTGCATTTATCTACATAAATTTGTAATCTCTGTAGACATGTGGTTACGGGAGACCCCGCCCCACTTCCGCTTCCACTACCACGATGAGTCTGAATACTAGTAAATTCTGATTTATTTTTGTCGGGAGTCGATGGTATTGATCTCGGAGCCTCTTTCTTTTTCACTGTATTGTCAATCTTCACTGTTTGATAGTTCTCTCGTACTAAAATGCCTGCATCTCCCTTTTCTTCTGGGCCCCTCGTTTCACTGTGGGCCCTTGCTTGTCTCTGATTGGACGGTGCATAACGTTTTGGGCGTTTTTTACAGTTTTGCACTCCATGTTGTACGTACTGGTTACCGGTTGTATGTCTTGAGGATCGCCTGCTGTCGCTACTTCGTCGTCTGTCTTTATTTGTATATAACACCTTCTGACCTGGAATGGCATGAAAAAGATATTCCAATCAATACACTTAGAGTCCTGAAAAGCAAATTTGTTAGTATGTTTGTTTTATGACATTTTCAACGTTGGTCATTTAACTTAAATATCGTGACAGCCAGTGTACCTATCCACCCTTTCCTAGAGGTTCACTAACTATTTTTTTACGCAATACTCTTCCCAGTTTGTTTTCGAATAGAACCACCATCGAAACAATGATAGAAGGTGTGAGAGAAATGAGTTCTATCGCAAGGGCTATCATCAATGTTGGTTTCAAGTCCTATACCTTACCGATTCGGCTTTTGAGTTTGGCAGTGAATTTGTGAATTCAGCATTAAGTAAGAACACGGGGTAATGAAAAACTAGCAGGACGACTATGTTATTACTTGATGGGCAAAGACGAGGAAAGCAAAACAGAACTTGGTCAGTCCTGCGGGCCAAACGCAATTTGATTACTTTATTGGTCCAGTGGGCTGAAAAGTAAGATCATCAATTTTACCTGCTTTAATCTCGTTTTCAGTCGGTTTTCTGTAGCATCGTTCGAGATTTAAACCTTCGGTAGTGTAAGGTATCTCACTACTTATTATAAACATCCCGCCAAAATTACACCGGAAGTCCTCGAATGTTATCCAGTATTCGTTGTCCTCCTTGTTTGTTTGTGGTTTATATTTCAGCAAGAATTCAGAATTGACTGATGACCATGAGGATTCGTCTCTGTAAAAAGAATACACAATTACCCGTTTTCACACTGATAACTTCGCTCCTCGTTATCTATAGAGAAAATCTAACAGTACAGAAGGTATAATGAATGAAAGAATGAATGAATGAATGAATGAATGAATGAATGAATGAACATTTTATTACAGTGACGTTTGTTACATTTATTATACAATCACATGTATTAGTTAATTACAAGAAGATAACTGTATTGTAACATCCGGCCGCGTTGGGCCTACATATCTCTTCAAACATTGTAACAAAACTTTCAAATAATCACATATGTGTACATGCATGACAATTGCAATGCTAAATTACCCTGTAGTATAACTGACCTAGTGCATTATGAAGATCATTTTGAAATACTCTGTATAAAAACTGAAATGTGTCTAATTAGTAAAGAGCTCAGAAAATAAACAAAACGTGAAAATACTTTAGCAGGAAGAGCTTTAATTAAAACAACAACAAAAAAAAAAAAACCCGCAGAATCAGATGCTACTACTACAGGGCGAATTTATAAAGGTATACAGAGGTTTTCACTGAAGCAATTTCTAATGACTTATTTTTCATTCACTATAAAGGACTGTTTTTTACTGTATGAGAACGTGTAAAAAAAACTTCATTTTCTATATCAGTCATAAAATAGGTACACTGACATTAAAGAATTTTTTTGTTTAGCACCAATCCAATAATTCGGATGCATGCAGGCTCATCACATCAATACGAAAAAGTTTTAACGCTTATCCTGCTATATAAGCTAAATGAAATTTTCAAGCCGATAATGCTATTTCAAACTTATTATTATTATTATCATTATTATTTTGAGAAAAATATTACCTTTTCAGACAATGTAGATCAAAGGTCAGACTGTATGTTCTGTGCAGTCTGCTGTTGATCTACACTGTCTACAAACGGTCAATGAGTCGCGCTTAACAGCCTAAGGGTAAATAATAAGACAGTCATGATTTAATAATCCACAAAATTAATCAGATAGTTTACTTGTCTGAGAACTTCCCGTGCCAGTTAGGTTCATTCTTGTATGGACACATCAGTCTCAGCAACTCGACCATCCGTCCATCTGATAGGGGGAACTATTTAAACAATAAAGAAACCTGACAGTGAAAACCAAAGATATCTCTCTCTCTCTCTCTCTCTGCAATCTCAGCAGTTCGACCATCTGTCCATCCGATAGAGGGAACTATTGAAACAATAAAGAAACCTGAGAGTGAAAAACAAGTCTGTCTGTCTGTCTGTATGTGTCTGTCTCTGTCTCTCTCCCCCGTCTCTCTTTTTAACATAGTAGTTTATGACAACAGGATAACAAAGGTGTCCCATTGTTAAAATACTTAGTAGAAAGAAAAACAGACCGATGGAACAAGCAAAGAAAACAAAAAAGTCAACTCACGGACAAACAGACATAGCATAGACAGAGAGAAAAGTATAATGTCAGAGGCAAAGACAGACAAAAGGACAGATGGAATTAGGCTGCCAGGCAAGAGAGAGAGAGAGAGAGAGAGTCACAGACAGAGAATCAGGAAAGTATGATAGAACAGCGGGCCGACTCATACCTTTGTTGCTGATGAAACGATATGAAGATAACGTCTTGAGGATCTGCCATCTTTCATCTCGTTATTCTGTAATTTATTAATGGTTTCATGGTATTGATTATTCAGTTTACAGTTTAATTAATTCTTTCACCTGCAAATAAATCACTTTAGTTGCTTCCGTGATCTAAAAAAAGGTTGCAGATGACAACATTATGGTCAAGAGAGAAATTCTTTCGTTGTCAAAATCAACGTAAATATAGCAGTTTTATACCTATACTGAATGTGTTTTCATGTATAACGCCTTGTTCTCGGGAGTCGTTAACTGATAGTGTTATTCTTTCACTTTCATGGCGTCTATAGAGTTATATTGTCGTCAAATGTGTTAAGCCTGCACGTTAGTGACGCCATTAGCGTTAAACATACACTTTAGTGACGTCAACAGTGTGAATTTCATGACATAAATAGTATGACACCTTCGTAAACTCGTAGTTTTACATTGAACGAGAAAGAAAATTGCACAAAGATTGATATTACTAACAACTTTGCCCCGTTTCCCTTGGCGAGAAATTTAAAAAATTACATATTCCCCGAGAAATGTTTTTCATTTATTTTATACGAGTAAGAAAAGTATATCTAATATCTGTCTCAATGGTCTGCAAAATTGTCAGGTGTTTTCAAGTGTGTGTAATATTCAACCTAAGAAGGGCATGGTATCTTTTCCTTATCTCAAGTTCTGTTGGTTGCAATGAACCAAATGATCATTGGATTCGTTTTTTACATTCATTTCACTTCAAAGACTATTAAAAAGGTCTTTACGGACGACGAAGGTGAAGATCTTGGATCTATACCGCCCGCTACCTGACACTGAACGAAGACCAAGATCATCTTTAGTTGCAGTACTAGTTTAAACTGTTTACTCTTAAGAAATCGAATCCATTAAGTCGGCAAGAAATAAAGTCTAGTTCTTAAAGCCTTAAACTGATTATTTCCTTTCTGTTCAACTTCACTTGCAGCTTTTTCAAATCAGAGATAATCCAGCCCTGCTGAGTAGCTCAGTGGTTAGCATATCTGACCCGTGACCTGATAGTTGTGGATTTGATACACAGTTGAGGCAAACTTTCTTTCCGGCTATTTTTCGCTTCTCACCTCTGATGCATGTTAGAAAAGAAGTCGGTGACTTGGACAAAAAGTTGTGTCAGTACTGGTGTGAGAAAGCCACCAAACACACGTGTTTATGCACTGACCGCCGTGATATGACCCCGGCTGATAAAACGGCGTTAAACTCAAAAAAAAAAAATGCAAATAAATAAAGGGACAATCAATAAATCTTAACTAATGCAACAAGCACATAACCACAGTGTTTAGTACAAACGTACTAGTTCTTGATTGTCTTCCGACTCAAACATAAAACCTGCAGGCGTCAGTAACTTGTCATTTCTCCAGCACACAATCTGCGATCGGTTGACGCAAGATTTATATAAAATATGGAAGAGGTTTTCAGGAGGATTGATATCTGGTACGTAGAACTCACAAATACCCCCAGTCAGATCTGTAAGTGCGTCAAGTGTACGACCACATTCATTAGCCTCGTATGTTTTCTTGCATCTGAAAAAAGGGAGGTAATTATATTTTTTTAAACAGCAAATTTCTTGTTTTTGTGATGGATTAATAAACAAAATAGCCAGTATACGAGAGCATTCATTGTCCTCATAAATTTTCTTACATTGGCTGACTAAGCGAAACTCAATAGCTTTTTGCTGACAGTTTAGATTAAGATCAGACTACACAGAACGTGCAGCCTGATCTTGGTCTACACTGTCCGACAAGGAGATATTTCCCCCTCTCCCCCACAAAAAACTTTGACATAGTCAAATTAGGGTTTTTACTATGGATTGAAAGTTTCTTGGAAGTTATTTAGCAGGTTTAAACTGGCAATCAAGAGTAAATAATGAACTTACTTGGCGTAGGCTTTCTCTACCAGCGGTCCCCAGAACTCTGTAGGATTACCATAGCCTGGACAGTATAGCAAACTGTTGTTTAAAGTAGGCAAATGGTCATCAACCACGACGTCAATCCATTCTCCAAACCGCCAAAGTTTAAAGCAAAAACAGCCTTTAAGATATAAATTTGTTTATACGTTAGCCTACCACAGATTCTAATCTTTTAATGGCCCAAGAGGTAAATGCGTCGAGAAAAGTATTAGTAAGCCAGCCTTTTGCGAGCTTAGTAAGATTTTTTGCTAAACGTGTATAGTAAAATTTTATCTCAAAAGCTAAAAATGTCTTTTAAACACTTACTAGTTTAACAAGATTTTCATGTATACAACGACTGGATCTAGATCTACATGCAAAACCTGCCTATTCATGAATGAGACAGACTCACAGCTTTGACAGGAGTGTACGTTCTGAGTAAAAGTAGTTCCCCCCCCCCACCCCACAAAAAAGACATATACATGTATATAACTACATTATTTATATCTAGGATAAAACAAACCCAAACTTTACTACGACCATCAATTTTGACCGTTGTATTGAACACGAAGTTTGTGTCGAACGCGGTTTTGAAACAACGTGCTAAAAAAAAATCTTAAAAAAAAGAAAAACGCCATTACAAATAACGTCATATAAAGCTCATATCACGTTACAAAATGTTACCTGAGACTCGTGTACGATAAGAAAATTTGTAAGGCTATTACACTGAAAACAAAGGAGGTTATATGATAAATCACGGTTTCTCATTGCGTACTACCTAGACAATTCATTCGATCCTGATTTTGTCAGTTACAAATTTCCATCTTGATAATAAATAGTTCAGGAAGAAATGTAAAACTTGATTATTCTGAAATCACGGTCGACGGAAATGGTATTTCCTGTTTTCTGTTATGTACCTAAAAACATTAATTTAATTGGAACGGGATGAACAATATCTAATGAAGTCACGTGTTTGACAATAAATGAAGCAAACACCTCAAGCAAGTACTAGATTATTTTATAACATACGTAATTACAAAGTTGAGAACTACATGTACGTGTGAAATTGTTAAACTCGTTGTTGGCTGGTCAAAGGGGTTGATGTCCTTTTTCGGGCAGTGTAGATCAAGATCATACTGCACAGCACGTGCACGTGCTGTGCAGTCTGATCTTGATCTACATTGTCCGATATGGTGAGATTTTTCCGGCGAAAAAAAAAAATTATTCACAAAAGTTGAGTTTTTGTAATGGGAGAAAAAAGTGAAATCCAAATTATCTCCCTTGTTAGATAAAATCCAAGGAAACCAAATTGCAACTAGGTCCTTTTGTTTGGTTTCCTTTGTTTTTATCCTTGCTTTACCAAGAGATGTTGCGATTATTATAATTTGACTTATGATATATACGTAAGGTCTTCATTATATTTGCAAATTGATTTCCTCACACAAATACCACTGAAATGTATCAAATAGAACAAATTTGTGGTTTGATAAATTTTGAAGGAGATATTTAAACCTGAACATTCCTAAATAGTGCAAAGGATATCAAGGATAAAAACCAAGTAACACCTTATTCAGGACCTAGTAAGTAGTGGAGAGTTATCAAGGGAAGTAACTGTCTTTTGTCTCCCATTGGCTAGTAGATCTAATTTCCATGTAATTTGTCAAGCAATCTAACCTTTTACCACACAATCCTGTGTTTTGACGACCCTAGGGAAGAAGGCATTGCTATAAAAGGAGAAACTGCTGTTGTCAAGCTTTTTCCCATTCTTCCAAAGATGTGTTAAAAAATCATTTTCTCCTTATCTAGCATTTTTTGTTATCCTTAAAGCCAAATCCCATCCTTTGCCGGAGTCGCATTTAGTTTGTCGTCTGCCAAATGCTTCCAATTTGGACAAGTCTAAAGATCTTGTCGTATGGTAAAAGAGAGAAAGGCTTACATGTGACATTTTGATACATGTGTCCGTCAGCACAATCTGACAATGCGTGTATGATAAATTCTTTACCAGACGACAAAATTTTAGATTTTTCCACTCTAAAAAAGAATTTGCAGACGATAAATCAATTTTGACCCGAATCAAGGAATTGTCTTCGAAAAGATTGGAAACATTGTGAGAAGAAGCGAAAATGTTGTTTTCCTGCATTTTCTCCTTTTCTTTCAATGTTTTTCTATTGTGGAAAAAGAAATCAATCTATATCTCTCGTCTGCAAATATTTTCAATTTGGACAAGTCTAAAAGTTTGTCACACCGTAAAAAGTTAATCAACACCTTTCAAGGTATTACTCTTGGTTACAATCTATAGCTCTCTACCAAACGACCAAGTTTTAGCCTTGTCAAAATTCAAAGCATTTGCAGACGTCATATTAAATGTTTCTAGAATAATGATTTCTGTTCTTGATAAGGTAGAAAACATTGTGGGAAAAGGAGAAAATGCTGGTTACCAGAATTTTCTCCTTTTCCCACAATGTTTTCCAAAGCCGTCTCACTAAGGGTCATTAAAAGTCAGGATTGTGTTTGTAAAGAGTTCAAGCAATCTAGTGTTTTACGACATTGGCAAAAAAGAAATTTGAAAATATTGTTAGAAAGGAAGAAAATGCTGGTGACCATTATTTCCTCCATTTCCCACAATGTTTTACATTCTTCCAAAGGGAAAGATCATCCTTTGTGATATATCTTATGCATATTTGTCGTCTGCAAGTGTTTTCAATTTGGACAAGTGTAAAATGTTGACGTCTGGTAAGGAATTAAATGCCTATATTAAATTTAGTCATCTCTACAGGTATCAGAAGCTATAACGTTACCTTGACAACGAGGAGCGATAAAACTTTTTTTCTCTAATGCAAGGACAAAAATGTCGGATTTATTAATTTTCATATCTACCTAATGACCTAAGTTCTCGTTTGGCGAAAAATACATTTAGGTATTTCGTATGAATTTCATGTATTTTGTTTCCTAATATAATTATTTAGGATATTACATTTTCATTTATTGTCATTTTTTATTGTTTACATCTGACGATTCGTTCAAAAAACAACCAAAAACGAAGCTTTGCCGAGATTTTATCGTTTTTTTTTTTTCATGACGAGATAGATAAGATGATAAAGAAGAAAAGAAAGGGGGTGGGAGAAACGATTTTTTGTATCTTATTTATACTAAATTGCATAATTATCTCGACCGAAATAATGGTCATACAGATATTTCTTTCCTAAAAGAGAAAAAATGGAACTGTGTGTGAAATATAGATCCTAAATTGCAATTGTCTGGATTCGAAACAAGAAATCGACTAATAACTTTCAGCATCTTCACACACTTAAAAAAAACTATTTAAAACTGAACGACCAGAAAAATTTCTTTCTTCACAAAACAGAGGTTTTCATTTCGAAAACAAAATTGTTTGACAACTCTTTTCTTTGAATTTTCATGAGATGCTTTATACCAATTATCCAAGCGTATTATAAGTTAATGAAGGTAAAATCCGAAATATTATAATGAGGTGGGAGAATATACGAGCATGCGCACAGACACATTCCGTCCTAATAGCACAAGTATATGCTGCCTCGTAGATAAGACATTTCCGTCGCCATTTTCATAATAAATCGCTCAGTTAGCAATGCTGTTTGATTGATGGTAGGCAGTCATATATCGCATTTATCACTAAGCAAAGGCACGCACTTATCATTTACTCGTTTTATGCCTATACCAAAAGGTATAAATAGGATTCTGTCACACTGTTACAGTGATGCGTGTTGCACTTCAAAATTTAAGAAAACACTGTACAGCGTTGGTTGATAGCACTGTTTTCTTTTCGAACAATAAGTCTTCTGTCGTAGAAAATAGGGTCATTCGTTTAATGTTTAAATTTTTATCAAATGGCAATATTCTAGACTTGTCCAGATTGAAAGCATTTGACGACGACAAATTAAATGTGGCGCAAATGATTAATCTTTCCTTAGAAAGAGTAGAAAACAGTATGGAAAAAGGACTAAACGCTGTTTACCAGTATTTTCTCCTTTTCCCAAGATGTTTTCAAAAAGCTTTCTTTCTCAGGGTCGTTAAAACTCGGAATTTGGTGGTAAAGGCTTAAGAAACTCACCAAAGTAATCCATTTGGAAAGACTGGTCGAAACTTCTATAACCCGGTATAAGTTTGTCCATCTGTCGAAAATTGAGACAGAGGACGGCAATGGCTGCTTCAAACCACGCATACTTCCGCCATTGTCGCCATGGAAACGGACATGCGTAGACACCACCAACTCCAGCGAAAACGGAATCTTCGTCTATTTCCTATGCAATAAAGACAATATTATTATGAAACTGGTACCTGTTTTAGATACCGGTCAAAATCATAAATGACAAACTGACAGAAAAAAGGAGAAGAGTGTGGGGTACAGACATATCCTGAAACGTTTAAAGATCATTTACATATCGATCATCCCTACTGACTCATAGTATAAGAAGGATTTGTCTGGAAGGAAACTTGGGTTTCTTAACAATTTTAAACAAAATCCTACATAACGGGATGAAAAAGCGAAAGGTTATTTAAAGACCTTTTTTTTTTCGTATCAAAGGGAGGATTTGCCTGGAGGAAAACTTAAGGTCTGTAAGCATTGTAAATAAAATCATGAAGGCAGACTGACAAAATATAGGAGAAGGACAGTAGTGAGATTTTTTTTTTTCAAATCCATCATACCCACTGTACACAAAAGTTAGATTTGATTTATCCGTAGGGAAATCTAGGTTTGTAGACTTTAAACGACGTCCTGAACGTCAGACTGAGAGAAAGAAAGAAAGGGGCGGGTAGGAGGTGGATAACAGACATATTTTTAGACTATAAAGACCTTTTTTTTCATATCGATCATCTCCACTGCAACATAGGTTAGGTGGAATTTGTCTGCAGGAAAACTAGCGTTTGTTTACAAACAGTCATAAACAAAATTCCAAATAACAAAAAAAAAGGGAGCAAGACTGGGATGGGTACAGAAATGACAGAAAAAAAGAAGGAACCAAGGCTGGTGGTGGAGTACAGGTACGTCATAGATAGTTTAAAGACATCATGATAGTTTTATACAAACCCCTGAATGAGAGACTTGTTAAAAAAAGGAAGCAGGGAAAGGGAGAGGGTTTACTGAAATACCTTCGTTTTAAAAATACCATTTACATACATGTAACTGAAAACGTCGGTTAAGAGAATTTTCTGAGAAAAACTCATGTCTGAAAACAGTTTTAAAATCCCGCAAAAAAGAGACTGACAGAAAAAGGGGGATCAGTGTAGGGGGTGGGGTAAAGTCATAGCTTGGGTTGTTATAACACCATTTTCTTTTTCAAATTGAGCATCCCTTATGTACACATCATTTATGTTACATGTATACGAGTATTTGTCTGTAGAGAACCTAGGTTTGTAAATTGTTTAAACAAAACTCCGAATGACAGACTGACAGAGAAAAAAGGGGAAGCTGGGCAGGGAATGGGATACAGGCATACTTTGCGTCGTTTAAAGACAATTTCTTCATACATATCATCTTCCTTTGTACACACAGGTTACGTTGGATTGGTCAAGAGAGAATCTAAGGTCTTCAGACAGTTTATTTATGCAATTCTCAACGATAATCTGATAGAGAGAAGCGGAAGCAAGTAAGGGAGCTGGGTATGTACCAACTTGGTCGTTTAAAGATCATAAATTTGCTTTTCACATCATACGTCCATACTTTACATACACATGTATGTATTAGATTTGACTTTTAGAGAGGAAAACTAATGTATGTTAAAAGTTTTAAACAAAACCCTACATGACAATCTTTCTGAAAAGTGGAGATAGGGTAGCGCTGAGGTACAGACGTACCTTGGGACGTTTAAAGACCATTTTTTCATACCGATTATCGCCACTGTACACGAAGCTTACAGAGAAATTGTCGATAAGATTTAAAGAAAAAAGTCTTGAAGACAGAGTGATAGAGAGAAAGGAAAGCAGGAAAGGAAACGGGGTAGGAGACGGCCTAACCCTAAATAACAGTCTTTCTGAAAAAGGGAATCGGGGTAGGGGTGGGGTACAGGTATACCTTGGGTCGTATGAAGACCAGTTTTTCGTATCGATCATCTCTTCTGTACACAAAGGTTACAGAGAAATTGTGTAGAGGATCTAAAAGAAAGTCTTGAATGACAGACTGATAGAAAGAAAGTAGAGTAGGAAAACAAGTGGGTGGAGCACTTACATACCTTAGGTCGTTTAAAGACCATTTTTTCGTATCGATCATCGCCACTGTAAACGTAGGTTAGGGAGGATTTATCTGGAGGGAAACTAAGGTCTGTAAATAGTTTTCCTTTTGACAGCGCATTAGGTAGAAACATCAACTGTATCCGAGCATAATCTTGTAATGGGACCTCGGAAAAACGACTTTTTCCGGACATCATGTAATGTCCGATTTCCTGTCACTTTTGATTCCTCGTTTACGTCTTTGGACTTTTAGCGTTGCCTGAAACTTTGGTAAATATTTCCAATGGTAATATACATGAGAAATATTCGAGAAATGACTGTATGTACGTGTAAGGATCGAGAAAATTTTGAAAGATTTTGGTTTACAAATTTCCATAGTATCTGCTGTTGTCATGCTGCCAAAGTTAACATTCAGTATTCTTCTTTTGATATAACCCTTTCGCAAACGATAAACTTTTGACTTTTCCTAATTGGCAGCATCTGCAGACAAAAAATAAAAAATTGGTAAAAATGAGAAAAAGCTAGGTAGGGTAGAAAACATTGTGAAAAAAGGAGAAAATGCTGGTTACCAGCATTTTCTCCTTTTCCTACATTTGGTCTTTTTTTTTTTTTCAAAAGCCTTCCTGCACGGAGTCGATAAAACTTGTGATTTTTTTGTAAAGGGTTTATAAAATAACAATCCAGAATTTTCAAAGACCATAAAAGGCTCTGAATAAGATTGCTTTTAAAAACATTGTAAGAAAAGGAGAAAATGACGTCTGCAAAAGCTATTAATGTGAACAATACTAAAATTTTGTCGTTTGGTAAAATGTATGAATCCAAGAACATACTGCACGTTCTTTGCAATCTGTTCTTTGTCTATGTCGTGCGCAAAAGTCTCAGTTTCCGTTTACAGCACTGAAAGGGTTAAAGTTGAATGGTCGCAGTCGATAATGACGGTCTAATAAATGCTTCATGAATGATTCCTCGGTCAATTATCTATAATTTGCGGATATATCTATTTTTGTATAAAGTCATAATTTTAGGTTCTGTGTGTGTGTATGTGTGTGTGTGTGGTTTTTTTTTTTTTGTCTTTGTTTGTTTGTTTTGTTTTTCCTTGAAAAATAAATAGATAAATAAATAAATAAAAAATAAGAAAAATATTTATTCATTTATTCAGCTTATTTCAATGTTGGAGATTGATAGATAATACTTGACTACGGTTTTTCTGTAAATTTAACACTGAAACATGGACCAAAAAGAGACAAGTAAAAAAAGCAAAGTCGAACCAACAATGAACAAATTTCCCGTCCCCACCCAAAATCATGCACTTACAAATAAACAAGGATAAAGATAATAACTAAAAGTAATGGGAAAAAAAAAAAAGAAACTTTAAACTTATAATAGGTAAAATACTTTCATCCTTCCCCCGCATATCCCACCCACAAACATGCACTTACAAAAAATAGAGGGGGAGAGGGGAAATAACGTGATAAAAGTAAAGTGTCGAGTCTAAACATTTTTTGGGTAAAAAATTGTCATCCTCCCAAATCCATCCTCCCCAAGAACACCTACTTGCCAAAAACCCAGGCAAAAAATGTGATAAAATAAATGAATCGACTCTGGCAACCAAATTGCGCTTACAAAAAAAGATACACATAATAAAAGCATGCACTTACTAATAACCAAAGAGAAAATTCATATACCAAAATTAATGTGACAATTAATGTACTGAGCTAGATATTTCAACTCCCGCACTTACCCATCCCGCATGTTTGTACCAGAAACAAAAGAAATACTTCTTGACTGCTGTCTTTGCCAGATATATAGCAGCGACTTTAATAAATGAGCTATGCTCTGTGAAAAGGAGGCTTAATACATCTACAAAAATCATCTACCCTGGTCAGCTTGCGCAGTCCGCACAAGCTGACCTGCGTCGAAGCTTTTGTTTTTGGCAAATTTTCTACATGTCAGAGTAACAGTTCGCTTTATGATACAGTCAGTTGTTAGACAATGATGAGTTTTGTGGATTCACAGTTATGTGATGTTTTGCTTGGTACAATACATCACGGAGATGCATTAAACTTTTTTTTTTTTGGCAAGATCGTGGCTGAAATAAAGCAGTCAGTGGCTAGGAAAACGTGAAGCGCTTGATCCTGGTAAAGAAACTCCAGACACGCATGGAGAGGTGCACTGGTGCCACTGTGATTTAACTAGAAGATTGTGAGAAACCGGTGTAAAAAAGAACACCACCACAAACAAACAAACAACGAAAATCGTATACATCATTTTTCAACTATTTATATCTAATATCTTTATTCCTGATTGAGTGAAAATACGTGATAGTCACTCCTCGTAATGTTTTCACAGAGAGAGGATCTACAGAGGCCTTATAATGGTGTTTATATTACGAAACTCGAGCCACGTGAAACTTGCTGTATATCTCGTTAACAAAACTAGGAGATATTGAGAAATTACCAAAAAGAAATTCGATGTAAGACAGTATTTATTACCGTTTCTATGGCAACTTGATCACAAGTAATTTGTCTTCAGCGTTTCAAGGGAGGTATTGACAACTTAAGATTTCAAAACCATTCATTAGATGGCTATTACTAGGATAGCCACTGTTTAGATTACTATTAAAGATATAGAGGATCTGGTTTTTTTTTTTTTCCGGTGAAAGATCGAAATTCATGTCATCGAGTGAACATCATCGGTGACAATATTACCGATGATGTTCACGAGATGTACTAAATTTCCATCTTTTACCGAAAAGAATTCAAATATTTATTTCATGCTTCTAACCCCTTTTTAGGGGGACTTACATCAAAATCCAGTACACTTCTTTTCGGTAATTCCCCGTGGCGTACCCCCTCCGCATAACAGCGCATTACAATATTACGTAAAGCGCGAGGAATGTTAAATTACGTCATATTTCCATCTGGTTGAATGGCACGCGCTGTTTACCTGGGTAACTAGTACGCGGGAACTACTGTTTCCGCCTTCAATGGAAGAGTTAGAAAATAAAATCGGTATTTTTCATTGGTCGTAACCATGAAATATGAACAATATTCCACCGCTATTTCTCGATAAACTACCGAAAAGCATGAAATAAACATATGTACTCTTTTTCAGCCAGTTTCCAGCTAGTTTTTAACCCATGTCATCTGTATTTTATGAAACTATAATCATTCTTGTGTCTTCGTGCCAAATGTTGCCCCTGACGAATTCAAAGTTGCACAGATTACAACGGATAGAAAGTGCATTTCATGCTTTGAAGGCCTTCCAAGCTATCGCTGTTGTCGTTTCCGGTTTTAAATGAGGACAAATCTCCTGAGTTCTGTATCTCGTATCTCGTACACCGTATTTATCGATTATATACATGTACCTATGTTTACACAGCTGAACAGTATCTGAATCATTATACACACTATAAAATTTAGATACGTTTTTTTTCTCTCTGGCTGTAGAGAAGTATCTTTAACAGACACCGAGATGACGGGAGGGGTGGTTTCACGATGTTTTAACCCTTTGCCACACAATCCCGAGTTTTGACTTCCCTGAAACAGAAAGCTTTTGAAAAACATTGTGGTAAAAGGAGAAAATGCTGGTAACCAGCATTTTCTCCTTTTCCCGCATTTTTTTTTTTTTTTTTTTTTTTTTTTTTTAAGATTTCAAAGACAATTGCCACCGTTTGAGCTTTATACAATTTGTTGTCTGTAAATGCTTTGGATTTAGACAAGTTAAAAATTTTGTCGTTTTGTAAAGAGATCTTATTTTTTCACCAAAGCCTATTTGGTGGGTACTCACTAGAATTTTCTCGATGCGAATTCGAACGGGTACCCACAAATATCTATGATCTAACATGAGTTTGCATTTTTACTAAACGATTCTAGAAGAAATATTATCAAACGAGCTTATTAACATTTGAGCAGTGGTCTGTGATAAGGGGGCTTAATGCATCTGCAAAACAGTATCGATTCAGGTCAGCCTGCTACTGTTTATTTTCTGCATATTCAATGACCATTCTACCCCATGATTCAGTTGTCAGTTGACATAAAAAATGGATTTTATGGATGTATAATTATGTGATGACTTGCTTGGTAAAACGGATCACGGGGATGCATTAATCCAGAGTATGACTGATTTCTTTTTGTCGACGAGTTTAATGAAATTTTACCTCAAAAGATAACGAATGTCAGATTCTTTATGTCGCATATCCTTATATCAAGAATTTTAGTTCATTATGTGTTAAAGCATAGGCCTACATGTATATCTATTGAAAATTACAAAAAAAAAAAAAACTTATTCGCTTAGAAATCATGGACGAAAAATAGTTAAAAAAAAAACTTGCAAATATTGAAATTTCGTAATGAAAGTAGTATAGGAGGGTCGCATACGGCTCTGACATGGCCGGGTCAGAGCCGTATGCGACCCTCCCTGAGAGCCCTACATCACCACCCTGAAAGAAATTTGTCCCTATTCTGCCACCCTGAAAGAATTCATTTCTACAAAAATACCCAGGGTCTCTACCCTGAGAGGGATTTAGCATTCAAAATGGCGGCCGTATGGCTGGCACTCTGGGCATAAATCCACCCAAAGAGACTACCCTGAGTGGAATTTTTCTGCAAAAAAGGGAAAGTTAAGGGAAAGTAAAGGGTAAGCCTGATCACTGAGTTGGACTTAGTTTTTTCACCCTATGAATGATTTTCTCTCTTTCTAAAAGCCTGACCATTGAGTTGGACTTAGTTTTTTTCTTCACCTATGTATGATTTTTCTTTCTAAATGTCTGAGCACTGAGTTGGACTTAGACTTTTTTCTGTATCTATGAATGATTTTCTCTCTTTCTAAATGTCTGGACATTGAGTTGGACTTAGTCTTTTTCTGCAATTATGGATGATTTCTCTTTCTAAATGTCTGAACATTGAGTTGAACTTAGACTTTTTTTACCCTATGAATGAATTTCTTTCTAAAAGCCTGATCACTGAGTTGGACTTAGTTTTTTACCCATATACTATTAGGATTGCTTTATTGTTTACTTCTATCCACTACTTGGCCTTTAAGTGGTTTCTCTCTAAAAGCCTGATCACTGAGTTGGACTTAGTTTTTTCACCCTATGGATGATTTTTCTCTTTCTAAATGCCTGAGTACTGAGTTGGACTTAGTTTTTTTCACCTATGATTGAATTCTCTTTTCTAAATGCCTAACCATTGAGTTGAACTTAGACTTTTTTACCCTATGAATGATTTCTCTTTCTAACAGGCTGAGCGCTGTGTTGGACTTAGACTTTTTTTACCCTATGGATGATTTTTCTCTTTCTAAAAGCCTGATCACTGAGTTGGATTTAGTCTTTTTCTGCAAATATGGATGATTTCTCTTTCTAAATGTCTGAACAATGAGTTGGACTTAGACTTTTTTACCCTATGAATGATTTCTCTTTTCTAAATGCCTAACCATTGAGTTGGACTTAGTCTTTTTCACCCTATGAATGATTTCTCTAAAAGACTGAACACTGAGTCAGAATTAGTCTTTTTCTGAGTTTTTTTGCTCTTTGCAGTGTAACTCTCTGGAGTGTAACTCTTTTGGAGTGCAACTCTTCTAAAAGAAAGAAGTTTTGACAATTTGAAGAAAGATAGAACTTTCGTGGTAATGGTTAGTCCTGAAAAGGACTGTTGGGTTAGCTCTGAAAAGAGCTGTGACAATTTGAAGAAATAACAACTTGAAGATAGAACTTTCGTCTGACAGCTTGAAGATAGAACTTTCGTCTGACATCTTGAAGATAGATCTTTCGTGGTAATGGTTAGTCCAGAAAAGGACTGTTGGGTTAGCTCTGAAAAGAGCTGTGACAATTTGAAGAAATGACAATTTGAAGATAGAACTTTCGTCTGACAGCTTGAAAATAGATCTTTCGTCTGACCTCTTGAAGATAGAACTTTCGTGGTAGATGGTTAGTCCTGAAAAGGACTGTTGGGTTAGCTCTGAAAAGAGCTGTGACAATTTGAAGAAATGACAACTTGAAGATAGAACTTTCGTCTGACAGCTTGAAGGTAGAACTTTCGTCTGACAATTTGAAGAAATGACAATTTGAAGAAAAGATAGAACTTACGTCTGACAATTTGAAGAAAGGTAGAACTTTCGTGGTAGATGGTTAGCCCTGAAAAGGGCTGTTGGGGTGTCCCTAAAAGGGACCTGGTTTGGAGGTTGTGTTTTTAAGCACAACCTCCAACCTTCCTGCATGCTGGACAGCTACTCGCAGCCCGCCTCCTTATCCTTTTTAGCTCCTGAGCATCTAAGTTGTATTGAAGTGAGAACGGTGGCTCTTTATCATCACTCCAGTCTTCCGTCGATGGTACGACGAACTCCTTCTTCTTTCTATCCTTCTTCACCGATAGCTGGGCAAGCTCCCAAAAATTCATATCTCGAAGTGCGCATTCCATTTTATCTGTAAGTCGAAGAGAATGAATGATGTGCGGGAAATAACGCTGGGTTTTATAGCTTTTCAGACGGATTGAACTAGTTGACCCATGACGTCATTTTCTCCTATGTTTTTTCCCGCGTCTGCGTTTCATGCTGTTTTGGCTCCAAATTAATGTTATCCAATCAGAATTATCGTTGTTTTTTCTAATACTAAATGTTTTATTGTTGACCAATCTATAGTTTTGTTACATTTTCTTGTTCGGGTTAGAAAAAACTAGAGTTTAACTAACCTATGACTTTTTTTGATTATGAGTCTTCTGACAAAATGAAAAGAAAGATGTTTATTTAAGATAGCTAGCCCTGAAAAGGGTTGCTTTTTTGTGCAGCATGCACTTTTTTATCCTCCTCTCTTTCTTTTGATTGATTCCATTTTATCTAGCATTTGCATTCGATGGTCAATTTCATGCCTGATATATCTGAAACGTTCTCTTTCTTCTAACCAGAAGAGCAATAAGAGAAAAAATGTTAATCCAAACATTGTGGGATACTGGCTCAGGTTTTACGAAAAGTTAATGGTGAATGAGAAAAATAATCAAGAGTTTAGTGTTTTATATGTGTAATGGATCACTTTTTTAGGCTTTTTTTGATTTTATCCCTATATTACTGAGTTGGCCTTAGTTTTTCTGCATCTATGAATGAATTCTCTTTCTAAATGTCTGGGCATTGAGTTGGACTTAGTTTTTTCTTCACGTATGAATATTTTTTCTCTAAAAGACTGAGCGCTGGGTTGGACTTAGTCTTTTTTCTGAGTTTTTTTACTCTTTGGAGTGTAACTCTTCTAAAAGAAAGAAGTTTGACAATTTGAAGAAATGACAATTTTGAAGAAAGATAGAACTTTCGTGGTAGATGGTTAGCCCTGAAAAGGGCTGTTTTTGAGAAGAGCTGATTTTTGAAAATGTTTATTCAGTATCAGACCATTCACTGTCTGACTCAGCCCTTTCAGCGGCGATTTGCTCGCGGAAAAGGCGGTCTAACTGCTCACTTTTTGTATTAGCATACTGAAAATACATCTCAAGTGTGCCTGCAATGATCATTTCCTTCATCCGAAGGTTATAACAGAACGCCCTGTTATTAGCAAGCTGAGCTCTCTCATGACGCTTTCTTACTTCGTCTAAGCGTTGTTTAAGTAAAGCAATTTGTCTCCTTGCTCTTATTAACTGTCGCTCGGCATCCATCCAGGTGAAGCGTCTGGTGAGTGATGGTGTTGAAGCCATTGTGAAAATGAAATGTATGGAAAATATATCGTAGAGATTTATAGCTTTTCAGACGGATTGAACTAGTTGACCCATGACGTCATTTTCTCCTATGTTTTTCCCGCGTCGGCGTTTCATGCTGTTTTGGCTCCAAATTAATGTTATCCAATCATAATCAGCGTTGTTTTTCTAATACTAAATGTTTTATTGTTGACCAACCCGCAGCTTTGTTGCATTTTTTCTTGTTCGGGATAGAAAAAAACTAGAGTTTGACTATTCTATGACTTTTTTTTTATTGTAAATCTTTTGAGTTTTGACAATTTTAAAAAAGATAGAACTTTCGTGGTAGATGGGTAGCCCTTAAAAGGGCTGTTTTGTTTTGGAGGCTGTGTTTTTTCGTCTCACGTTGTTTTTTTCCACTTCTAATGGCAGCACCCGAAATTCGCTTGGCAAATGGGGCATGCTTCAACTCTTTTTCTGATCACCATTATCCCATTATCGAAAGTAATCTTTCTCCCAAATTCAATATCAACCAAGATGATGTCATGCGTTGTCTTTAAAAATAGCTGAAGTAATCTTTCGCCGAGATCTTTGTAGGGCTGTGTTATACGTTGTAGTTGGTTTTGTTCCTCCTCTCCTACGAGATGAGTGGATAGTTGCAATAACTGCAGCCCGGCATTTAGATACTCTTGGAGAGCCTCACGTAGTTGATGATTTACCTCCTCCACATTGATACTGTTTCCGAATATTGATACTGCTTCCGAAGTGATCGTTAGCTGAGAGCCAAAAAATGGTGATTGTATGAAAATAACGCTGGGCTTTATACGTATACAGAGGATTGAAATTTTTTAAAGAGCTCGGACCTGGCAGAAAGCACATACATTTTTTCCATGCTATGTTTCATGCTAATATAGCAAAAAAGTTATGAGACGATGTATGGAAAAGAGGTAGACAGAACAAGTCTTTGGGGAAAAAACAGAATGAAGAGCTCTATTGTTTTTTTTTTAACTTTTATTTATTGAACTTTTATTTACTGAACAGAACTAAACAATGAAACATTTTTTGCAATGCATCATAAAAAATTTTCTTGACAATGAAAAAAATTTCTTGACAATGAAAAAATTCACAAGGAAACATTTTTTACAATACAGCATAAAAACAATTTCTTAACAATGAAAAAAATCACACTGAAAAAATCACAATGAAATATTTTTTTCGCAATGAATTATTTACAATGAATTATTCGCAAAACAGCATTTAACAAATTTTTTTACAATGCAAATTCGCAAATACCACGAGTTTTACATTTGTTTTCATATTCCGTAATGTCTTTATGCAATTGGTCATACCCCAAAAACATTGTATACTCACTGTCCATATCGTCGAAATCTCGTAGTCCTATGAATGGTGCAGCATGTCTATAAGCGTCTTTTGTTGAAAGAGCTGAATTCACTACTTCTTCTGTAACATCTCTATCAAATAGAATATACCCTGACATGGTTTCCATTGTTTCTCCGTAGGAATCATGAACAGATCCTTTTTTGTAGCGTAAGTAAAAGTCAAATAGAACTGATTTCATTTTCAGAACGTTAAGAAAACTTTCTTCTGTTGTTCCTATGATAAAAAATGTCCATCGACTTGTGGATCGAAACAGCTTACTAATAACATTGTCTTTCAAACAGCTATCTGCTAAATAAGTTTTGAGAACGAGATCCAACCCCGAATCGTCCACCATCATCGCTATAAAGTTGATTATAGCATACACTTTGTAGGACTTTTCTCCTTTTGCAATCCAGTTAAACATTTTTCCGATCCAAATTTTCACACAGAAAAATTTAATGTTAAGCTGTGTTCGTTCATCAAGCGTATGCTGTCGAACAAATTCTCCATAAATTTTTTCACGTAGTTCTATTGGTAACGGCAACATGATTGTTATTTTTTCCCGACTTACTTTGACTGATTGGTACACAACAATGTGATATAAAATTATTTTCTCAAACTTTTATAACCATAGGGTACAGTATCACTACCATTTACAATAACTCTCTTGGTGTATACAGAGCGAAACGTTTTTGTTTGTGGTTCACTGGTAACCGTTCTATCTCTGTGTCTTTTAATTCTACAATCATACTGAATTTTGATTTCTATTGTGCGATCCAAAGCACATTTCGAATATGTATCGAAATTTACCACCTGTTTTGTATTGTAATCCAGAGTAATCCCCTTTACTTTACATTTGCTTATCTCTTCTCCATCTTTTGTTTTCATTTTGTAAGCATAATTCTTAGGTCCAAGTCCTCTGAATTGAGTAATTTTACAAGCAGGCTCTTCATCAGTCCATTTTCCTAGTCGGCTGTTAATAATAGGAGGATTCCATAATTCAGGGTCGTGAATGTACATACAACTATCTGTATCGAAATACAGAACTCTATCTTTTAACTTTTCAAGAACGCTGTACAATTCCAACCTTGCATAAGCTGTTACGTAAGACCCTACTACCACATTGGCTGTAGCATGGGTGTCAATATGTTCCAACTTTGATTCATAGTTAACCAAGATGAATGAACAGTCCTCGTCAAAGATTTCTACATGCTTTACAATGAAATTGGGATTGGTGACTAATTCAAAATATTTAGACGGATCACTGATGTATTCCGTCTGGGACATTTTTTCACGCTGAGCTAATTTTCCCCAAAGACAGTTCAACATAATCTTAGCAAATGATCTTCTCCCAGGATTTTTTTGAATACAACTTGGATCAAGACGAACACCTTCCGCCTTCTCATATTCACAAACGAACTGGTCTTTTTCTGAGTCTGATTGACACCAATCTGGATAACCACTGGCTTCTTGCTTAATTTTCAAGAAATTGTCCACATAATGTTTAAAGAACTGATCTGATACAGAATTGAAATGCCAAATTTCATACACTTGCAATAATCGATAACCACAGTCAAGAGCCTTGAATAATTCAAAAGTAACCCAAGTTCCAACCAAAGCCCTCTCTTCTTTACCATGCCTACAAATGTTTGAGCTTTCTTCTGCACATTTCATACAGAGTGGAAACATCATTTTGTTGTTACAGTGAACTGGGAGAACGGGGTGAAACAAATCAGTTGGAAGTAAAACTTTACACTTGATTAATCCCTCATATTGTCGAATATTGTTCATATCAATATTCTCAGCAGAGAAAATTTTTGGCTGACCTACAGGGTAGGATTTGTGTTTACAAACATAAGGGTATAGAGAACAGATATCGATGTACTTGATTTCCTTTTTGGTTTTTTTTTCATCAACATCATATCCAATTTTTATTGCATTACATCTTCCCCCGGACAAACCATCCCTCGGATCGATAGGGTCCCAATGTGGATATAACTTTTCAATGAGTTTTTTGTACTCTTTATCCTTCATCTTAGCATCAAATTCATGTTCCCAAATGTACACTACATTATATCCCATTTCTTCGATATCTGCTATACGTTCAAAGGTACGTTCGTACAATTCAGACATGGGTTTTCCATTAATAGGATTGATCTGTTTTCGATCTGTATAGCATACAGGACAACCATGATACTAATCCCCGAGAAATTCATAAACAGTGTTTGATTGACGGTGAAAACCATCTACACTATATTTCCCGATTTGAGCTTCACCACCATTTTTTGCATGCTGAATATTAATACCTTTTTCCTGAGCTACGCTTTGAACCCATCGTATCGCTTTCATAGAAAAGCGACGTCTGGATAAGTTTTTACTTGAAATGATAGCTATTTGATTTTCTGGTAAATATTTGCTTCGCCACACCTTGTTACAGGCATCTGCGATGGTAATCGCCTCTAAAAATGGACAAATACCACCCTGTTCGATAAACAGCTTTCTGAATTCAGCACACCCTCGTCTGAGGATATCAACATCTGACCTACAGTACAATTCCATCTCCTTCTTGAATTCCTCACCATTTCGAACTTTGTCATTATACCAAACTATGAATTTTGACCTAGCCTCTTCAGACATTGAGTCGGGTTTGTAATAAGACATATCCAAGTAGGGCCCAATGTAACTCCAAAATTCATCTGTATTTGCCCAGTGAGGAAAGTAACCTTTTTTCATTTCTTGAAGACCAAAGGTGGGTGGAAATTTTGCCAAACCAAAACTTATGAAATTGAAAGAATCGATCAGACGTACACCATTCAGTTCTAACTTCATAATATTGTTTCCATTCATGATCAATTTTGGAAGTTTTAACCCAACTTTGACAATATAGTCAAGAATGAACTGACCATCATAGCCTTTGAAATTATGGGCAATAGCCGTAACTCCTTTATGATGTTTTGAAAAGAGCCAGTTGCAAAATTGACTCAAAGTTTCTTCACCTTGAAAAATAACTTCCCTACCCTCTTCAAATTCACTGCATGTAGAACAATGAAAATCAAGTGGTTTATCGATACATTCATCACACGCTCTGCGTGCGATACAATAATTCGGGATGTGTACGCCTGTGTCTTGTTTGCATTCAAAATCAGAGAAAATAAACTGTGGTTTTTTGACTACAGAAGAACTCGTCTCGTCATTGCTGTCATGGTTCAACTTACTTTGGTAAGGTTGAATATAGCATCGATGAGAAAAGTTAACAATTCTCTTACAGATATGACATCTTTTCTTTCCATTGCAAACATGATTTTTCTTTCTGACATGATATTGTGCACCGCATTTCGAACAGAGTTTTACTAATTCACAAATGGATTTCTTTTCTTTACCTTGAACAATTCTGTGATTTTCAAAGCATTCAGCACTAAGAAATCGTCTATTGCAATAACTGCAAACATATTCTTTTGATCCTGATGCACATTTTCCTTTGCGGTAACAACCTTTGCAGATATTTGAACAAGCATGATTTTCCCGGTTAGAGTAACCCACATCACAGAACTCACAATAATATCCACAACTAAGAAAACCTTTGATAGATTTGATGTAGTCATAATGGTTTTGATGAAAGTACAAATGTATGATCTTACTATTGGCTTTCACTTCTGGATGTTTAAATATTTTTTCCACTTTTGAATGCTGTTGATGAACTTTAATGACATAGTCTTTTTCATACAAGAATGTTTGAATTTTTTTGTATTCATCAATTCCTACAGACTGTGTTGGTGAAACTCCAGCTTCATTTAACAATTTCTCAGCTTCAGTCTTTTGAAGAGGGCGTTTTGAACGACAAATACGATCCCATTTTCTATTCCATGCTTCGGTGTTTTCACGTTCACTGTAGCAAATTCCCACAACAACGGCTCTTGCGAAACATAGTTGGTCATGATTGTCAATTTGAATAATAGATTTTTTCTTCCGGGCAAAAAACTTTGAATCTAATTCTGATGATCTATATTTTTGTTTTCCACTACCACTTGGTGGTATTGTATGTGTAATGTCAAATGTCATCAATCCATCGTTCAAGACGAAATCTGTATTCGATTGTAAAACTCGTTCAATTTCATTCAGCATAGTTTCACCTTGTAACTGCTCTGCAGCTAAAAAAGGAATATGAATTCCCATTTCCAAAGAAGGATGATTGATGGTAATTCTAATCATGTCCGTCGGGTTAGCATTTAACTTTCGAATGATTTCATGGGTAACATCGTCAAATAATCCAAGTAGTCTCTGAGGTGTTAATTCTTCAAATTTCTTAAAACTCAGCATCAGCACATGTGATTCTGTTTTAAATTTTCTTGACTTCTTATTACCCCTTTCTGTTAAATCATATAGACTTTTCATGTCTAAGTTAGAGTTGATACTTTCATCGTCGCTGTCATTTTCTTCTTTCAACGGTCTAGTTTTTTTCTTTTTTATTGGTGGAAATATCTCATCGTCGCTTTCTTCTTTCAACGGTCTAGTTTTTTTCTTTTTTGTTGGTGGAAATACCTCATCGTCACTTTCGCTGTCTGAATAGGTTATTATTCTTTTTCTTTTACCCATCGTTTTTAGCTCTGAGTGAAAAGACAATAATGCAGAAGTGAGAAAAACTAACAATTTATATAGCCTCTCCGTTGTAACAGTGTATAAATAGAGACGATAGTTGTGAAAATCTAATCATTCTCCTACTCAATCTCAGACAGTACAGCTGATAAAAGAATATGAGCGAGTTAAAGCTGCAAAATACATCACCACTTAGAAAGAGGGTGTATCTGTATGTTAATCCATACACCCACGATTATGAGATCAGCAATATACCATCAAAGTATGATGTTAAACATATCGGAAACTACGTGGGATCATTTTTATCCCACCAACATTTAGAAGAAAAAGATGTTTACCGTACTACCAGATACAGAGTTTTGGATCAAGCGACGATTGACAAACGATATGGTGCGAATGGCAAGAGAACAAATATTTGTTTCACATGCAACGAAGCAGGACATTGGGCCAAAGAATGTCCAGAAAAAGAAAATCAGCTAGGAACATTTGTTTTTGTCTACGTGAATCCACACAGTCATGACATTGAGATTTTACCATCGTTTTACAACGTTGATGGTCTCAAAGATATAAAATTCGTCGGGACACTAAATTCATTCTGCAGTGGAAATACATGGAAAAAAAGTTCACCACAAGCTACATCCTCATCGGTTGAAACTCAGACCGTAGACATGCAGATAGACACAACGGCTATCGGCGATTCAGAAATTTGCAAAATAACAGATGATTTAGAGACATTACGAAAAAATCTAAGAAAACAACAAACTTTGGATCTAAGAAAACAACAAACTTTGGATCTAAAAAACAACGAATTTTCTGCAGAACCGGGTTGCTCGTACGGAGAGGAAAAACAGCAAAACAACGAAAAGAAGAAAAAACGAGTAACAAAGAACTATTTCTTTTGCAAATCAACAAAACATGAGGGTAAAATCTGTCCAGATGTGGTATTAAAAAACAACGAAAGGAAAAGAAAACGTAAAACCAAATGTGAATCTGACATTCCAAAGAAAAAAAGAAAAACATACTGAGTGAAAAAAAGATTTCAACACAATATAGAATTTAAAAAAGACTGACTTGATTTTTTCATTCATTTTTTTTTTTTGTCTTTACACTTCATTCATTTTTTTGTCTTTACAGTTCATTCATTTTTTGTCTTTACAGTTCATGATTTGATTTTTTCATTGTACATAAGTTCTTTTTGAAATAAAAAAATATAAAATAATTACTTCTTACTTTTGACTTTTTCTAGTTGTGACTTTTTTCTAGTTGTGAATGTAAGTCTTTTTACTTTTGACAATTTGAAAAGAAAAGATCTTTCGTGCTAAATGGGTAGCCCTGAAAAAGGCTTTTTTGAAGGATCTCACATTGACATCCAGCTCTACGATTCCTCCGCCCGATCCACTGGGATGATTTCACACCCACAGTGTTCACAGCAAATCGTCGAACCTTCATCATCATCGTAAAATCCTTCATCTGGATCTGGACAGTTATGTTTCTGCCCAAGATACTCAAGTATAGTAAAACATTTTCCACACTCTATCTGACATCTGCTTGCACAGTGAGGGCATACAAGAATTCGAACCATCCTGCAACAAATATGTTTTTATGTAAAATATCGCTGGGCTTTATAGCTTTACAGGAGGATTGAACTAGTTGACCCATGACGTCATTTTCTCCTATGTTTTTCCCGCGTCGGCGTTTCATTAACATTGTGCAATCAAATCGATGGTTATATCGGTGTTTTTTCACCACTTCCAATTCGGTATCACACAGTACAATCCCGGTGTTTTCCGCCAGGTCCGAGCTCTTTAAAAATTTCAATCCTCTGTAAACGTATAAAACTCAGCGTTGTTTTATACAAAACACCATTTCTTTGATTCTCAGCTAACGATCACTTCGAAAGCAGTATCAATATTCAAAAACAGTTTCAATATGAAGCACAACTTAGATGAAATCAACTTGGACGATTTTCCACCAGTGGAAAACAATGGAGACGTTCTTTCATCAGTTATAAATTCGACAATCATCAATCCACCACCGGAGTTAAATTCGACAACCATCATTCCAGCGACGGTGCTGGACAACATTTATGAAGAGGTAAAGCAGCTAAATTTGAAACAAGATAGCATGATGACCCGGATCATAGATCAGCTGGAGACTTTAAACAGACATTTGGAGGAAATTAAAACTTTAAGCGCAAGTACTGATCAGCTCAGTAGAAATATCGAGGTACTACGCCAACAGGATCAGTGCATTTCAACAGCTCCTGTGAAGATCCCTGTGGAGTTCGACTTTGATAAATCCAATCTTCACAAGTTAGTGGACTCTATCGTAAGTGTTGTGAAGAAAAATCAACCAAAGAAAAAACAACCAGAGGAAAAACAACCGAGAAAAACAACAAAACGGAAATCTGAGGAAGACGATAGCCATCTCCACAAGAAACAGAGAGTTGATCAAAACTCAACTACACCAATAATGACCGGCCAGGGCAAATACGGGAAAAACATTGATAACCACGTTGATTTCAAGATCCCGAAAAAACCAAAGACAGAGCGAAAACAACCAAAAAAAAAACAACAAAACGGTAGGAATATGAAAACAAATATGAAACTCGTGGTATTTGCGAATTTGCATTGTAAAAAATTTGTTATATACTGTTTTGCGAATAATTCATTGTAAATCAGTGTGATTTTTTTCATTGTCAAGAAATTGTTTTTTTATGCTGTATTGTAAAAATGTTTCCTTGTGAATTTTTTCATTGTTAAGAAATTTTTTATACTGTATTGTAAAAAATGTTTCCTTGTGAATTTTTTTCATTGTCAAGAAATTTTTTTCACTGTCAAGAAAATTTTTTATGATGCATAGTAAAAAATGTTTCATTGTTTAGTTCTGTTCAGTAAATAAAAGTTCAATAAATAAAAGTTCAAAAAACAATAGAGCTCTTCATTCTGTTTTTTCCCCAAAGACTTGTTCTGTCTACATTTTTTCCATACATCGTCTCATAACTTTTTTGCTATATTAGCATGAAACGTAGCATGGAAAAAAATGTATGTGCTTTCTGCCAGGTCCGAGCTCTTTAAAAAATTTCAATCCTCTGTAAACGTATAAAGCCCAGCGTTATTTTCATACATTCACCTTTTTTGGCTCTCAGCTAACGATCACTTCGAAGCAGTGTCAATATTCGGAAGCAGTATCAATATGGAGGAGGTAAATCATCAACTACGTGAGGCTCTCCAAGAATATCTAAATGCAGGTCAACAGTTATTACAACTAAACACTCATCTCGTAGGAGAGGAGGAACAAAACCAACTACAACGTATAACACAACCCTACAAAGATGATCATTGCAGGCACACTTGAAATGTATTTTCAGCATGCTAATACAAAAAGTGAGCAGTTAGACCGCCTTTTCCGCGAGCAAATCGCCGCTGAAAGGGCTGAGTCAGACAGTGAATGGTCTGATACTGAATAAACATTTTCAAAAATCAGCTCTTCTCAAAAACAGCCCTTTTCAGGGTTAACCATCTACCACGAAAGTTCTTTCTTCAAATTGTCACAGCTCTTTTCAGAGCTAACCCAACGGTCCTTTTCAGGACTATCCATTACCACGAAAGATCCATCTTCAAGATGTCAGACGAAAGATCTATTTTCAAGCTGTCAAACGAAAGTTCTATCTTCAAGTTGTCATTTCTTCAAATTGTCACAGCTCTTTTCAGAGCTAACCCAACAGTCCTTTTCAGGACTAACCATCTACCACGAAAGTTCTATCTTCAAGATGTCAGACGAAAGATCTATTTTTCAAGCTGTCAGACGAAAGTTCTATCTTCAAGTTGTCATTTCTTCAAATTGTCACAGCTCTTTTCAGAGCTAACCCAACAGTCCTTTTCAGGACTAACCATCTACCACGAAAGATCTATCTTCAAGATGTCAGACGAAAGTTCTATCTTCAAGCTGTCAGACGAAAGTTCTATCTTCAAGCTGTCATTTTCTTCAAATTGTCACAGCTCTTTTCAGAGCTAACCCAACAGTCCTTTTCAGGACTAACCATTACCACGAAAGTTCTATCTTTGTTCAAAATTGTCATTTCTTCAAATTGTCAAACTTCTTTCTTTTAGAAGAGTTGCACTCCAAAAGAGTTACACTCCAGAGAGTTATACTGCAAAGAGCAAAACAACTCAGAAAAAAACTAAGTCCAACTCAATGCCCAGACATTTAGAAAGAGAATTCATTCATAGATGCAGAAAAACTAAGGCCAACTCAGTAATATAGGGATAAAATCAAAAAAAGCCTAAAAAAGTGATCCATTACACATATAAAACACTAAACTCTTGATTATTTTTCTCATTCACCATTAACTTTTCGTAAAACCTGAGCCAGTATCCCACAATGTTTGGATTAACATTTTTTCTCTTATTGCTCTTCTGGTTAGAAGAAAGAGAACGTTTCAGATATATCAGGCATGAAATTGACCATCTAATGCAAATGCTAGATAAAATGGAATCAATCAAAAGAAAGAGAGGAGGATAAAAAAGTGCATGCTGCACAAAAAAGCAACCCTTTTCAGGGCTAGCTATCTTAAATAAACATCTTTCTTTTCATTTTGTCAGAAGACTCATAATCAAAAAAAGTCATAGGTTAGTTAAACTCTAGTTTTTTCTAACCCGAACAAGAAAATGTAACAAAACTATAGATTGGTCAACAATAAAACATTTAGTATTAGAAAAAACAACGATAATTCTGATTGGATAACATTAATTTGGAGCCAAAACAGCATGAAACGCAGACGCGGGAAAAAACATAGGAGAAAATGACGTCATGGGTCAACTAGTTCAATCCGTCTGAAAAGCTATAAAACCCAGCGTTATTTCCCGCACATCATTCATTCTCTTCGACTTACAGATAAAATGGAATGCGCACTTCGAGATATGAATTTTTGGGAGCTTGCCCAGCTATCGGTGAAGAAGGACAGAAAGAAGAAGGAGTTCGTCGTACCATCGACGGAAGACTGGAGTGATGATAAAGAGCCACCGTTCTCACTTCAATACAACTTAGATGCTCAGGAGCTAAAAAGGATAAGGAGGCGGGCTGCGAGTAGCTGTCCAGCATGCAGGAAGGTTGGAGGTTGTGCTTAAAAACACAACCTCCAAACCAGGTCCCTTTTAGGGACACCCCAACAGCCCTTTTCAGGGCTAACCATCTACCACGAAAGTTCTACCTTTCTTCAAATTGTCAGACGTAAGTTCTATCTTTTCTTCAAATTGTCATTTCTTCAAATTGTCAGACGAAAGTTCTACCTTCAAGCTGTCAGACGAAAGTTCTATCTTCAAGTTGTCATTTCTTCAAATTGTCACAGCCCTTTTCAGAGCTAACCCAACAGTCCTTTTCAGGACTAACCATCTACCACGAAAGTTCTATCTTCAAGATGTCAGACGAAAGATCTATTTTCAAGCTGTCAGATGAAAGTTCTATCTTCAAATTGTCATTTCTTCAAATTGTCACAGCTCTTTTCAGAGCTAACCCAACAGTCCTTTTCAGGACTAACCATTACCACGAAAGATCTATCTTCAAGATGTCAGACGAAAGTTCTATCTTCAAGCTGTCAGACGAAAGTTCTATCTTCAAGTTGTTATTTCTTCAAATTGTCACAGCTCTTTTCAGAGCTAACCCAACAGTCCTTTTCAGGACTAACCATTACCACGAAAGTTCTATCTTTCTTCAAATTGTCAAAACTTCTTTCTTTTAGAAGAGTTGCACTCCAAAAGAGTTACACTCCAGAGAGTTACACTGCAAAGAGCAAAAAAACTCAGAAAAAGACTAATTCCGACTCAGTGTTCAGTCTTTTAGAGAAATTATTCATAGGGTGAAAAAGACTAAGTCCAACTCAATGGTTAGGCATTTAGAAAAGAGAAATCATTCATAGGGTAAAAAAGTCTAAGTCCAACTCAATGTTCAGACATTTAGAAAGAGAAATCATCCATATTTGCAGAAAAAGACTAAATCCAACTCAGTGATCAGGCTTTTAGAAAGAGAAAAATCATCCATAGGGTAAAAAAAGTCTAAGTCCAACACAGCGCTCAGCCTTTTAGAAAGAGAAATCATTCATAGGGTAAAAAAGTCTAAGTTCAACTCAATGGTTAGGCATTTAGAAAAGAGAATTCAATCATAGGTGAAAAAAACTAAGTCCAACTCAGTACTCAGGCATTTAGAAAGAGAAAAATCATCCATAGGGTGAAAAAACTAAGTCCAACTCAGTGATCAGGCTTTTAGAGAGAAACCACTTAAAGGCCAAGTAGTGGATAGAAGTAAACAATAAAGCAATCCTAATAGCATATGGGTAAAAAACTAAGTCCAACTCAGTGATCAGGCTTTTAGAAAGAAATTCATTCATAGGGTAAAAAAAGTCTAAGTTCAACTCAATGTTCAGACATTTAGAAAGAGAAATCATCCATAATTGCAGAAAAAGACTAAGTCCAACTCAATGTCCAGACATTTAGAAAGAGAGAAAATCATTCATAGATACAGAAAAAAGTCTAAGTCCAACTCAGTGCTCAGACATTTAGAAAGAAAAATCATACATAGGTGAAGAAAAAAACTAAGTCCAACTCAATGGTCAGGCTTTTAGAAAGAGAGAAAATCATTCATAGGGTGAAAAAACTAAGTCCAACTCAGTGATCAGGCTTACCCTTTACTTTCCCTTAACTTTCCCTTTTTTGCAGAAAAATTCCACTCAGGGTAGTCTCTTTGGGTGGATTTATGCCCAGAGTGCCAGCCATACGGCCGCCATTTTGAATGCTAAATCCCTCTCAGGGTAGAGACCCTGGGTATTTTTGTAGAAATGAATTCTTTCAGGGTGGCAGAATAGGGACAAATTTCTTTCAGGGTGGTGATGTAGGGCTCTCAAGGAGGGTCGCATACGGCTCTGACCCGGCCATGTCAGAGCCGTATGCGACCCTCCTATACTACTAATGAATCTAATCCCGATTTAACTGACAACTCTGTTGTGGTCATTAAATTTTAAAAATAAATTTTACAGAAAAATCTGGATTAGCAATGTTTTAGAAATGAGGCGTATGAATACAGAGCTTTGACCTTATACGGAAACAGTTTGCTTCTTCCAAACATGTGTAAGACACGAAAATTCGTAATGGCTGTATTACACTGAAAATAAGGGTAGTTATGTGATAATTTAGGCTTTAGTGAAGAACTAAGGTGTCATTCGGATTTTTGGCTGGCAATGAACTATCAATTTATTTCTAGGAGCCGAACAAGTGGGTTCATAAATACTGGAAGCACAACTTTAAAAGTATTCTTTGGAATTTGGATAATTACCATAAATAAACCTTTGATCATGTTTTCACTACCCCAAGAAGACCTCTAAATTTTTTTGGGAGAAAGGAGAAATAAACAGAATTTTCTCCTTTTCTCATCATGTGTTCTCCCTTTTCACACATAACTCGCATTTAGTTTATCTTCCTTTGTATGTTGGTTAAACTGGTTACCAGCATTTCTCACAATATTTTCAAAATTCCTTTTCCACAGGGTCATAAAAACACATGCTTATGTTTAAAAAGGATTCAGAAACTCACAATGAAGCTAAGATTATCGTATTGTTCTTGTTAAACCACAGGCCATTCCTTAGAAGTAAATCAGATCAACACGGTTACGTAGAGACACTTTTGGAGACAGAACATGACTTTCCAATTTGCCCCTGTCTTTTTCATAGCAGCGACATTTCTGTTGCTTTTTTCGGCGTAGCTGAATGTGCTGGTTTTTGACTTACCTTTTGGTATTGTTAACAAATGAATAAATAAATAGAAATTTATGATTGGTCAAAAACGTAGATTTGTTTATTTTAAGGGCCCTGGCTTCTTTGCTGACAGATTTACGCCGACTATCTTTTATTTCTTCCGCCTGTTTTTTTCTTCAAGTTTCCATAAAGCATCCGTTTTCTGACAAAGCCTGGTAGGCCAGTCGGTAACGTGTTACTGAAAAAAAATCTTTTGAAAACATTGTGGGAAAAAGCATTTTCTCTTTTTCCCCACAATGTTTTCTACCCTTCCCAAAAGTCAAATTTCAACTTTGCAATCCCATTTATTTTGTCATCTACAATTGCTTTCAATTTGGACAAGTCTTGTTTGGTAAAGAGTTAAAACCAGGCTTTCGCTGGTTTCGAATTTAACCAAGGTGGAGAATCGAACCAGCGACTTCCTGGCTTCAAGCCGTGTACCAAGTTTCCAATTGAGGTATTGGACTCGGTTCAACTTTTGAGACAGTACTTTATCGCATAACTTTCTTTCTTTTCAGAATAACACATCTATTACGAATTTTCTTGTCCTACACACGTCTGAGATAAGCCAATATTCCCGTATTTGGTCGAAGCTCTCTATTATCATACGCCTTACTTTTTTAAGAATAGGGATGACCAAGATTTTTCTATGAAAGTGAATGTCAACATTAATTATCGTGACAAAGCAGCGAATTTTATCAACTATAGATTAAAAAACAAAATCATTATGTGCAATTTTTCTTTTGAACTATTTTTCGTCCGTGATGTAAACACCTGTCAAAGGGGCGAACAGGTTTCATGTAAATTTCAGTACAAATGCATATGTGCGCCTGTGTTTTAAGGCGTCATGAGGTATAATTCTTGAGATAAAGTCAGTGACATAGCAAGGCATACGCACGCGTATTGGCAATACGCAAGAAAGGGTCAAATTATGGGATTTGTCTACAAAAGAGTAAAAACATTGTGAGGAAAAGGAGAAAATGCTGATTATCAGCATTTTCTCCTTTTCCCCACAATGTTTTCAAAAGCCCACTCTTTTCATTATGGAGTAGTTAAGATTGAATTGTTCGGAAAAGGTTCAGATACAGTAGGATCACTAATGAGAGCGCAGGTCCTGATTGACTTTATAGTAAATCTAATTGAGCTTGTCATATAAAGGATTTTTTTTTTACTTTTCTATTTGTTACGGCATGTCTCTGAAACTTGTACTAGACTATAAAATTTTAGACCCGTTCATGAAGTAAGCATCAGCAGACGGCATTTTGTTTGGAGTCTGTCTGTCTGTCTCTCTCTCTCTCTCTGTCCGTCTGTCTGTCTGTCTGTCTGTCTCTCTCTCTCTCTCTCTCTGTCTCTAAAATATGTAGATTTGCCTTTGAAAGCAAGGTCTTCTTTTCGCCCGATGGTTTCAAAACTTTTCCTCAGTAGACACGTAAATTCTCTACTACACAGTCCCTACTTATAACGACCCTGCGAAAAAGCCGTTTGGAAAAAATTGTGAAAAAAAAGGAGAAAATGATGGTCACCAGCATCATTCTCCTTTTTCCATAATGTCTTCTTCCCTATAAAGGATAAATTCTATGTTTTGAGTAGCACTTAATTTTACGTCTGCATGTGCTTTCAATTTGAACGAGGCTAAAATTTTGTCGGTTGGTAAGAGTTAAAAATACGGAATTCTTTTTGAAAGGGTTAATTTTATATTTCATGCAGCTAGACTTATACGAGATTACAAAAATATCCTTTCATTATGCCAGCTAATTAGGAAAAAAGGTTGGTCAGGTGTCCATAGATTCCAATTTCACAATTTTGCCACAATGCTTTCAAAAATGATTCTCCTATGAGCAATTAGAAAAAGGTATTATTTATAAAAAGGTTTAATTTTCCATGCAATAAGCCTTATACAGATATCAAGAATACGCATTTGATAATGCCATTTGCTTCGAATTAAAAAAAAAAGAAACAGGTTCAGGTTTCCATAGAAACGGAAATTATTCTGAGAGGAGACTTGCAAATGGTTTATTAGAACACATATAAATTCTAAATCATAATCTTTCAATTGACGACAGTTCCTTGTATAAAACCATAATAATACCGATGTGAAGGCGTTTCATCCCTAGGTCACTTTAAGCCCTTTACCACACGGCAAAATTTAAGACCTATCCAATTTGAAAGCATTTGCAGGCGACAATTTCATAGTGGCTCAAATGACGCAACTTTTCTTTGATAGGGTAGAAAACTTTGTGGGAAAAGGAGAAAATGCTGGTTACCAGCATTTTCTCCTTTTCCCACAATGTTTTCAAAAGGCCTCTTCTTCAGGGGCGTTAAAAGGCGTCATTGTGTGGTAAAGGGTTAAACCCTTAATCACTCAATCCCGAGTTTTAACGACCCTGAAGAAGAAGATTGATTGATTGATTGATTGATTGATGTTTAACGCATTTTTCAACATTATTTCAGTAATGTCGCAGCGGCCAGTCCACCTATCCTTGCTCTCCTGGAGTCTCTTTTACCAGTACTCGGCGCATTTTCCTTTCCAAGCCACTGGCTGCTTTCCCACATAACAAGGTCGAAACCTGAAGGAGAAGGCTTCAGAAAACATCGTGGAAAAAGTAGAAAATGCTGGTAACCAATATTTTCTCCTTTGCCTACAATGTTTTCAAATGACCCTGAAGTAGGCTATTTTTGAAATACAGTGATGTGCCTGCGATCTTGCAGAAAACAAATTAAGAAATTATCTGCTACCTTGCATAACACAACTTCAGAAAATATCTGCGATTTTGAAGAAAACAACAGTAGAAAATATCTGCAACCATGCAGAAAACAACTTAAGAAAATATATGCGACCTTGCAAAAAACAACTTTAGAAAATATCTGTGACCTTGCAGAAAACAACTGAAGGAAATACCTGCTACTTTGCAGAAAACAACAGTAGAAAATTATCTGCTACTTTATAGAAAAAAAAAACAGTAGAAAATATTTGTGACCTTGAAGAAAAAAACTTCAAAAAATATCTGCGACCTTGCAGAAAACAACTTCAGAAAAATCTGCTACCTTGCAGAAAACAACTTCAGAAAATATATGCGACCTTGCAGAAAACAACAGTTGAAAATTTCCTGCTACTTTGCAGAAAAAAAAATTCAGAAAATATCTGCAACCTTGCAGAAAACAACTTCATAAAATATCTGCAACCTTGCAAAAAACAACTTCATAAAATATCTGCAACCTTGCATAAAACAACTTCAGAGAAATCTGCTACCTTGCAGAAAACAACTTCAGAAAATATCTGCAACATTGCAGAAAACAACAGTAGAGAATTATCTGCTACCTTGCAGAAAACAACTTTAGAAAATATCTGCAACATTGCAGAAAACAACGCTACCTTGCAGAAAACAACTTCAGAAAATATATGCGACCTAGCAGAAAACATTTTGAAAATCTCTAGTAAACCTTCTCTCATACAATTTCGTGTTTACAACCGGGAGGAAATCGGCTTTTGAATACATTGATGGAATAGTATAAAAGACTGGAAAACAACAATAATATCTCATTTTCTAAAATCGTACTCTATCCTTTCAAAAAAGCCAATCAGATCATTGAGTAAAATTATTTTTTCATCTGCAAATGCTTTCATTTTTGACAACTCTAAAATTTTGTTGTCTGGTAAAGCCATGGAAGTTGACATCCATTTAGGTGCAGATCTACGGAACCAAAAAAACGTGACTAGCAATTTCATGGAGGTTAGCTTTGTCAAGATCAGAAGAGAAAAAAAGTTGCAGACGCAGAAAATGAGAATCTTACTATTACAGCATACAAGCGCCATTATTTTTTTTTCGTAACAGACGGCAATATTTTAAAACTTGACGAAATCCTCACTCGCAATTTTATGGTGCTTTGATTCTCACGCTCTACCAGACGACGAAATTTTAGACTTGTCTAATCTGTATGGAAAGCATTTGCAGACGACAAATTAAACGTGTTTTAGAATGATTGAATTTTGCTTTGATTGGGATGAAAACATTGTAGGAAAAGGAGAAAATGCTGGTTACCAGCTCCGGATTAAGTTGTAAAGATGTCTTTATAAGAAAGAAATATTTTAGATTGGTCAAAATTGTGACTCGCTTTTTTGTGGTGCTTTGATTTTCACACTTTACCTGACGAAAAAAAATTTAGAAAGCATTTGCAGACGACAAATCAAATACTGCTATAATGATAGGATTTATCTTTGATTGGTTGGAAAACATTGTTGGAAAAGGAGAAAATGCTGGTTACCAGCATTTTCTCCTTTTCCCACAATGTTTTCAAAAATATTCTCAATTAGAGCTGTAAAAACGTTGAATTGTTTGTTGAAGGATTGAATTACATCAGATTACGAAAACGTTGGGAAACGTCCATCAGATTTATGAAGTCAAAAATCGTGACTTGCGTTTTTATGGCACTTGCTTTGTCAAGATTCTTAGAGCGAGCGTTGTACACACAGTAAGTCATCTGTCCTGGGTTCCAGCTCGATCATTTTTTCCTTTTATACTATCGGTTGTTACTTTGTCAAAAATGAGGTAATAATTACGGTAGCGATAGACAGTTTTGCCACAGATCTATATGGACCGTGAAAGGAGACAGAGATTAGGAATGATTAAAAAGATTATTACCGCCTACACCCAAATCATCGTTTACTACACACTTTCGAGTTTTTACGACCTTCAGAAACAGTGCTAAAAACAGCTTGAGAAATAGAGAATATCCTTGTAACCATCCTTTTCTCCTTTTCCCATAACGCTTTCTGTCCTTTCAAAAACAATTTTCACTATTTGAGCTACATTCATTTTGTCGTTTGCAAGCACTTTCTTCCTTTTTCCACAGTGTTTTCTATCCTTCACAAACAAATCCCTTCATCTGAGTAATACTTGATTTATAGATTCATAGTATATGTGATGACTCACTTGGTATACTAATTGATTGATTGATTGTATGGTGTTTGACGCCGTTTCAACATTATTTCAGTTATATCGCAGTGGCCAGTGTACCTATCCATGCTTTCCTGGAGTTTCTTTCACTAGTTCTCCACAGAATTTTCTTTCCAGGCCACTGGCTGCTTTCCTATATAAGCACCAACGAAACAATGGTCAGCGGCGGGAGAGGAATGAATCCTGTCGCACTGACAACCTTCAATCCTCAGAAAGAAATTGGTCGAGCCAGGGATCGAACCCGCGACCCCTTGTTCTCAAATCCTGCACGCTACCGACTGAGCTACCCAGGCTCGGTACATGGTATACTGCGTCTAGGAGATGCATTAAGTCATCTTATGCCAGAGTATGGCTCTGTGTCGTTTGGTCACGAGTATATTTACAGCATCATAAAATCTCAGACGGCTAAAAAAACTCATTTACGATTGTAATTACATTTCCCCGTACATGAACGGGTTCCTTAATAACGTAACCCCTTAGGCTGCTAAGCACGACTTAATGTACTTTATCGGACAGTTTAGATCAAGATTAAAGTACACAGAACGTGCAGGAAGGAAGGAAGGAAGGGAGGAAGGGAGGGAGGAAGGAAAGAAGAAGGGAGGAAGGGGGGAAGGAAGAGAGAGAGAGAGAGAGAGAGAGAGACAGACAGACAGACAGACAGACAGACAGACAATTTTTTAAGATTTCCAAATTTTCAGTTTTGTTGCTGTAGCAAACAAAGTGTCTTTTAGGAATGAAATTCTTTGTATAAATTCTAAAGAGCAACCTTGCAGGATCATTTATGTGAAGTTTTGTCAAAATATGACAGGTAAATCAAGAGAAGATGTTTGAAATAAAATTAAACGCCGCGCAGGACGGACACATGGACGCACGATGGATACAGGGTCATGACACACTCGTCACAACTCGGCCGATTCCGTACCTACATCCAACCTCGTCCGTATCAGGGGAGTTTTAATTTTGAAATACTACTTGTCACATGTTCTTAAACATGGCGGCCTCAATGTAAATCGATTAGCAACGGCAATAACAGTCAAAGCGATAAGCAACCTGTCGCTCAAAAATGCCTACGAAATTGACAGATTGATTTAGAAAATAAATGTACAAACTGTTTGTCATCGGAAATGTATTTAGAAAGATTCCAACAGAAAACTGCGACTAGATCTTGTATTTTCTTTTTCTAGGTGGAGTGTTACGATTTTAAGAACGGTAAAGGGGTGTACTTCCGGCGAGGAAATGCACCGTGTAGGTGTATACAAAGCTACGAGATAGAGCCGAGGGACTTGATCAGCGGATCACTCGAGGTTTGCCGAATGGGCCATGACATTAGCGCGCTGATTTTCGAGCAGTAGAGCTAAAAAAATAATTGTGCACAGGAAACTGTGATTTAATTAGCAAACAATGTAATAATTATCATAATAGCAACAATAAAGGTTTGTTACTTCACAGTTTTAAATCGGATCGATTTGAAACAGCTGCAGAATTTACCGTGTTTATTGTTTACTAAACAGCAATATTTCATATTCCTCCATACTGAAAGTACATGGGCCATGCTCTCTGAAAAGGGGGTTTGAAGGAAGGAAGGAGGCAGGGAGGGAGGGAGGGAGATGGGAAGGGAGGGGAGGGGAGGTGGCGGGAAGAGAGAGGAGAGCGGGTAGGAAGGGGAAGGGGAAGGGAGGGGAAAGGGAAGAAAAGGAAGGGGAGGGAAGGGGAGGGGAGAAAGGGGGCGGGAGGGAAGGGAAGGGGAGGGAAGGGGGAAAGGGGAGAGGAGTGGGAGGGGAGGGGAGGGAAGGGGGAGGGGACAGAACAGGAGGAGTGGGATGGGGAGGCGAGGGGAGGGAAGGGAAGTGGAGGAGAGGAGAGGAGAGGAGAGGAGAGGAGAGGAGAGGAGAGGAGAGGAGTATACATCTTCCGTAATAACAGAGATAAATACAAAATGTCAAAGTTTTTGCACGAGGACGATGCAATCTTGTCGTTTTCTTCGAAAACAGCCAAGCTAATAATACTGAGAAAACTTACCTATTTTTTTTCTGAGAATCTGTTCAAACTACTCCAATCTGTAAATCCATCACTGAACATCTCGTTGAAATCTTCCAATTTGTCCAATCACTTTAAAGAACTAGAAGTCTTAAATTAAACTGCTTCTTTACTCACAGATTTGCTTCACTCCACTTTATAGAAAAAGCAAGGGCATCTAAGTACAATAAAAAAAAAATGAACAGAAATAAAAGTTAAATGCATGAAAACAAGTGAAAACATAGTGGCTAACGGAGAAATTGCTCGATACGAGCAAATACTCCGTTTGCCACAATGTTTTCAAACAGTAGACTGCTTTAAAACGCAGACATATACCGAATATAGACATTGAGCCCTTCCTTAGAACACGCTTAAATAGACGAGTGTACAAAATGGTTTATCAGACCGAAATATCGGAAAATCTGCCATATCACCAGCCATCAACGTTTCTAACGAATTTGTCATTTAAACTTAGTAAATCTACCTGTTGATGGCGAAGTGACAGACCGAGTGTTGCCATGGCAACGCGTTTATCACATTTCTCAAAGAGATAACGGGTTATAGAAAAAAAAAAATGTCTGTAGCCGCTAGCAGCAGCTGGCCTGCACTTCACAGCGAAAATAATTTGTATAAACTGACTTGCACGAATATTGACTGAGATTTATGTATAAAATCGGCCTAACCTGCTGAGTACTGAAAAGTGAAATTTAACTTCGTACAAATAGGCTTCCGACCCATGATACAATAACTCTTAAAACATACATGATCTGGCATGAGCTTGCATTTGAGATAGAATTCTTAATTTTTTACCTAAGTCTACAAAAATGTCATTAAGCAAGCTTTTGACGAGCTTGACAATATTTTCTTCGGCGAGTTAAATAAAATGTTACCTCAAAAGCCAACGAGTCTCAGGTTCTTTTTTATCACATATCATGTATCTCACGAGTATAGTTTATGATATGTTAAAGTATACGCCTATATGCATATATGTGTAATGAAATTTACATGTTCAAAGCCTATGCGCTTTTTTGACAGGTGGGTACTCCATGGACGAAAAATAGTTCCAAAGAAACGTGCATGTAATGAATCTATTTTGAATGTAAAGATGATAAATTCGCGGCGTTTTCCTAATAATCAATTTTGACAGTTTATTTCACAGAGAAATCTGGGTCAGGAGTGCTTCAGAAATGCCTCTTATGATTATAGAGTTTTGACCAAATACGGGACATATATTTCAAACATATACATGTAAGATAGGAAAATTCGTAATCGTGTCTGTATTACAATGAAAATAAGGGAAGGTATGTTATATTTAAGAAATAATCTTCTTTCTATCGTGGTTTGTCGCTCAATAAACCACGGTTGTGAGTTATTAGGCACAATAAATAATCCACGAAGGCGATAGCCCGAGTGGTTTATTCATTGCGCTTCATTGTTCAATAAACCACGATAAAAAGAAGATTATTTCGATTCTAACATGACCAACTCTAAATCAAAGGAAAACAAGTTTATACTTAATGTAAAAACGCGGATGAGGATTATATTCCATTGAATAAACCACGGCTGTTCCATTTACTTTCCAAAACAAAACCCCTCTGCCCAGGCGGTAAATATGAAAAAAATCAAAATTTCAATAAAACCTTATTAGGCATCAAACACAACATAAAAAACGCACTGTTTTACTGTTATGTTTTCTCCCTTTCAAATGACAAAGAAGACTAAATAAAGTGTCAAGCATTAGAGTCGTAGTTGCTTCGGATGCTCTAATATTACTCCACCCACTCCCAATCCCATTTCCAATGCAACACGGGTCATTTCCGAACTAATCTTCAACTTTAAAAGACACTTGATTTACATGTGTTTACAGGTAACATTTCAAATAGTTCCACCGTTGTCAGTTTTAATTAGAACAGTTAACATCGGTAAATCCTTGAGGATTTTCCTTCCTCCTTGGTCAAGAAGCGGAAAATGACGATTTATTTACGTCACGTGACTTTCATTGATGAACTATCGGAGGGCCAAGACATGGAACAGCCATAGGCGACTTGCTTCATACAGAATGACGTCACTCTATATAGAATGGCGTAGATTTTACCACGCTTTCGCTGTACTGTGTTTTTACAGAGCCGAATTCACATGTCATGTTAGAATTAACGGATCATTACAAAGTTGGTATTTGAGCTAAGATTTATAAAATGAGTGTAAAAAATGGCAAGCTTGCTTGCATTGTTGTGCAGACGAATTCAATGAAATTTTACTTCAAAAGCCAACAAGTATCAGATTACTGACTTGGCTGGGGAAAAAAATCATCTCACGCGCACATATCGTAACACAAATATTCAAGAACGAATAAAAGAGAAAAATTTTACCATGCACATTTCATCATGAATTGAATAATGAGAAAAATCTTATAATGTTCATTCCGTTATGAATGGTAAAAAGTAATATTTTACCGTTCACATGTCGGAATAGATGAAGAAATGAACATAATCTTACCATGTACATTTAGTCATGGATAGAATGGCGAGAATGATATTACCATGCACAAGGTGTAATGATTGAAAAAATACATTATTATCTTTGTCGTCCTGAAGGGCACAATATGTATAACTGTCTCATGCCTATGTTTTCATGATTGGCAAAATGTGTATAACTGTCTCATACCTATGTCGTCATAAATGGCACAATGTGTATAAATGTCTCATGCCTATGTTTTCAGGAATGGCACAATGTGTATAACAGTCTATTGCCTTTGTCGTCATGCATGGCACAATATGTATAACTGTCCCATGCCTATGTCGTCATGAATGGCACAATGTAGATAAAAGTCTCTTGCCTATGTCGAATGAATGGCACAATGTGTAAAACTGTGTAATGCCTATGTTGTCATGAATGGTATAATTTTGTATATCTGTTTCATGCCTATGCTGTCATGAATGGCACTTTGTGTATAACGTATCATGCCTACAACGTCATGAAGTACATAATGTATACAACTGTCTCATGTCTACGTCCTCATGAATGGCATAATAAGTGTAACTGTCTCCTGCCCATGTCGTCAAGAATGGCCCAATGAATATATCTGTCCCTTGGCGAATGTTGTAATGAATAGCACAATATGTATAATAGTCTCATGCATGTGTTGTCATGAATAGGACAATATGTGTCACTGCCTCATGCCCACATCGTCCTAAATTTCACGGTGTGTATTGTTGTCTTATGTTCTCATGAAGGGCACAATATGTTAAAATGTCTCATGCCCATGACGTCATAAATAGAACAATGTTTTTAACTGTACCATGCCTACGCCGTCATGAATGGCACAATGTGTATAATATTGTCATGACTATGTTGTCATGAAAAGCACAATGTATATAACTGTCTCATGCCTACAATGTCGTAAATTGCACAATGTGTACAACTATCTCATGCCTACGTCCTCATGAATTTTGACAATGTGTATAACAGTCTTATGCCTATGTAGTCATGAATGGCACAATGTATATAAAAGTCTTAGGGCTATGTCGTCATGAATGGGACAATGTGTATAACATTCTTATGCTTTCAATGTCATAAATGGGACAATGTGTATAACAAGCTTATGCCTGTGTCGTCATGAATGGGACAATGTGTATAACAAGCTTATGCCTGTGTCGTCATGAACGGGACAATGTGTATAACAGTCTTATGGCTATGTCGTCATGAATGGGACAATGTGTATAACAGTCTTACGCCTACAATGTCATGAATGGGACAATATGTATAACAGTCTTATGGCTATGTCGTCATGAATGGGACAATGTGTATAACATTCTTATGCCAACAATGTCATGAATGGGACAATGTGTATAACAGTCTTGTACCTATGTCGTCATGAATGGCACAATGTGTATAATGAATGAATAAATAATATTATTTAATTATGTATAAGTCGTCATGAATGAAATAATATATACAGTCTTACGATGTATATGTTGTCAAGGATCAAACTCGCTGGATTACCAATTAAACCCCACTATGCACATATGATCATGGATCTTTATCTCCAGACAAATATTTATCATCCTATCATTAACATACCGTCAATGACGATAAAACCGCCTCAACAGGCACTGTCATCAAAAGGTCTTTGCAGTACCTCTGGGTCATTTTCCGATAATTACTTTGGAATTTTAGGTGTCAGCCTGTATGAAGCCTCTACAAAGGAGGAAAATCACAGAAGAGTTTTATTTCCTCATTAACGCTTTATCAGACGACAAAATTGTCGACTTGTCCAAATTGAAAGCATTTGCAGACGACTAATTAAATACAGCTCAAATGTTGGAACTTTTTGGACCATTTACCACACAAGCCCGACTTTTAACGACCCTAAGAAAGAAGGCTTTTGAAAACATTGTGAGAAAAGGAGACCAGTATTTTCTCAATTTAACACATTATTTTCTACCACTCCAAAGACAAATTCCAGCATTTGAGCCACGCTGAATTTGTCGTCTGCAAATGCTTTCAATTTGGACAAGTCTAAATTTTTTTCGTTTGGTAAAGAGTTGAAAAAGAATAGAGAAATAATGGGAAATGCTTCTGCCCTTTCAAAAAACAGATTCCCATAATTAGAAAGAGATTTTATCAAATTTTGTCGTCTGGTAAACAATCAGTTGACCTCTTTACCAAACGAAAAAAATTGTTGCCTTGTCCAAACGAAAAGCATTTACAGACGACGGATTAAAAGGTACTGAAAACATGAAATTTCTTTCTAAAAGGGCAACAGCGTTGTTGAAAAAGGAGAAAATGTTTGATACCAGCATTTTCTCCTTTTCCTACAAGTTTTTCAAAAGTTTTTTTCCACGGCGGTCGTTAAATATCGCGATTGTATGGTAAAGAGTTAAATTATATAATAGGTCTTAATGAAGACTTTTGCAGACTGCAAATTGAATGTGGCCTATAGTCTTTGAAAGGATAGGAAAAATTGGAGGAAAATCAGAAAATGCTAGCTACATGTACTACAATGTTTTTCAAATGACTTCTTTATCAGGGTCCTAAAATCATGAGGCCATTTTGCGAAGGCGGTTAACCTTTAACCAAACCATCCTGGGGTCAAATGACCCTACGGAGGAAGCCTTCTGAAAACATTATGGGGGGGGGGGAGAAATAGAGGATATTTGTTTATCGAAATTTATTTCATCGAGTGAACATCATCGGTAATATTTTCACGAGTGGCGCAGCCACGAGTGAAAATATTACCGATGGTGTTCACGAGATGAAATAAATTTCGATCTTTCACCGAAAAAAACAAATATTCTATTTATTTCATGCTTTTAACCCTTTCTGGGAGGAACTTTATCAAAATCCAGTACAGTCTTTTCAGTTATTCCCCGTGGCGTACCCCCTCCGCATAGCAACGCATTACAATATTACGTCAAGCGCGAGAAATGTAAGGTAAATGACGTCATATTTCCATCTGGTTGTGAGTCACGCGCATTTTACCTAGGTAACTAGAATATAAAAATCGGTATTTTCACTGGTCGTACCCGTGGAATATCGAAAAATATTTTCACCGCTATTTCTCGATATCCTACCGGAAAGCATGAAATAAGAAAATGCTGGTTACCAGCATTTTCTCCTTTTCCCAACAACGTTTTTTACCCTTTCAACAGACAAGTCCCAACGATGTGAAACATCAGTTTTTTATTGTCATGTGCAAAAGCTATACTGAAATTTGAATGAGCCAAATTTTGCCGTCTAACCATGAACAACACAATCGCGAGTTTTAACAACGCAAAGGAAGAGGCCTTCTGAAATGATTGTGGGAAAAGGAGAAAAATTAATGCATGTAACCAGATCACAGTGAACCTTTTTTATATGTCGGTATGCGAAAAAAGTTCACAGCACGTGGTCCAGATTATAATCAAAAGGTTCACTGTACTCTAAGACTTTCTGATAATTAACAACCTCTCTGTCTTGCGGTTTTGTATAATTATGTTTGTGCTTTGTATTGTGGGACAGAGGCCTCATGTTATATCTGAATAAAGAATGAAATTGAATGAATTTTCTGACTTTTCAAAAACAAATCACATCATTTGAGACACATTTAATTTGTCGTCTGCAAATGCTTTCAATTTGGACGAGTCCAAATTTTGTCGTCTGCTTAAAAGATAAAGCCTACGATAGACAACGCTAACTTGTAAATTTTTCGCATGTCCAAGGACCATTCTACCTCATGCTGCAGTCGATTGTCTGGCAAAACGATCCATAATTATGTGATGACTTGGTCGGTATAATGCATCGTAGAGATGCACAAAGCCCCTTTTTGCCAGAACATGGCTCATTTATTTTGTCGTCTGCAAAAGCTTTCAATTTGGACAAGTCCACATATTGCCGTCTGCCTAACTCTTATCCTGCTAAATAGATAACATAAAACTTTCCAGTCGATAGTAAAAACCCTAAATATTGTAACTTCAGTTTTTTGGGGGTTTTTTTTGGGGGGTGGGGGGAATATATCCTTATCGGACAGTGCAGATCCAAGATCAGACTGCACGTTCTGTGCAGTCTGATCTTGATCTACACTGTCCGCAAAAGGTCAGCGAGACGCGCTTAGCAGCCGAAGGGTTAGCAGATAAAGCCTGGGATAGACAAAGCTAACTTATCTAATTCTCTAAATGTAATCCCAGTGTTTGACTTAGCAGTCAACAAACACGCAGCCGGATCGATTTATTCCGACAGTTCCAACAAACGTCGCGCCATATTTAGCCTAAAGCAGACGACAATTGATAATGTTTGCCGCGTGGCTGATAATTCGGTTCAAGAAATCGTTATGGTGTTAGGAATAGAATATGAGGCTGGTTCTGGGAAATGAGGGTTTCATATATATCCGTGATGCTTTCTTGGTGGAATGGTGTTTATCGCCGTTTTAGTTCAAACATATTTATTTTAAATCAACTGAGAAACAAGGCCCGGTTTCACGAAAAGACTTAAGTCCGCACTCAACTCAACTGAGTTTACAGGCTTAAGTCCGTTAAATTGCTGAGTTGAGTCTGAAACGTTGAGTGCGTGTCACGAACGCGTTCTCAGCTGAGTCGCTTATTTCGTTGAATTTTTAAACGTTTTAAGCGGTATTTTTGCTACTCTTCGATAACGGAAGTAATAAATCGTAAAAGTGCGGGAACAACTGTCAATATCGTAGTCGTCTGAAATAAAATAGACCGATTTTCTTTCATGAAAAACGTACATGCAGTTGTAAAAAGCTATTTTACGGAATTCTAGCCATGTATTCATCGGTATGCACTTCACTGTCGTAAATAAACTGCTTCGCTGTGGTTCTAGTCAAAATTTATTGAAATTGTTGCACGTTTGAGGCCAAAAAACGAGGAAATTAATAAAAGGCATACAGTATACATGCATGATTCGCACTGATTCACTTTATGATAGTGGGGACTACAGTATTCCACAAGAATTGACTGTATCTTGTTAAACTGTCCACAATGCACTAAATACAAAGACGGGGATGTCTAAGTGCCAGTGAGGTTCCCCCCCCCCCCCCGTAGCTCAGTGGTTAGCTTTTCTGACTCGTGACCTGGTGGTTGTGAGTTCGATACCAGGTTGAGGCAAGCTTTCTTTCCGCCGATTTTTCGCCTCTCACCTCTGATGCATGTGAGAAAAAGCCTTCACTGACTTTGAAAGAAAGCTGTGTCAATATTGGTGTGAGAAATCCAGGAAACACAGGCGTAGATGCACCGGCCGCCGCGTTATGACCTAAGCAGTTAAAATGGCGTTAAACTTCAATACAATCAATCAATCAATCAAAGCTAGTGAGGTTCAACAAACTAGCCATGTGTTGTCTGAAAATCTTTTCAATCTGGACCAGTCCTACACTTTTTTGCTTGGTATAGAGTTCAGAGATGGATTTCATCTTAAAATGAAAATTGCAAAGATCTATCCAGCTCACTTTTGTAACTTTGATGCTATCTACCATGTGTGAAATTTTGCCTTTGTACACCAAAATCAGTCTGCTTGTGCATGCAATCTTTCTACAAGCTTTCAAGCTTAAGTCTCAACCTTTCATTCCTTTGAGAAATTTATCACAAAAAAGTCTATTGAAAATGATTAATTGAAAATCATATAGAAAACTCTATAGATGTGCCAGTCAAGGTTATGGATAAAGTACTAAGATATCCTTTTAAAGTGTATTATGACTGTTGATATGAGACCACAATAACGTAACGTATCAGTGTATTATACTCTTCCATATATCATAATATGCATATAGTTGTCTCCCTTACTATGTTTAGGGCATGTACGATTTATCTGAATAAACCACGATCAACATGGTGGCAGAGGAAAAATTCAGTACTTCCTGAAGATTTACTGAAGACGGCTACTGAAGGCAGTTGCTGAATGCTGAAGACGGCTACAGGAGACGGCACAGTCAATTTTATTTCGCAGAAATTAGAGAATCTACGACGCCTGCAACAAGTCATTAAATATTCAAGATGGCAGCGCCCATGTTCAAGCAGCCTGAAGAATTAAACATTACCGATGGAAATGCATCTCAGAATTTCAGGAAATGGAAACGGCAGATGGAAATATACTTGACTGCAAGCGGTATATCGGAAAAGGAGGATGAAACTCAGGTAGCTGTTATATTACACTGTGCAGGACCAAGTATTATCGAAATTTATGACCAGTTTGAATGGGAAAATGCTGACGGAAAAACGAACCCTGAGGAAGTAATGAGAAAAATAGAGGGATATTGTAACCCCCGTAAAAATGAAGTCTTGGAAACTCACAGATTTTGGTCAGTACCATTTGAAAATTCAAGTGGTTTTGAATCTTTTCTTACTGAAATAAGAAAAAGAGCTGAAACCTGCAACTTTGAAGAGAAAGATAGAATGTTGAGGGACAAAATAGTTTTTAGCTCTGGTGGCAAACTACAAGAACTTTTATTGAGAGAAGAAAACTTGAAATTGGACAAAGCTATACAGATATGTAGAGCATATGAACAATCAAATAAACATGTCAATGAAATGAGAGACAAAACAGTCCACAAAGTGACTCAAAAGAAAAAGAAAGTGAATAGTGACAAGAAATCCACTCCACATACAGAACTGAAAAACTCAAGTCAAAAGAAGAAAACTTGTAATTTCTGTGGATATAAACATGAACTAAAAAAAGAAGAGTGTCCAGCGTGGGGCAAAACATGTAATGCATGCAAAGGAAGAAACCATTTCAAGAAAATGTGTAAGAAAGTACATTCCGTAAACACCGAAGAAAATAACAATCACTCTGATAGTGAGGATGATTGTTGGCTTGCACCTGTAAATACACAACAGAAAAGCCGTGTTTGTGCAAAAATGAGAGTGAACAACTGCGAAATTAATTTTCAGTTGGATAGTGCAGCTGATATTAACACTATTTGCAAGAAATATGTCAAAGAAAACCAAGTGAGGAAAACAAGCATTAATTTGCGTATGTGGAATAAGTCTGCATTGAAACCATTAGGAACTACTAAACTGAAAATGACAAATCCATGCGACAATATGGACTACAGTGTTGAATTTATAGTAGTACCAAACAAGTTTGAATGCTTGCTAGGCCTTAAAACAATTCAAGAGATGAAATTAGTCACTTTCAACACAGACAGATTCATATCTAAAATTACAACTGATATTGGTGAGTTGGGGGAAGTCCACCTTCAAATAGATAAAAACGCTGTACCAAAAGCATTGCCATGCAGAAAAGTGCCATTAGCAATTAAGGACACCGTGAAAATGGAACTTGACAACTTGACTGAACGAGGCATACTGAAAAAAGTCTCTGAACCTACACCCTGGGTAAGTCAGATGGCTGTGGTAACGAAACCTAATGGGAAACTTAGACTGTGTATCGACCCACAACCTTTGAATCAAGTTTTAATGAGAGAACACTATAAACTCCCTGTTTTCGAAGACATTCTTCCAGAATTAAATAATGCCAAAATCTTCACAAAATTAGACATCAAAGAAGCCTACTGGCATTGCAAATTAGATGAAGAATCAAGTCTGTTAACAACAATGATAACACCGTTTGGAAGGTACAGATGGCTACGGTTGCCTTTTGGGCTCAAAGTGTCCAGCGAAATTTTTCAGAGAAAATTACATGAAGCTCTGAGTGGACTAAGTGGCACATTTACTATTGCAGATGACATCATGATTGTGGGCTGTGGAAGTGATGAAGCTACTGCTAAAAAAGACAATGACTTTAAACTAGAACAACTACAGAAAAGATGTGTGGAAAGAAACATCATTCTAAACAATGAAAAGAAAGCTGTTGGAAAAGAAATAAAATTTCATGGACATAAAATCACATCAGAAGGAATTTTACCAGATGAAACAAGAATAAAGTCTGTTCTTAAAATGACATCACCAAAAGACGTAACAGAAGTTAAACGTTTGTGCGGTGTTGTACAGTACATGGCAAAATTTCTCCCCAGTTTATCTTCAACTATGGAACCAATTCGAAGACTGACAAGGAAGAATGTTCCCTGGAAGTGGACAGAAGAATGTGAAACAGCTTTCTGTGAGGTAAAAAGAAAGTTAACAGACGCTCCAGTCTTGGCGTATTTCAACCCGGAGAAAGAATTATGCCTTCAAGTTGATAGTAGCAAAAACGGAGTAGGAGCTGTTCTCATGCAAGGAGGGCGGCCAATAGAATACGCTTCCCGTTCATTAAGACCCGCAGAAAGAAACTGGGCACAAATAGAGAAAGAAGCCCTAGCTGTTCTGTATGGACTGGAAAGATTTGACCAATACACATACGGCAGAAAAGTGAAAATTGAAAATGATCACAAACCACTAGAGACCATACTGAAGAAGCCGTTGAGTCAAGCACCTAAAAGATTGCAAGACATTTTAATGAAACTGTACCGTTATGATATAGAATTTCACTTTGTAAAAGGTGTGGATCTAGTCATAGGTGACATGCTCAGTAGAAACTTTGAGAATTCTGAACAAGAAGAATTAACCAGAACAAGAGTTTTTGGTGTGAATATTTTAGAACACCTTCCAGATACCAGATTAGAAGAAGTTAGAAAAGCAACAGCTAAGGATGAAAGCTTGCAGCTCCTAATAAAAACTATACTAAATGGTTGGCAGGAGGAGAAAGAAAATGTAGACGCCGAAATACGACCATACTTTTCTATGAGGGATTGTTTAAGTCATGAAGAAGGAATTGTCTTAAAGGGTGAAGCTGTAGTAATCCCAAAATCACTAAGAAAAGACATGAAACAGCGTTTACATAGTGCACACACTGGTTATGAAAGTATGTTACGAAGAGCCAAAGGTCTAATTTTCTGGCCAGGAATGAAAACAGAAATTAAACAATTAGCTGAAACCTGTGAAACCTGCATGAAAAGAAAACCTGATAATACCAGAGAAGAAATACATCAACACGATGATGGTCAATATCCTTTTGAGAAAATAGGAATGGATCTCTTCGAAATAAAGGGACGCAATTATCTACTGACAATAGACTATTTCTCCAGTTTCATAGAGATAGAACTGTTAAGGACGGTGACATCGGAAAGCGTCATTGAGAAGCTAAAAAAACAGTTTGCACGTTTCGGTATACCAGCAAGAATAATTAGTGATGGAGGTCCACAGTTCAATTCCAAAGAATTCAAAAAATTCACTGAGAAGTGGGGTATAAAACACCATATCACCTCACCACATCATCCACAATCAAATGGAAAGGCGGAAGCAGGTGTGAAAATAGCTAAAAACATGATGATCAAATGTGTACAAACAAGAACTGATCAATATGAAGCATTACTAGAATTAAGAAATACTCCACGCAAAGATACGAATGAAAGCCCAGCGGAAATGATGTTTGGCAGAAAGTTACGTACCCAAATACCAAGTATTCATGAGAGAAAACAGCCCAGCGAATCCCGAAAAAGAAGGAAAGAATCTGTAAAGAAATATTTTAACAAAAAATCCAAAAATCAAACAAACTTAAAACCAGGACAGTCAGTATACTTCAAAAAACGTATAAATGAACCATGGGAAAAAGGACTTATTAAAGAAAATATGGAAAGACGCCACATTGTACAAGACCAAGATTGTTCTTTATACGACCGGAACAGAGTTCACATTAGACCTTCGAAAACAAGTACAGAGGTACGTGAGTTATCTCCACCCAAACATCAAGAAGATTCCCATCAGGAAACTGATCAGAACAGTCTAATAGTAGATACATCAACCAAAACACCTGAAGACCAAGAACCTATCCGAACAAGACCAGTGAGAATAAAGCATCCTCCAAAATATCTTCAAGATTACAAATGTGACTAAGAACACTGTGTAAAGGGCATAATAATCCCTGTGTTCTGGAGTTATTTCAGTGTTTTAGTGAATTATATCTTTTAAGTTTATCCTAGAGACAGAAGGATCTTCTGTGATTAATATACTGCAAAGTAGCAGAGTCAAACATTAAGTTATGATTATCTGTTTAAAAGAGATTGACAGTTTACTACAGATGAATATCAAAGACTATTCTTATTTAGTTTAGACATATAAGTAATAGACCAAATCATTTACACTCGCATGCTACAAACGTTTTCAAAAGTCAGAATTAAAAAAAAAAAGCACTTCTCAAAGAAAAAGGGATGTTGATATGAGACCACAATAACGTAACGTATCAGTGTATTATACTCTTCCATATATCATAATATGCATATAGTTGTCTCCCTTACTATGTTTAGGGCATGTACGATTTATCTGAATAAACCACGATCAACAATGACTGCCACAGATTTCTGTTTTTAACTTGACTATGCAGTAACTAGTAATGTTTACAAAGTCTGATACCCACAGGAAATGAAAGCAACAATAACCATGTTTTCTCACACTGCTCACTTTCTCATTTCCCCAAAGAATATATCTTTGACAAGAAAATACACAAACCTGTTAAAACTATCAACAATGAAGTAGATTTTAAAACACTTTTTTTTTCTGTTGATAGTAGATCTATTTACCACAGTGGATATGAAAAAGATTTCACTATTTTTTTTTATAACCACTGATGCAGCACTGTTTCACAGACTATGGATTTTGATGCTCAAGTTTTATTGATGTATGTCAGTTTCAGAAAAGATGTAAGTAAGCTAGCAGTACAGCTGGAAAATTGCTTGAAGTCTGTAAAACAATTGTTTCTCTATCACTTGCAATCATAATCTGAATTTGGTGCAAAAATATCTGTGTGAAAGATAGAGCATAATCATAGAACACAAGTGTACATGACAGGATAAAATCATCTATGAGAGAGAAAAAGTTCCCTTTACATGTATATATTTGAAGATGATCTGTGAGCAACTTCATTACTCTATGGACATGACAGATATTTTTCCAGTATACCTAATTTCTTTTACCTCTCTCTGCCAGTGGGGACTAACATAGCTTTTGGAGACTGTAGGTCATGATCAGAGAGTGCAGTCTGCTACCTTATGCTAATATTTTACCAAAACCATCTTACAGTGCACTAGTTATCTACTTTCAGACTATGAAATAAGTTAAATTTATTTATTTTGGCAGCAACAGAGTTCAAAGAAACAATCAATTTGCAAGATTGTTGAACAAGACATACCTGTCAATTTCTTAGAATGCTGACCTCCAGGTCCTGAATCAGAAATGTTGTGCAGTACTAAGTTCACCATCCCTTTATTAATCACTTCACCGTCGTCACTCAAATATGTGTTTATTTACCTAAGATGAGAGTAACAGAAATGAAAGTTCTGTATTTAAAAAAAAAAATAAAACTACAAAACAAATAAAAACAAGATGAAACCTATGTTGTGGGTGCTCATAGGAATTACAGATGGATATCTACCATACAGGTTTTAGAATTCCAATCTCCATCTGATAATCTGAAAGCAACCTGATATTTGATCCTCTGTCAAGTTACTTGACAATGATTGTTACTACCTATATGCCTGATTGTTTGCCTAGTTAATTTGAAGCCTAACTGAAGCCAGGTGATAATTGATAAAGAGGCAAATAGTGATAACTTTCAACAGCTAACATGTTCATCCTATTACGCTTTCATTTAGTTTTAAGCCAATATAACAAGAGATGCAAAACACAATTTCACTTCAATATCTGCCTTTGTAATAAATAACCAAAACCTCAATACAAAAATATAGGCCAACACACATACAGTAGATCTATACAGATTTTTAGTTTTCTGTTTCAAATTTAAGATTGTTGCTATTACCGGAATAATTATCGGACTCATAGTAGATCTATATATCTACATTTACAACACTGGATTCTGTACCAAGTTTATTTTCAAAAGTTGGGTAGTTTTTCACCCATGACAACCGATACGTTGTTCTGAATCATTAAATCAAAACATTGTCCTGATACACGATTAATTCCATAAATGTAGAATCGTATTCAGTGGAAAGAGTGAATTTATGCACTGATTTTTCAATTTTTTTTTTTTTCAAATTTTGGCGGACAACGTACAAAAAGACTGTCGTCATAAACAAACCTTTTACTGATTAGTTACCGATGACACAACTTACGGGTCATTGAAAGTATCCAAAATTTGTATTTTCGCTACGAAATATTGCGATAGAAAGCCTCATTGCAATATATAAAATACTCAAATCTTACCTATGACATATTCTTGTTTGTTGTCATCGTATTTGTCTTTGAAAGCCGTGTTTAGGGACGATTTCTGAGTTCAGGGTCGATTTCTCCAAGGGACGATTTCTCTAGCAGCTTAGAAATGATCTACACAACATCTGTCATGCATATTTCGAACAGAGACGATCCTTGAAAAATTTCATCCATGTTTAAGATTTGAAATAGAGAAATTCTGACTCTAAATAGACGTTCTGTCGGTTTACATCTCTCCAGCTGCTACATGTCCGCCATATTTGAGTCGACAACAAGCAATTTAAGCCAGCATAGGGGTAGACTCAAATTAACAGACTCAACTCAAGGTTTTGAGATCGTTACTGAGTCTGTTAACTTTCGTGAAACGCAACTTAAATAATGAACTCAACTTAAGTCAGAAACTGAGTCCGTCAGCGGATTTGAGCAAAATAACGGACTTAAGTTGTTACAACTTATACTTATCTCTCTCGATTCTGCTCTTGGGAACTACACCAGCACTTGCGCCGATTGTGTGGGCCAATGAACAATCCCAAACTTGACACCCGCTCCCGGGTATCGAACTCGGGATCTTATGGTTACGAGGCAGACCCTCTACCTCACAACCACGGACACCACAATCGCCGTTATAAACATTATTTCAGTTATATCGCGGCGGCCGGTAAACCTATCCCTGCTTACCTGCAGTTTCTTTTCCGAGCACTCCTCACAACATTCTTTCCAAGGCACTGGCTGCTTTCCCACAAAACCACCGTCGAAACAATGGTCAGCTTTGAGAGAGAAATGAATCCTGTCGCAACGACTATCATCAATCGAAAAGAAATTAGCCGAGCCGGGGATCGAGCCGGGGATCGAACCGGCGACCCCCTGTTCTGAGCTACCAGGCCTCGGTATTATATCAAGCATTATACCAAGCAATTCATCACATAATTATGAACCCGTACCATCCATATTGTCTAATGACCGACTGAATCATGAGGTACACTGGTCCTTTGATATGCCTGAAAAAAAATTAACAAATAGCAAAAAGTTTCGATTCAGGTCAGCCTGCGCGGACTGCGCAGGCTGACCTGGGTCGATACTGTTTGCAGATGCATTATACCCCCTTTTCGCAGAGCGTGGCTCTATCTTTATCCACACCCAGATACATACACCACTGGGCCCAGTGGGCTCAGTCGGTAACGACAAGGCTCGAAACCAGATGATCGCTGTTTCGAATCCCCAGCTCGCCAAAATTTCATTGTCCTCTCACCGCTGATCATTGTTTTTACGATGGTTATGTAGTAAAATAGCTAGTGGCTTTGGAAGAATATTGTCCGATGCACTTGTAAAATAAACTGCAGGAAAAAATAGAAAGTTGCACTGGCCTCCGCGATATACTAAAAAAATTTATATACGGAGTTAAACGCCATACAAACAAACAAACTAAGGTATATACAAGTACAAGTATCACAGAGACAGAGAGAGACAGAGAAAGGGAGAGAGGGAGGGGGGAGACAGTTTGTATGAAGTACGTGGAAAAGACAGACAAAGAAATAGGTGTCTTTGGAATAGCTGTTACACATGAGTAGTACATGGGTGTCTATGGATGCAAACAAAGATGACGTATTCGCCACCACCTTGTTACTATTTTTAGTATGGGTCTTTTTTTATTCAATAGGTAAACAAAGATGGCCTAATCACAACCACCTTGTTACTGTTTCAGTAACTTACTTGCACATTAGGATGTTACTATCTTAAGGTACAATCGACCAACTTGGATGGCCTAAATTTGATCTGGCACTAATGTTTTAGCGGGCATTATCTTGTAGCAGTTCGGGCACAATTCATTTTTTGTGGTCATTTTCAGGGCTTCATTTGCGGGCTCTACTTCTTCGACGATGGTTACTTAGGTAAGCAGGCAGTGGCGACGATGATTACGTAGGAAAGCTGCCAGTGTCTATAGAAGAGCACTGTATCAGTAAAAGAAACTCTCGGAAAGCATGTATTTGAACACTGGCCACTGCGATGTAATTGAAATAATTTTGAAACGGTGTTACAAACAAACAAACTATTTTAATGTATCATAGACTAATAGTTTTCTTTATTCTTTCATAATCATCAAGATACATCCAAAGAACAGATGAAACCAAGTATCTTTGTTTGCCATTTCACCGTTTACCAAACAACAAAACTTCAGAATGGTCCAAATCGAAAGTACTTGCAGTCAACAAATTCATTCTAGTTAAAATGGTGTAACTGTCTTTCATAGGAAAGAAAACATGGTGGGAAAAGCAGAAAATGCTGGTTACCAGCATTTTCTCTTTTTTTCTTCAAATGCTTACAAAAGGCTGTTTCCATGGAGTCTTTAAAAGTCAGAATTGTGTGACGAAATTTCACACTAGTTCAAATTGAAAGCCTTTGCAGATGACAAACGGTATTTGGTACAAATGATGCAATTTGTTTTTGAAAGGGTAAAACACTGTAAGAAAAGGAAAAAATGCTGGTTACCTGCATTTCCTCCTTTTCCCACAATATTTTCTATAGGCTGTTTCCATTGGGTCATTAAAACTTGGGATTGTGTGGTTCAGGATTAACTCATCCCAAAACAACTCAGTTACAACCCTGGAAGGATGCTTTAGAAAACACTGTTAGAAAAGGAATAAATACCTTTTTGACAGGCTGATTCATCTACATAACTGAACATGGAAACAGTATATGCAACCAGTACTTAAATAAATTTATATAAGCATGTATAGTTATACACTGACTGCAAAAAAAGCTTTTACAATATTTCATGTCGTATTTACAGTAAAAATAGACGACTTAGAAAATTGACTGATTGATTGAATTGGAGTTTAACGCCGTTTTAACAGCTTAGGCCATATCGAGGCGGTCAGTGTACTTACACATGTGTTTCCTGGCCTTCTAACACCATACTGACACAACTTTCGTTCCAGATAACTGACTACTATTCTCACATGCATCAGAGGTGATAGGTGAAAAATCGCCGAATAGAAAGTTTGCCTCAACCTGTTATCAAACTCACGACCACCAGGTCACGACTTGGATATGCTAACCAATGAGCTACCCAGGCGGCCACGACTTAGAATAGATATTTGTCAATCTACAAACAAGTAATATCAGACTCAAAACAAAATTTTCCTGTATCCATTACAAAATTAACCTTTATCCTGCAAAATAAAATTTGTTGACGATTACTCAAAAATATTTTGCTAAATGTACAGGCACTAGGCTTAGCTTATATGACCCAAACTTCCGATAAAGAAGCGGAGGGTGTAGAGCAAGATCAGACTGCACGTATGTGCAGGCTGATCTTGCTCTACACTCGCCGCAAAAGTTATCCATGGTCGCGAACGGCAGGATAAGGGTTAATTAATCTCTTGTTCTACTGACCCTACAGAAAAAGCTACTGGTAAATTTTCTAGACTAGATTTGTACAAGACCAAACCGCATAAAACATTGACTTGGATCTACACCAATGTTTTGTTTTTTCCAACATTTCTAAATGACAAGCTCACTGCATGCATCTGAAAGTCGAAGACTAGGTCACTCAGTAAAAATTAAAAACCAATAAAACGTGTCTAAAATGTTGACATGTAATAAATAGAGGATCTTACATGAGTGTTTACGTATTATCATTTTTATCAAATGAGTTGAATAAAATTATATGATGCCAGCCTGGGCCAGCTTGATAAAAATGATGGTACATAAGCACAAATGTGAGATTCTATTTATCACATGAAACAAATGACAGAAAAATGAGTTCCTGCATCGACACTTTCAGCCTATATACTGTTCACAGGTCCATATTTACATATGTAGTTCGGTTTGAAATGTTTACATACACTAGAAGATAGCTCTGTGCCATTTACATCAAAAGTAGAGTTAATTAATAGAGGGAGTAAATCTAAATATTTCCATAATTTTGTTGACTTTAATAACATGTGGTTGCATTCTTGTTGTTATTAAACATAAAAATCATAACATATTCTGCACATACTGTATATACATCTAGTAACTACAACATCATTTTCCCGCGAAATGGCAAAGTAGTACAAATTCTGACATGCGCTGCAGCTGGTTTCACCAGCTTCTCATGCTCATAATTACAAAATCAGAATCAGGACCCAAAAAACAATAGTACACTACTGTACTATCAAACAGATGTCATTGGTTTAATACACTGCTAGAGAATGCTTAAGTTGATTGTATAGTAATTATTGCCATTTTCATCATTATTTCAGTATTATCCAGCAGCTAGTGCATAACTGTGCAGGCTGACCTTGGTTGATACTGTTTGCAGATGCATTAAACCCCCTTTTCAAAGATCATGGCTCATATGTTTATGCAGACTGGTTATTATACTGTTAAATTTTTTGTTCCCAAAGCTTGAGTAGACTGGACTTCCACATTACAAGATACTATTTTTCTCAAAGAAGATATACCCGTGCCCAAACTGTACCCTGCCCAAGAATCTCAACACTAAGCCAAAACTGTTTACCAAACACGCCCGAGTTTTCATGACTCAGTGGAAAAAATCTTTTGAATACATTGTGGGAAATGGAGAAAATACTGGTTACCAGCATTTTCTCCTTTTCCCACAATTTTTCTACTCATTCAAATACCAATGCCATCATTTTAGCCAACAAAAGCACTGTAAGCCAGTTCCAACACTCGGCTGCAAGTGCTTGATTTTCAAGAACAAGATGGCCCTGGATCGCTTACCTGAATTTTTGAGAGGACCATAGCCATTTTTTTTTGAGGTATTGAAACTTTGGAAACAAAATCATTATTTTGCCAAGCAATTTTGAAAAGGTCACCTGTAAAAGTCGTTTCAAAATCTGTCACCATCCCTACAATCATCACCACAGCAATGATTTTGATGAATCAGAATTCTGCAAATAAATTTTTGGATGGATCACCCAAGGACAATTTCTTGAAGAGCACATGCTTGATAGTGACTAAAAACATATGTCGAACAAGAGCACCACATGCAGGTGCCAACAATTGGCTGTTGTTTTTCGACGGATAAAATTTCCCTAACAATTTTTGAAAAGGGTCACCCTAGGATCATTTCTGTGAAATTATTTCAAAATCTGACCAGCTGTTCCAGAGAAGAAGAATCAAGAAATTCCTCTTCATGTCCCTATAGTGCAAATAGCCCCCACCACCTGAGCCATGTTTCTTGACAGATCACAATTCTGTGAACAGTTTTTGAAAAGAGTCACCAAAGGAACATTTCTGTGAAATTATTTCAAAATCTGACCAGCGGTTTCAGAGAAGAAGAGTTCTTAAGAATTTCTTCATGTCTGTATCATGTAAATAGCCATGTTTCTTAATGGATCAAAATTTCTCGAACAATTTGCGAAAAGGGACACCCAAGGAACATTTCTGTGAAATTATTTCAAAATCTGACCAACCGTTTCAGAGAAGAAGAATTTTTAAGATTTTCTTCATGGCCGTATAGTGCAAGTAGCCCCCCCATCAGAGCCACGTTTATTGACGGATCAAAATTTTGCAAACAAATTTTGAAAAGGGTCACCAAAGGAACATTTCTGTGAAATCATTTTAAAATCTGACCAGAGATTTCAGAGAAGAATTTTTATGAATTTCTTCATGGCCGTATAGTGCAAGTAGCCCCAAGTCACCAGAGCCATGTTTCTTTACGCATCAAAATTTTGCAAACAATTTTTGAAAAGGGTCGCCCAAGGAACATCTCTGTGAAATTATTACAAAATCTGACCAGCCGTTTCAGAGAAGAAGAATTTTTAAGAATTTCTTAATTTCCGTATAGTGCAAGTAGCCCCCAGTCACCAGAGCCATGTTTCTTGACGGATCAAAATTTCGTGAACAAGTTTTGAAAAGGGTCACCAAAGGAACATCTCTGTGAAATTATTTAAAAATCTGACCAGCCGTTTCAGAGAAGAAGAATTTTTGAGAATTTCTTCATATCCGTATAGTGCAAGTAGCCCCCAGTCACCAGAGCCATGTTTCTCGACGGATCAAAATTTTGCGAACAACTTTTGAAAAGGGTCACCCAAGGAACATCTCTGTGAAATTATTTCAAAATCTGACCAGCGGTTTCAGAGGAAAACATTTTTAAAGAATTTCTTTGAAAATTCCATTTGGTTGCCATGGCAACCAGTTTTTGATGAAATCAAATTCTGTGAACAGTTTTTAAAGAGGACCTCCCAAGGAACATTCCAGCCAAGTTTGGTCCAAATTGGCCCAGCGGTTTAGGAGGAGATGATGTTTAAAGAATTGTTGACGACGCATGACGGACGACGGACACCGGGTGATCCTAAAAGCTTCCCTTGAGCACGTTGTGCTCAGGTGAGCTAAAAATTTTGAGGCATAACTGTGTCAAAAATACTTTGATAGTTACCTGTCCTTGTTGTATGTGTTCCCCTTTTGATAGTTAACAACTTGTCCAAGTTTGAAGTAAATATTTTCAGTAATAATAGAGTTATTACCAAATGTCAAAGTTTTTGCATGACAAAGATGCAGACGATGAAACCAGGACTATGACAATAACATGACGTTACTTCCTAAAACAGCCGAGCTAAAAATGAAATTGTTGTCTTCAAACACATTCATATTGGACAAGTCCAAAGTTTTGTTACTGGATAAAGGATAAAAACAAAGTAATTACCCATAATACACATGATAAGATTAAAACTTTATTTACTATAATATCACTGCTATATATAGCTACAATTAACATATTCATGGTTCTAAGATATCACAATAAACAGTTATCTATAACGACATTTATTATATTATTAACTCTTTCCTTACTGTTGACAACACCAGAACCTTTTGTGGACAGTGTAGATCAAGATCAGACTGCACAGAACGTGCAGTCTGATCTCTGATTTACACTGTCTACAACTTCACTTTAGATTAAGGCCAAACTGTCTCTTCATCTTGCTGTGGAACTATATTTATAGCCAATGAAAAAGTGTAAAATGTTTACTTGGTAGTGAAAGAGTTAAAAGTGGCCCATGAGACAGAGGTGTAGGTATTAAGTCGGCTACTTCCCCAAAAATTCATTTACTTGGTAAATGGACATGGACATTAGGGATCCATACTTAACTGATGATGTATTTGACCCCTTTTTGACAGAGTATGACTCACATATTATTGAAATTATCAGCTCTGCCTTATCAGCTACTTGCTTATAATCAAACCTGTTTTGAGCTGATAGCCTGAGACATAAACATTACTGGCCTCTTATCAGTCTAACACACAATCCAAAGTTTTAACGACCCTAGCAAGAAAGCTTTTGAAAACATTGTGGGAAAAGGAGAAAACGCTGGTAGAAACACTGAAAGAATTTGCAGAGGTCAAATTGAAATTGGCCCAAATGACAAAATTTATTCTTGACAGGATAGAAACATTATGGGAATAGGAGAAAATGCTGGTTACCATCATTTTCTCCTTTTCCCTCGATGTTTTCAAAAGTTTTTTTTTTTGTCAAGGTTCTTAAAAGTCAGGCTTGTGAAAAGGGGCAAAGACAATTCCTTTATTTGAATATTTTTTTAATATGGCCTCCGCAAATACCATAACCCTTTACTGCACAATCCTGACTTTCAACAACCTTAGGAAAGAAGCCACTTGAAAACATTGTGGGAAAAGGAGAAAATGCTGGTAACCAGCATTTTCTCCTTTTCCAACAATGTTTTCTACACTATCAAAGAGAAATTGCACCATTTTAGCCACATTAAAATTACCATCTGCAAATACTTTTTACTTCGACAAGTGTGAATTTATGTCATTTTGTAAAGAAGTAAAATAATGGTCACTTAATACAGGCAACCATTCAACACAGGTGAACAGTGGTACAGGTTTGACTACAAATACACAATATAGGTTCGTCTTCATACTATTGCCCCGTTTGTCATAGGATTTTTCGTATTAAGGTAATTTTCTGTTTTCGAAAGTGCAGATGGTATATCGTTGGATGTTTTTGTTTTGTTCTGCGGCAGTAACGTGGGATCCTGAATCTCCTCGTTGGATATTTGAGCACATTTAAACAGAAGGTCATAGTTCACAGATTCTGGGATCACTGAATCCTGTTTATAATCCGGTTGACTGGTTACAAAGTCTCGCATCCATGCAGCAGTGGTTTTCAGTTTGCCTGAAAAAATAAAGAAGAAACTCTTACTCTTTTACTACACGATTCCCAATTTTAAATACCCCGAGAGATGGCTAACCTGGTTTGAAACTTTCTGTTACTGGTCAATTTTCTGCATGTCAAAGGACCATTCTATCTAACGATTTGGTTTAAAATGAATTTTATAACCAGGTAAAAAGTAAACAAAATATAAAGCAACCTGGTAACTTTTGATCCACTTTTAAAATTTATTTTTCTGCTAGTGACTAAAACTTGGACAGACAGTAAAATAACAGATTGGCATTTACTCTGTATTTTCCATACATTTAAATGGTATGCTTTAAATCTTAATGCATTTTAACACCTGCATTGTTTACTTTTGGCCACATTGGGCCTTTATAAAGAAGCATGTGCTTGTAACTAGCAAATCAAAGTACCTGAGGCCCTGTCAGATATCAGTTTAAGGTATTGCTGTACTGTACATAGTGTGTCCACATCTACTTCAATGATGTCCATATAACTATTGATTAGCGGTATAAGGCCTGGAAAATCATCCTGAAAAAAATGTCAAAGGTAGTCTATTAAACCTTTACCAAACAATTGGGCATTTTTAGCCATTTACCAGATGGAGAAAGTTTTGACTCCACTAAATTAAGAGCATTCCAAGATGACAAATCAAATCACTGATGGTTCTAAAGAGGATTCTTAGTCTTATTTTAGAGCATTTTCTAATTTTGAAAGTACTACGCCTTCTGTAGGTATCACCCAAAACATAAAACAAGACGGCCATGATGACCCTGCATCGCTCCACTGGCTAATAAGTAAAAACCCTACATGCCAAACATTACAATACCAGGCAAATTGGTTTTGAACATGAGACCCCTGAGACAGGGCTTAAATTAGTAGCCCTAGGTCTTACGGTTAGTAACAAGAAGATTTCTAAAGTTTTCACTATGTAAGCCCATGTAAAACTTCTGACCCACTGCGTGAGATCAAATTGCACTCAAGAGCTATAATTTGGGCATTCATACTAGAAGTCCACTAGATATAGCCACATGCAAACTTTGGTAGCCCTAGGCTTTATGGCTAAGTACAGGGAGATTCCTAAAGTTTTCTCTATATAAGCCCATGTAAAAATTGTGACACCCCTGGGCGGGGCCAATTTTGACCCCAGGGCTATAATTTGAGTACTCTTGGTAGAGGCCCACTGGATAAAGCCACATGCAAAATTTGGCAGCCCTAGGCCTAATGGCTAGGTACAGGGTGATTTCTAAAGTTTTCTCTATATAAGCCCATGTAAAATTTGTGAGCCCCCGGGCCGGGTCAAATTTGACCCCTGGGCTATAATTTGAGCACTCTTGGTAGAGGTCTACTAGATAAAGCCACATGCAAAACTGGATAGCCCTAGGTCTTATGGCTAGGTACAGGAAGATTGCTAAAGTTTTCTCTATATAGGCCCATGTAAAAATTGTGACCCCCGGGGCTGGGTCAATTTTGACCCCAGGGCTATTATTTGAAGAAACATGATAGAGGTCTACTAGATAAAGCTACATGCCAAATTTGGTAGCTCTAGGCCTTATGGTTTCAGACAAGCAGATTTTGAAAGATTTCAAATATTTTAAAGTTTTGTTGCCATGGAAACCAGAGTTTTTGAAGTAATCAAATTCTTTCAACAAATTCTAAAATGGATCATGGCAGGATCATTTCTGTGAAGTTTCATCAAAATTGGATGGGTAGTTTCAGAGTAGAAGATGTTTAAAATAAAAGTTAACGCACGCACGGACAGACAGACGCACGCACGCACGACGGACACCGGGCCATGACATAAGCCCGCTGGCCTTTGGCCAGTGGAGCTTATGACTAACAGCCTTTTAAGACAGTTGCCCATATGGGCAACCAGTGGCAACAATAAACAAGAGCACAGCATGTATGTGCCAATGCTCTGCTGCATGTGCTTTTCACTGAAAATTCGAAGTCAAGAAAGGGACATAACTGTGTCAAAAATATTTTTATGGCTACCTGCTCTTATTGTATGGGTTCCCGTTTTGATAGTTCACAACTAGTCTGAGTTTGAAGTAAACATATTCAGTAATATCAGACATATAAAAAATTTCAAAGATTACGCACGACGACGCAGATGACACCAGGGATAAGACAATAACTCATATTTCTTCGAAAACAGCCAGGCTAAAAACAAACAAACCAATAAACCCGGATTGTTTACCTTTCCATGAATGATTTCATTGATAGTCAACTCAATAAACTCATCCTGGCCAGGTCGACATGTTTTTCCTTCACAACACTGACTAATGCACTCTTCGGCTTCTGGAGGGGATACCTCTATAGAGAAATATCAAAAGAATAAAATAAGTAATGTCTGTTCATTTAAAGATCAAATGAAGGCCAAATTTATGGAATTCTGTGTATACATTACAGGTATATTTGATTCATACCATTTAAAAGTGTGGTGATTATTGTGAGTCTAACAAAATGTTAAAGTACACTTGTTCAAGATTCCAGTCACTAGCAGAACAATAAATATAAAACAAGATCACTGCATCTGGGTGCCAATGCTTGGCTGCAGTTGCTTTTAGAAATAGATTGATTTTTAGTGAAATTAGCCCAAAAAAGGGTATAAGTGTGTCAAAAACATTTTCATTGATACCTGCACCTGTTGTATGGATTCTCCTTGATAGATAACAACTATTCCAAGTTTGAAGTAAATATCTTCAGTAATGACAGAGATACTGTAAAATGTCAAAGATTTGCATGACAACAACACCAGGGCTATGACAATACCTAAACATTTTCTTCGAAAACAACCAAGCTAAAAATATCACAATCAATGCCTCTCCATTTTGCTATGTGTACTTAACCCTTTACCAAAGGACAAAATTTTGGACTAAATCACAATGAAAGCATTTGCAGACGACAACTAAAATGTATCTCAAAAGATGACATTTGTCTCTGATAGGATTCTTAACATTCTGGGAAAAATGAGAAAATGCTAATAACCAGCATTTTCTCTCTTTCCCACAATGTTTTCAAAAGCTTACAAATGTTTATGCAGGGTTGTTTTAACTTGGGCTTGTGTGGTAAAAGATTAAATAAATTATTTCTCCCTCAAATGACAGGACTTGTCTTTGAAAGACAAGTAAACATTGTAGGTAAAGGAGACAATGCTGGCATTTTCTACTTTTCCCACAGCGTTTTCAAAAACCTTTAACCCTTCATGACATTATCTATCATTCTAAAGAACCTGAGAAAAAAAGCTTATTGAAATTATTGTGGGAAAAGGAGAAAAGGCTGCCAACCAGTATTTTCTCCTTTTCTCATAATGTTTTCTACACTATAAAAGATGAAAGTCATCATTTGAGCTACCTCTAATTAATTTTTTGTCTGCAAATGCTTTAAATTCTGTTTAGTCCAAAATTTTGTTGTGTGGTAAAGGATGAAGATTGACAATAACCTAGTCAAAGCCATACCTGTCAAAATATCTTTCCTAAAATAAAACTTCTGTTCCAGAACTGCATCTTTTTGGAAGGCCCTGTTCAGGTTTTCATCGACTTTTGTCAATGGGATGATAAACTTGAGGCGGAATGTCAGTATTACGCGAGTCATAAGTACAACAAATGTCACGAGGGCAGCATTCTCAAAATCTGTTAGCTGGACTTCCATTGGTCGAAATTCCACCCTCCAACCTATATTGCTCCCTGGGGGCGGTGGTTTAAATCTCATTGTCTGCCAATTTGTTGACTGAATATTCTGCAAATATGACAGGAGCACTACATGCAGGTGTCAATCCTAGACCGTAGTAAGATAGTCAATGCAAGTTCTAAGTCTCAACTCTTTACAAAACGTAAAAAATTCTATACGTGTCCAAACTGAAAGTAGTTGCAGACCACAAACTAGATGTAGAGCAAATGATATATTTCCTCTTTGAAAGGGTAGAAACATTGCTGCAAAAGGAGAATATTCTGTTTACCAGCATTTTCTCCGTTTCCCACAATGTTTTCCAAATCCTTCTCCCTCAGGGGTGGTAAAAATTGGGGATTGTGTGGGAAAGGGTTAATTCTTTACTGACTGATAAAATTTTAGACTTATCCACACTTAAAGCACAAGTTGTAAACAACAAATTTAGTGTGGTTTGACAGCAGAAATTGTCTTTGAATGGGTAAAAAAACATTGTGGAAAAAGGAGGAAATGCTGGTCACCAGTGGTCACCAGCATTTTCTCCTTTTCCAAAAATGTTTTCAAAAAGCCTTCTTTTTAACAAGTTTATTAAAACTCGGAATCCTGTGATATAGAGTTAAAAGGGGGATAACTATGTCAAAAATCAGGGATACCTGCCAACATGTATGGCGTCCAATTTTGATACTTAACAACAAGCTTACTTTGAAACAAATAGATCTTGAATAAATAAAGAGATACTAAAAAATGTTAAAGTTTCAACCTAAAATTAGCCTAACCGGCACAGTAGTATGGGGAAGAATGGTCCTTTCACATGCACAAAATTTACTTATAGCAAAAAGTTTCAACTCAGATCAGCCTGTGTGAACTGCCCAGGCTGACATGGATCAATACTTTACGCAGATGCATTCACATGAGCATAATGTGAATTTTCGTCAACAAACAAAAGTTGTAAAATGTTGTTCTGTGTTATTGCTTTTGGCGACAAGTTCTTAACTCAAAAGCCGAGTACCGGTAGCACTGTCGGTTTTGAACGGGTCTTCAGAACAGGAGGTTGCTGGTTTGATCCCTGGCTCGGCCAATTTCTTTCCCAGGATTGATAATAGTCATTGCTACAGACTTCATTCCTTTATCACTGCTGACCATTGGTTCGACGATGGTTATGTGGGAAAGCAGCCAGTGGCTTGGAAAGAATATTGTGTGGAGTACTGGTATCAGAAACTCCAGGAAAGCATGGATAGGTGCGCTGGCCACCGCAATATGACAGAAATAATGTTGAGAACGGCGATAAACACCATACAATCAATAAATCAATCTTACCTCAAAATGGTCCGTATCTTCCATATCATTTTGGTGTAGTTTTTCACTAAACAGTGAAATTGGGTCCCTGATGAAAAGATGGGCAATGTGCTTGGAAAGTAACTCATCTATACCTGAAATTAAACACCAAATTTTACAAACATATTTAAGAGAGTTACCCAAAGAGAGAGTGAGAGACTACAAGAGCTACAAAATATGATGAAAGGAGAGGGAGAGAGAATGAGAATGAGAGGAAAGAACATGGAGAATGGAAGGAAGAGAGAGAGAGAGAGAGAGAGAGAGAGAGAGAGAGAGAGAGAGAGAGAGAGAAAGAGAGAGAGAAAGAGAGAGAGAGATGTATTTGGAAAGAAAGTAATCTATACCTGAAATACAAAATCTGCAGTTACAAGCAAGTCTTCAAACATAGAGAGAGATAGCAAATGGGAGGTAAAGAGCTACAGAATGGAATGGAGGGAAAGAAAACAAAAGGAAGGAATAGGGACAGAGAGAGAGAGGGGGAGAGGGTGAGAGAGAAAGGGGGGAGGGTGAGAGAGTAGGGAGAAGAAGAGAGGGAGAGAGAAAAGGGAAATATGTTTGGAAAGTAACTCATCAATAGCTGAAGCCTTATGGTTACAAACTAGTCTTCAAACATATGATCATAATATAGCAGGGATGACAGAAAAAGAGAGAGACAGACAGACAGACAGAGGGAAGGAGAGAGAAAGAGGGAGAGAGAGGATGGAGAGAGAGATTGGGGAAGAGGTCCAGAGAGGGAGGATCTGACATAAGTCACCAACTGAAATAAGTTGGCAATTGAGATAAAATGTTACTAAATGAGTGACTAAACAAGCATCTGGCAAGCTTGGTCATCTTGACAAGCATGATAATAAAATCTTACCTTAAGACTTTACCACACGACAAAATTATAGACTGGTCCAAATTGAAAGCATTTGCAGACGACAAATTAAATGTGGCAAAAACAATGGGATTCATCTGTGAAAGGTTAGAAAACACTGTGGGAAAAGGAGAAAATGCTGGTTACCAGCATTTTCTCCTTTTCCCACAACGTTTTCAAAAGGCTTTCTTCCCAGGGTCGTTAAAATCGGGGATTGTTTGGTAAAGAGTTAAAAGCTCACAAATGTCGATTCTTTTTATCATAAGAACACCTACTTCATAGTATGATGATAAACTTACCTACATGTATAGTCTGTATTGAAATTTACATGAACGAGAGCTATTTACTTCTTTGAATGGTGTGTACATCACTGACAAAAAAGTTCAAAACAACAACCCTGTCTACCCTTTGGGGGCGGGGGGGGGGGGGGGGGGGGGGTTAACCAACAGTGTTTTCTACCCTTCCAAAGGTGAATTCTACATTTGAGAAACAGTTCTTTTATTGTCCGCAAAAGCTTTTGATTTGGGCGGGTCTGAAGTTCTGCTGTTTTGTAAAGGGTTAACTCTTTACCTAAATGACAAAATTTAAGACTAGTTCAAATTGAATTTGATTTTTTTTAATGGTGTTTTACTCCGCTTTCAACATTATTTCAGTCATATCGCGGCGACAGCTCACATATTCATGTGAATTTCCTGGGTTTCACCAGTACTAGGCTGGGGCTCTGAAGTGTCTTGCCCAAGGACACTCCTGTGAAAAACCCAGTGGAGCCAGTGAGGCTCAAACCCGGGGCCTCCAGGTCACGAGTCCTTCACCTTACCACTGAGCCACACAGGACCCCTAGTTCAAATTGAAAGAATTTGTAGATGACAAAATTAAATGTGACATTAAAATTGAAATTGAGAAGGACAGAAAATATAATGGAAAAAAGCAGAAAATGGTAGTCAAAAGTTGTCTTCTTGAGGGTCGTTAAATCCGATGACAGAATAAATTTGACTTAAAAATTGACATTTCTTTTGGGAAGGGTATAATGTGACTTAAAAATTGAAATTAGTTTTGGGAAGGGTAGAAAACATTGTGGGAAAAGGAGAAAATGCTGGTAACTAGCATTTTCTCCTTTTCCCACAATGTTTTCAGAAGGCTTTCCTTCCTAGGGTTGTTGAAACCCGTGATAGTTTGGACAAATTTCCCTTTAAAATCTCTATTGAAATTTAAATGAATGATATCTTTTTACTTTTTGACAGGCGCATAATTATGTCTCCCCCATCACTTGGAGGAAAGGAGTTGGGGAGATTTAACTAGAGCTGTCATTGAATGTGACTTAATACCCCCGCCAGCGCTTTGACAGAAACAGGCAATTTAACAAATAATTTTCTAAGTTCAAGGGGAGATTACCCTTGAATGATAGGGAGTAGATGATTGAAAACTGCGTCTTGCACAACTTCAGTATACGATCAATGTATCAAGAAACTTTCAATACAATAGCAGCAAAACTGTAGGAGGAGTTCGCGATACAAAATTACTAGTATTTTTTACACAAACGGACACACAGATGGACACACAGACGGACGGACGTACGTACGGACGGACAGACAGGCTGATTCCAGTATACCCCCGAAAACATTCGTTTTGCGGGGGTATAATAACTAACTTACTTACCAGCCTCTCGTAAATCTTGATTAATCTGTTCATCTAGCACAAGAGGTATATCACTGTAAGCGGAACACGTAAGGTAGCTGTCGATTGAATCATATCGCGATTTGTTGATCACAAACTTGTTTTCCTTCAGTGGCTACATAAATAAAAGCGTTGAAAAGGTGTAAGAAAAGGTGGTTACAATAAACAGCTACACCAGTTTGCTGTCTGCAAATTGTTTGCAAATTGTTTTCTGAATTCTTTGGTCTCTGTAATTAGTCAGCAAGCCAACTTATTACAAGGTACATAAACACTTTATCACACAATAAAGTTTTTTACAATCCTGACAGAAAAAGCTTTTGAAAACATAGTGGGAAAAAGAGAAAATGCTGGTTACTGGCATTTTATCTTGTTTCCCTTATGTTTTAAATGGCCTGTTCTTAAAGTGTCGCTAAAACAAAAGTTTGTTTAGTAGAGGGTTTAAAGATGAAATTAACATCTTTTATCTAGAAAATACAGAAAGAAATAAACAGATAAGCAGATAAACAGAAAAAAGTTATAGTGGACAATTTTGAATAAACAACTTATTATTAATCAATATGCACCAAGGTGTAATAATTCAAGCAGTGAAAAAAGAAATTGCTTGTAATGTTTCATCACAGAAAGTCATCTGCAGATGGGCTGTGACTTTAAGTAATTGCAGTGTTAAAACCTACCTGCAAACCGCGTTCTTCCCTCGTTCTGTCATCTACTGACTGTGATATAACTCTCCATCGAGTATCCAAGTCGGCTAGATATCCTCTGTATATTGGGGATGCTGCGCTCAGAGCGAGCTACAAAATAAACATACAAAGGCAAATGAAAATGAGCCATGTTCTGTGAAAAGGGGGTTTAATGCATCTGCAAAAAGTATCAACCCAGGTCTGCCTGTGCAGTCTGCGGTCTGATCTCAGTCAAAACTTTTCATTATTGATCAGCTTTCTGGATGCCAAAGGACCAGTCTACTTCATTATTTGGTCTCATAGTTCAACTGGTTATGGGACAAAATGGGTTTTATGGATCCTTAACTTTGTGATGTCTTGTTTGGTAAAATGCATTATAGAAATGCATTAAAACCCCTTTAGCCATAGCATTGTCCAAATATTTGTTACTGTTCAGGACATCTGGCAAAACAAGTCAATATAGTACCAGTAAGTCTTTACCAAACAAAAATATACTAGACATATATAAATTGAAAGCATTTGCAGACGACAGATAGAATATAAATCCAATGATGTGATTTGTCTTTGAATGGCCAGAAAACATTATGGGGAAAAAGAGAAAATGCTGGTTACCAGTATTTCCTCCTTTTCAAATAATGTTTTCAAACGCCTTCTTCCTCTAGGCCGTACAAACTTGGGATTGTACGTAAAAGGTTAGCCCTTTACAAATATCCCGTGTCACAACCACTCTCTAGAAAGAAGCTTTTCAAAGCATCATGAAAGAGGAGAAAAATGCTGGTAACCACAATTTCCCCCTTTTCACACAACATTTCCTAATCTTCAAAAGACAAATCCAATCTTCTGAGTTGCATTTAAGTTGTTGTCTACAAATGTTTTCAATTCATAAAAACCTAACAATTTGTTGTTTGGTAAAGTGTTGAGTGGGTGCGGATTACACTGTGAAGTAAACGCCGCATAACCCTCCATCAAGTATCAATGCCAACCAAAAGCCCTCACTAGGTTGAGGAAGCTGTGCTCAAAGCATGCTAGATAACAAATGTACAAACACATGCATATATAGGAATTCTTGGTTATTTGAGAGAGTTGGTAAAATAGATGATTTTTCATGATATCTGAGTGGGTGGGGGTTAGTGGGTGGGGTAAGTGACAAAAATTAAATAACTTTGCAAAATAACCAATGTATATTGGGGATCCTGCACTCAAGGTATGCTGGATAATAAATGCAAATAAACAATCACACACAGTAATTCATTAAATTATCATCGGCAAAAGCAAGCAAAAATGTTGATACATGCACATGCATACCATACAAACTGAGTGGGTGGAGGATATTTGATGTAAGCAAGGGAGGACATATAACCCTCTATTTACATGACAAGAATGGCTAAATCAAACACCTGTTACATGTCCCCTTGCTTGAGCTGCATTTTATTTTGTTGTCTGAAAATGCATCCAATTTAGGAAAAGCCTAAAATTTTGTCTTCCCTTGTACAATGCAATGAATAAAATATACCAAGTATATTACTATCAAATACCAGTCTAAAACTACTAAAACTTTTCTTTTATCCAAAGGACAGGGTTCAGCAAGGTCTAAAACTTATATTGAAATTATTTCTTTTCGAAAAAATTTGACCACATCTATCACAGCTCACTTACTCATATCTTTTCCTGATTTCACTAATACCAAGCTAGGATGCTGTAGTGCCTTGCCACAGGCCACTCCCATGTAATTGGCTCTGCCATCAGCTTTGGTAACTCTGGGCTAGATATCTGCAGCCTTAGCCTCTGAGCAATACATAAATAAATCTTTACATAAGTATTCATTCATGATTGTATTTTAGCCCTGGCAAGAAAATTTTGTGTAATTCTAATTGCAGGCTGATAAAAAGCTTGAAATTTTAGTAATATACAAATACAAAAAACCTTTTATCACATAACCTCCCTTGTTTTCAGTGTAATACACCCATCAGGAAGTTTCTTATCTCATACATGTTTGAGATCACAACTGTGTGACACCATTTTTTATGTACTTCATAGAAGTGAACATGTTTAATGGATATTACTGCATGTACATTTTTGCATCTTCTAATCTATAATTAGTGAAATATTGTTATGTGATAAAAAGAATCTGACAATCGTTGGCGGTAAGATTTAATTAAACTCCTCAAGAAAAAAAGCTATTAAGCTCACCAAAAGCTCACTTAATAACATTTTCTCTAGACTCGTTTCATAAAATTTTATCTCAAATGCCAACTCATGGCAGATCTTATATGCCATCACTCATATAATGTAGAATCACACGCATGCATCTACAGTAAACAATGTACAAAAACATTCTGAATTGGATAACTTACAGTAAAACTTGCTCATCATAAAAAGAAATTATCATAAATGTTGTTTGCCTTTTTCTAGGAATAAATTTTATTAACTATTTACCACACAATCCCCAATTTTAACAACCCTGAAAGTGAGGCCATTTGAAAACATTGTGGAAAAAGCAGAAAATGCCAGTAACCAGCATTTACTGCATTTTCCTGCACTGCTCTCTACCTTTTCACAGATAAATCTGATCCAGGGTTTTCCATGACGCACAAATCCTGCGTCATTGACACAATTTAAACTCAAATGACCCCCAAAATAAATGACAGTGCGTCATCAGTGACGCAACTTTCCAAAATCTAAATCAATGAGGAAATTGAGAAAAGCGTCATAAATCCAAGTCTGTTCTTGCTTCAATATCAGATGAACACCGTTCTTTTTTTAACAACAGGGTTTATTTTAGATAGTAGTGGTTTTAAGGTAATTTATTTATAGAATAGGATCGGTTTACGTATTATTGCCGTAAAGTACATTAGACATGACTGTGTTGTAAATACAGGCCCAGTCAAAGTCTTGGTTGGGTTCTCTGTATTTCAAAGCTTATTTCACGTGACTTCCAGTAGATAAAAGTACAACATTACCAGTCTGTTCTGTTCGCGGAAAATATTGTCATGATGAAGTAAACTGTAGCATTCTTTTTTATCGTCTGCTTCCTACAGCTGTCGATCAAGCCACATGAAGCAGCGATTCGGACGAGAATGTTTCGTCTGTCAAAAATTGAAATCGAGCTTTCCGTCAGAAATGACTTACAGACCTTACTTTCTTGGAGTTTAAAGGTAAAATGCATTGTAATCCGTGCTTGACAACGAAGAGACCCATTTATTTTGACCCCCTAAGTTAAGAAAATGAACCTCAACTAATGAGGCAAGGGGTCATAATGACCCCCAATTTTTAAATCTGTGGGGAAAACCCTGCTGATCATTTGAGTTACATCTAATATGTCCTCAGCAAATGATATCAATTTGGACTTAAATTGAGTCTTAAATTATGTCTTAGATTCTGTTGTTTAGTCATATGGCCCTTGTCTCCTTACTTATCCAGTGAAGCGGAGAAAGGGGCAGATAGGCCCCCACACGTGGCTCTTAAACCGGAGTCAAGTGCAGCCCTGGTCACCTGATCTGAAGATTTGTCTTCTGTAAAAAACTTTAACCCTTCAGCTGCTAAGCACAACTCACTGACCATTTGCATACAGTGTAGATCAAGATCAGACTGCACAAAATGTGCAGTCTGATCTTGGATCTAAACTGTCGGCTAAGGAGATATTTTTCTTCAAAAGGCAAGTTTGAAATAGCATGATACTGATTTTTTTCTACAGTCTTAAAAGTTTCATCTCACTCATTCAGCAGGATAAGGTTTAACTCTTTACCACATGACAAAAAATTAGACTGGTCCAAATTGAAAGGATTTGCAGACGACAAATTAAATGTAACTGAAATGATGATTTGTGTTTTGGATGGGGAAGAAAACATTGTGGGAAAAGGAGAAAATGCTGGTTACCAGCATTTTCTCCTTTTCCCACAATGTTTTCAACAGCCTTCTCCTACAGGGGCGTCAAAACTCGGGATTGTGTGGTAATGAGTTAATGAGAGTCGAGTCTTAATTTGTTTTTACATGAACAGCCAAGTACCAGTAGCTCAGCCGGTAGCGTATAAACAGGTGGACCCTGGTTCGATTTCCGGCTTGGCTAATTTCTTTCTGAAGATTGATGATAGTCATTGCGACAGGAATCGTTCCTCTCTCACTGCTGACCATTGTTTCTACGATAGTTGTTTCTACGTTGGTTAAGATGGAAAACAGCCAGTGGCTTTGAGAGAATATTATGCAGTGTACTAGTAAAAAGAAACTGCAGGATAGCATGAATAGGTGCACTGGCCACCGTGGTACAACTGAAATAATGTTGAAAACGGCGTTAAACACCACTACAATCAGTCAATTTTTAAATGAACACGGTGAGAAGAAATTGGAATGTTCTGGTAAGAAAAAGTAACTAAATTTCTCCATCAAGGTACTGGCCTCAAGCATATTAACATAAATATAACAAAAGATCACTCACCAAAATTGGGCACAATGGTGTAAGTTGATCATACAACATCCGCGCCTCGTCAATATTACATGCCTGAAAGGTCACCTGGAGACAGCTACAGCCCATTCCTGATTGGTCAATTAAAAAAAACATGGTCAGAAAATATTTCATGTATATTTATACGAGCCATGCTCTGAGAAAAGGGGAGTTAATGCATCTTCAAAAGGTATCGACCCAGGTAAGCCTGCATAGTTTTGACCTGGGTTGATACTTTTTTGCTATTGGTCAATTTTCTGCTTGTCAAAGGACTAGTTCATTATATGATTCAGTTGGTAGTCAGACAAATTGGATTTTATAGATCCATAATTATATGATGACTTACTTGGTATAATGTATCATGAAGATGCATTAAATCCCCTTTTGCCAGAGCATGACCCATATTTAGTTATCTGTTGCATTCATGTAAAGGTGCTTCATTCAAAAATAAGCAAAGCCAATGACTACTTCCTCACATGCATCAGAGGTTAGAGGTGAAAAATCGCTGGAAAGAAAGTTTGGCGCAACCCGTGTATCAAACCCACAACCACCAAGTCACAAGTCAGATACACTTACCACTGAGCTACCTGGCAGGGCTCAAATTTGTGTAGGGGAGTCATGAATTTGACTGACTGATGCATCAATTAACTCTTTACCAAACAACAAAATTTTAGACTTGTCCAAATTGAAAGCATTTGCAGGTGACAAATAAAATGTTGCTTATCTCTTTACCAAAAGACAAAGTTTTAGACTGGTCCAAAATGAAAGCATTTGCAGACGACAATTTAAATTGGGCTCAAATGATAGAATTTGTCTTTGATAGGGTAGAAAATATTGTGGGAAAAGGAGAAAATGCTGATTACCAGCATTTTCTCCTTTTTCCCACAATGTTTTCAAAAGGTTTCTTCCTCAGGGTCCCTATAACTTGTGATTGTGAGGTTAATAGGAATTTTCAGTTACTTTTGTAATTCCGTAGAATTATGACATTTTAAATGGGGCTCAAATGACAGAATTTGTCTCTGATAGGGTAGCAAACATTGTGGAAAAAGGAGAAAATACTAGTTAGAAAGTAAAACTTACCAAAGCCCATACAGTCCATATATATATGGTCCGCTTTTAACGCTTCTTGACTTTCACCCTTATCTCCATATTTGGACAAATCTTCTAAAAATGGATCCTGGGTGTTTTTGTCTTTATATACTATCAAGCAGAAGAAACAAGAATTATTTTTAACCCTATACCATGTCATCCCAAGTTTTAACATTCCTGAGAAAGAAGCCTTTTGAAAACAATGTAGGAAATAGAGAAAATGCTGTTAACCAGCATGTTCTCCTTTTCCCACAATGTTTTCAACCCTACCAAAGACAAATTTCATCATTTCAGCTCCATTTATATTGTTGCCTGCAGATATTAGCAATTTGGAAACATCTACATTATGCCTGTGAAGTAAAAAGTAAAGAGTTAATACATAGATAGACTGTGTAAATTTCCCTGCAATCTGGCCTGCAGGGGTCCTCAGAATAAACATGTTTTCATTTTTGACCAATCATAAATTTCTATTTATTCAGTCAGATATATCAATACCAAGAAGTAGGTCAAACATGCACTTAGCTACGCCAAAAAATTTACACAGTAAATTTTGTCTAATTGGCCATCTCTAGCAACTTTTATCAATCATCTATTATACGTTTACATACGACCCTAAGAAAGAGGCCTTTGAAAACATTGTGGGAAAAGAAGAAAATGCTAGTTACAAGCCCTTTCCCCTTGTCACTGAAACAGCATAATCAGAGAACAGAAATGATTTTCAAAACGAAGTTCATCAGTGACCTTGACCTTTGACCCATGTTACCCAAATACAATAGGGTATCATCTCCTTGGGTCATGAGCAACACTTATATAAAGTTTAAGGGTCCTAGGTCAAACAGCTATTGAGTTAGAGCACGGAAACGATTTTCAAAGTTCAGCTGTGACCTTGACCTTTGACCCATGTGACCAAAACACAATAGGGCACCTCCTTGTTTCATGAGTAACACTTGTATAAAGTTTAAGGGTCCCAAGTCAAATGGCTTTTGAGTTAGAGCAAAGAAGCGAAAAAGTCTACAGATGGATTGACAGACAGATGGACAGGCGGATATGGTGAAACCAGTATACATCCCTCTACTTCGTAGGTGGGGGGTATAATTATGATTGGTAAAATCAGAAAAAAATAGATACCAGGTATGTTTATGGCTACCTTCTCTTTCCGTCTTTCCCGGATATTTCTGGTCAAAGTCCTACAAAAAATGTAAAGTACACTTAATAATGTAGTTTTTATTAATTTCATATGGCCTAACCCTTCACTAAACAATCCTATGTTTAACTCTTTACTAATGACAACAATTTAGACTTTTCAGAATTGAAAGCATTTCCCGAAGACAAATAAATATGGCACAAACATTGGAATTTTATGTTGAAAGAAAATGCTGGTTACCAGCATTCTCTCCTTTTTCCACAATGTTTTCAAAAGGCCTCCTTTTCAGAGTCATTAAAACTTGGGATTGTTTGTTAAAGGGGTTTACCAATACTTTGCACGATCTTTGGTTTAAAGGTCCTGAGAAAATTCGCTTTTGAAAACAATGTGGAAAAAGAGAAAAAGCTTGTAACAATTCAATAAATCAATGATTGAAGGACTAGGTAAACTGACCTGAATCTTGGGTGACCTTGGTAGATGACCTCATCTGGAAAGAAGAGGGAGTGTGATGCCCCCTCCGAGGGGCGTGGTGCATAGGAAGGTTCCGTGAAGTTTAAACAACCAGTTCTGAAAAATACAAACAAACTGTATTTACTGGCCAGCTCTATTAACTCATTAACACACAATCCAAACGACCCTGATCGAATGGGCTTTTGAAAACATTGTGGGAAAAGAAAAAAATGCTGGTAACCAGCATTTTCTCCTTTTCCCACAATGTTTTCTACCCTTTGAAATTAAATTTTACGTTTTGAGTAACTTTAAATTTGTTTACTGCTAATGCTTTCAATTTGTGTTATAATCTTAAAATCTAAAATTTTGCTGTTTGGTAAAGAGTTAACTTTCATTCACTGCCTTGCTTTTATGACCTTGAGGAAGAATGCTTTTGAAAATACTGTGGAAAACGGAGAAAATTCTGGTAACCAGCAGTTTATCCTTTTCCCAACCTTCTCCACTCTTGAAGAGAGGTACATGTAAGTAGCATTTTCTCCTTTTTAAGAACATCCAGTCTGATCTTGAGTCTACACTGGCCACTTCTCTGCCAAATATTTTGACAAAAACAGCTTTGAAATTGTGATACCTGCAATACTGTATACGTGGATATATATGCTTGTCAAAAAACTTGTAAATTTCCGATTACGGACATTTTGCGTATGAAAATGTGGGACACTAAGTCTTGTTATTTGTTGGTATACTTGTGGTAAAATACACAAACAAAAGTTTTTCAAAATTTCCACATCATAAAACTTTCCACTAATACAGCACCTGCATGTTCACCACTGACTGAGGGTCCATCTATTCTATTTAGCATTACAAAAGTTAATGTAACGATTGATTGATTGATTGATTGATTGATTGATTGACTGTACATTGTTGAACGCCATTTTCAACATTATTTCAATAATATCGCAGCAGCCAGTGCACCTATGATACTTTCCTGGAGTTTTTTTACAAGTATTCTCCACAATATTCTTTCGAAGCCACTGGCTGCTTTCTCACATAACCACTGTCAGAAAAATGTTCAGTGGAGGGAGAGGAATGAATCCAGTTGCAATAATTATCATCAATCCTTGGAAAGAAATTGGCCATGCCGGTAATTGAACCTGCAACCCCTTTTTCTTAAGTCCTGCATGTGATCGACTGAGCTACTGGGGCTCGGCATCGATATAATAAACAAACATATTGAACTGCCACAAGGGCTGTTGAAAACTATGTCACTGAGAGAAAACTGCTGGTAACTAGCATTTTCTCTTTTTCCCCCACAATGTTTTCACAAGCCTTCCTGCTGAGGGTCATGAAAACTTGGGATTGTGTGGTAAAGGGTTTGACAGATGTACAGCCCCCTCAAAAATCTTTTTTTTTTTTGGGGGGGGGGGGGGGGGGAAAGGAAAGAAAGTTGATATTTCATAAGAAAAAATTTTTTAGAATGTGACTGTTTACATCCTCTCTACGATGGCGAAAAACAAAAAATATATGCCTAAAAAAAAAAAGTTCAAATCACCTGTAGTGGGACTTGAACCAACAACCCTCAAAAGCACAGTCTGCAATTCATAGTATAATCATTTGGTAACAGGGTTTAAACAGTCTTTTACATTTTGCGTTTTACGTAATGGACTTACTTATAAATGAGCAAAAAAAAATCAGTACAATACAGGAACATGATCAAGCAAACTGCATTTTAGAAACTTATGTCATTCAACACCTAAACCCTTTGGCTGCTAAGCGCGACTCACTGACCTTTTGCGGACAGCATAGATCAAGATCAGACTGCACAGAACGTGCAATCTGATCTTGGATCTGCACTGTCCGATAAGGAGATACTATTCCCAAAAACATACCTTTGAAATAGCAATATTTGAATTTTTACTATCGAATTGAAAATTTCATTTTAGTTATTTGGCAGAATAAGGATTAACATGATTTTCAAAAAAATTTCACCCGTTACCAAACCACAAAATCTTATTTAGACTCGTCCAAATTCAAAGCTGTTTCAGACCACAAATTTAATGTGGCTGTATTGATAAAATTTATTTCTGAAGGGTAAAAAACATTGTGGGAAAAGGAGAAAATGCTGGTTACCAGCATTTTCTCCTTTTCCCACAATGTTTTCAAAAGCAGTCTCTTTTAGAATCATTAAAACAGGATTGTGTAGTTTAAAATGTTTAAATCCTTGACTTGCTAATCCCTTGTATCTACTTTTCTCTGGAAGAAGTTTTTACTAAAGGTTGTGGGAAAAGGAGAAACAACAATTTTTCTAGCCTTTTATACTACCATTTTCTCCTTTTTTTTCAACCATTCATAAACAAAAATGCTATCATTTTAGCAACATTGAAATTGTTTTCTGCAAATTAAAAGCATGTATAGTTTTAACCCTTTACCAAACGACAAAATTATAGACCTGTTCAAATTGGAAGCATTTGCAGACGACAATTTCAATCTGGCTCGAATGATGGAATTTTTCTATGACAGGGTAGAAGACATTGTTGGAAAAGGAGAAAATGCTGGTTACCAGTATTTTCTCCTTTTTCCACAATGTTTTCAAATGCCTGCTCTCTTAGGATCGTTAAAACTCCAGATTGTATGGTTAGAAATGTTTGAAACCCTTTAAGTGCATAATCCCTCATTTCTAGAACTCCTTCAAAGAAATTTTACAAAACATTGTGGGAAAAGAAAAAACAACAGTTTTTCTAGCCTTTTATAAGTTATCTAACCTTTTATACAATGTACTATCATTTCCCTTTTTTTTTCAACCATTCATGAACAAAAATCCTATCGTTATAGCAACACGTCCAAATTCAAAACTGTTACAGACGACAATTTCAATCTGGCTCAAATGATGGAATTTTTCTAAGACAGGGTAGAAAACATTGTGGGAAAAGGAGAAAATGTTGGTTACTGGCATTTTCCCTTTTTCCCACAATGTTTTCAAACAGCTTCTTTCTCTGTGTCGTAAAAACCCAGGATTGTTTGGTGAAGGGTTAACATGATTTTCAAAAAATTTCACCCGTTACCAAACGACAAAATCTTATTTAGACTGGTCCATATTAAAAGCTGTTACAGACAACATATTTAACCCATTACCACACAATTGCGAGTTTTAGCGACCCTAGGTAAAAAAGGCTTTTGAAAACATTTTGGGGAAAGGAGAAAATGCTTGTAACCAGCATTTTCTTCTTTTCCCAAAAGTTTTTCTACCCTTTAACTCTTTACCACACGATAAAGTTTTTGTCTGGTCCAAACTGAAAACATTTGCAGACGACAAATTAAATGTAGCTCAAATGATTGTATTTGTTTCTGAAAAGTTAGAAAATATTGTGGGAAAAGGAGAAAATGCTGGTTACCAGCATTTTCTCTTTTTCCCACAATGTTTTCAAAAGCCTGCTCTCCTAAGATTGTTAAAACTCCGGATTGTGTGGTAATGGGTTAAACCTTAAATTCCACATCTAAGTTGTCGTCAGCAAATGCTTTCAATTTGGACAAGTCTAAATTTTTGTCATGTGGTAAAGACTTAATGTGGCTTAACTGATAAAATTTGTCTCTGAAAGGGTTAAAAAGATTGTGGAAAAAGGAGAAAATGCTGGTTACCAGCATTTTCTCCTTTTCCCATAATGTTTTCAAAAGCCTGCTCTCCTAAGATCGTTAAAACTGGGGAATGTGTGATAAAGTTTTAAACCCTTTATTGCATAATCCCTTGTTTATACCACTTCTTGGAAGAAATTTTTATAAAAGGTTGTTGGAAAAGGAGAAACACCAATTTTCTAGCCTTTTTTCGGTGTAGCTAAATGTGCTGGCTTTTGACCTACTTTTTGGTACTGATAGAAATTGAATTAACTGACATTTGTGATTGGTCAAAAGTGTATACATGTTTACTCTAAGGGCCTCTGCCAATTTGTGGGCAAATTTACACCGTCTATCTTTTTTTTAAAAAAGATATTTCTTGTTAAGTTTTCTAACCTTTAATTCTCCATTTTTTTTTTCTTTTCAATCATTCATGCACAAAAATCATATCATTTCAGCCACACTGAATTTGTTTTCTGAAAATTAAAAGCATGTACAGTTTAACCTTTTACCAGACAACAAAATTTTAGCCCTATCCAAATTGAAAGCATTTGCAGACGAGAATTTCAATGTGGCTCAAATGGTACAATTTCTCTTTGGTAAGCTGGAAAACATTGTGGAAAAAGGAGAAAATGCTAGTTACCAGCATTTTCTCCTTTTCCAACAATGTTTTCAAAAAGCTTGTTTCCCAGGTCATTGAAAGTCGGCATTGTACTGTAAACTGTTAAAGGACATATTGTGTCAGTTGGTACGGGTTAAACCAAAATGTTTTTATTTAGAAATATTTGAAATTTAACTTTTAATGAATCTAATAAATAATTTACATTCCTAAATAGACATACACAATAAGTCCAACACTCATAATATTTCTTTTCTGTTCTTGGTTTGGATTTGGTTTGGTTTGGATAATATCAAGCTTTAACTGGACTGGACTGGACTGGACTGGACTTGACTGGACTGGTTGGTTGGTTGATCGATTGATCGATTAACTGATAAGTGTTTTATGCTGTTTTCAACATTATTGCAATCATATCACAGCAACACCTCATATATTCATGTATGTCCTGGGCTTCACCAGTACTAGGCTAGGGCTCTGAAGTGTCTTGCCCAAAGACAATCCAATGAAAAAAAAAACCAGTGGATCGAATGAAGCTCGAACCTGGGTCCTCCAGGTCATGAGTCCTATACTTTACCACTGAGCCAAGACTGATTGATTTAATGGAATTTTATGCTGCTTTCAAAATTTTTGCTGTCATATCACAGCAACAGCTCCCTTATTCATGTATGGTCAGGGTTTCAACAGTACTAGGCTGGGGCTCTGAAGTTTCTTGTCCAAGGTCACTCCCACGAAAATACTATTGACAAGTGTAAAATCTTTGTCCTCAAGCAGGTCTCCCATTATACAAGTCCTATTTTAGGTAAAATTCTTACATCACTGTTTGTGTTAGGGCTCGCAAAACCATTAGTGTTTGTTGATTTAAATATTTATATTAGAGATTTTATTATTTGAGTCATGCTCTGTAAAAAGGGGGCTTAATGCATCTGTAAAAAGTATCAACCCATGTCAGCCTGCACAGTCCGTGCAGGCTGACATGGGTTGAAACTTTTTACTACTGGTCCATTTTCTGCATGTCCAAGGACAAGTCTACCTCCAGAGTCAGTCGATTGTTAGACAAAATGGATTTTTATGGATCAATAATTATGTGATGACTTGCTTGGTCCAATGCATTATAGAGATGCATTAAGCCCCCTTTTGCCAGAGCATAGCTCATTTCTTACTGTCAACCCTTGGCACAAAATTATAGACTTACCTGAATTTAAAGCATTGGCAGGCACAAAATATATATGTCTTTGAAACTTGGAAAGGTAGAAAACACTGTGGCAAAAGGATAGAATGCTGATTACCAGCATTTTCTCATTTCCCACAAAGTTTTTAAACAGCTTGGGATTGTGTGGTGAAGGGTAAAATAACATTTAACTCATTACCAAATGACAAAATTTTTGGCTTGTCCAAATCGAAAGCATTTGCAGACGACAAAATAAAAGTGACTGAAAATTTAAAGTTTGTTTTGTGAAGGGTAGAAAACATTGCGGGAAAAGGAGAAAATGCTGGTAACCAGCATTTTCTCCTTTTCCCACAGTGTTTTCTAAAGGCTTCTTTCTCAGGGTCGTCAAAAGTAGGGATTGTGTGGTAATGGGTTAATTTGTCTGCAAATGCCTTCAATTTTACCTCAAGTTAACTCTTTACCAAACAACAAAATGTTGAACTTGACCATACAGAAAGCATTTGCAGACAACTAATTGAATGCAGCTGAAATGATGACTTCTGTCTTTGACAGGGAAGAAAAACATTGTGGGAAAAGGAGAAAATGCTGTTTACCAGCATTTTCTCCTTTATGCACAATGTTTTCAAAAGCTTTCTTGCTCAGGGTCGTTAAATCTCAAGATCGTGTGGTAAAGCATTAAACTGAGATTAATATTGAGTACTTAGGTCAACTTCATGTTTTACATTCCTGAGTTTTCACCGTCCTGTTGGAGAAGCCTCTGAAGGTTTTAAATCAAAGCGTTGAGAATGCTGAAGTGGTATTTGTCAAGGAAGCCATTGTATGGAATTAATAATTTCAAAGAAAAAGAGAAATACTATTTAAATATTGGCTTGAAAGTCAACCTACTAAGCAAATGAATACTTTTTTTCATTGAAGGGAGAGTACTCATGACAAAGTTATGATTATTTGTGTATTGGTGGTCTCCCTTTGATCCTTTGGAGAAGTCAGAAGTAACGTCCCTTGACAGTAGGATGCATGATGGATAGAGACAGAAACCATGTGAATAAATCGAATAAAATTAAGTTTGTACCTGAAAACTATGATTTTGAAATATATCTGGCTGTTAACATTTAATTCCCAACATTACAATCAATTATTTCGATCTATAAATATTTATGCCCAATCAAATGGAGTAGCGCGCAATCATGGGACAAACAAGCCATGGAACGAACTGGTTTTGGAACGAAAAAGCCCATGACCAAGAGATCAGTAGACAAATTTTGTATATATCATTGCGCCAATAGAAGGCTATGAGCGAGTGAAGTTATTTTCAATCAAGAATAAGTATTTCCATGATCGATGGCCTCACCCAGTGTATTTTAACATGCCATTTCCAATTACATATCTGAGTGCTACCGAAAAACTCATTTGTCTGAGAAAAATTGAGTTTAATTGGGTTTATTTCCTTCGGCTTTGCACAAAATACGATACATGGTCTTCAAAATTCAATATTGAACTCATAGTGGTATTGTCTTCGACAAATACCACAAAAATCATTGTGATAAAAAGAGAAAATGCTGGTAACCAGCAACAAACATTTTTTTCTCCTTTTCCAACAATGTTTTCTACCCTTTCAAAGACAAATTTTATTTTTTGAGTAGCACTGAGAATGTCCTCTACGGGTGCTTTCAATTTGGACAGGACAAAAATTTTGTCATCTAGCACAGAGTTTGACTATTTACCGAACGACAGAAGTTTACACTTGTCCAAAATAAAAGCATTTTCAGGCGAAAACTTAAATTTGGCTCAAATGATGGAATTTATCTATGATAGGGTAAAAAGCATTGTGAGAAAAGGACCCTATTTATGTTTTTCAAGGGTGGGCCATTTCTGAGCCATTGGCTGCTTTCCCACCTAAAACAGATATTCAGCTGTGAGGGAAGAATGAATCCTGTCACTATGACCATCATCAATCCCTGATTCAAGACCCCGATGATGGAAGCTTTTGAACACTCAGTGGAAAAATTAGAAAATGCTGGTAAATCTGTCCATTCTTATGGATTCAAACATGACATCATAGACTTTCTCTGCATAGAATCCCCCATAATCCACATGTGTTATTGATTATGTGACATTTCCACAATTATTTACATAATTCTGACACTGTCTGCCCCTGTCATATTCTTCAAAGATTCCACCTGTCTGCTATGACACATCACTGTCCAGCAGAGGACAAATATTAATATGTGGTGTGTAAACTAAAGCTAGCCGCTAATAAAGTAGCAACGGAGAAAATGGCTATAAAGAATACCTCTGTGGAAAAATCTAGCCTGTTTTTTTGCTCCAAATTTCTTAAAAATTTAATATATTTCAAACGGGAGAAATAGCTTTTACAAATGCTATTCATTTACTGCACATCTTTGAATACAGTTTCTAAATATAGACTTTAGGGAAACCAGGATTCGTGCAGGGTTTTTCCACAGACATATCAACAAGAAGTGTCTGGGCTTATACCCAAGCTCGTAGGGGTTGTTTTTATAAATGACTGGTGCATAGGTTACATGCTAGCTGACCGTTGCTGAATGAATCATACCAGGTAGTGTTCTATTAAGTAAACATTTATTTTATCTTGAAATTTGACGTAACAGTTGTCGTTTTGAAAAATAGTCCAGTTCTGTACCCAGAATGCCCAAATCAGATAGGTCTGTATTTGAAAAATAGCAACCTAGCATAAGATCATGAAATTCTGATGCAAAATCTAAAATTCTATTTTGGATTTGTATCTCTTTTTTACTGATGGTTTACCAGCATTTTTACTTTAATATAGTAATGAATCATGTATAAAGCTTGGTGAGATTATATAAATCTGAACAGCCTCCTTTAAGTGCACTTAACTCTTTACCACACAGTCCCGAGTTTTAACAACCCTTAGAAAAAAGCCAGCATTTTCTCCTTTTCCCATAATGTTTTGTACGCCATCAAGGACAAATTTCATAATTTTAGCTACCTTTTATTTGTCCTCTGCAAATGCTTTCAATTTGGACAAGTCTAAAATTTCATTGTGTGGTACAGAGTTAAACCAAAGAAACCTCTTCAGTCTAGAATAATTGCCATTTCAAGGGTTCTCTTGAACAGAATGTCTATGTAAAGCAGACAGTGTAGATCAAAGATTAGACTGCACGTTCTGTGCAGTCTGATCTTTGATCTACAGTGGCTGCAAGGGCAATTAAAGTCGTGAAAGGTGCTTTATGGGTTAAGAGCACGTAAGTGAATCAGGGTAAAGTGATTACTTTATCATCATGACTATGCATGTTTTTAACTATAGTTTACTCTTTCCCAAAATGCTGAAAGGCAGTAGTTTCTCCCTTTTTCACACTATTTTCTACCTTTTAAACTTTAACCGCACACTGCCGACTTTTAATGACTCTGGGAAAGAAGCCTTTTGAAAACACTGTGGGAAGAGGAGAAAATGCTGGTAACCAGCATTTTCTCCTTTTCCCACAATGTTTTCTACCCTATCTTAGAAATATTGCACCATTTGAGCCACAATGAAATTGTCGTCTGCAAATGCTTTCAATTTGGACAAGGCTAAAATTTTGTCGTCTGGTAAGGGGTTAAAAGACACTCTCACTTATTAGGCAACATTTTAACTCTTCAGTCTTCACCCCACAATTCTAACTATATCTCTTATCCCAGGGACCCTAAACAAAAATTCTTTTGAAAACATTGTGGGAAAAGGAGTAAATGCTGGTTACTAGCACTTTCCCTGTTTCCCATAATGTTTTCTACCCTTTGAAAGATAATACTTTGTGCTTTGATTAATATTTAATATTCTGTCTGCAAAAGCTTTCAATATAGACAAGTCCAAAATTTTATCATTTGATTAAAGGGTTAATCGAAGAATTGCTTAGTCATTTTCTCCTTTTTCTGCAATATTTTCTACTCTTTTATAAACAACCTAACTACCTGGGCAACATTTAGTTTGTACATCTTCAATGCTTTCAATCTGGACGAGTCCAAAATTTGATTGTTTGGTTATGGGGTTTAGTGCAGAACTGCTACATCATTGAAGTGTTTTTTTCTCATAACATGAATCATCAATACTAAGGTGTTAATGTAGATTTTTCTTGTATCTTTTAAGCCATGCTCTGTGAAAAGGGGGCTTAATGCATCTGCGAAAAGTATCGACCCATGTCAGCCTGCGCAGGCTGACCTGGGCCGAAACTTTTCTTCATTGGTTAATTTTCTGCATGTCAAAGGACCAGTATATCTAATGATTCAGCCTATCATCAGACAAAATGGATTTAATGGATCCATAATTATGTGATGCCTTGCTTGATATCATAGATCACAGAGATGCATTAAGCTCCCTTTTGTCAGGACACAGCTCATTTATTATAGCATCTTTTTACCCTTTTCCACAAAATCCCAAATTTTAATAACCATAAGTAAAGAGGAAGCTTTTTGCATCTTCTCCTTTTCTCTCAATGTTTTCTACCCTTCCTAATGTTAATTTGTATTTCTGATTAACATTTGTTTTGTAGGCTGTAAAAGCTTTCAGCTTCAGCAAATCTAAAATTCCGTCATTTGGTAAAGGGTTAATTTATATATCCCTACTGGTTACCATCATTTTCTCCTTTTCCCACAATATTTTTCAAAGCCCCTTTCTTCAAGGTCCTTAGAACTCAGGATTGTTTGGTGAAGAACAAAAAACCCTACTTGGTTGATTGATCATATTGTGTTTAACACCATTTTGAACATCATTTCAGTTTGTATCACGGCGGCAAGTGCACCTATCCATGCTTTCCTGGAGTTTCTTTTACCAGTTCTCTGCACAATATTCTTTCCAAACCACTGGCTGCTTTTCCCCATCGTTGAAACAATGATCAGTGGTGAGAGAGGAACGAATCCTGTTGCAATGACTATCATCAATCCCAGAATAGAAATTGGCCGAGCCAGGGAATGAACCAGTGACCTACTACTACCAAATCCTGTATGCTACAAAGTGAGCTACTGGGGCTCGCAAACCTAACTAGAACCTCATTTAAGGATAGGGCACTCTAATGGGATTCTTTTAACATCGTCTTTCATTGCCGAAAAAACGAAAATATACGCTGGTTTACCGCATCGATTACGGATTACCCGAGTCTTAGCCGAATCTGTACGATTTTGGCGATGTTACACGAATCCCATTAGGGTGCCCTATCCTTAATTTCTTCAACACTTTGAATATGGGGGAGAATATCAAAATTTAGTCGTCTGTTAAGCGGTCACGTTACCTTGGAAATGAAGTCAGAGACAGTGGGAACTCATCCTCTCCTAGCACTTTTTTTATTTCCTGTCTCCTGTTAAAAAGAATAAATTTCACCATTTTTAACCCTTTACCAGATGACAAAATTTTAGCCTTGTCCAAATTGAAAGCATTTGCAGATGACAATTTCAATGTGGCTCAAATGGTGCAATTTTTCTATGATAGGGAAGAAAACATTGTTGGAAAAAGAGAAAATGCTGGTTACCACATAATTCTTAAACACACAACAAAATCTTGGACTCAATCAAATTCAAAGCATTTTCAGACGACAAATTAAATGAAGTTTAAATGATGATTTCTGGCTTTGATAGGATAAAAAGATTGGGGCACAAAAAGAAAATGCTGGTTACCAGCATTTTCACCTTTGTCAACAATGTTTTTAAAATGCCTTTTTTCTTTAGGGTTGTTTTTAACTTAGATTGTTTGGTAATGGTTTAACCCTTTATGACACAGTCCTGACTCTTAACAACCCTGAGAAAGAAAGCTTTACAAAACACTGTGGGAAAAGGATAAAGTGCTGATAACAGCATTTTCTCCTTTTCCAAAATGCTTTCTACTCTTCCCAAAACACATTTCCATTTTTGAGTCACATTTATTTTGTCATCTACAAATGCTTTAAATGTGCACAAGTCTGAAATTTCGTCATTTGGTAAAAGAGTTAATATATGGCCAGCAACATGCCAAAAGGGGCATTCGGACATTTGCATAAAGTGCCGTCGCAGATCAGCCTGCGCAGTCCGCGCAGACTGATCTGAGATGACACTTTACAATTACATTCAGTTTTATCCTGCAGCAGACTTACACAAAACAGAAAATTACATAAAAATGGAAAGTGTCATCTCGAATTAGCCTGCGCTGACTGCACAGGCTGATCCGAGATGACACTTTACACAAATGTCTGAATGCCCTTTTTTGTGTGTTGCAGGCCATATCATAATTAATCTACAATAGCAAATATTTTAAATATTTCTCACCATATATCTTTCATCAAGTGAAAAAAGCTGGTTGTCCGACATATTTAAAAGCACTCGCAAACGACATATCAAATGTTGCTCACATTTTGAGATTCATCTTTCAAAGGATAGAAAACATGGAGGGAATAAGGAAAAAAAACTGTTGATGGTCAGTAACAGTATTTTGTCCTTTTCCCACAATGTTTTAATTAACCCTCTTCCTCAGGGTCTTTACCTTTCACCACATGAAAAAATTTTAGACTAGTCCCATACCCACACTGCTCCAATTGTGGAGGTTGTCTTTGACAGGGTAGAAAACATTGTGGGAAAAGGAGAAAATGCTGGGTTACCAGCATTTTCTCCTTTATCCACAATGTTTTTGAAAGTCCTTTTTCACAAGGTCATTAATAGTCGAGATTGTGAGGTTAAGGTAAGAGTCAGTGTCTTGGTTTAAGAATCCAGATTTTTCATGACCCTAGTGAAGAAGGCTTTTTAAAACATTGTGGGAAAAGGAAAACTCTCCATGATAATTTCGCCAAGCTTGGAATTGAAACAGTGACCCCTGGAATTCAAACCATGTATGCTACCAACTGAGAAATTTGGCTAAGCTGGAAACAGTGTGGACAAAGGATAACTCCCAAGAAAAATTTGACCAAGATTTGAATTGAAACAGTAACCACTGGATTTCCAGCCATGTACACAACCAAGAGAGAAGTGTGGCTTGGCTTAAAAAAAAATTTACTGAGAACCAATGACAAAGGTTTCAGTGGAAAACTTAAATTTGTTTACATCTGAACCACAAAGAGCATTTTATCGTGTACCTATGAAATGAAGGATAGATTTGAAAAAAAAATGTTAGAAATTCTTTATCTGTAACATTGCTTTCTGAACACTTACAGCGCATCTCACAACTCTAGTTGCCTTTGCGGCCAATGTAGATCAAGATCAGACTGCAAAAAATGTGCACTCTGATCTTAGATCTACAGTGTCTGCTTAGCTGAGACATTCTGGGAGAGAGCAATTATGAAAGTGCCTTTGTAGCCAGTTTAGATCAAGATCAAACTGCACAAAATGTCCAATGGATTTATTCTGCGCTCTGGGGGTTAATTATCTCTGAATCACAGTACCAGTATGTGGATTTAATTTTTCCATCTCCCACTGGGCTTTTGAAATTTCGAATTCCTAAGGCTCATCGACAAACTATTTATCATACATAATTGTTTGATAAATTTGTCCGTTATGTAAACAAAGGAATTATATAACAGCAATATCATGTCACTAGGTAATGTTTTAACTCTTTAGAGGGGTTAAAAGGCAAACATCTAAATTTTAGGGGACATTCAGGAAATTTAGGGGTCCAAATTAAATGAAACAGAGGTTCAGAGAAAACCATGCATGTCAATAAAATTTGAAAGCCCTATTTAACCCATTACCACAAAACAAAATTTTTAGACCTACCCAAATCGAAAGCTTCTGCAGTCAACGAAATAATTGTGACTGAAATATAATTTTCACCTTTGGAAGAGTAGAAAAGAATGTTAGTCTGCTGGTTACCAGCATTTTCTCCATTTCCAACAATGCTTTCAAAATGCTTTTTCCAAAGGGTTGTTAAAGTGGTGAGGGTTATGAAAGCAAACATGTAAATTTTTGGCGAAAATTTAAAAAAGAAAAAATTTGAATAGCCCTTTAACCTTTTACCACACTATCCTTAGTTGTAACGACCCTGAGATAAAAAAGCTTTTGAAAACATGCTAGGAAAAGGAGAAAATGCTGGTTACTAAAATTTGTCGTTTGCAAATTACTTTATGATTGCGACAAGTCCAAAATTGTGTTGTTTGAAAGAGTTAAACAATTTTTTTTTTCGGTAAAAATATTATTTTATCACATAACTCCCCTTGTTGTCAATGTAATACAGCCATTACGAATTTTCTTGTCTCACACACATGTGAGATAAGAAAATAGTGCTGTATTTGGTCAACACTCTGTAATTATATGCTTCATTTCTAAAACATTGCTGACCTAGGTTCCTAAAGGAAATTAATGGTCAAAATTCTTAATCATGATAAAGTTGTTAATTTAATCACTTTAAGATTCAAAACAAAATCAATATATGCAAGTTTCTGCGGAAGTATTTTTCGTTCATAACGTACCTGTCAAAGAAGCACATAGGCTTCATGTAAATTTCACTACACATTATACATGTATGCCTCTGTTTTAACACATTATGGACAATAATTCTTGTTATACAGTCATGTGATAAAAAGAATCTGACACACGTTGGCTTTTGAGGTAAAAATTTATTAAACTCGTCCACAAAAAATGTTATTAAGCTCACCAAAGGCTCACTTAATAACATTTTTGTAGACTCGTTTAATAAAATTTTATCTCGAAAACCAACTCATGTCAGATCCTATATATGTGACCCGTCACGCAAAAAGGGACAATCTGGGAATTCCGTACATCAATTAGATGAAAACAGATCAACGACAGTGCAGTTCAATTTCCGTTGATAGTTCAAAAATAATTGTATAACAAGGCAGAATGACCAATTTTCATACAGAAAATATCATAAAAGCGAAAAGTGTCAACCCTGGTCAGCCTGCTCAATTCGCGCAGTCTGACCTGGGTTGACACTTTTTGCAGTTCCCAGATGGTCCCTTTTTGCTTGACGGGTCACATATATAAAATAAAACTTACATAAAATCTTATCAATGACTAACTTTTCACCAAATGACAAAATTTCAAACTGATCAAACTTGAAAACATTTTTGCAGTGGACAGAATTAAATGGGGCACACCAACTGAAAAAATGCATACAGAGGGATAGACAACATTGTAAGAAAAGGAGAAAATGCTGGTAACCATCATTTTCTCCTTTTCAATAAAGAAATGTTTTCTACGTATTCTACCCATTTTCTGCAATGTTTTCAATGATCTTTTTCTCTACAGCTGTTAAAATTTGAGATTTTGTGGTAAAGAGTTAAAACTTTCAATGAGGACATTTCAAATACTTTGTCAACTGGTCTACAGTTAGTATCCTACCTAAGTTTCATATTTGCTTCGACCAAGTTGAAATGGGCCATGTGACCTCCGTAGGGAGCCCCAGGAGTTCCCTCGACCATGTAGGCTGCATATTCGGGTCTCCAGGTAGTTGGGTGATTCCTGGAATAGAATGAAACAGATGCTAAAAATAGCAAATTCCTCTCCAATTTTTTTCACCTCAGGGGTTATGTAGAGAGCCCCTGGCATTCCCTCCACCGTGTAGGCTGCATATTCTAGGCCAACCATTCTTCATAATATTCTCTGTTTTATTGCAGATTTAGAAAGTAATGTGAGTTCTGATTGGCTAAACCAAGTGGTTGGTTTAGCCAATTAGGTGTAGCCAATCAAATAATGGTTTAGCCAATCAGAACTTGTGTTGCTATCAAATTTAGAAAATTCTTGAGAACATGACTAAAAATGTTCTTAGCGGTTGGTGAATACAGACCAAGATCTCAAGTTAGGTGATTATTAGAACAGAACAGAACAGACACTAAAAATAGTTCATATCTCACTATTTACATCCTTTTCCAATTTATGCCTTATTATTAATAACCATAGAAGGATTTCAAGAACATTGAACATTCCTTTTTACACAATGCTTTCTACCCTCGGCTTCCAAATAAAAAAGGTCAATTTTTGACCCGCATTTATTTCATTATCTGCAATTGGACAAGCTTTGTCAAGTGGCAAAGAGTTTGAACCCTCTACTACACAATCCCAAGGATTAACGACCCTAAAAGAAAGACTTTGGAAAACCTTGTGGAAAAGGATAAAATGCTGGTTATATTATATGATTAATGTTGTATGAGAAAGTGAAAGAGATGGTTGAAGACCAGAGGATATAATTATATTCATTACTAAATAAATGGTGTTTTATGTTGCTTTGAACATTTCTAGTATTTCAGTTACATCACAGCAACAACTCAAGTATTCATGTATGTCCATGGTTTCACAAGTATTAGGCCAGGGATCTGAAGTGTCTTGCTCAAGGACACTCCAGCAAGAAACTCAGTGCTCCAGTGAGGCTAAAATCCCGCTCCTCCGGGTTACATGTCCTACACTTTACCATAACCATCTAGGACCCCTGAATATTTGTTAGGGTGTAAACTCAAGAATGCTAAACTGGGAACTGAATTATTCTGTATCTCAGTATACATAGATTATTATCTCTTCACTATATGACAAAATTTTAGACTTCCAACTTGATACCATTTGCAGACAACAAAATAAACTATAGCTGTCACTGAATGTGACTTAATACCCCCGCCAGCGCTTTGACAGAAACAGGCAATTATTTGTACACAGACGGACACATGGACGTACGCACAGACGGACAAACGGACAGACAGGGTGATTCCAGTATACCCACGAAAACATTTGTTTTACGGGGGTATAATGATATCCACAAATTTAAAATTGTATTGGGAAGGGTAGAAAACATTGTGGGAATGGGGAGAAAATGCTGGTTACCAGCATTTTCTCCTTTTCCTACAATGTTTTCAAAAGCTTTCTTTCTCAATGTCAATATAAGTCTGGATTGTGTGGTGAAGAGTTATTACATATGAAAAATTAATGATGTATTACATGTACATATGATATCAAATTTTCATTCTCTAGTGCTATGCAGAAAATGGTTTCTTTACCTTTCACCACACAAACTTGAGATTTAACCACTCTTTAAAGGGGTCTTTAGAATTTATTATGGGAAAAGGAGAAAATGCTTATGACCAGAAATCATTATGGGAAAAGGACACATATGCTGGTGACCAGAATTTATTATGGTAAGAGAAGAAAATGCTGGTAACCAGAACTTATTATGGTAAGAGACGAAAATGCTGGTAACCAGAAATTATTAAAGGAAAAGGAGATAATGCCAGTAACCAGAAATTATTATAGGAAAAGGAGATATTGCTGGTAACCAGCATTTTCTCCCTTTTCCACAACCTTTTCTACCCTTACAAGTATAATTTCCACTTTTTTACCTACACTTGTCATCTGCAAATGCTTTGAATTTGGTTGAGTCTAAATTTGTGTCATTTGGTTTAAGGAGCTGAGGGATAACTTTATATCAAATGACAAACTTTCAGACTTTTCCAAATTGAAAACATTTTTCAGAAAATAACTGTGACAGAAATAAGGAAAATGTCTTGAGAAGAATAGAAAGTATTGTGGAAAAAGGAGAAAATGCTGGTAACCAGCATTTTCTCCTTTTCCCACAATATTTTCAAAGAACTTCTTCCTCACGGTTTTTAGAACACAGATTAGCCTGAAGAAAAGTCTTGTTATGCATGCTCAGTCACCAGAAAGGTAGATGAACGCAAGATAAAAATCTTTGTAAAAATGACATTTTCTAATTTACTCTTCAACATCGTGGTGTCGCATTTCATAACTGGCTGAAAATGTATTTCCTCTAAAACACTCTATAAATATCCTTGTGAAAAAGTGCCCAGTCGGATAGCTCGGTGGTTAGCGTATCTGACTCGTGACCTGGTGGCTGTGAGCTCAATACCCAGTTAAGGCAAACTTTTTTTCCAATAATTTTCGCCTCTCACCTCTGATGCATGTGAGAAAAGTCGTCAGTGACTTGGAAAAAGGCTGTGTCAGTACTGGTGTAAAAAAGCCAGGAAACACATGCGCAGGTGCATTGACTGCCATGATATGACCTTAGCTGTCAAAATGGCGTTAAACTCCAATACAATCAATCATTGTGATATAGTACCACACTACAAAAAATTAGACTGGTCTAAATTGAATGCGTTTGCAGACGACACTTTAAATGTAGTTCAAATGGCAGAATTTGTCTATAACAGAGTAGAATTAAGCATTGTTGGAAAAGGAGAAAATGCTGGCAACTAGCATTTTCTCCTTTTCCAACAATGTTTTCAAAGGGCCTTTTCCTCAGGGTCGTTAAAACTCGGCATTGTGTGGTAAAGGGTTACCTGTGGGGAGCTCTGGCAATAGGGGGTTTAATGCATCTCTCTTATCTCTTTACCAAACAACAAAATTTTAGACTGGTCCAAATTGAAAGCACTTGCAGATGACAAAATAAACGTAACTCAAAAATTGACATTTGTTTCCAGCATGGTAGAAAACATTGTGGGAAAAGGAGAAAATGCTGGTTACCAGTATTTTCTCCTTTTCCCACAGTGTTTTCAAAAGTCTTCTATCTCAGGGTCGTAGAAACCAGGGATTGTTTGGGAAAGGGTTATACATCATACCAAGTAAGTCATCACATTATTATGGACCCATAAAATCCATTTTGCCTAATAACCAACTCAGGTAAATCATAAAGTAGAATGGTCCATAAACATGAAGAAAATTAACTCAAAGTTTTTACCCATTTCAGCCTCCATAGACTGCACAGGCTGACAAGGATCTGTACTTTTTGCAGATGCATTAAACCCCCTTTTCACAGAGCATAGCTCATTTATTATTTTTTACAGTGTTTAATACTGTTTTCAACATTATTTCAACCCCTATATAAGTAAAAATGAAACTTTCAAGCCGATAGTACAACCCATAATTCTGCTATTTCAAAGTTAATTTTTGGGAAGATATCACTTCCTTCTCGGAGAGTGTAGATCCAAGATCAGACTGCACATTCTGTGCAATCTGATCTTGATCTACACTGTCCGCAAAAAGGTCAGTGAGTCACGCTAAGCAGCATAAGAGTTGATTATAATATACTCTGAGGCCAGTGCACCTATCCAAACTTTCCTTGAGTTTCTCTGATTCTTCCAAAGCCACTGGCTGCTTTCCCACATAACCAAGAATGAAACAATGATCAGTGGTGAGACAGGAATGCATCTGCAGGCAACAAGTTAACTGTTGCTAGAATTATGCTATATGACCTTTCAAAGGGTAAAAAATATTGCAGGAAAAGGAGAAAATGCTGGTTACGAGCATTTTCTCTTTTTTTCTACAATGTTGTCGAAAGCCATTTTGACCAGGGTTGTTAACAGTTGGGACTGTGTGGTACAGGGTTAAAGCAATCTTTGTATACCATATTTTACCTAATTAACATACCAGGGTGCCATGCAAAGCGCAAACAGGACGCTCTTATTTCATAGCTAAATTTAAGTGTCATCATATAGTAGAGTTGATATCGTACTTTGATAGTAACACAAGCCAGGATACAAGCTGTACACATTTATTGATCCGGGTTTTAGTCAGTGCCGACTCTGAACCGATCACTATTTGAAAAACCCTCTTTACCACTGATCATAATTCCTTTGGACATTAAATATCATTCACGATTAATATAGGACAATGGTCCTGGATACTTTACTTTCTTTACGTTTGTCCAAGTGAATTGACAAACTCTGTGATACCATACATTCATATTATTAAAAGTGTATGTATATTCAGATAGTCACATGTTAATATGACATCTATTTTTGAAGTAATTAGGATTAAAAATGTCCATGCTGTGCTAGTATGTTTATTTATAAAATACCATTAACAATGGTTTTCTTCAGTCTACATTTGAAAAATTTTAGTATAGGTTATCTTGCACTTTGAAGTTTGTCACTACAGTCGTGAGTTTTAAAGGTAAGGTCAGGTGTGGGTGGGAGCTGTCCATAGACCTCTGGAGTAAGTAATGGTGGGGGGGGGGGGGGGGGGGGTGTACTTTTAGGTAGGGTGCATGAATTAGGTGAATTATGGTATATGGAAAAAATACCGAAGTGTTAGGATTTTTCTCAAAAACATGCAAAACGAAATCTAGTTTGATGTTCAGTAGGAGGTCTAATAGACAAATAATTGATAAACAGTTATAACTCAACTGGAGCACTTCATGCTCAGGTGAGCTTAAAACAGAATTTACTCTTTACCAAACAACAAAATTTTAGACTTGTCCAAATTCAAACCATTTGCAGACGACAAAATAAATGTTGCTCAAAACCACATATGGCATGAACACGTGGAAAGGGACATTTAGACATTTGTGTAAAGTGCCATTTTGGATCAGCCTGCGCAGACTGCACAGGCTAATCCGAGACAACACTTTACAACTATATTTGATTTTGTCGTTCAGTAGACTTGTGCAAAACAGAAATTACATAAAAACGGAAAGTGTTGTTTCGGATTAGTCTGCGCTGACAGTGCAGGCAGATCTGGGATGACACTTTACGCAAAATTCCAAATGCCCCTTTTCGCCTGTTGTAGGCCATATTTGATTTGGGAAAGGTAGAAAACATTGTGGGAAAAGGAGAAAATGCTAGTTACCAGCATTTTCTTCTTTTCCCTTGATGTTACCAAAAGCTGTCTTTCTCAGGGCCATTAAAAGTCAGGATTGTTTGGTAAAGGGTTAATGAATAAAAAATAAAAAAAGCTCAAAAGAAAGCTAAATTTTGGCATAAACAAACTTATCTCAGATCTTCAGTTATCTCAGATCTTCAAGTGGACCTGAGGGTTATCTCACATCACACTCAATATCAAACAAGCTCTATGAAGTACAGCATCAAAACAAAATACATGTACCTACAGTTTACCATGCCTAAACTATAATTAACAGCAGCCGTCAGTTTACTTTGTGTATGAACCCTTTGCCACACAATCCCCAGTTTTAACGACCTGTCTAAAAATGGCTTATGAAAACATTGTAGAAAAAGGAGAAAATGCTGTTTACCAGTATTTTCTCCATTTCCAACAAAGTTTTCTACCCCGTGTCCCGTAAGCTTTTTGTATCGCAGCATCACATAATACATACATTTTGCTCAAATTACTATGTATACAGTAATTAAAGTCAGAGGCAGTTTTCATATACATGTAAATATACATGTATGTATGTGTAAATACTTGTTTACAACCAGCATTTTAGCATTTTGCCACAATATTTTGTACCTTTTGAAGAAAAATACCAATACTTAACACCTTCCTATACAATCCCAAGTTTTAAATATCCTGAGAAAATAAGTTTTGGAAAACATTGTGGGAAAAGGAGAAAATGCAGGTAACTGGCATTATCTCCTTTTCCCACAATGTTTCCTACCCTTTCAGAGACTAATCCCATCATTTGAGCAACATTTGTGTTGTCATCTGCGAATTCTTTCAATTTGTAAAGGTCCAAAATTTTGTCATTTGGTAGAGTTAACCAGAGCTCCAGATAGAGGGAGTGATTTTGATTTCAAAATTCAAAATATTAAATATTCTATACCAAACCTTATGCTGTGAGTACTCATTAGAATCGTCTCAATGAGATGATTCTAATGAGTACCCACAACATAGGGTTTCGAAGAGAAATAATGATTTTAGAATACCATCACCCCCTCTTATCTGCAGCTCTGGTTAACCCATTTTCGATTTTTTTGTCTGCAAATACTTTCACTTTTGACAAGTTAATCAATTTGTTGTTTTTTGTAAAAAGTTATTTTTTATGAAAAACATCATTTTACATACTCATGTAGTACTATTCATCTTTAACACAGAACCACAAGGCAAAATTTTAGACATATACAAATTGAAAGCATTTTCAGACATGAACTTTATAGTGGCTCAAATGATCCAATTTTTCTTTGATAGGGTAGAAAACTTTGTGGGAAAAGGAGAAAATGCTGGTTACCAGCATTTTCTCCTTTTCCCACAATGTTTTCTAAAAGCTTCTTCCTCCGGATCGTTAAAAGTCGTCATTGTGTGGTAAAAGGTTAACCCAAGACTAAAACTGATTTGCGCATTTGCTCTAATTGTACTTTTATCTTTTACCAAAGGACAAATTTCAGACTCTTCAACTTTGATCATATTTGCAGATGTACATATATACTAATGATACTCAAAACAGTAAATTTGTCTTTGAAAGGATAGGAAAGACTGTGGGAATAGAAGAAAATGCTGGTAACCAGCACACTTTTTTTTCAGGCAATTTTTTTTCAGCCAATGGGCATGCACTTGAGTGTTGGTCACATTTTTTCCAGCCAATGGGCAAGCACTTGAGTGTTGGGTTACATTTTTTTTTCAGCCATTGGGCATGCATGTGAGTGTTGGGGTCACATTTTTTTTCAGCCAATGGGCAAGCACTTGAGGGTTGGGGTCACTTTTTTTTTCAGCCAATTGGCATGCATGTGATTGATTGAATTTGCGTTTATTTATTGTCGCCACCGGTTTCCCATATGGGCAACGCCCCCTGAAGGCTGTTAATATTGTTACTGGGGATAGTGCAGATACAGGACGAAACCCATCCTAAGTTACACATGGTTCTTTAACGTGCTCGGTGTATAGCACCGTCACACGGGACCTTGGTTTAACGTCTCATCCGAAAGACTATTAGTAATTTTAGATGGCCAGCCGTGGGAATCGAACCCAAACCCTCATGATCATGAGTCTTGCGCTCGACCAACTGAGCTATACGGGCTGGTCAACATGCATGTGAGTGTTGGGGGTCACATATTATTCCAGCCAATGGGCAAGCACTTGAGTGTTGGGGTCACATTTTTTTTAGCCAATGGGCAAGTACTTGAGTGTTGGGGTCACATTTTTTTTTTCAGCCAATGGACATGCACTTGAGAGTTGGGGTCACTTTTTTTTTTTTTCAGCCAATAGGCATGCACTTGAGAGTTGGGGGGGGGGTCACATTTTTTTTTCAGCCAAGAAACACATTCATCTTTTCCTCCATGTATGATGTTGATACAGTTATGGTGATGCTTCCTTTGAAAACATTGTAGCAACTGGAAAAATTGCTCATGGTCATCATTTTGACTATTCACAAGCCTTTGCTGATATGTGCAATGCTTGACCACACCATCTTGTCCGTTATAGAAAGGACTTTTTAAAACACTGAGGGAAAAAGGAAAAAATGCTGATAACCAGCAATTTTTCCTTTTTCCACAATGTTTTCTGCTGTATCACAGAACAAAAGTTCATCTGTATCAGTTTTGCATTTGTCGCCTGCAGTGACTTTATATTTGGATCACAAAATAAGTTTTTGTTTGGGAAAAGGCTGAAACTACACTCATGAGAAATATCACTTTCCTATTTAAGATACATCTAGATATTCGTTTTCAGGCAGTTTTTAACCCATTTCATCCTCATTTTATGAAAATGTAATCATTCTTTTATCTTCATGACAAATGTTGCCCCTGATGGCTGCAAGGTTGCACAGATTACAATAATATAGAAATGCATTTCATGTTTTGGAAGCCTTCAAAGGAATTGCCGTTGTTGTTTTCGAATTTTAAATGAGGACAAATCCCTTGAGTTTTCTATCCCTTATACATTGTTAATTCATCTATGTTTACACAGCTGAGTCAATCTACACACTTTCAAACTTCACAGAGTTTTTAACTCTCTAGCTGTAAGGATGTATCTCTATACCAAAAGACAAAATTTTAGACCTAGTCTAATTTGACGACATTTGCAGACAACTGATGAAATGTGGCTGAAACAACAGAATTTGCCTCTGAAAGAGTAGAAAACATTGTGGGAAAAGCAGATGCTGGTAATTAGCATTTTCTCCTTTTCCAACAAAGTTTAAAAAAAAAATTTGCTATGTGTTTCTTTAAACCCGTTACCACACAATCCAGAATTTTGATGACCCTGAGAATTTAATGGTGTTTTACACAGCTTTCAAAATTATTTCAGTAGTATCATGGCAACAACTCACATAATTCATGTATTTTCTGGGTTTCACCAGTACTAGGGTAGGGCTCTGAATTTTCTTGCCCAAGGGAACATTATGGGAAAAGGTGAAAATGCTGGCCACCAACATTTTCTCCTTTTCTCACAATGTTTTCTATCCTATGAAAGACAAAATTCGTGTTTTGAGTAACTTTCAATTTGTCGTCTGCAAATGCTTTCAATTTGGCGAAGGCTAAAATTTTCTTGTCTGGTAAAGAGTTAAACTTGGGAATATTTGGTAAAGTGTTAACCTTTTCCCACATAATCTCTGTACCAAACGACAAAATTTCAGACTATCCCAAATTGAAAGCGTGTGCAGACGACAAAATAAATGTGACTGAAAAATTGAAATTTGTTTTAGGAAGAGTAGAAAACATTGTGGGAAAAGGTTACCACCATTTTCTCCTTTTCCCACAATGTTTTCAAAAGGCTTCTTTCCCAGGGTCTTTAAAAGTCGGGATTATGTGGTAAAGGAATAATTAACAGCTCAATGGTGCAATTCACTACCTATTAACAATAATTCCATTCTTTCATTTCCTGGAATCAAAGTACCAAACTATTTATATCTATTTATATTGTTTTGGATCACTGAGTGATTGGTGGTTCATACCGCTTTCTACATCAAAAAACTTGTTTCTCAATCGATGTAAAATAAATACAAATACACGTATGTTTAAACTTTTTACATTAAAAAACGTGTTTTGATTATGTGGGATCATGATAACTTTGGGTGTCACATAAATACAATGTACAATAGATGAAATTTCTGATAGTAAATCACTATTCTTATGTAATAACCCTTTACCACACAATGACGACTTTTAACATCCCTGAGGAAGAAGCCTTTTGAAAACATTGTGGGAAAAGGAGAAAATGCTGGTAACCAGCATTTTCTCCTTTTCCCACAAAGTTTTCTACCCAATCAAAGCAAAGTTGCACCATTTGAGCCACTTTGAAATTGTCGTCTGCAAATGCTTTCAATTTGGATAGGTCTAAAATTTTGCTGTGTGGTAATGGGTTAAAGGTTGAAATTACATCTTTTAACTGAATGTAGCTGGAAAATCCCTGCATATAAAACCCATTAGCCCTTAGGCTGCTATGCGCTACTCACTGACTTTTTTGAGGGCAGTGTAGAACAAGATCAAACCGCACAGAGTGTTTTCAAATGGCTTTTTCTTCAACGTTTTTACAACTCATGATTGTGTGGTAAAAATTAATGAAAAAGAAAAAGTTTGTACGAAAAGGAGGAAAAAATGTTTTCTTCCCTTTCATGGACATATCCCATTATTTGAGTCACATCTTAAGATGTTTGTAAAACTTTCACAGACAAATCCAGTAATTTTAGCACACATTTCTAAGTTGTTGTCTGTAATTGGTTCTGTATAGACAGGTCTACAATATTGTCATTGGATCAAGGGTTCACTAAATGGATATAAAAGTGTCTTCAAACTCTCAACCCTCTACCAAACAACAATATTTTGGATTCGACCAAATCAAAAGGATTTGTAGAAAAAATTAAATGCTGTTCAAATGACGACTTATGTCTTTGATAGGGTAGAAAACATTGTGGTAACAGCATTTTCTCCTTTTCCCTTTATGTTTCCAAAAGGCTTTCTTCTCAGGATCATTAAATGTAGGGACTTTTAATGACCTTGAGCAAGAAGCCATTGGAAAACATTGGGGGGAAAGGAGAAAAAGCATTTTCTCCTTTTCACACGTTGTTTTCTACCCTATCAAAACTTAATTTCATCATTTGAGTCACATTTAGATTGTCATCTGCAAATGCTTTCAATTTGGACAAGTCTATATTTCTCTCATGTGGTAAAGAATTAAACAGTATCACAGACAAAAACAAGCACCAGGCTTACTTGGGATTTTTCTTTTCCTCCTTCTGAAGTTCTTCCAGGACTTCATCAGCCTTTAGTAACAATTTTACCTTTTTCTCCTTGTGATTGAACTTTACAAGCATGTACTCTACCTGAAATTGTAAGATGTATATTTATCAGTCAGTAAATAAGCAAATAAGTGTCTGATTAAATGGTTTAGTTTGAGAGACAGACAGACAAAATTTACGTATAACATGTAGGTGTAGCATTATTTTAACAAAATTCCATGTAAATAAATGAAAGCAATTAAGCAATTAAGCTTGTCTTTGAAAATTGGTAAAATCGTCCAACTCAGCCTCTGATTTGTTCTCCCAATTTTAGTGTGCTAGGAAAAATCATTGCTAAGAAAATCAGTCAATACTGATAACTGGTGAATAATGAATGACTCAGTTGAATTATATCATGGTTAAGTGTTTGGTAAAATTTCCATTGATGCATGATTAAGGATGAAATATAGAAAACTAAATTTGGACTCGCTTTTTTTCACAGACCACTTTTTCTGATGATGGCCATTTTGGAGCTACTTTTAGATCGACAAAATATCTGACTGGGAAGCAACAGCATAGTCTTCAAAAAGTAGCTCTTGAAACTCTCATCAGCCTCTTGCAATGAGTCATTACACGAGTGCATAAACCCGAGTAGCGAAATAATGTTTGGACGAATCTAATGTCAGAATGTGTTTTTTTTTTCATAATGAAAAATTACATAATCAGTGAATCTAGATACTCGCCTCGTCACCCCAATAGAGTACATCTTTCGTCCGTTCCTTCAGTTTGTTATATTGATTTATGAATTGGATAATTCCATGTTTTCGAACGTGGTCGGCATGGGCTTTCGTTTCTTCCCACGACAGCGCCGTTCCTTCCGATAACAACCCCATGGCTATGATAAGAATCAATGACAAAAGATAAATCAAACACTTTATATATGTTTAGATACCGACGTCTCTAGTACATTACAGGTCACTAGCACAATCCAGAACGCATAAGGAATTAGCCCAAAAACTAGAACATAGAGTGTTTACATTTCGCGTGTTGTCATCCATGTAGAGCTTGCTGCGCTTGCGCAATGCGGATATGTTACGGTTGGTCTAAATCATAACATACATGGTTGTTGTCGGTCCAATAATTAACTCTTTACCACACAATCCTGACTTTTAACGACCCTTAGAAAGAAAACTTTTGAAAACATTGTGGGGAAAAGAAGAAAATGCTGGTGACCAGCATTTCCTTCATTTCTCTCATTTTTTTTTTCTAACCTGCCCAAGACACATATGGATCAATCATATGATCCACAAGTTTTTTATCTTAGAACGAAGATGCTTTCAATTTGGACTTAACTAAAACTTTGCCGTGTGGCAAAGGGTTAAGGCGCGATAGTGTATTTTGTAATTTAATTATAGACATGTCAAAATATAACACAATAGCACGCGAGAAATTAAACAAGGCTCAGTTGACACGATTTACCTTTGAAAGGATAAAAACGTGAGAATGGGGAAAAATGCTGGTAACCCAGCATTTTGTCCTTTTCCCGCAATGTTTTCAGACGCCTTCCACTCGAAGCTCGTTAAAACATAAATTTGTTTGGTAGGCTAAATATCATAGATAAGGGCCTTGAAAATCAGAAGCATTTTACCGATTACCAATCGATTAGATACATTTTACGACACTATATAATGAAGTGGGTCTCTTGGTAAAAAAAAAAGTTTTAAAAAAAGTCTGGAAAAGGAGTGAACTAGCATTTTCTCTTCTTCCACAATGTTTTCTTCTTTACACTTAATTGAGCGGATGATAACTTATCGTCTGCAAATGCTTTCAAAATGGACAAGCGTAGTACATTACCGTCTAGTATTAATAAAATAATAAGTCATTTAGATCTATGGCAGTCTTTACCAAACGACGTATTCTAACTCTTAGGCTGCTAAGCGCAACTCACTGAAGTTTTGCAGACAGTGTACATCAAGATCAGACTGCACAGAACGTGCAGTCTGATCTTTGATTTACACTATCTGACTGTAACAGTTCTAAAACATAGCCTCCCAAGGCGGAATTTGAACCCAGGACCCCTCGGTCCCAAGACGAACGCTCTACCACATCGCTACAAAAGCTAGCTCTATAGCAAGGCAGTATAAGTGTCCCCTTATACAAACACAAGTTACACATTTATATCTGTCTGTGGAATAGACCAGTATATTACATGACAAGGACATGTTTTCCCTAAAAAAATACCTTTGAAATAGCAAAATTTGGGTTTTTACTATCGGCTTAAAAGTTTCATTTCACGTATCTAGCAGAATAAGAGTTAACTCTTTACCATACGAGAACATTTTAGACTTGTTCAAATTGAAAGTATTTGCAGACGACAAAATAAACGTGACTAAAAATTCAAATTCATTTTGGGATGGGTAGAAAACATTTTGAGAAAAGGAGAAAATGCTGGTTTGCAGCTTTTCTTCTTTTCCCACAAATTTTTTCTAAAGGCTTCTTTCCTGGGGCTGTTAAAAGTCGGCATTGTGCGGTTGAACCATGACTCGTCCAAATTGAAAGCATGGTATGTTTATGTTTTGAAGGTTCAAAAACATTGTTGGAAATAGTTATTAGCAATTTCTCCTTTTCCCGTAAGGTTTTCAAAGCTTTATTTCTTCATGAGGGTCGTTTGGAACCGTTCAGTAACTCGGCTTTTACGATATTGTCTGCTTTTACGCCTACAAGTTACGAAGCGCGTTTTTTTTTTTTACTTTTATAACTTAAACTGCAATTTCAAAACTTAACGTAAAAAAGAAAAATATATTGTAGATCGAAGATCAAACTACACGTTGTTTGCAGGCTCATTTTGATCAATACTGCATTATTCGGGTGGGGGGGGGGGTGTTCTCAATCTGGAGAACAGGTTAGCAATTAGTGCGCCCACACATTCGGCGCGAGCACTGGTGTAGTTCCCAGGAGGCAGAATCGAGAGAGATCAGTATAAGTTGTAAGAACTTGTTTCTCAATCGATGTAAAATAAATATGAATAAACTAAACTAAACTAAGAGCGGTTTTCCCGGAATGTTTAACAAAATAACGGTCAGTATAGATTTATAATCAGACTGCCGAGCTCCGGTAGCGCAGTTGGTAATGCACCCCTGAGGACTTGGGTCGATGGTTAAAATCCCCGGTTCGGCCTACTTCTTTTCGGGGATTAATGATAGTCATTCACTCGCGGCGACAGGATTCATTCCTCTCTCACCATTGATCATTTTTTCGAAGATGGTTATGATAACGTGGGAAAGCAATCAGTAGTTTTGGAAGAATATTGTGCGATGTACATGTACTCGTCAGTAAAAGAAACTTCAGGAAAGCAGGGATATATTTTCTTGCTGCCGCGATAAAACTAAAATAATGATGAAAACGTTACCAATCAATCAAGCAACCAACCAACCAACAAACCAACTAATCAATCAATCAATCAATCAATCAAAGATCTGGGTCTATATTAACCAACCATTCATAAGAACATATTTCAGTCTTATTCTTCAGAATTTTCTGAATTCGAAAGTAACACAACTTCTGATTGGCTAAACCATTTGGTCTAGTCAATCAAAAAATGTGTCACTTACTAAATCTAGAATAAGACAAAGAATGCGACTATGAGTGGTTGGTGAATACGGGCCCAGGCTGCACGTTTGTACAATCTGACCTTGATCTACACTGTTTGCAAAACAGTTGTGTAATGGTTCACAGATCGAACTTGATCTGGGACGCGAGTTCGAATTTTTTGGATAGATTGATAAACCATGTTCCAAATAACAACTAGAGCGCGAATTTAAATGCATTTTAATCACCCGGTCCCGAGCGTTAACGACCCTAAGAAAATAATACATGAAAAAAAAATTACACTTGTTGGAAATGGAGAAAATGCTGGTAACCAGCATTTTCTCCTTTTCCGCTATCACTGGGGGAAAAAAGAGTGTAACTGAGGCTCAACCTATGTGTCGTCTGCAAATGCTTTTAATTTGGACAAGTCTAAAATTTGTCTTCTGATAAAGAGTGAAATGCATATGAAATCACAAGTGAGGCCTATTTTTAGCTGGGTAGACCTATAACGAGTACACGTGGACGACATTGACTTTTCTTAGAAGATCTAATTATCACTTTACTCCCTACCAAAAGACAAACTTTTAGACTGATTCAAATTGAAAGCACTTGCAGACGACAAGCAAAAAGTAGCTGAAATGATAGTATTTGTCTGTAAAGAGAAGAAAGCATTGTGAGAAAAGGATAAATGCAGTTTGTCAGCAATTTCTCCCTTTTGCACAATATTTTCAAAAGCTGTCATCTGGGTCGTTCAAATACAAGATATTTTTGAATAGCATTAAACTGCTAAAAAAAAACCATCCTATATCTTAACCCCGATAATTATGATTTCTCAACTTCGTCGTGAAAAATCCCGATCAAATCGGATAGGTTAGATAAAAGATTAGACTGTATCTTCTATGCAGTCTGATCTTGATCTACATTGTCCGCAAAAGTGGCATTGAGTTGCGTCAAGCAGCTTATATAGGGATTGAATTTGGGAGAGTATAAAAATCGTCGTGTGGGAGTTTATTTGTAATTTGTGCAAAAAAAAAAACACTGACATTGAAATAAAAAATCCTGGTAAAAATAGGCCAATCATCGTGAATTTAACTCTTTACCAAACAGTCCCTTAGGAAAACTTCTTTTGAAAACATTGTTGGAAAAGGAACAAAATCCTTGTTAGCACTTTCTTCTTTTCCCACAATGTTTTCTGCTTTTATTTTTGAAGACAAATTCCATCATATTAGCCACATTAAAAACGTCGTCTGCAAATGCTTTCAATTTGGACAAATCTAAAATGTTTTCCTAACACCCAGGGAAGATTTCTTTTGAAAACATTGTGAGAAAAGGAGAAAATGCTGGTCAGCATTTTCTCCTTTTTCCACAATGTTTTCTAACCTTTTAAAAGACAAATCCCATCATTATAGCTATATTAAAAACGTCGTCTGCAAATGCTTTCGATTCAGACAAATATGAAATGATTTCGTCTGGTTTAGGGTTAAGATTAAAATATACTCGAATAAATACAAATGTCAAGTATCGGATTTCTATAAAAGGAATAAATTCGCTCATCACGATCAATTTCTCGTTTCGCCGAAATGTTTTAAATCAGTGGTTTGGGCTGCAAAACGAAAAAAAAAAAACCTCCTTAGTGTTACATCCATTGAGAAACAAGTTCATACAACATATACTGATCTCTCTCGATTCTGCTTCCTGGGAACTACACCAGTACTAGCACCGAATGTGTGGGCCAATTAACTGTCCTATAGTTGACACTCGGGCCCGGGTATCGAACTCGGGATCTGTGGTTACGAGGCCGACGCTCTACGTACCTCACCTCTCAACCATGCACGGACACCACAAAAAAAAAACCTTCTTTACAAACAGAAACAAATTATAGACCTGTAAAAATTTGAAAACAATTGTGGCTAATTTTCTCGAACTCCTAGATTAAAAGGAAAAAAAAATCATTGACAGACATGGCGTGAGAAAATGCTTATTTCTCAGGGTCGTAAAGTACGGGGTTGCTTGGAAAAGGGTAATAAGGGCAAATAAACAAACCAGTCTTTTGATCAGCAGCTGAAAGACTCAAATATTGCAAAATAACCCGTAATCACACGGCAAACTTTTCAAACTTTTAGACTTGTCCATATCGAAGGAATTTACAGACAATAATTGGAATGTTTTTCAAATGATAACAGGCCTTATTTGTCTCTGAATTTTAATTATAATAATCTACACGAGCTTTCGGCGGTACAACCGCCTTCTTCAAGTGTGATCCTGTGATTCAATGTCTGCAGCTGTTTTAGACAACAAAACAACTGCAGGCATTGTATCATATGATCACACTTGAAGAAGGCGGTTATACCGCCGAAAGCTCGTGTAGATTATTATAATTAAAATTTACATTTCTCAAGAAGAGGATATCATGTTTTGTGTCTCTGAATTGGTAGAAAATATTGTGGGAGAAGGGGAAAATGTTGGTTACCAGCATTTTTTTTTTTTTTCATTTTCCGACGATGGTTTCAAAAGCTTTCTCCTTCAAAGTCGTTCGAACACAAAATTGTTTGGTAAAGGGGTAAAATGCACGTAACACTTACTTAATAAATATATCTAGAGTAAACAATAGAGAATGATTGCAGAGTTTAAAAAGTTCATGAAATAGGTTTCAAAACCTCTTTAATTAATTGTTTTCACGAGTACTAGAGTAGAATAAATCCAAGTGCTATAATTTTAGGAAGAACGAAATGCGAACCAAAGACCCTTGGCGAACAAGCCCAGGGACGAAAAGAGAGAATCTCTCGCCGGGTTTCCCTCAGAGAACACGGTTATTTTATTGGTTGCTATAAATAACTTGTGTAGGACACATACATGTATCTTTAATTTTATGTCAACAAAAAATGTTAATCCGTGCAAGCTAAGATAATTAGTGGCGTGCATCAATTCAAAACCTAGAATGGAAGCTCACAGAAATATCAAAACTGGACAGGTATGTACACAGCATAATTTGTTTTATTTGCTTAATCATGTTTGATGTAACAAGGTCTTACGTGTTAAGTAACTTTGAAGGTACAGTAGCTCAAGTCAGGGATCGTATATACACAGATCCTGCTCAAGCGTAATCTGTAAGAAGCACTATGGCTGTTATCATTATAAAAAATCTTAATTATGATCTTTATAGGGTACGGGCTATGCAATAGCAATCAGTTAAGGTAAAGAAAAATCCGCTTTGTTATAAATAAATTGTCACGCTGTCCTACCTTTTCAGTTTTTTTTCAATAGTAAGGGAGATAAATGCTACACATTTTTAATTTGGTGTAGTATTGGTTATCTCCCTTGGACTTAAACTAGTAATTTCGAGGGACATGTTTGGATTCTTATGATCGTTGCAAACTTAAAGAAGTTTTATGACTTAATTTTGTGACTGAATTTGAAACAGCAAGAGATTGAAAACGATCATGTTTTCGAAAGTTTCCTCTCACTTGGTTATAAAAACAAAAGAACATTCATTGAAAAGGTTGTTCATAACTACTACTATACAATACAATACAGACTTACCAGTAACTTTACCAAACAACAAATTTTTAGACTTGTATGTATTGAAACAGTTTGCCGATGACAAATTGAATATTACTAAAAAACATGAACCTTGTCCTTCAAAAGTAGAAAACATTTTGGAAAAAGTAGAAAATGCTGGTTACCAGCATTTTCTACTTTTCTCAATGTTTTCATTAGCGGTCTTCCTCAGGGACATTGACACTGGGGATTGTGTGGGAAAGGATTAACACAGATAGACTCATGAGAGAGTTCAGAAGCTAGAGTAGACCAGCCCAAATAACTCAAAGGCTAGAGCGTGAGATTTGTAAACATCAAGTTTAGGGTGTGGGTTTGAGCCCCACAGCTGGCAGGCTATGATAACTTGTGTTTTTTTTTTCGGATGAGATGTTCAATAGAAATCTTGTGGGATGGTGCTTTACACCAAGCACATTCAAGAACTAGGCCTATCTTAGGACAGGTTTTTTGCACTACCCTATGTAACATAGCCATCAGCTTTCCAGGGGTGTTGTCCGTATGAGCAACTGCTGGCAATGATGAATAAACTGAAAATCAGTCAATCAGTCACAAGCTAGCACCACTGATCATCGACATTGACAATGGTTTTGTGGAAAAGAAGCTCGTGGGTTATGGATAGGAAACTCTGGGAAAACATCGATAGGTGCATTGGCTTCCTCGATGAAACTGAAATAATTTTGAAAACGCCATTAACCCTTTACAACACAATCTCGAGTTTTAATGACCCTGAAGAAACAAGCCTTTTGAATAAATTATGGGTTAACAGCATTTTCTCCTTTTTCCAACAATGTTTTTATACCCTATCAAGGACAGAAAATGTCATTTGATCTTCATTTATTTAGTCAAAAGGAAAATACCTTTTGAAAACATTGTGGAACAAGGAGAAATGCTGGTTCTTCTTTTCTCATAATGTTTTCAACCCTTGAAGAGACTAATCCCACCATATGAGCTGTATCTAATTTGTCATTTGCACAGAGAGAAGGCTTTTGAAAACATTGAGGGTTTACCAGCATTTCCTCCTTTTCCTACATTGTTTGTGTACCCTATCAAGGACAAAAAACATTTTGAGCTACATTCATTTAGTCAACTGCACTTTTTTCAAAGTCCAAAATTTTGTTGTTCAGTAAAGAGTTAACCCTATACTGCAGAATGCCGACTTTTAACGACCCTGGGAAATAAGCCTTTTGAAAACATTGTGGGAAAAGGAGAAAATGCTGGTAACCAGCATTTTCTCCTTTTCCCACAATGTTTTCTACCCTATCAAAGCAAGATTGCACCATTTGAGCCACACTGAAATTGTCGTCTGCAAATGCTTTCAATTTGGACAAGGCTAAAATTTTGTTGTTTGGTAAAGCGTTAAACAGCATACGCACAAATAAACAAACGAACAAACATCAAAAGCTACATTTACTACAGAAGTACAAGTATATGAAACTTCATCATTAGACAATGGAAATAAACTGTTTGTACAGTTAAACCTTTATCACACAATCCCGACTTTTAATGGAAAGGAGAAAGGAGCCTTTATCAGTGCAGGAAATGTGTTTTTTCCTTTTTCTACAATGTTTTCTACCCTATCCAACACAAACTCCATCATTTAAACCATATTTAAAATGTCATCTGCAAATGCCTTAATTTTAGACAAGTCTATACTTTGCTTTTGCGATAAAGCGTTAGTAAAAGCTTTGTTTTATTATTCTATTTATTACTTTGAGTCAATGAATGTAAAATATCATTATAAGCTAGCACTAATGTACAACTAAAATGGGTTTCGAAAGAGCTAGATCTGTAACTCTTTACAAAGCAACAAAACTTTGGACTTGTTCAAATTGAAAGTATTTGCAGATGACACAGGAAAAATATGCCTTGAAAATTAAAATTTGCTTTTGAAAGGGTAGAAAAGAATGGGGGAAAAGAAGAAAATGCTGGTAACCAGCATTTTCTCTTTTTCCGACTATGTTTTCAAAAGTCTTCTTCTTGTTGGTCGTTAAGAGTCAGGATTGTGTGATAAAGGTTTAACCCTTTACAACACAATCCCAAGTTTAAATGACCCTTTTGTGAAAACTTTGTGGGTAATGGAGAAAATGCTGGTAACCAGCATTTTCTCCTTTTCCTAGAATGTTTTCTCACCTTTCAGAGATAATTTCCATAAATTAAGCCACATTTGTCTTCTGCAAATGCTTTCAATTTGGACCAGTCTGAAATTTTGTCGTTTGGTAAATGGTTAAAACAAAAGCTGAACTTTTGATGTACAAAATGTTTTGTGAAAATTGACATTTTCCTATATGACAAATTTTAAACTTTTTTATATTTAAAAGGTCTGTATGTGACAAAAATGGATACTGGTACAAAGCACGTTTTTATAAGCTTTCTGATGGAATAAAAAACTTTGTGGGTAATGGAGAGAATGCTGTTTACCAGCATTCTCTCCTTTTCCCACAATGTTTTCAAAAGCAGTTTTTTTTTTAATATATATAAAATATCGTATTCTTTGGTGAAGGGTGAAAACAAAGGATGAACTTTTGATGTACAAATGATTTATGCAAATTATGTATCCATTATTTCCGCAAATTACTAGTATGTATCTCTTTAATCCACAGCTTCTATGGTAATAGCAGATTGACATTAAAGGTGCATTAAAGATACTTGATTGTTGAGGGCTGTATGGTGTGTAACGCGTTTGTAATATTTATATCAGTTATATCATTGCAGCCAGTGCACCTATCCATGCTTTCCCAGTTTCTTTAACCAGTACCCTGTAGGATATTCTTTCCAAGCCACTGGCTGCTTTCCCACATACCCACCGTCGAAACAATGGTTAGCGGTGAGAGAGGAATGATTCCTGTGACTGTCACAATGACATTCATCAGTCCTCGGAAAGAAATTGGCTGAGCCAGGGATCAAACCAGTGACCCCCTGTTCTCAAGTCCTGTAAGCTACCAACTGAGCTTATGGGATTGGCACATTATAGATACATCTATACTCATTTTTCAGCCAGTTCAGCCGGTTTTTTACCCATTTCATCCTTATTTTATGAAACTATAATCATTCTTGTATCTTCATGCCAAATTTTGCGCCTGGCGGCTGCAGTGTTGCACAGATTAGGACGGATAGAAAATGCATTTCATGTTTTGGAGACCTTCAAAGCAATCAAGGCCTTCAAAGCAATCGCTGTTGTCGATTTCAGTTTTAAATGAGGACAAATCCCTTGAGATTTTCTATCCCTTACACCATATTATATAATTCATCTGTTTTCACATATGAGCCATTTTATACACTTTAAAGTTTTAACAACATTTTTTTCCCCTATAGCTGTAAAGATACATCTTCAAGCTGTCATCTGCAACTGCTTCCTTTTTATTGAGTCCAAAATTTTGTCATGTGGTAAATGGTTAACTCTATACCAAACGACAAAATTTTAGACTGGTCCAAATTGAAAGCACATGCAGACGACAAAATAAACGAGACTCAAAAATTGAAATTTGTTTCCAACAGGGTAGAAAACATTGTGGGAAAAGGAGAAAATGCTGGTTACCAGCATTTTCTCCTTTTCCCACAATGTTTTCAAAAGGCTTCTATCTCAGGGTCGTAAAACCAGGGATTGTTTGGTAAAGGGTGAACTCCAAATTCAAAGCATTTTCTGACAACAAATCAAAAATTAAAATTTATTATTGGAAGGGTAGAAAACATTGCAGAAGATGGTAAAAATGTTGGTTATCAGTATTTTCTCATTTTAGACAATGTTTGCAGAAGTCTTCTTCTTTAGGAAGGTTGTAACCCAGGATTGCTTAGTGAAGGAATAAAAAATTAATTCACACTAGGAAAGTCCCCCGACTGCATTTCTCCCGATATTTAACACATCCAAAGTATTTGTGTACAAAATCAATGGCTAATTTCCTGAACTGTGAGCTAGTCGGGAGAGAAAAACAGCAAGCCTAATGAGAATCAATATCGACCATCAGTTACTGAATGACTCTAATATAGATAGGGGGTTATCGAGAGCTGCAGAGTGTCTCGGTCAATATTAACTTGGAATAAGGTGTTAACTCTGTGTGATGTGTGCTTAGTTTTGTTTAGTTTAAGTTAGTTTTACTATTTACCTATTGACAAAATATGAGACTTGTCAAATTGTAGCTAAGCTATTTGCATTAACTCTTTAGGAAATAACAAAATTTTAGACTTGTCCAAATTAAAAGCATTTTCAGATGACAAACTGAATGTGGCTCAAATGTTAGAACTGGTCATTGAAAGGGTAGAAAACATCTTGGAAAAAAAGAAAATGCTGGTTGCCAGCATTTTCTCTTTTCCCCAAAGATGTTTTCGAAAGCCTTCATTCCACAGGGTCCTTAAAACTGGGGATTGTGCAGTAAGTGTGAATGCTTACAACACACAAAATTTTTAGACTTACCCAGTTGAAGGCAAATTTTGCAGGGAACTAGTTAAATACCAATAAAATGACGGAACTGACTTCTTCAAAAAAAGGGAAAACATTCTTAGGAAATGAAGAAAATAATGGTTACCAACATTTTCTCCTTTTCCCACATTGTTTTCAAAAGGCTTACTTCTTCAGGGTTGTTAAAACTCAGGATTGTGTGGTAAAGGGTTGATGGATTACCCTTTAACCCCACAACCCGGTCTTTTAACAACCTTGATTTCAAACAGCTTTGAAACCATTATGCTTAAAGGAGGAAATGCTGATTACAAGCATTTTCTCCTTTTCCCACAATGTTTTCATACCTATGAAAGACAATTCCATTATTTTAGCCAAGTTTAATTTGTAATCTGCAATTGCTGAAAGTATGAAAACATCAAAAAATTTTTGTGATCTGAAAAAGGGTTAACTCTTTACCAAACAACATTTTAGACTTGACCAAACTTAAAGCATCTGCATATTACAAACTAAATGCAGCTCAAATGATGACTTCTATCTTTAATAGGATAGAAAACATTGTGGGAAAAGGAGAAAATGCTGGTAACCAGCATTTTCTCCTTTTCCTACAATGTTTTCAAAAGCCTTCTTATTCAGGGCCATTAAAAGTTGGGATTGAGTGGAAAAGGGTTGAGTAAAGAAAGTGGCTGTGATAGTCAATGCACCATATTAATATTCAGTGCAGTGTGTCTGAGTTGAACAAAGGATCTATACTTATGCAATGGTATGGCCTTTTTTTTTTCTCTTTTTTTTTGACTGCTAGCTGTGGATTTGTTCCTTCATTGTTTTTAGAAACTCAGATTAGACTGTTTTTCAACTTGCGACAGACTAATTTTGAAAGCATTGTAAAAATTTCTCATAAATTGCTTTAAAACCCTTTTCCACACAATCCTGACTTTTCACGACCCTAACCAGCATTTTCTTCTTTTCCCACAATGCTTTCTTACCTTTCAATGACTAATTTCATTATTTGGGTCACCGTTATTTTGTCATGAATCTGAAAATGCTTTCAATTTGAATTTGGACCATTCTAAAATTTTTCGTTTGGTACAGAGTTAGTATTTTTTTAATTTGTCGTGCATACATACAATGTAGACCTATACAACTTGAAAGTATTTTACAGACAAGTTACCAGTATTTCCTTCTCTTTCAACAATGTTTTCGACAAATTTCATTAGTTGAGCTGTATTTTATCTATCCTCCGCAAATACTTTCAACCATCATTTCAGACACTATTTATTTGTTGTCTGCAAATGCTTTCAATTTCGACTTGTCTAAGATTTTGTTGTTTGGTATTGAGACTTAAAAGAGTAAACTCAGTTGATTTCTCTAACTTGAAAGCAATTGCAGATGACATATTTACTGTGGTTCAAACAACTGAATGTGGCTTTGAAAGGCCCGGGTAGAAATTCATTGATTGATTGATTGTATGGTGTTTAACACCGTTTTCAACATTATTGCAGTTATATTGTCGGGGCCAGTGCACCTATCCATGCTTTCCTGGAATATCTTTTACCAGTATTCAGCACAATATTCTTTCCAAGCCACTGGCTGCTTTTCCACAAATACCATTGCCGAAGCAATGGCCAGCGGTGAGAGAGGAATGAATCCTGTTGCAATGACTATCATCAATCCTCAGAAACAAATTTGCTGAGCCGGGGATAAAAACAGGGACCCCCTGTTCTCAAGTCCTGAACACTACCAACTGAGCTATTGGGGCTTGGCAAAAGGGTAGAAAAAGAGATAATGTTGTTGGAAAAGGCGAAATGCTGGTTGTTCTCAAGCTTTCTTTCTTGTGGTTGTTACAAAATATGGCATTCTGTGATACAGAATTGAACCCAAAACAGAGTATGCCTAGTGTTTCATTGCTTTCGATCTGAAGGGGAGCTCTGATGTTATTTTTAGATTGTTTCCACAGGCGTTCGTGTTATGACGAACTTCGCAACCTATATAATGTAATATATAAGTCTTACATATTACATTATATAGGTGGCGATGTTCGTCATAACACGAATGCCTGTGATTGTTTCCCCAGAGTAGAGAGACAATAAGAAAATAATATTGGAGCTCCCCCTTCGGATCAAAGGTACCATTAGAATTTCATGAGGAAAGGGGAAAAATCTTTAAAACCATCTTGTAAAATTATCATAAAAGCATCAGTTTTCTCATGCTGTCTTGCACCTGAATAGTTTTATGACCGTAAAGATGTTACTGTAAAGTTTTGTAACGTTTCAAATTACAGAGCAGTAAAAGCAGGCACTTAACAGACCACTGTCTAAAAGTTGTCCAATTTTTTTTTAATGATTTGAAAAGAGTCAACTTTTAAAAAGTTGACATAATTATCGTATATATAAGATCATTTTGAAAGCATTTGCAGACAAAAAAATAAATGTAATTCAAAATGATAGGAATTGTCTTTGCAAAAAGTAGAAAACATTGTGAGAAAAGGAGAAAATGCTGTTTACCAGCATTTTCTCCTTTCCCCATTCGTTGTCTGCGCATGTCATACTCTTCGAAGATTCGACCTGTCTGCTATGACGCATCACCGATCCCATATACTAGGGAAAAGTAGGGCTTATACTGAAGCTATTACCCAAGCCTGTAGGAGCTGTTTCAGTAAATGTCCGGTGCATGGGTTACATGCAAGCTGATCATAGCCGAATGAATTGCACCAGGTAGTGTTTTATTGAGTAAACGTTTATTTTATTTTGAAATTCAAAGTAAGGGTTGTCGTTTTGAAAAGTAGTTCGGTTCTTGTACCCAGAATGCCCAAATTAGATAGATGTGTATTTGTAGAATGCCATCTAGTGGGAGATAATGTTCCCCATTAAGTTTTCTGAATCAGGGATGTGAAAAAATCGTGATTAAATTGCAAAGAGTTAAAAACAAAAATACAATAGACTTTATTACTATACAGTTTTTGGATTGTAACATCTTGTGGCTTTATGTGGCTTCAGTTTCATACATTGTGTGTAAATTGCCACTGTGACATGGTGTATAATTTGCCACTGCAATACTGTGTATGAATTTGCCACTTCAATACTATTTATAAAGAGCCATTTCAATTCTGTGTATAAATTTGGCACAGCAATACTTAGATTGGTTACCTTCACAACTGGCGCAGCTATAGGGTATAATCTGTATATACAACGGGAACCAGTTTGTTAAACTGTGTGAATTTGCTACTGCAATACTGTGTATAAATGTGCCACTGCAATTCCACTATGCATAAATTGCCACTTCAGTACTGTATGAATTTGCCACTGCAAATTGGTTACATTCCCTGGTACAGCAAAAGGGTATAATCTGTATGTAGGACAGGGGCAAGTTAATGTGATACTGTGTATAAATTTGCCACTGCAATACTGTGTATAAAATTGCCACTGCAATACTTAGATTGGTAAACTTCCCTGGTACAGGTACAGGGTATAATCTGTATGTACAACAGGAACCAGTTAGTTAGACTGTGTGTAAATTTGCCACCGCAATACTGTGTATAAATTTGCCACTGCAATACTGTGTATAAATTTGCCACTGCAATACTTAGATTGGTAAACTTCCCTGGTACAGGCACAGGGTATAATCTGTATGTACAACAGGAACCAGTTAGTTCTGTGTGTAAATTTGCCACTGCAATACTGTGTATAAATTTGCCACTGCAATACTGTGTATAAATTTGCCACTTCAATACTTAGATTGGTAAACTTCCCTGGTACAGGCACAGGGTATAATCTGTATGTACAACAGGAACCAGTTAGTTCTGTGTGTAAATTTGCCACTGCAATACTGTGTATAAATTTGCCACTTCAATACTTAGATTGGTAAACTTCCCTGGTACAGGCACAGGGTATAATCTGTATGTACAACAGGAACCAGTTAGTTCTGTGTGTAAATTTGCCACTGCAATACTGTGTATAAATTTGCCACTTCAACATTGTATATAAATTTGCTATTGTGATATTGTGTGTGTGTGTAAATCAAAGTGACAAGGGTATTGTGACATCAGGGCTTGACCATGTTGAGGTTACACAGTCCACCAGAGAAAGAACAGGTTGGTTATCTGGTTAGATCTATACTGTGGTTTTATTGCGTTGATTTTATTTATCAGTGTTTCATGGTGTTTTTTAGCTTTAGTTGTCTCTGTCTGCTTGTTGTCAGTCCATTTTATTTTTGTTTATGCAAAAAACTTTACTGTTGTGGTCAAAGTTTGATGTAAGTTGCTCACTTTATTTATACAATTATCTTTGCTTTAACCCTGCCTAATGCAAGTAATTTGCCAGTGAAGAGAGAAAAGCAGCCATTTGAAAGTGTTTTTGTAACAATTATTTCATGCAACACAGACCCAGTATTTGATCAGATAGCATATTGTGTACAGTGTAATCTAAATCTACGCTGTCTGCGAAAGTAATTCGACTTTTCACCCTTTACCAAACAATCCCTAGTTTTAACCCTTTACCACACAATCCCGACTTTTAACGACCCTGAAAAAGAAGCCTTTTGAAAACATTGTGAAAAAAGGAGAAAATGCTGGTAACAGACATTTTCTCCTTTCCCCACAGTGTTTTCTACCCTTCCCAAAACATATTTTAATTGTTCAGTCGAAATTATTTCGTCGTCTGCAAGTGCATTCAATTTGGACTAGTTTAAAATTTTACTGTGTGGTAAAGAGTTAACAAAGCTGAAAAAATGAGATTTTGAAAACATTGTGAAAAAAGAAGAAAATGCTGGTAGCCAGCATTTTCTTCTTTTCCTACAAAGTTTTCTACTCTTTCAGAGACAGATCAAATCATTTAGGGCACATTGAATTTGTCATCTGCAAAATTATTGCTTTCAATTTGGACCAGTCTTAAATTTTGTCATCTCATAAAAAGTAAAGATTTCCCTTTCAAGATATTGTTTCTATCTCGTCTCAATCAGAAAAAGAAATCTATAGACAAAAAATTTGTATTGTGATGTTTTTATATTGTACATCTAATTGATGACTTTTTATGCTTTTGATGCATTAGTGATAACAAATTTTACGATCTATTTAATTTTGTCTGTCTCTTGTTTTATAATCTTTATCAGACTGAAAAAAATTTGAGAGTATTTGCAGACAAATATGGCAATTAAATGTGGCTAAAATGATGAAATTTGTCCATTGAAGAGTACAAAATGTTACGCAAAGTTGAAAAAATGATGGCAACTAACATTTTCTCTTGTTCTCACATTGTTTTAAAAAGTCTCTTTCCTTGGGGTTGTAAAACCTGGCTATTGTGTGGTACTTTACAATTTTGTGTTAGAAGGACAAGGTTTCTGAGAACATTGTGGAAAACAGAGAAAATGCCTGAAATCAGCATACGTTTTTTCCTTCAATGTTTTTTTACCATTTCAAAGACAGAAATAATCTTTTGGGCTAAATGGAATTTGTTGTCTGCAAATGCTTTCAATATTGTACAAGTCCAAAACATGTCTTGTAAAGGATTTACTCTTTACCAAATGACAAAAATATTGGTCTCGTCCAAATTCAAAACATTTGCAGACGACGGAAAAAAAATGTATTGAAAATGCTGAAAACTGACTTTGAAAGGCTAGAAAACATCGTGGTAAAGGGAGAAAATGCTGGTTTGCCAGCATTTTCTCCTTTTTACTATAATGTTTTCAAAAGGCCCTCTTTCCTCTGGGTGTTATAACAACTGATTATTTGGTAAAGGGTTGAATCTAGGCTGGTCCAAATTCAAAACATTTGCAGACGACAAAAAAAAAATATACATGTCATAAATGCTTTCGACTGACTTTGAAGGGTGGAAAACATTGTGGTAAAAGGAGAAAATGCTGGAGCTGGTTGCCAGCATTTTCTCCTTTTACCATAATGTTTTCAAAAGGTCTTCTTTCTTCTGGGTGTTATAACAAGTGATTATTTGGTAAAGGGTTGCTAAACTAGCTATAATGTTAGCCGCGACACAAAGTAGTGCAAGGTACACAAAGGAAATATAATTGAAGGTAAGGAAAAAGTTATTTTCATTTTGTTTAATATAAGGTTCATAGAAGTTGTGTGAACTGTTAGCTAAGAAATACTGTTAATAAAAAAAAATAAAACATTGCTAGAAAAGAGCATAAGATTGTAAGGTATGAAAGTGTTTTTCAGTCATTATTTTAATTTTATCAATGAATTTTTATACAATAAAAACTTTCAAATATGTGTGTTGGTAGCTTTGCGCATTGATAGGTGACAAAGCTATTGTGTTACAAATGGTTTTATGACTGAAAAAAAGTAAGCTTTTGAATTCATTCTTGGAAAAGGAAACATTTTGACTTTATCACACATTTAATTTTGTAGTTAGTTTTGTAGTTTTGTAGTTAAATGTAGTTCCAAGATGATTTTTGTATTTAAAATGGGTAGAAAACATTGTGAGACAAGGGTTCAGCTGGTTGCAATGTTTTTAAAGGGCTTCTTCCACAGGGTCGTTAAAGAACAAATAAGCCCTTTTTAGATACAAAACATCTGAAATGACATAATTGTACTAATTAATACTGAAATATTCATGTAAAAGTTTAAAAGAAAAAATGTGTGTTGGGTACTTATGAAGTGCAATAGAATATGTTTCATAATTTTTGGGCTATATAAATGCCATGTACACTGTATTTGTATTATTTGATAAAGCAATAAATCTTTCCATACCATAGACAACACCAGAAGCTTTTGTGGACAGAGTAGATCAAGATCAGACTGCACAGAACATGCAGTCTGATCTCTGATCTACTCTGTCCACTGCTTTATTCTGCAATTTATTCATTCAGTAATGAAAGAGTTAAAGGGTTTCACTATATTTTACTTGCCATCTGCAAGTGTTTTGAATATTGGACAACATTAGAAATTTTGTCACGAAAAGTCAATAGTTCAGTTATATAATAGAATCAATATGAAGTGGCCCAATGATTAAATTTTAGCCCTTTGCCATACAATTCTGAGGTTTCAATAGCCCTAGAGAAAAAAGCTTTGAAAACCATTTGTGTCTAAATTTTTCTACTTTTCCCATTATGTTTTCAACCCTACCTTTTCAAAGACAAATCTTATTATTCTGTCAAAATGTAAATTTTCTTCTGCCAGTGCTGTCCATTTTGACTGGTCTAAAATTTTGTCATTTTGTAAAGATTTAATAAAAAAAGGTTTGATTTGTGTGTATTGAAAAGCTAGAATTTGTCCTTGATATGGTAGAAAACATTGTGTGAAAAAGGAGAAAACACCTGTTACTAGCATTTAATTCTTTTCCCACAAATTTGTTAGAAGTCTATTACCCCAGGGTTATTTGAACTTGGGATTGTGTGGGTTACACAAATTATGGATGGTTACAGAAATAATCAGGTTAAAAATAATCGGCATTAGTATCTGGTATCAAAACATAGATAACAACCCCTGGAGAACGGAATAAAATGTACATACATTTTAAAGTCTTTACCACATTACAATATGTATTTTAGACTGTTCCAAATTCAAAGCATCTTGCAGACGATAAATTAAATGTGACTCAAATGTTTGGATTTGTTTCTGAAAGGTAAGAAATATTGTGGGAATAGGAAAAAATTTCTGGTTACAAGCATTTTCTTCTTTTCCCAAAATATTGTCAAATTTCTAATTTCCAAGGGTCGTAAAAACTCAAGTTTGTGTGGTATACGAGGGTTGTTTGATATGTAACGTGTATTGTACGATATCTCAAAAGCATTCGACCCAAATAGTGAAATGAACATTACATCCCTTCAAAGTATTCTCCGCGGTTTGAAATACATAATTTCAATCTCTGAATCCATTTCTGAAATGCGTCAAGGTACGCTGATTTAGGTAGACCTCTGAGGCACTGACTGATGGCTGAGCCAAGGGCTTGTCGGGACTTGTAACGACAACCAGATAAGAACTTTTTAAGTTTTGGAAAAAGGAAAAAGTCGCATGGGGCTAGATCTGGAGAGTATGGTGGGTGTGGCAAGACGGTAACCTTCTCCGACTTCAAAAATTGCTTTACAAGCTCAGATGTATGTGATGGAGCATTATCATGAAGTAGACGAACATGCCTAAATCCTGACACAGGGCGTCGTTTAAGATAATATTTCTTGAGCTTTTTTAGTATAACATCTCGGTAATACCGACCTGTAACACTTTTGCCCTTCGGCACCAGAATTTGTACGGCTATACCATCACATGAGAAGAATATGCAATAAAGAACCTTCATTGTGCTTGTGTTCCTTTTGGCAACTACAGGCCTTCTACCGTGTTTAGTTAGACATATTTTGTTTCAAATTTTTCTTACTGGTTCGAAATAGTGAACCCATGTTTTGTCACCAGTAACAATGTTTGCAAATTGTCTTTGATTGAATTTGGGAAACATTTTGAGCAATTGCTTAGCGGTTTGTACTCGTACCCGTTTTTGGTCATCTGTCAATATATGAGGTATCCATCTGGCAGAAATCTTTCGTACTTTCAAAATACGCTTCAAAATGAAATGCACCCGCGATAGCGATATGCCAACAGCGTTGGCAATATCACGAATCATGTATCTGCCATCACTTTCAATTATTTCCCCGACTTTTGAGACATTTGCCTTGCCTGTTAAAGTCACAGGTCGGCCAGATTTTGCTGCATCTTTGACGGACTCTGTGCCAGTCAGAAATTTCTTTCTCCAACTACGAACTGTCTCATAAGATACCTTATCAGACCCATAAACTTCCCCCAATTCAGTAAAAATCTGCATTACCGAATGACCGAGTTTTGTGCGAACTTTTATATAAGCTCTAATTTCTTCAATATTCTTAATCCGTTTCCCAACCATTTTTACAACAGTGGTCAACGACTAGCTCTATTGAAATGACTATAAGTTTAAAACGATGTGGAGCTGAAGGCTCGTGTTTATACCGTTGGAAAGGTATTGAATAGAGCTATTCAAGCGTATCATCATCCACGAAATCGTGCAAAGCGTTATCGCACTGTGGTACAATACACATTACATATCGAACAGCCCTCGTAAAGTGTTAAGTCTATAATAACCCATTTAATACCCCTGTCACACTGGACTCGTTCCCACTATATTCCGAAAATTGTTGCCAATTGTTACATAATGAGTAAATGACCTTGACCCACATATAACTCAATGACCTTCACCCACGTACAATTGAATGACCTTCGGCTCTTATAATTTCAGGCATCAGCCATCATGGAGCAGTTTGACATCAAGATAGAACGACCCAAGCCAAATCCGATCGAAGAAATTTTAGACTTGTTAAAGAAGATTCTAGAGTGTTGTCTGTACTGCGTAACATGCGGTTGTTATCCTGGACCCGAATCCAGCCGACGGTCAAGTTCGTTCAATGGTGATTCTGATTACAACACGGTTTTGATGGACAACGAGAGACAGGCAGTTCAGAATTTACTGCGATACTTAGAAGATGGTAATCAGCATTTTATTCTCTACTACACAGTCCTGAGTTTTAACGACCCTTTGAGGGAGGCTTTTGAAAACATTGTGGGGAAAAGGAGAAAATGCTGGTAACCAGCATTTTCTTCTTTTCCCCACAATTATTTCTAATTCTATCAAGGACAGAAATAAGCTTTCAGTTTGGTTAAGAATTTTAGCGTTTGGTAAAGAGTTAACTCTTTACTGGTCAACAAAACATCATACATTCTTTAGAGTTCTATCCTTTACCTACGTGTTTTCTATCTGAGTAGCCCAGTTTAATTACAACACACACTTCTGTGTTAAATGTGGCTTATGCTTATTTGCATGTACTATATTTTACATATATTAACCATGTTCTGTTTAAAGGGGGTTTAATGCATCTGCAAAAAGTACGGACCCATGGGGTCAGACCTGTTTGCTATGGGTCAATTTTCTGCCTGTCCTAGGACTATTCTACCTCAATATTTAGTCAGTTGTTAGACAAAATGGATTTTATGGATCTATAATTATGTAACAACTTTGAACAAGTATGCATTAAACCCCCTATTCCCAGAGTGCCACTGAAATATACTTGATTTTTATGGTTGTAGTTGAAACATTGAACATGAAGGTAAAAAACATGATAGAATGCAAGTGCATTTAATACTACTTATAGTTTCTATGGTTACCATGGAAATAGTTTGAATATTTAATGAAATAGTGTTTTTTGGGAGATTTGTGGTGCAAGGCTTGTATTGATCTGCACTTGTACAGTGCGATTTACTCTTTACCCTACAATGCCGAGTTTTTGATTGATTGTATGGTGTTTAGCACCATTTTCAACATTATTTCGGTTAAATCGCAGCGGCCAGTGCACCTATCTAAACTTTCCAGGAGTTTCTTTTACCAGTACCCCAAACAATAATTTTTTCAAGCTACTTGCTGCTAAATAAATTCCCACATAGCCAATGTGAAAACAATGGTCAGCGGTAATAAAGGAATGAATTCTGTCACAATGACTATCATCAGTCCTCGGAAAGAAATTGGCCAAGCCAGGGATCAAACCAGCAACCCGCTGATCTCTAGTCCTGTACACTACCGGCTGAGCTATTGGGGTTCGGCTAAGTTTTATGAACCTAAAGAAGAAAACTTTTTAAAACAGTGAGGGTGAAGGAGAAAATGCTAGTCACTCTTTATCACACAATGCTGACTTTGAATGACCCTGAGGAAGGCGCCTTTTCAAGTTTTGAAAACATGGTGGGAAAAGGAGAAATGCTGGTTACCACCATTTTCTCTGTTTTCCATAATGTTTTCTACCCTTTGAGAGACAATTTTGTTTTTAAGTAACAATTGATTTGTTGTCTGCCGGTGCTTTCAATTTGGACAAGTCTAAAATAAAGTTTGTGTTTTAACCCTTTGCCACACAGTCCCAAGTTTGAACAATCCTAAGGAAGAAGGTTTTTGAAAACATTGTGGGAAAAGGAGAAAATGCTGGTTGACCAGCATTTTCTCCATTTCCCACAATGTTTTCTACCCTTTTTCAGACAACTTTTCTTTTTGGAGCTACATAACTTGGACAAGTCTAAACTTTGTTGTTTGGTAAAGAATTAACCCTTTACCAAACAATCCCTGGTTTTCACCACCCTTGGGAAGAGAGCTTTTGAAAGCATTGTTGAGAAAGGCGAAAATACTGGTAACCAGCATTTTCGCCTTTTTCCACTATGTTGTCTACCTTATCAAAGACAAATTTCATGGTTTTAGCCACATTTAAAGTGTCGTCTGCAAATGCATTTAATTTGAATAAGTCAACTTTTTAGCTCACCTGAGCACAATGTGCTCAAAGGGAGCTTTTAGGATCACCCTGTGTCCGTTGTGCGTCGTCCGTCGTCAACAATTCTTTAAACATCTTCTCCTCCTAAACCACTGGGCCAATTTGGACCAAACTTGGCTGGAATGTTCCTTGGGAGGTCCTCTTTAAAAAGTGTTCACAGAATTTGATTCCATCAAAAACTCTGGTTGCCATGGCAACCGAATGGAATTTTCTAAGAAATTCTTTAAAAATGTTCTCCTCTGAAACCGCTGGTCAGATTTTGAAATCATTTCACAGATATGTTCCTTGGGTGACCTTTTTCAAAAATTGTGTGCCAAATTTGGATCCGTCGAGAAACATGGCCGAGGTGGGGGGGGGGGGTTGCACTCATGCGGTGTCAACAATTCTTCAAACATCTCCTCCTCCTAAACTGCTGGGCCAATTTGCACCAAACTTGACTGGAATGTTCCTTGGGAGGTCCTCTTTCAAATCTGTTCACAAAGTTTGATTCCATCAAAAACTCTGGTTGCCATGGCAACCGAATGGAATTTTCTAAGAAATTCTTTAAAAATGTTCTCCTCTGAAACCACTGGTCAGATTTTGAAATAATTTCTCAGAAATGTTCCTTGATTGACCCTTTTAAAAAGGTGTTCGCGAAATTTTGATCCGTCGAAAAACATGGCCGTTGTGTGTGGGGGGGGAGGGGGGGGGGGTCTTTGCACTCGTGCGGTGTCAATAATTCTTTAAAAATCTTCTCCTCTGAAACCGCTGATCAGATTTTGAAATAATTTCACAGAAATGTTCCTTTACTGACTCTTTTAAAAAATGGTTCGTGAAATTTTGATCCGTCGAAAAAGATGGCCATGGTGGGTGGGGGAGGCTCTTTGCACTCATTTGGTGTCAACAATTCTTTAAACATCTTCTCCTCCTAAACCGCTGGGCCAATTTGGACCAAACTGGGCTGGAATGTTCCTTGGGAGGTCCTCTTTCAAATTTGTTCACAAAATTTGATTCCATCAAAAACTCTGGTTGCCATGGCAACCGAATGGAATTTTCTAAGAAATTTTTAGAAATCTTCTCCTCTGAAACCATTGGTCAGATTTTGAAATAACTTCACAGAAATGTTCCTTGATTGACCCTTTTAAAAAGTTGTTCACGAAATTTTGATCCTTCGAAAAACATGGCTGTTGTTTGGAGGGGGGATCTTTGCACTCGTGCGGTGTCATTAATTCTTTAAAAATCTTCTCCTCTGAAACAGCTTGTCAGATTTTGAAATAATTTCACAGAACTGTTCCTTGGGTGACCCTTTTCAAAAACTGTTCGCGAAATTTTGATCCATCGAAAAACATGGCAGTGGTGGGTGGGGGGGCTCTTTGCACTCATTCGGTGTCAACAATTCTTTAAACATCTCCTCCTAAACCGCTGGGCCAGTTTGGACCAAACTTGACTGGAATGTTCCTTGGGAGGTCCTCTTTCAAATTTGTTCACAAAATTTGATTCCATTAAAAACTCTGGTTGCCATGGCAACCAAATGGCATTTTCTAAGAAATTCTTTAAAAATCTTCTCCTCTGAAAACGCTGGTCAGATTTTGAAATAATTTCACAGAAATGTTCCTTTATTGGCCCTTTTAAAAAACTGTTCGTGAAATTTTGATCCGTCAAAAAACATGGCCGTTGTGGGGGGGTGGGGAACTTTGCACTCGTGCAGTGTCAACAATTCTTTAAAAATCTTCTCCTCTGAAACCGCTTGTCAGATTTTGAAACAATTTCACAAAAATGTTCGTTGGGTGACCCTTTTTAAAACTTGTTTGCAAAATTTTGATCCGTCGAAAAACATGGCCGTGGTGGGTAGGGAGGCTCTTTGTTCTCATGCGGTGTCAACAATTCTTTAAACATCTTCTCCTCCTAAACTGCTTGGCCAAATTGGACCAAACTTGGCTGGAATGTTTTTTGGGAGGACCTCTTTAAAAACTGTTCACAGAATTTGATTCCATCAAAAACTCTGGTTGCCATGGCAACCAAATGGAATTTTCTAAGAAATTCTTTAAAAATGTTCTCCTCTGAAACCACTTGTCAGATTTTGAAATTATTTTACTGAAATGTTCCTTGGGTGACCCTTTTCAAAATGTGTTTGCGAAATTTTGATCCAGCGAAAAACATGGCCACGGTCAGGAAACAAGGCTGTGGTGGTGGTGGGGGGGGGGTATTTACACTATACGGGCATGAAGAAATTCTTAAAAATTCTTTTTCTATGAAACCACTGGTCAGATTTTGAAATGATTTCACAGAAATAGATAGAATTTGCGTTTATTTATCGTCGCCACCGGTTGCCCATATGGGCGACGCCCCCTGAAGGCTGTTAGTATTGTTATGGGGGATAGTGCAGATACAGGACGAAACCCATCTTAAGTTACGCCTGGTTCTTTTACGTGCTCGGTGTATAGCACCGTCACACGGGACCTCGGTTTAACGTCTCATCCGAAAGACTGTTAGTAATTTTAGATGGCCAGCCGTGGGGATCGAACCCACACCCTCAAGTGACTCGAAACATCACATTCACGAGTCCTTCGCTCTACCTATTGAGCTATGCGGGCTGGTCAATTTCACAGAAATGATCCTTTGGTGCCAAATTATACCCCTTTTTAGACTTAGAATTTTAACTTACTATCCAGAGCCCAACAGCCAATTGACCAGTAGATAACTCCGCCTACTGCTATAAATTGATAGCTGATAAATCACGTATTATCCAATCAAAATCGATAATCCGCGCGCACTTGTTTCTATGCCTACATCCGGGCGTTTTTCTTAGACAAACAAACCGCAATTCTTTAACTTTCCCTATAGAATATATTGGCGATCTTTTCTTTTTTGAGAGATAAAATACATCTAATGATGACAATGTTGAGGTTTCTGCAACAGTGACATTGTATATTAACTACGACGCACACTTTAAAAATTGGAAGAAGAGTAAAATTAAAGTGAAAATTAGAGAAAATTAAGACTTGAGATTATAAGTATTTCATAGATTCAACAGATCAAAAAGATTCATATTGAATCAAATTTTGAGCTTTAGAGATTTTTATTGTATTTATTAAAATAAATTCAAATTCATGCTATACTTCTGTGAATGTCACTGCATACAAATTATGCCTTTTCCCTAGTATAAATAATGTCATTGGCTCTGTTGGTTTCTCGCCATTTCCCACGTCGTACATATCACAAACCTTATTTACGCGACGTTGGCTGGTCTCAACCTGTGTATCGGCGGTTTAAAATGATGAAGTAAAAGGATCTGGTTCAAACCACTAAAAGAAGTCAATATCATATCAACCAGAAATTATCAAAACCACAGATGTAGCATGTACTTGGGTTCGAATTTGACACGTTTATTTATTGAAAATGATAACAAATTGACCCATATTTCACACCTTTATATTAAAATTCAAAGATTGTCATCAAGTATTTCTCCACATGAAATATGGACTGTGATTAACCCTTTTGACAATTAACACATATTCGTCCAGTTATTTAGTTACTTGATCATGCATTATACTTGCATTCTTATACTTTCACACTTTACACCCTATGTGTGCAAGTATTATGAAAATCGAAGGGCAAGAGTAAAGTAGAACACTGATCATGAAGAATATTTAAACAGAAACAGCAAAACAAATAAATCATTTGGGTAGAAACAATTGGTTAATCAGTAGGTAACATTTGGACCTAAAAAGATATTTGAAGTTAACATAGCTTTCATACGAAAAAAGGAAATGTACATAATATGTACGATCCTCCAGAGGGCTAATTAAATGAAATGAAAAACATTTTCAGGCGGGGAAACACCCTAGAACTGGTATTTTAAGGCCATTTTATTTATTAAATCTACAATTACTAGTCTAAACGTTATCCACGTTGTCTGCAATAGCACCTAAGAAATGCGCTTCGTGCTCTATGGGTTTAATTTCTGATACTCGTTACTTCTATTAATCTAAAACCACTTCTGGTTTTCAAATGGTAATATAATACATTTATAAAATATTTGTATTCGATTTTACTTTTTATAAACTGATTTTTTGATCGAAATGTGGTTTTATAAGGCAGACAATGTATATGGTGATGTACATATATATAGTGTGTCTACTATGTTGCTTACGAAATAATGTCTAAGGGGCGGGGTCACGCGATAGGGGCGGAGCGTCGACTCGCTTGTCTACTGGTCAATTGTTGGCACCCACATGCAGTGCTTTTACTCTTTTTATTGAAGTTATTGAAGAAAAAGATTTGGAATAACAAAAAAAAAAAATTGGCTATGGTCCTCTCAAATATTCAGGTGAGCGATCCAGGGCCATCTTGGCCCTCTTGTTTTTGTGTGGTTAACGGTTAAACACTCTCAAGTGAACTTCTTATCACACAATCACAATTTTAAACGACCCTTAGAAAGAAAGCTCTTGGAAATAATTTTGGAAAAAAAGAAAATGTTAGTAACCATCTTTTTCTCCCTTGCCCACAATGTTTTCTATCCTATTGAAGGCAAAAATTATCATTTTAGCTGCATTCAATTTGTCGTCTGCAAATGCTTTGAAATAAGTATAATTCAAACTCTTGTCATTTGGTTAAAGAGTTTACTATTTATTTCCTGTTACAGAGCAGACCAAGAATCCAGTTTTAGACGAAAACCATGTACGAGCTTTAAGTATTCTTACCTACTCAGAAAATACAGATTTACAGAGATCCGCGGCTCTGTGCTACTCAGAAATCAGCGAAAAAAGTAAGTTTTATGTTTTCAGGTTTCTACTTAATGCTGACTAAACCCTATACCACAGAACCAGGGGTTTTACCAACCCTGAGGAAAGGGCCTTTTGAAAACATTATGGGGAACAAAGAAAATGCTGGTAACCAGCATTTTCTTTGTACCCCACAAAGTTTTCGGCTCTATGAAAGAAAAATTTTGTCATTTGAGCCACTGTGAAATTGTCGTCTGCAAATGATTTCAATTTGAATAGGTCTAAAATTTTGCTGTTTGGTAAAGGGTTAACCCTTTACCACACAATCCCAGGTTTTAACAACCCTGAGGCAAGAGCCTTTTGAAAACATTGTGGGAAACAAAGAAAATGTTGGTAACCAGCATTTTCTTCTTTTCCCACATTGTTTTTGTACCATGTAAAAGACAAATCAACCTTTTATTCCTTTTCTAATTTGTCATTCTGCTTTAGGCTTTTGATTTGGACAAGTCTAAACATTTGTGATATGGTAAAGATTTAACTCTTTCCAAACGATAAAATTTTGGACTCGACCTAATTCAAAGCATTTGCACACGACAATTTAAATGTGGCTGGAATTATGCTTTTTGGCTTTGAAAGTGTAGAAAACAATGTGGGAAAAGGAGAAAAGGCTTGTTACCAGCAAGTACTTCTTTTCTTACAATGTTTTCAAAAGTCTTCACTATCAGAGTCATTAAAACTCGGGATTGTATAGTAAAGGGTTAAATGATACATGAAACCTGACTCTGTCTGGTACAGAATTAAACCCGATAGTACAAACTTTTAATGGCAAAGCCCTACTTATATAGTAATAAAGTTGAACAAAGGAGTTTGCATAATACTGTAATCTGTAATGAAAGCATGAACATACCTTATATTGTTAGCATGGCTGTTTTCAAAGAAAATCTCGAGGTATTTGTCATAGCCCCTGCCGTCGGCTGTGTCTGCGTTTTGACTTGAGTCATCATGGTGGTGAAAAAGCTTTGACGATGTATATCATCTCTTTCGTAATTGAGGATATTTACTTCAAACTTGGACTAGTTGTTAGTCCAAAGGGGGACCCGTACCAGTAAGGCAGGTAACCATGAAATATATGTCCCTTTTTTGACCTAGAATTTGAAATTTTATGATATCTCTGTCATTACTGAAGATATTTACTTCAAACTTAGACTAGTTGTTAACTATCAAAAATGGAGCCATACCAGTAAGGTAGGTAACCTGAAAGATATTTTTATACACAGTTATGCCCCTTTTTTGACTTACAATTTGTCACGCAAAAACTTTGACATTTCATGACATCTCTGTCATCATTGAAGATATTTAATTCAAACTCGGACTAGTTGTTAACTATAAAAAAGGGAACCCATACCAGTAAGGTAGGTAACCATAAATTTCTTTACACAGTTATGTCCCCTTTTTGACTTACAATTTGTCATGCAAGAACTTCGACATTTTATGATGTCTCTTCCATTACTGAGGTTATTTACTTCAAACCTGGACTAGTGTCAACTATCAAAAGGGGAACCCATACAACATGGGCAGATAACCAAAATAATTTTGACACAGTTATGCCCCCTTTTCAGTTTAGAATTTTCACTGAAAATCAATCTGTTTCTAGGGTCATGCATGGCTCAGTGTTAAAGTGTAGAAGTTGTTACCTGGAGGCTCTAGGTTCGAGCCTCACTAGATCCTCTGGGTTTTTCTTGGGAGTGGCCTTGCGCAAGACACTTCAGAGTCCTAACCTAGTACTGGTGAAATGCAGGATATACATGAATTTGTGAGCTTTCGATGTAATATGTCTGAAATAATATTGAAAACACCATTCAATCTTAACCCTTTTCCTGCTAAATAACTAACATGAAAGTTTCAAGTCGATAGTAAAAATATATCCTTATCGGACAGTGCAGATCCAAGATCAGACTGCATATTCTGTGCAGTCTGATCTTGATCTACATTGTCCGCAAAAGGTCAGTGAGTCACGCTTAGCAGCCTAAAGGTTAAAGGAAGTGCAGCTGAGCGTTTGCACCAGCATGCAGTGCTCTTGTTTCCATTTACAGTGAAAGTTCCAATAACCACTCCGATAGCCACACCACTTGTTGCACTGTTAGGGTCAGAAGATGATGAAGTGAAAAAAGCGGCTACTCTAGCCATCAGCAATTTTGCTCTAAATGGACCAGGTAGGCTTAAGTTTCCACCCTCACTCTTTTGCAAGCAGCCTAGCCTCGGTAGCTTTGTTGGTAGTGTACAAGACTTGAGAACAAGGGGTCACTGGTTCGATCTCGGGCTCGACCAATTTCATTCAAAGGATTGTTGATAGTCATTGTGACAGGATTCATTCCTCTCTCATTGCTGATCATTGTTTCCACGATGATTATTATGGAAAGTAGCCAGTAGCTTGGCAAGAACATCATGCTAAGTACTGGTAAAAGAGACCCCAGGAAAGCATGGAAAGGTGCACTGGCTGCCACGAAGTAACTGAAATAATGTTGAAAAAGGTATTAAACACCATACAATCAATCTGTAATGTGACTTCCGTGCAGATTCATCACAAAAAGATATTTTTTTTTTAAAAAATCAACGTTGGATTAAACTAATTTAAGAGATGCTGGCAAAAAAATAGATGTAATCCTGTATTCTGAGGCTGATGTTGTTACAATCTGATTTGTCTTGGAAAGAAAAAAACATAGTGCGCAAAGGAGAAAATGCTGGTTACCGGCATTTTCTCCTTTTCCCCACTATGTTTTCAAAAGGCTTCTTCTGAAGAGTGGTTGAAATCCAGGATTGTTTACCAAGCCCCAGTAGCTCAGTCGGTTTCATGCAGGACTTAAACACGGATCGTGGGTTCGATCCCTGGCTCAGCCAATTTCTTTCCGAGGACTGATGAGAGTCATTGTGACAAAATTCATTGAATTAATGTTGTGTTAAAAACCGCATTAAACACCATACACTCAATCTGTAATGTGACTTCCGCGCAGAATCATCACAAAAAGATATTTTTTTTTTTAAAAATCAACGTTGGATTAAACTAATTTAAGAGATGCTGGCAAAAAAATAGATGTAATCCTGTATTCTGAGGCTGATGTTGTTACAATGTAATTTGATTATGCAATTTTGGCGTCTTTTATATGCATGAAATTCACTTTGGATAAAAATACATTTGCCCTGTGGATATAGCCTTTTACACTGAAAGTAGAAGGATTTTGTTGAAATGAGGTACACTGTTAAGTGAGATAGAAAATCTGCTATTGACAGCCTAATTTACATATCAAGGGAACTTGAGTCCTCAAATAAAATTTCCATAAAAACCTGCTTTCTTGTAGAACGAGGACAAACTTTTGGTAACTTTCTCCCAAACAATTCTGAGTTTTAATGAAATGGCAGAAATATTGTGGGAAAAGGAGAAAATGCTGGTAACCAGCATTTTCTCCTTTTCCCACAATTATTTCTACACTTTCAAAGAGAGATTTAACTAGTTGAGCTATGTTTTGTTTCTTGTTCTCTGTTAAAGACAGCTCAATTTACAAATCAGAGGAAAGAGTCTTTGAAATAAAATTTCCATAAAAATCTGCTTTCTTAAAAAATGAAGACAAAACTTTGTGAATAATCCTTTACTTAACGAATCTGAGTTTTAACCATATGACGGACAAGGGTGTTGAAAGCATCCTGTGAATTAGAGAAAATACTAGTATCAAGCATTTAAATTGCTGGTAACCAGCATTTTCTCCTTTTCCCACAATTGTTTTTTACCTTTCAAAGAGAGATTCTGTTATTCTGTTATTTGAGCCATATTTCATGTCTTGTTATCTGTTGTAGACAGTCCAATTTGCATATTAAGGGAAACTTGAGTCTTCTAATAAATTCTCCATAAAAACCCTATTTTCTACAAAGTGAATCCAGAATCTTGTGAAAAATCCTTTTGGATTGTGGGTTTTGACATAATGGCAAATAAGGGTTTTGAAAACAATTGTGGGAAAAGGAGAAAATGCTGGTAATCAGCATTGTCTCCTTTTCCCACAATTGTTTCCTACCCTTTTAAAGACAGATTTTATTATTGAGCCTTGTTTCATTTTTTGTTATCTGTTACCAGTCCAATTTACATATCGATGGAAACTGGATGGTGGAATAAAATTTCCATAAAAATCTGCTTTCTTACAAAACAAAGACAAATTTTTGTGAATAATCCTTCACCAAATGATTTCGAGTTTTAAAGACATGGCAGAGAAGGGTTTTGAAGGCATTGTGGGAAAAGGAGAAAATTCCGGTAACCAACATTTTTTCCTTTTTACACAATGTTTTCTACATTTTGAAAGACAAATTTGATGTTTTGAGAATTTAACCCTTATCCTGCTAAATAACTTGAAACTTTCAAGTCGCTGGTAAAAAACCTCAAATGTTGCTATTTCAAAGTTATTTTTTTTTGGGAAAATATATCCTTATCGGACAGTGTAGATCCAAGATCAGACTGCACATTCTGTGCAGTCTGATCTTGATCTACACTGTCCGCAAAAAGTCAGCCAGTTGCGCTTAGCAGGATAAGATTTAAAGATTTTTATTCTACAAATGCTTTTAATTCAGACAAGTCGAAAATTTTCTCATGGGGTAAAGACTTAACTCTTGTAGGGCTTAGTAAACAATAGGATAGGGTAGAAAACATTGCGGGAAAAGGAGAAAATGCCGGTTACCAGCTTTTCTCCTTTTCTCACTATGTTTTCAAAAGGCTTTTTTCTCAGGATTGTTAAAACTCGGGATTTGGTTACCAACATTTTCTCCTTTTCCCACTATGTTTTCAAAAGGCTTTTGTATCAGGGCTGTTAAAACTCATGATTATGTCGTATAGGGTTTTAAGTTTCCTGTGAGGGTTTTGGTATAAAGAAGCCAGTATAAGCTTACTTTATTGAGCAATTATTGATCAGCTCCGAGACTCTGACCTATTTTTTTAGTAACTCTCAGGAATTTGTGTTTTTTTCTCTGCAACAGTTCTGAGAAGTGATCTGTACATCAAAGTACATACATGAATTACATACAAGAGCCCGGCCAGGCTGGCTGGCTCAGTGGTTAGCATATCTAACTTGTGACCTGGAGGTTGCGGGTTTGATACCTGGTTGTGGGGAACTTTCTTTTCAGTGATTTTTTCACCTCTCACCTCTGATGCATGTGAGAAGAGTAGTCAGTGGCTTTGGAAAGAAAGTTTTGTCAGTACTGATGTGAGAAAGCCAGGAAACACATGGGTGCATCACTGACTGCCATGATATGACCTAAGCTGTCAAAATGGCGTTAAACTCCAATAAAAATACAAACAAATACAAGAGCCTGGTAGCTCAGATTTTCAGGGCTAGGAACACAGGTGTCATGAGTTTGAACCCAAGTTGTGCTTCATACCTCAGGGTAATTCGTAATTTGAAGGAAAAATAATAAAGAAATAAAAAAGATCTATACTTACTAGTCGACAGCAGCTGAGCTGGTAGCTCCTCCAGTAACTTGCAGGGCTAGGAACCCAGATGTCGTGAATTTGAATCTCAATAGAGCTTAATGCTTTGGGGTAATTCTTAATTGAGCAAAAATTGAGAGGTAACAAAAATAAGAAGATCTTTACTTACTAGTAGACTGCAGCTGAGCCTGTTAGTTCCTCTAGTAACTTGCAGGGCTATGGACCTAGATGTCATGAGTTTGAATCTTAGTAGAGTTTCCTGCTATGGGGTAATTCTTAATTTAGGGAAAATTAGTGAGGGAACAAAAAAAAATCTATACTTACTAGTAAGCAGCAGCTGAGCCTGGTAGCTTCTTGCAGGGCTAGGAACCTAGATGTGATGAGTTTGAACCAAAGTTGTGCTTCATGCCTCAGGGTAATTCATAATATGAGGGAAAATTAATGAAGAAATAAAAAAAAGATCTATACTTACTAGTCGACAGCAGCTGAGCCTGTTAGTTCCTCTAGTAACTTGCAGGGCTAGGAACCTAGATGTCATGAGTTTGAACCTCGGTAGAGTGTCATCCTTTGGGGAAATTTGTATTTGTGATTGGGGAAATGTGTGAAAATTAGTGAAGTGATAAAAAAGATCTATACTGACTATTCAAAAGCAGCTGAGCCTGGTAGCTCCTTCAGTAACTTGCAGGGCTAGGAACCCAGATGTCATGAGTTCATATCTTACTAGTGCTTCATGATTTGGCAAATTTGTAACTGAGCAAAAATTATTCAAGACAAATAGATCTATACTGACTAGTTGGCAACAGCTGAGCCTGTTAGTTCCTGTAGTAACTTGCAGGGCTAGGAAACCAAATGTCAGGAGTTTGAACCACAGCAGAGCTATGTGCTTCAGGGTAATTTGTAATTAGAGCGAAAATTAGTGAAGCAATAAAAAAAAAAGATCTATACTGATAGAAAGATGCATTTGAAATGAGACTAGCTGCAGGCCAAAGTTTGCATATTTTGTGTTTACCCTTTACCAGGCGATAAAAATTTAGACTTGACCAAACTGAAAGCATTTGCAGAGAATAATTTATATGTGATTCAAGCGATGAAAATTGTCTTTGATAGGGTAGTAAACATTGTGAGAAAAGGAGAAAATGCTGGTTACCAGCATAGAAGACATTGTGAGAAAAGGAGAAAATGCTGGTTACCAGCATTTTCTTCTTTTTTCACAATGTCTTCAAATGGCTTTTTTTTTTCGGGGTTGATAAAAGTCTGGATTGTGTGGTAAAGGGTTACAATATATTTCATGTGCCTAACCCTTAACCAGACAACAAAAATTTTCACCTCTTCAAAAGGAAAGCATTTGGAGACATCACAATGAAAGCTGCTCAGATGATAGAAGTTTTCTATGGAAGGGTCGAAATTGTGGGAAAAGGAGAAAATGCTGGTTACCAGCACATTCTCCTTTTCCAACTTTGTTTTCCAAAGCAATCCTTTTTCAAAGCCAACTTTGCCGGTAATGTTTCCCAGAGCCATCTTTCTCAATGAGCGTAGGACTCGTGATCATGAGGGTGTGGGTTCGATTCCCACGGCTGGCCATATAAAATTACTAATTGTCTTTCGGATAAGACGTTAAACCGAGGTCCCGTGTGACGGTGCTATACACCGACCACGTTAAAGAACTTGGTGTAACTTAGGATGGGTTTCGTCCTGTATCTGCACTATCCCTCGTAACAATACTAACAGCCTTCAGGGGGCGTCGCCCATATGGGCAACCGGTGGCGACGATAAATAAACGCAAATTCAATCAGTCAATTGCAATGGTCGTGGAAACTTGGGATTTTTTGGTAAAGGGTTAAAGTTAATTAATTTGTAAGATTTCAGGATTTCTCAAAAAAAAAAACTTTTTTAGACATAAATATACATTAAGAAATGAGCCACATTCTGGCAAAATGGGGGTTTAACCCTTTACCACACAATCCCGACTTTTAACAACCCTGAGATAGAAGCCTTTAGGAAACATTGTAGGAAAAGGAGAAAATGCTGGTAACCAGCATTTTCTCCTTTTCCCACAATGTTTTCTACCCTTCTCGAAACAATTTTCAATTTTTGAGCCATATTTATTTTGTCATCTGCAAATGCTTTCAATTTGGACCAGTTTAAAATTTTGTCGTTTGGTAAAGAGTTAAAGTATCTTCATGATGCTTTATACCAAACAAATCATTACATAAATATAGGCTGAGCCCTGTGGCTCAGTCGGTAGCCTACAGGACTTGAGAACATGGGGTTGATGGTTCAATCCGCGGCTGGGCCAATTTCTTTCCGAGGATCGATGACAGTCATTGCGACAGGATTCATTCCTGTCTCACCGCTATCATTGTTTCTACGATGGTTATGTGGGAAAGCAGCCAGTGGCTTGGAAGAATATTGTGTGGAGTATTGGTAAAAGAAAAACTCCAGGAAAGCACAGATAGGTGCACTGGCCACCGCGATATAACTGAAATCATGTTGAAAATGGTGTTAAACACCATACAATCAATCAATCAGTCAACATAATTATGGATCCATAAAATCCTTTTTGTTTGACAACTGACCAAATCATGACGTAAAATGGTCCTTTGACTTGCGGAAAATTGACCTATAGCAAAAAGTTTCAACACACTGGTCAGCCTGCACGGCTTTTGTAGGCTGTCCTAGATCAATACTTATTGCAGATGCATTGAACCCCCTTTTCACAGAGCATGGCACAAATATAATGGCCTTTGGATAAGTCATTTTAGCTTTTCATAATCATCCCATGACCTTGTGAACTCTCGGAATGGTTATAAAACATATTGATGACAGACTGGGTCCTTACACAATGCAAAATATGTTACAGTCCATGTTTTAGATGACAAAGACAGCTTCAGTATAAACCCTTTTTGCACTGAGCCAAGATTTAACTCTTTCCATACCATAGATGCCACCACAGGCTTTTGTGGACAGTGTAGATCAAGATCAGACTGCACAGAATGTGCAGTCTGATCTCTGATCTACACTGTCCACTGAACTGATTATGACTAAACTGTCTCTTGAGCTTGCACACAGAAAATGTATTTTTAGCCTGTGAGAAAATGCAATTTAATTATTCAGTAGTTAAAGAGTTAATGGCTTATGCTGAAAGTGTAGATCAAGATCAGACTGCACGTTCTGTGCTGTCTGATCTTGGATCTAAACTGTTGGCTTCTGTCAGATGTTTTGAACTTGTAGCACAGTATTTTCATATTTAACACTTAACAAGAATGTCCATTTGAATTATTTAGGACTACATGAGTTAACCTTGTATGAAACAATCTTGAGAATTCATGACTGTGAAAGAAGGCTTTAAAAAAGCATTGTGGGTAAAGGAGAAAATGCTGGTAACCAGCATTTTCTCCTTTACCCAACCATGTATTCTACCCTTTCAAAGCAGAGTCCAACAATTTCAACTCGATTTAAGCAATAACCCTTTACCAAACAGTCACGACTTTTCACGAACTTAGGAAGAAGGCTTTTGAAAACATTGTGGGTAAAGGAAAAAATGCTGGTAACCAGCATTTTCTCCTTTACCCACAATGTTTTCCACCCTTTCAAAGCCAAATCCTTATTTGCCAATTTGTTGTCTGCAATTGCAATGGATTTGGACACATGTTTCAGAAAGCATTAGCCCTTTACTCAACAATCACGACTTTTAATGAAGTTTGGGGGAAGGCTTTTAACGACATTGTGGGAAAAGGAGAAAGTGCTGGTAACCAGCATTTTCTCCTTTTCCCCACAATGTTTTTTACCCTTTGAAAGCCAATGCTGCTACAAATGCCTAAGCTTTCGACATGTCCAATTTTTTGTTGCTGGGAAAAGGGTCATACTTTGTATGCTGCATAGAATATATATTCTGAAAGTCTACAAATATAATAATAAAACCAGAACATTGCAATATCAAGGATTATATTTACCTGAATATTTCACAAAAACAGCAGACAGGGTAGATCAAAGATCAGACTGCACATTCTGTGCAGTCTGATCTTGATATACACTGTCTGCAAAAAGAATGTAGGGTTGTTTTCCACTGCCTAAGTGTTGATGGAACTTGGTATTTTTCTGCAACAGATGTTTCCGCTGTTAATTCTTTGTCATACAATAATTCCTTTGTGTAAGATATGTTTCGAAACAAACCCTCACACTCTTGTGTGATATTTCTAATTCATCAATGAGTCATTCCTTGTAATGAAGGTTTTGCGTCTTGTAGGGGAACTATTTTCGAAAACATAGCAATAACAGGAGAAATTGCTTATAGCAAAAAGTTTTACCTTTGTCTCAACATAAACTCTTTACCAGAAAACAAAATTATAGACTTGTCCAAATCCAAAGCATTTGCGGAGGAAAATGAAAAAAAAAAGTGGTTCAGATAGTTGAAAATGTCCCTAACTCTTTACCACACAATCCCGACTTTTAACGATCTTGAGGAAGAAGCCTTTTGAAAACATTGAGAGAAAAGGAGAAAATGCTGGTAACCAGCATTTTCTCCTTTTCCCACAATGTTTTCTATCCTATCAAACATAGACATCATTATTTGGACTACATTTAATTTGTCGTCTGCAAATGCTTTCAATTTTGACAAGTCTTCATTTTTGTCATTTGGTAAGGAGTTAAAGGGGTAGAAAGTATTGTTTAAAAACGAGAAACTGTTGGCTACCGCATTTTCTCAGTCTCTCACTATGTTTTCAAAACCTTCATCCGTCTAGGTTGTTAACTCTTTACCAGATGACAAAACTTTGGTTGATTGATTGTATGGTGTTAAATGCCGTTTTCAACATTATTTCAGTTATATCGCGGCGGCCATTGCACCTATCCATGCTTTCCTGGAGTCTCTTTTTTACCAGTACTCTGCACAAATTGCTATCCAAACCTCTGGGTGCTTTCCCACATAACCATGGTCAGCCGTGGGAGAGGAATGAATCCTGTCGCAATGACTATCATCAATCCTCGGAAAGAAACTGGCCAAGCCAGGGATCGAACCCACAACACCCTGTTCTCAAGTCCTACACGCTACCGACTGAGCTACCGGGGCTGGGCAGGATGATTTCTAGTCTTTCACAGAGGAATCCTATCATAGATTTATGTCAATTTTGATATATCATTCATCTTGTGCTGTCAGTTTTGACATCTTGTTTAATCCTTTTCCCATGATGTTTACAAAGGCCTTCTTCTTTAGTGGTCATTGAAACTTGGCATTGTGTGTTGACATCTTTACCACACAACAAAATTTAAGAATTTTAGACTTTCAGGGTTTTAGACTTTAAGAATTTGTAGACGACAAGTTAGGCTGGTTAAAAAAATAATCTGATTTGTCTTGGAAAGGAAAAAAACATAGTGTGCAAAGGAGAAAATGCTGGTTACCAGCATTTTCTCCTTTTCCCCCACTGTGTTTTCAAAAGGCTTCTTCTGAAGAGTGGTTGAAATCCAGGATTGTTTGCCAAGCCCCAGTAGCTCAGTCGGTTTCGTGCAGGACTTAAACACGGGATCGTGGGTTCGATCCCTGGCTTAGCCAATTTCTTTTCGAGGACTGATGAGAGTCATTGTGACAAAATTCATTCCTCTCCCACCACTGAACATTGTTTCGACGATGGTTATGTGGGAAAGCCGCTTGTGGCTTGGAAAGAAAATTTTGCGGAGTACAGGTAAAAGAGACTCCAGGAAAGCATGGATAGGTGCACTGGCTGCCGCGATATAACTGAATTGTGTTAAAAACCGCATTAAACACCATACAATGCATCAATCAACCAAGATTGTTTGGTAAAGGGTTAGCCTGGCATTCAGGCCCTGCATTTAAGTCATTCTAATAAACAAGGTACACAACTACAGGAAACTCACAGAAATATATGTTGTTATTTGCCCTTCTTCTGAAATACAGGTTTAAAATCAGACATTCAGAACATTGAGAACACAGAGTATTTGTTTTGCAGTTTTACTTGATGATTTTGTTTTTATGAAAATGCTCTATTTAACGGACTGATACCAGTCTAGTAAAGGGTCAATATAGCAGGAGAAAGGTCCAACAAAACAGCTGAATCACATTTTTACTTAATTATTCACTTCATTGAATTATTGACTTTTGCTTCCAACCTTTCTAGTTATCTATTTAAACCCTTAGCCCTTTACCAAATAATGATGAAAACTTTGTGGGAAAATGAGCTAATGCCAGTAACCAGCATTCTCTCCTTTTCCCCACAAAGGTTTGTACCCTTTCATAGACAAATAGCGTCATTTGAGTAAGATTTAAATTGATGCAGGGAATTCTTTCAAATTGGACAAGTCTAAAATTTTGTTGTGTGGTAAAGAGTATAACCCTTAGCCCTATACTAAATGGCCTGCAACACAGAAAAAGGGGCATTCGGACATTTGCATAAAGTGTCGTCTCGGATTAGCCAGGGCAGTCCGTGCAGGCTAATCTGAAACGACACTTTCCGTTTTTATGTAATTTTCTGTTTTGAGAAAGTCTACTGTAGCACAAAATCTAGTGTAGTCGTAAAGTGCCGTCTCGGATTAGCCTGCGCGGACTGCGCAGGCTGATCTGAGACGACACTTTACGCAAATGTCTGAATGCCCTTTTTCGCATGTTGCAAGCCAAATAATCCCAGATTTTAGGACCCAATGTGAGATAGCTTTCGAAAACAGTGTGGGAAAAGAAGTAAATGCTGGTTACCAACATTTCTCCTTTTTCTTCAGTGTTTTCAAAGGCCTTCTTCCTCAAGGTTGTTATAACTAGGGATTGCTTGGTAAAGGTTAATGATTGATTGATTGATTGTAAGGTGTTTAACGCCGTTTTTAACATTATTTCAGTTATATCACGGCGGCCAGTGCACCTATCCATGCGTTCCTGGAGTCTCTTTTACCATTACTTCACACAAATTTCTCTCCAAGCCACTGGCTGCTTTCCCACATAATCATCATCAAAACAATGGTCAGCGGTGGGAGAGGAATGAATCCTGTTGCACTGACTATCATCAATCCTCGGAAAGAAATTGGCCTAGCCAGGGGTCATGGCCAGGGATCGAACCCTGGATCCTGTGTTCTCAAGTCCTGCACGCTACCGACTGAGCTACCGGGGCTTGGCTGGTAAAGGTTAAAGACCTGAATGAATTATTATTCTATTTTTACATACAGTATCTCCTTATGTTGTTGAGCCCCGGTAGTTCAGTCGGTAGCATGCAGGACTGAAGAACAGGGGATCGTGGGTTCGATCTCTGGCTCGGCCAGTTTCTTTCTGAGGATAGATGGTACTCATTGCGACAGGATTCATTCGTCTTTCACCACTGACCATTGCTTTGACAATGGTTATGTGGGAAAGCAGCCAGTGGCTTGGAAAGAAAATTGTGTGGAGTACTGGTAAAAGAGACTTGAGGAAAGCATGGATGGGTGCACTGGCCACCATGATATAACTGAAATAACGTTGAAATGGCATTAAATACCATACAGCCAGCCATGCAAGAGTTCTCCTTCTGCCAAAACAGAAGAAAAGCTTTCTGCAGTTAGGTTTACCCTTTACCACACAATCCCAACTTTTTAAGACCCTGAAAGAAAAGGCTTTTGAAGACATTGAGGGAAAAGGAGAAAATGCTGCTAACTAGCATTTTCTCCTTTTCTCACAATATCTTCTACCCTATTAAAGACAAAAATCATTCAACATTCAATTTGTTGTCTACAAATTATTTCCATTTGGTCCGTTCCAAAATTTCATCATATGACAAAGAGTAAAGGGTTTGGTAACAAAGAAACATCAGTATTGTTCACATCAAGGAGTTATTGACTTTTTTGTTGTTTCTGTGCCCAGGTGAGGTAAATTGGTTACCTATTTCTTGGAAAGGTGAAAAAGTCTATAAACAATAGCATTATTGACTTTGCCATTCCTGGAAATAACTCTCTGTTGATTTACTTTTTGTGATCACAACCTGTAGCTGAGCCCAGGTAGCTCAGTTGGTAGCATACAGGACTCAAGAACAGGGGGTCACTTGTTTGATCCACGGCTTGGCCAATTTCTTTCCCAAGATTGATGATAGTCATTGCGACAGGATTTATTCCTCTCTCACCGCTGACCATTGTTTTGACAACGGATATGTGGAAAAGCAGCCAGTGGCTGGGAAAGAATATTGTGCAGAGTACTGGTAAAAGAAATTCCAGGAAAGCATGGATAGGTGCACTCGCCACAGTGATATAACTGAAATAATATTGAAAACAGTGTTAAACACCATACAATCATCAATCAATCACAAAATCTATCTCTTGGAAAGGTCAATACATAACTTGCTAAATAATTCAAATGAAACATTCCAGCCGATAGTAAAAACAGAAATATTACTATTTCAGAGTTATTTCTGGGGAAAAAAATATTCCTTATTGGACAGTGTAGATCTTGATATACAATGTCTACAAATAGGCCTTGAGTCGGGCTTAGTAGCCCGAGGGTTATAACTCTAATGTGATAAGCCAGGTAGCACAGTCTGTAGCATACAGGACTTTAGTCCAGGGTCTCTGGTTGGAATCCTCAGCTAGGCAGATATCTTTCTGAGGATTGATATTAGTTGTAGCAATTGGATTCATTCCTCTCTCACCACGTGGAATCCCCAGTAGCTCAGTCGGTAGTGTACAGGACTTGAGAACAGAGGATCGCTGGTACGATTCCTAGCTTGGCCAGTTAAAATCTTTCTGAGGACTGATGAGAGTCATAGCAACAAGGTTCATTCCTCTCTCACCGCAGGTCATTATTTTGACAATGGTTATGTGGGAAAGCAGCCAGTTAAAACTCTGCACTGTGGTATAGGGTTAACTCTTTACAAAACAAGAAAAATTAAGACATGACCAAATTGGACCCACTTGCAGATGACAAAATAAATAGAACTGAAATATTGATTTGAGTGTCTGATAGGGTAGAAAACAATGTGGGAAAAGGAGAAAATGCTGGTTACCAGCATTTTCTTCTTTTTCCACAATGTTTTCCAAAGCCTTCTTCAGGGTTGTTAAAACTTTACATAGTGTGGTAAAGGGTTAAGCCTTGCCAGATAAAATATTTTTCATTGCAAAACTGTAGCATATTGAGTTTTATAAATTTTTTTCCTGTTTACTTTCAGAAATCAACAAGGTGATCCTGGTAGACTGCGGTGTACTTAGATTGCTAGTCCCCTTATTATACAGTGACGTCGTAGAAATCCAATGTAATGCTTCAGGGTGTATCACAGCTTTGGCCACCACAGGTTGGTACACAGTATAATAGTTTTTATCATAAACCAGTAAATCTTTCCGTCTCAAATACATGGCTGGCAAACGGATAAAATAACACACACACAACAGGAAATAAATCCATATCTACACACTGTCAAATACGATTCAAATTCGGTATGATGGCGTATCTTGTGATGAAATATGCATGCATCATTTGCGATTTGATTCATCAAATTCTCGTTTTGACCTGTATGAGTCCAGTACATTTCAAGTCCGTTTCTGTAGAAAAATTATTTTGCTTTCAATGCAAATTATGGCTAAAATGGATTTATTTTATGCAATAATAGCTTTAATTCACATCAAAATGTTTTAGTGCCTGAGTACTTTGCCCAAGGTAGTGAAACCATGGGCCTGTGGGAATGTTTACAACCTCAAAAAACCTAAATTAGCCCTATATTGTTGCCAGTCTAAAAGAGTTATCCCTCTTTGAGCATATATTGTACAAAAATGAACAAGTAGACTGAGAAAGCGAGGTCTTGTCGGAATCTACACCGTTCCCGTAACAGTCAGTAGCAAACTTTCTGCATGTCAAAGGAAGTTTGTACTGCCAGATCCAGTCGATTGTTAGACTAAATAGATTTTATGGATCCAATTATGTGATGACTTGCTTGATATAATGCATTACCGAGATGCCCCCTTTTACCAGAGCTTGGCTCAATTATGATACGGCCTACAACACGCGAAAAGGGGCATTCAGACATTTGCGTAAAGTGTCATCTCGGATCAGCGTACGCAGTCCGCACAGGCTAATCCGAAACGACACTTTCCGTTTTCATGTAATTTTCTGTTTTGTGCAAGTCTACTGAAGAACAAAATCTAACGTAGTCGTAAAGTGCCGTCTTGGATTAGCCTGCGCGGACTGCGCAGGTTGATCCGAGACGACACTTTATGCAAATGTCCGATTGCCCCTTTTCACGTGTTGCAAGCCATATGCCTTTTCAAAATTTTCCATTTACAGAAGAATCCAAAAGATTTATTGCAGATGAAAATGCTATAGCAGCATTGCTACTTCTAGTCCAGAAAAACGACGCCCGAGTGCAGAGAAATGCTGCTGGGGCTCTTTTGAATCTAACACATATACGTAAGCCTCTATTACAGTTTACAGTTAAATTTTTCCCATATAAGGCAATTTTAGACCCATCCATTTTGATTAAATTTGTCAACTTAAATGTTGCCTTTAAGCAAAGGAATTTGTCTTATAATGGTAGAAAACATTGTGGGAAAAGGAGAAAATGCTGGTTAGCAGTTAGATGCGTTTAGTGCAAGATACAGGAAGAAACACTTCCTAAGATTCTGACTGGTTCTTTAACATGCTTGATGTTTAGGGGTCATATGTGTAATGTCTCATCCTCTGTTTTTCATCTGAAAAGGGAGATAATTCTAGCTTTACTAACCAGCACTTCCCAACTGATAATCTTTCTTTCAGAGTCCAACAGGAATGACCTGGTAAATGACGGAGCCATTCCAATTCTGATTCAAACACTGCAGACTAATGACCAAGATGTGCAATATTACTGTACTGCGGCCCTTAGCAACCTGGCCATCAACGAAAAACACCGAGCCATGATGGTTGCCGTGGGTTGTCATGACATCATTGAACAGTTGATTCGGCTTCTTATGTCACGATCTGAAAGGGTGAGATACAAATATAAAAATATTTAGAGATTTCTTGAGATTTCAATCTTTTAATTATTGCTTTACCCTTGCATTAAATAAGCCCATGTTGCAACAGCCTTGAAGAAGAAGGAATTCGAAGACATGGTGGGAAAAAGAGAAACTGGGAGTAACCAGCATTTTCTCCTTTTCCCACAATGTTTTCTATTGTTTATTTCTTGAATTCAATTGTTAGAGCCATGTCTAATTTGTTGTATGGAGATGCTCTCAACTTGAATGAATGTTGTTGTGTGATAAAGAGTTAAGAAATTCATGCATTAAAGTTTTTGTACATGTATATGCCTCATGTTTTTAATTTACTGACATACCTTTACCACATAATCACAAGAAACGAGCCTTTTGAAAAAATAATTTTGGGAAAAAGAGAAAATGCTGGTTATTGGTAAACAGCATTTTCTCCTTTTCCCACAAGGTTTTCCTACCCTTCCTGAAACAAATTGTAATGTTTGAGGTTGGAGTCGTGTTTATTTTGTCGTCTGAAAATGCTTCGAACATGAACTAGTCTAAAATGTTGTCGTTTGGTATAGAGTTAAATCTTTACTACACAACAATATTTTAGACTAACAAATGACGTTTTGGACAGGCCAAATTGAAAGTGTTATTAGATGACAACATAAATGTGACTCAAAAGTTGAAATTAGTTTGTGGAAAAGCACAAAACATTTTGGGAAAACGAGAAAATGCTGGTTACCAGCATTTTCTCCTTTTCCCAAAATGTTGTCAACATTATTAAAGATAAATTCCATTATTTGAATCACATTTAAATTGTTGTCTGCAATTGCTTTCAATTTGGACAAGTCCACGCTGTTGTTGTCTGCTAATGAGTTAAATGATTTTATTTTGACAGGTGAAATGCCAAGCTTGCTTTGCATTGAGAAACCTTGCATCAGATGGTAAATATGCTTCAGAGTTTTCATTAATCGATATATGATTAAATTATTATTATCATTATTATTATTATTATTATTATTGTATGGTGTTTAACTCCATTTTCAACATTATTTCAGTTAAATCACGGCGGCCAGTGCACTTATCCATGCTTTCCTTGAGTTTGTTTTACCAGCACTCCGCACGATATTCTTTCCAAGCCACTGGCTGCTTTCCCACATAACTATCATCGAAATGATGGTCAGGAGTGAGAGAGGAATGAATCCTGTCACAATGACTATCATCAATCCTTGGAAAGAAATTGGCCACGCCGGGGATCGAACCAGCGGCCCCCCTGTTCTCAAGTCCTGTACACTACCAACTGAGCTACAGGGGCTCGGCTTTAATAAGTAAAGAGTGAGACAATGCTCTGCTTCCTGAGTTTCATTGAACCCCTCCATGCTCTACATCTGCAGCGGCAAAGGCAGTAAATTTGAATAAAAGGCTCTGTGAGGGGAGAAAAAAAAACCCGATATTTTTGTTTATCTCCACAGTCGACACTCAGAGTATTATTGTGCAATTCGGGGCCCTGGGCACGCTACATAAATGTATCAAACAGAGTCGGCGAGAAACGAGATCGGCTGCCATGGCTTGTGTCAGGAACCTGTCGATTCACAAGGCGAATGAGGTAGGTCTTATCTATAAACCGTTATCACTTGATATGTCACATGTTCTTCCAGTATTTTTTTTGTTGTTGATGACATAGTTTCAGTCTTGTCTTAATAGAAAGGATCTGCAGATGACAAGATAAGTCTTGCTCAAAGAATGGGATTTGTTAGTGAAAGAGTAGAAAACACTGTAGGAAAGGGAGATTGAGGTACCGGTAGGCCTTATATGGCCTGCAACACGCAATAAGAGGCATTCGGACATTTGCGTAAAGTGTTGTTTTGGATCAGCCTGCGAAACAACACTTTCCGTATTTATGTAATTTTCTGTTTTGCGCAAGTCTACTGTAGCACAAAATCTAATGTAGTCGTAAAGTGCTGTCTCGGATCATCCTGCGCGCACTGCGCAGGCTGATCTGAGACAACACTTTACGCAAAAGTCCAAATGCCCTTTTTCGCGTGTTGCAAGCCCCAAAAGCGCTATCAGGTTGTTTTTCACATGTTTTAGGGTTATTTTGAGGCATGTCAGAATAGAAAAGACTTGCAGACGTCAAGATAAAGTCTTGCGTGAATGATGGAATTTGTTAGTAAAAGAGTAGAAACCATTGTAGGAAAGGGAGAATGAGGTCGGGCTTATATAACTCATTATCATGTTATATGTTACATGTTCTTCCATAGTAATATCTGAAATCCTTACCACACAACAAAATTTTAGAGTTGTCCAAATAGACAGCATTTACAGACAAATTAAATCTAGCTCCCAGACCTATAGGTGGCCACAGGTAAATAATGCTGGTGCCAAATGCATTTAGATTCAAATAATACCATTCAAAAGTATGGAAATGATTGTAAAGATGACAATCTGTTACTGTATGGTCAGTCCATGTATTGTTGGCTGGCAGATAAATGACTTCTGAAACTAGGTAAAAAGTTGCCAAGTCTTTGTATCTTTTGTTTACATGTTATACTGCATATTCATTTCATTTTTCCAGGGACCAATTTTAGCATCAGAAATTTTAAGTGATATCTGTGATGAAATCGTAGACTCAGGCAATCCAGAGGCCCAGAGACATGCGGCTGGGACCATTCGTAACTTAACAGTTGGAGATCATATAAGGGTAATCACTCCAAATGTATCACCTCCTATAAACATTTTTGGCGTAGCTGTTTTCTTTGAGGTATTGTCATAGCCCTGAGCAGTGGTCTGAGCCGTCATTGTCTGCGCCGTGCAGGCACTTTGACATTCTGTAATGTCTCCATTTATCACATAACCTCCCTTGTTTTCAGTGTAATATACCAAGTACATATTTTCTTATCTTATATCACGATTGTGTAACATCATTTTTGACGTCATTTTGTGCGTATTTCATAGAAGTGAATGGGTTTTATGGATATTACTCCGGGTGCATCTATAGATGGTTTGCATCTTCTGATCTATTATTTGTGAAATATTGTTAGATCTATGTGAGAAAAAGAATCTGACATTTGCTGGCGTTTGAAATAAATTTTTTTTAAACTTGTCAAGAAAAAGTGTTATTAAGCTTGCCAAAGGCTCACTTAGACTTGTTTAGTAAAGTTTTTCTCAAACACCAACTCATGTCAGATCCTATATATATGTTATGTCATTACTGAAGATATTTACTTCAAACTTGCACTAGATGTTAACTATCAAAGGGGAAACCCATACAAGAGGGACAAGTAACTTTCAAAATATTTTTGACACACTTATTTCCCTTTTTTGACTCCGAATTTTCAATGAAAATCAATCTATTTCTAAAAGCAGCTGAGCATTGGCACCCACATGTGGTGCTCTTGTTTTTGCGGTGCAGCAGATTACTTTGGAGACAATTGCTGAAATGAACATTTTGTTATTTTGACACAATATTTCATATAGACTGTTTACCAAACGACAACATTTTGTACTTGTCCAAACTGAAAGCACTTGCAGAAGACAAAATAAAAGTGACTCATAAATTGTGATTTATTCTGGGAAAGTTGGAAAACATTGTGGGAAGAAGGAGAAAATGCTGGTTTCCGGCTTTTTCTCCTTTTCCCACAATGGTTTCAAAAGTCCTCCTATGGATACTTACAATATAGGTTATACGCAGAAAAAGAATGAATTTTGCCAAAAGATCACTCTCTCTGAATTTGAGCTTTTGTTTGGAGTTTCATCACATATTTTGTCTTTTTTCTGTTGCTTTCCCAGGAACTACTTGACCATGGCTGTTTAGATAGACTGGCAGGAGTTCTGTTAAACATTGAGACAAAAGTATCTGTTCTGGTAGAGGTGACTGCAGCCTTAGCAGTGATGGCTGACGATGGTTAGTATCATAACTTTCTTGTTCCATAAGCCCACTACCTGAGTTTTAACAGCACCAAGGAAAAAGACTTTTGAAATCATTGTGGGAATCATTGCTGGTTTTACCTAGGCTTTTTCCAAAGAAAACGTCAATGTTGTAGCCCTGGCGTAGTCTGCGTAATCATCATTGCCTGTCTTATGCGGCAAATACTTGGACATTTTATAATATCTCTCTTATTACCGAAGATATTTACTGCATATGTGGACACGTTGTTCACTATCAAAAGGGGAACCTATACAACAGGGGCAGGTACCCATCAAAGTATTTTTGATACAGTTATGCCTCTTTTTCTGCGTAAAATTTACATTGAAAATCAAGCAATGGTAGCAGAGCGTCGGCACCCACAAGGGGTGCTCTTGATTTATTTTCCACAACATGTTTCTACCTATCAAAGATAAATTTCATCATTTTAGTCACGTCCGATTTGTCTTCTGCAAAATTTTTCGATACGGACTAATCTTAAGTCTTGATGTCTGCTTTATGAGCTATCTATTACTTTCTCTTCAAAACAGATGAAGTCAAATATAAACTGATACAGATGCATGATGGGAAAGTTTTTGTCAAGTTAGTAACCATGGCAACATTGTCAACAAACTCAGAAGTCCAATATAACAGTGCAGGAACACTTGGCCAGCTGGCTCTTATATGTAAGTATAAACCCTTTATCACACGATCCCGACTTTTCACAACCCTGAGCAAGAATGCTTTTAAAATATTGTGGGACAAGGTGAAAATGCTAGTAACTAGCATTTTCACCTATTCTCACAATGTTTTCTGTCCTCTCACAAATTCTTTCATTTGAGCCACATTTGGTTTTTACTCTGCAAATGCTTTTATAGCGGACAAATCCAAAATTTTGTCGTTTGGTAAAGGTTAAGGACTAATTTTCTACTGTTATATGCAACAGTCTGGTCACTTATCCCTGCACTAACTATTATTATTAAATTTTTTGAACTATTCTCCGAACAACAAAATTTTAGACGAGTCCAAATTGAAAGCATTTGCATAGGACAAAGGTGGCCCAAATGACCAGATTTGTCTTTTATTGAGTAGAAAACATTGTGGGAAAAGGAGAAAATGCTGGTTACCAGCATTTTCTCCTTTTCCCACAATTTTTTCAAAAGGCTTCTTTCTCATGCTTATAAAAAGTCTGGATTGTATGCTTTGAATTCCATCCCTCATAATTAACACAAAAATGAACATGTGACATTCCCACAAACCTTTTCAAAATTCTGGCAAGATGGCAAGAAATCTAAAAATACCTTAAGAGCCTACTTGGCCCATCTATCTTTTTTTCTTAGATTTTGTCTTTCTTCTCAACCAATGGTTTTTCAGCTATAGACTTACTTTATTCAGCAATGAATGATTTTTTGAAGTTTTTGAGGTTTGCTAAGATTACAAAAATTGAAATAGCCCCCTTTTCAATTGTTCAAACATATTACGAGCATTAATTTATAATACATGTACTTATCTGTGTTGTAGCAATACCAACGTCTTTAAAGACAGACAATCTTCAGGGAACTGTGCTGTACATCGACAAGTTTTTAAAGTCTGAGGACCCAAACTTTGTACATATAGCGTTATGGACACTTGTACAGCAAGTCAAAGGTGAGCTTTTGAAAATATGATCACAGGATGAAAGTATCTGATTGGTCAATGAAAAACAGCAATTGGCTTTTGAAATAATTGCTGAGCACCAGTAGCTCAGTCAGAAGTGTAAACGACTTGACAACAGGGGGTTTTGCTGGTTTGATCCTGGCCCTGCCAATTTGTTCCCAGGGACTGATGATAGTCATTGCGACAGGATTCATTCCTCTCTTACCACTGACCATTGTTTCCATGGTTATGTGGAAAAGCAGCCATTGGCTTGGAAAGAATAATGTGCAGAGTACTGGTAAAAGGAAGCATGGATAGGTGCATTGGCTGCCATGGTATATCTGAAAGAATGTTGAAAGTGGCATTAAACACCATACAAACAGTCAATCAATCAACTCGAATAAGATATCAATAATTGCATTATTTTAAATGCTTAAAAATGATAATATATATTTTTAAAGTGAAACAGGTCAGCACATTGAAAATGTTAATTGTGGTGTCATTTTTCTTTATGTTTTTTTGCTCTGATATACTTCTCTTTTTTTTGTAATAAAAGGAATATATGCTTCTTGCTGTGTAAGAAAATTTTGACATCTTGCTCGACCTATGGTCTTGCATGATATCAAATTATCTTACCCTCCTTGAATCAAATACAAGTACCAGGAAAATTACTACAACACGTTATTCCGTATCTATTTATGTACAACTCCTTGCATTTCAGATCCACTTTATTTGAAGGCATTCCAAGAACACGGCATTGAAACAATTGTTGTGAAGTTAACAACCTCCGATAACCCACCCTCTGTTCAGGAACTTGCTGAGAAAGTCCTTGCTAAAATCCAGGGAAAGAAAGAAACGAGCTCCAGTACATCGAACAGTGACTAATCATATGACTTTTACCCTTTACCTCATAGTCCTGAGTTTTAATGACCCTGAAAAGCTTTGAAAACATTGTGGGAAAAGGAGAAAATAAAAGGTAACCAGCATTTTCTTCTTTTCCCACATTGTTTTTTAACCCTTTCAAAGATAAATCCCATTGATTGAGACATATTTAATTTGTCGTCTGTAATTGCTATCAACTGAACAAGTCTAAGATTTTGTCCTTTGGTAAAGAGTTAAGTGTTTTAGTCATACAGTGCAATGTTTTTTCCCCCACACTAAAGTACTTTTTTTGGGGGAATACACTTGAATCAGTGAGTTTATCTGCCCGTCATTCTGTCTGTAAGCGAGCATTTTGGTGTATATGTGATACAAACTCATGGTATTTAGCTCAGCTTTTTTCAAAGAAAACATCATGGTACATGTATTGTCATATCCCTGTTATCGTCTTTGTGGTCATCATGCAAAAACTTTGACATTTTTACTATATATTTGTCAAAACTGAAGACATTTACTTCAAACTTGGACAAAGTGTTAAATATTAAAAGGGAAACCCATACAACAGGGTTAGGCAACCATCCATGTATTTTTAAGACAGTTATGCCCCTTTTTTGACTTAGAATTTTCAAAAAACTTTGACCAGGTATTCCATGACGCACAAATCCTGCGTCATTGACGCGATTCAACTCAAATGACCCCCAAACATAAATAACAGTGCGTCATCAGTGACGCAACTTTTCAAAATCTAAATCATCTGGGAAATTGAATAAAGCGTCATAAATCAGTCTGTTCTTGCTTCAGTATCAAACGAACATCGTTCTTTTTTTAACTAGAGGGTTTATTTTAGATAAAAGTGGTTTTCCGGTAATTTATCTATAGAATAAGAGTGGTTTACGCATTATTGCCGTAAAGTACATCGGACATGTGTCGTAAATATGGGCCCAGTCAAAGTCTTGGTTTGGTTCTCTGTATTTCAAAGCTTATTTCACGCAACTTCCGGTAGATAAAAGTACACAGTACCAGTCTGTTCTGTTCGTGGAAAATAATGTCACAGTGAAGTAAACTGTGGCATTCTCTTTTATCGTCTGCTTCCTACAGCAGCCGATTAAGCCACGTCAAGCAGCAATTGGGACGAGAATGTTTCGTCTGTCAAAAATTGAAATCGAGCATTCCGTCAGAAATGACTTCCAGACTTTTACTTTCTTGGAGTTTAAAGGTGAAATGCATTGTAATCTGTGCTTGACAACCAAGAGAACAATTTATTTTGAGAGTTTTAAGAAATGACCCTCAACTAATGAGGCAAGGGGTCAAATTGACCCCCAATTTTTAAAGCCTAGAGAAAACTTTGTTTGACTTTTATAATATCTCAGTCAGAGCTGAAGATTTTTATTTCAAATTCAGACTAGTTGTTAACTTTCAACAGGGGAACCCTTACCAGTATTTAACTCTTTACCACACGACAAAATTTTAGCCTTGTCCAAATTGAAAGCATTTGCAGACAACAATTTCAGTGTGGCTCAAATGGTGGAATCTTGCTCTGATAGGTTAGAAAACATTGTGGGAAAAGGAGAAAATGCTGGTTTCCAGCATTTTCTCCTTTTCCCACAATGTTTTCAAAAGGCCTCTTCTACAGGGTCGTGAAAACCAGGGATTGTTTGGTAAAGGGTTAAGGTAACCAGCAAATATTTTTTACACGTTCATTCCCTTTTTCAACTTAAGAATTTTCAAAAAACTTTAACATTTTATGGTATCTCTGTTTTTAATGAAATATTCACATCATTCACGTCGAACTTGGGGAAGTTGTGAATATCAAAAGGGGAAACCATACAATGAGGGCAGGTAACTGTCAAAGTATTTTTGACACAGTTATGTCCCTTTTCATGCTTAAAATTTTCACTGAAAATCAGACTATTTCTGAAAGCAACTGCATATCAAAATATTTTTGACATGTTTATGCCCCTTATTCGACTTCACTGAAAATCCAGCAACAGCAGCTGAGCGTTTGCAACCGCCTGCCGTGCTTTTGTTGTGTTATGGAAATAACTATCACTCCCCCCTCCCAGGGACTAGTCAGTTTATGATAATAAAATACAGTAAGAAGAATACTCAGGGAAATACAAGATCTGACATAATGTGGCTTTTGAAACAAGATGGGTAGCCATTTAGTCTTTTTCCCATGTTTTCTACCCTTGCATGAGCTTAATAACTCATCTTTTTTTTTTATTTATAAGAGTTCCATTGATGTTTTATCTCAAGAGCCAACTGATGTCAGATTCTTTTAATCTAATTACTCTATCTCAAGAATTACAATTTATAATATGCAAAAAAACTTGGCCTACACATTCATGTACTTGTTGAAATCTTTATGCATTCAACCGACTCACTTCTTTTGAGAGGGGTGTAATATAATGTCCATGAAAGAAAATAGTTCCTGTGTAGTGTTAATGTATCTTTATTATTTTAGATCTCAGAACAGAAGAAAAAAAAAAAGATAGATATCAGATTTTCCACCATCATTGAATTTGAAAGTGGAATTGACAGAAAATGTAGGACAGCTATCTTTTCGAAAAATGACGTATTTTATTTATTTTTTTTTTGTCTTGTTTGGAAATGGGTCAACCAGTTTCTTCTTGAATATGTTACCCTGAACATGTAGAATTTTGCAACTTTCTTGAATATATCCTTTTTTTAACCCAGAAATTTTAGTCCGAATTTTAATCTTTTCATGCTTTGTACCTTCACAGTTTTACATACCTTCACAGTTTTACATACTTGGTGATATTTAACTTCTTTATCATCTGTTGACCAAATATAGTCCTATGCAATATCTCGATTTTTTACACTGTTTTTTTTTTAACATTTTATGAATATATTTTACTCTTTACTCAATAGCAAAATTTTAGACTAGTCCAATTCGAAAGCATTGGCAGGAGACAATATGAATGCTAATAAAAAATTAAAGTTTGTTTTGGGAAGGGTAGAAAACATTGTGGGTAAAGGAGAAAATGCAGGTTACCAGCATTTTCTCCTTTTCCCACAATGTTTTCAAAAGACTTCTTTCTCAGGGTCGTTAAAAGTCAGGATTGTGTGGTAAAGAGTGAAGTATGCCTTTATTTGCATTTTAATTTTTTAAAAAAATGCTTATCCAGGGGTCCATATCATTAGAGGTGATTTTACCTGAAAACCATTGCTGTACTAAAACCTATTTTGTTGGTACTCATTAGAATGGCCTCATTGAGACATTTCTACAGAGAATCTATAACACAGGTTTAACCATTTACCAAATGACAAATTGTTAAACAGTTTCATATTAAGACCATTTTCAGATAGATTGAATATAGCTCAAATGATGAGATTTGTCTTAAAAAGAAGGTAGAAAACATTGTGGAAAAAGGAGAAAGTGCTGGTTTAGTAGCATTTTGTTCTTTTACCTCAGTGATTTCCGAAGAATTTTTCTTCAGACTTGTCAAAATGTTGTTTTATTTGGCAAAAAGTTAAGAGAAGAATAAATATGACAAAACTCTTGGAATCGAAATATATTCCCTTTAATCTGCATCATGTCTTTTAAATTGGTTTGAATTTCACATTTTAAGATTGTGAATAACATATGACGAAATGACTGGTGTTGTATAAATACAGTAAGATATGATGAAATGACTGGTTGTATGTAGAGAGTAATGTACGATGAAATGACTGCTTGTACTAAGACAGTAGTGTACTTTGAAATGACTGGTTGTATTTAGACAGTAATGTACTTTGAAATGACTGCTTGTATTTAGACAGTAACATTCATTAAAATGACTGGTTGTGTTGAGACAGTAACATTCAATAAAATGACTGGTTGTTTTAGACAGTAATGTAAGATGAAATTACAGGTTTTATTTAAACAGTTATGTACGATGAAATGACTGATTGTATTTAGACAGTAATGAAAAGTGAAATGAATGGTTGTATTTATACAGTAATGTACGATGAATTACTGGTTGTATTTAGACAGTAATGTACAATGAAATGACTGGTTGTATTTATAAGATAATGTACGATGAAATGACTGGTAATTTATGATGAAATGACTGCTTGTATTAAATCAGTAATGTACAGTGAAATGACTGGTTGTATTAAGACGGTAATGTACAGTGAAATGACTGGTTGTATTTATACAGTAATGTGTGATGAAATTACTTGTTGTATTTATACAGTACACACAATAACACAGTAACATAAGACTAAATGACTGCTTGTATTTAGACAGTAATGTACAATGAAATGACTGGTTGTGTTTATGAAGTAATGTATGATGAAATGACTGGTTGTTTTTAGATGGCAGTGTAGTATGAAATGACGGTTGTTTTTAGACAGTAACATACAGTAAAATGACTGGTTGTATTTAGACAGAAATGTATGATGAAATGACAGGTAATTTATGACGAAATGACTGGTTGTATTTATACTCAGTAGATCTCATATTTGTTTTGTGACTGTATTAACTTTATATGACATGAAAACACTTTCTGTGTGAGAAAAATAAATGTTGTAAACTTGTAATTTATTCTTTTCTTGACTGCTTACATAGAAAATTGGTTAAAGGGCATTCCTTCCCCGCGACAGGTTTAATCCCCAAACTGACCTGTCTGATTTTTTTCTGTTCGATATAACAGATAGCTCCCTTAGAGACTTGTTTTTAACACTATTACCATTTTTTCAACACACTGCACTTTGTAAGATGGGAAAAAAACGTAAAATTCATTTAAGTCGAACTGTAATAATTACATGTATGTAGTAATAAGCGAGTCTTGTCAAAGATTCTGAATAAAATAAGTGCATCTAACTCTGAAATGTAAATGAATGTATATTCGAGACCAGAGATGACGTGTGGGATACATGCAAAGTGATTCTGTTGGCTAGTGCACTCAACCTTTTCAAAATATAATGAAAAAGCTGGTTCATACTTGTAAACAGTAATAAACGAGTTGTAATAAAAGAGCCCTTGACATCAATCATGTCTAAATCATGATGGCAAAATCATGTAATTCAATATTATTTACCTTCGATCCTATTTCGGTTGTTAAAATTCTTTTGGTTTCAGTGAATGTTGTGTCTGGTTATGATGTAAACATCATGATTCTGAGGTTATGTTTCAGAAAGGGTCTCGTTGATTGCATATTGCATATTATTCTGTTGTAATTTATATTTTAGCCATGCTCTGTGAAAATGAGTTTGATGCATCTGCAAAAAGTATCGATTCATGTCTGTCTGCGCAGTCGGCACAGACTGAACAGTGTGGAAACGATTTGCTTTTTGCAAACTTTCTTCAGAGTCAAGTATCACTCTACCTCATGATTTGACAAAATGGATTTTATGGATCCATTACTATATAATGACTTAACTGATTTAACACATTACGAAGATGCATAAAACCCACCTTGGCCAAACATAGCTCGTATTTATTGATACCAAGTATGTATTTATTCCATTTTTGCCTGATATTAGTCGTAATTCTAAGAAATGATGATTATAAATCAGACCTTTGTCGATGTTTGCGGGGGTATTGGGAGCGTCTATGGTGAATTTAAGTGGTGTATTTTTTTTTTTAATTAAAAACACATTACATATGCTCTAGGATCACAAGTAATAATTAAAATGTACAAAGATAACGCAGATTAACTTCAAAGATTTACTATAAGTTGTCTGACTGTGAGGAAAACATGATATTTCAGCAGTGGAAAAAGGTGAAGCTTTGAAATGATAAAGAGATGCAGAAAAAAGATGTCATTGGATCCAATGATGACAACAAAAACATTCAAAATTGTCCAAAGCTGATTAAGCTTGGAAAGAGGCTTCTGTTCTGTGCAATAGTAGTTCTTAAAATCATGCAGAGTTGAAAATGCATGTATAAATATAAACATAGGTGACAGTTCGTAAAAATAAGTTCAAGGCGGGTGAAATTCCAAATTCGGTAGCTTTAAACATGGAACTACCTGGCAAAATGAAGCAAAGTAATAAAATACGACATGAAAAATTCCGGATTTTTATATACCCAATGGTCATGTTTCGTGAGAATGAGTCTTAAAGTTGTCCTGTAATACCCTCTTTTCGTTTTGCCGATCATCTGCAGCATGGTTATGCTCGTTCGTCGTAAGAATGACGACAGACTCTGTCTCATCTGTTCCAATCCTTGCTTTACATTTTACGTTTGTGCATCTCCAGTCAATAAATTTCTCGCGAGCCCTGTTCAATCGGTAGGAAAATCCGTCATATATTATATTTTTTGCCCCCCTTTGTGTAGTTATACGAATAATTATGTCTATCTCAATTAAAAACTGACTCTAAAATGACCACAGAATTACTACATGATAACCGTTAAAGCGTTAAGGCTTATGCAAGCTGATTACTTTTCACTAGGTATGCTAACAAAACACGTCCCTAACAATAGGTTTACACAGGTGAGTGATTATCAAAATTGCGCTGAAGTGATGAGTGGATTTTGCGCTGAATCGGTGACCAGGTTTTTTATTCCTTTTGCGCTCAAATGATATTGAGTCTGCTGTGTGTTATTTTAATAATACAACTTTCCAAAAGTTTTTCAGTTATGCAAGTTTCAACATTATTGCAGTTATATACATTTATTATTTCATTTATACATTTTTGAATTTTCTAAATTTTTCCAATTACCAACAGTATTTCAGTTATGCAAGTTTAAACAGCTTTATAACATTATTAAGTTAAATTTTGCCAATTCCACCAGTATTTCAGTTAAACAATTATTGACAGTGTTTAAGTTTTGCCGATTTCAACAGTACATCTCAGCTCGGCCAATTTCAACAGTATCTTAGCTAAGCTAATTGTAACGGTGGTTCATTTATGCCACTTTCAACAGTATTTCAGTTGCACAATTATTGAGTACTTATAATTTTATTCATGCCAATTTATACAGAAACTCAGTTATGTCAATTTCAACAGTATTTCAGTGATGCCAATTTCAACAGTATATCAATTTACCAATTTGCAATAGGATCTCATTTATACCAATTTCCAACAGTATTTTCAGTTACAATCTGATTTGGAGGTACTTCATTTATGCCAAGTTGTGTCTTCAGTTATGTCAATTTGACAGAAGCTCAATTTTTCAGATTTCAACAGTACATGTATATCAATTATACCAATTTTTCGACAGTTTTTCAGGTATGCCAATTTCTAACAGTATTTCAAAAATACAAATATTGAACTATATTTCAGTAACTTATGCCACCTTAACTCTTTGCCACACAATCACAATTTTTAATGACCCTGAGAAAGAGGCCTTTGAAAATGCTGGTAACCAGCATTTTTTTTCCTTTCCCCAAAATGTTTTCTACCCTTCCCAAAGTGAATTCCAATTTTTGAATCACATTTGTCCTTTACAAATGCTTTGAAACAGGACTAGTCTAAAATTTTGTCATGTGGTAGAAAGTCATACAGCATCTCTTGACCAGCCTGCATAGCTCAAGTGGTAGAGCATAGGACGTGTAAACATAAAGTCTTGGGTCACGTGGGGATGTTGGTTCCAGCCCCATGGTCGGCCATCTAAAATTACTAATAGTCTTTCAGATGAGTCGCTAAACCAAGGTCCCATGTGACTGTGCTATACACAGAGCACGTTAAAGAATTAGGCGAAACTTAGGATGAGTTTTGCTCAGTACCTTGCACTATCCACTGTAACAAAACTAACAGTTTTCAGGTGTAGCCCATCTGGGTAACCGGTGGTGAGGATAAATAAACACAAATTCAATCAATAAAACAACATCTCGGTATTGCAAATATCAACATAAGTCATTGTTTATTTGAATTTCCAACAGGATCTCACAGTCTGTACAGGCTGATCTTGGTGGACACTTTTTTTCTTCATTGCAATGGACCAGTGTACCTCATGATTCATTTGGTTGTCATACGAAATGGATCTCATGCATCCATGATTATGTGATGACTTGCTGAGTATCATGCATCACTGAGCATGCATTAAACACCCTTTTTCCAGAGCTTTGTTCATATGAAAAATAGATCAAATTGAATGTCTTAATCCTTTTCCAGACAACAAAGTGTAGACTCTTCAAAATTGAAAGTCACAGCAGAAGATAAATTAGAATTGGTGGAAATGAGCTATGAACAGTTCTGTAATAGGGTTGAAAACGTCATGGGAAACAAAGAAAAATATTGTTACCAGCATTTTCTCATTTTCCCACAATGTTTTCTTTTTCTCAAGGATAAGTTTAATCTTTCAGTAAACAATCCATGGTTTTACAACCCTGTGGGAGTTCGCTTTTGTAAACACAGTGGGAAAAGCAGCCTGGATTGATCCTGGGTTGTTCAGTAAAATGTGGAAAGACGGGGGTGGGGTGGGGGGAGGTGGGGAGCAGAGCAGGAGAAAACCTTGGAAACATATGAACAAAGATTTAGATCTATCATAAATCCAGTGATACTCTAGATCTAGTTTCTAGATTTAGCTTTTGAGGCCAAAAGTTTAGACATAGATCTAGATCTGGAAGACCGATAGATCTAGTCTAGATCTTTTTGATCTAGATCTAGCTTTTTCTTTAATTCTTTACCAAACGACACAAACTTATAAATACTTGTCTAAATTGAGACGACAAATCTAATGTGGCTTAAATGATGGACATTATGTGTGAAAATGTAGAAAACATTACGAGGAAAGGAGAAAATGCTGGTAACAAGGATTTTTGTCTTTTTCTCATAACGTTTTCAAAGGTGTTGTAGATCTACTTAGGTTCTTTAAAATACGATGAAGGGTTAAGCTGTAAAAGTGGATCTGTAGCTGTAGATCTGGCACTTAACTTATGGCATTATCTTCCGCTACATTGAATTTTTCAAGTACCATTCTTCGAAGAATATGACATGTGCAGACAACGAACTTACGGAACACAATCACCAGATCCCTACGGCATACCTTAGGTGATGGGAGCCAATTAGATGTAGGTACGGAATCGGCCGAGTTGTGACGAGTGTCACCAGATCCACACGTCAAAGCTCGGCCGATTCCGGACTCGATGAACGGATTACCAGAAGTTTGCCGAATGCCACTAGATCTAGATCTCTACTTTTGTTTGTTTGTTTGATTTTTTTTTCTTAAGGGCATCCCAAAACAAAACAAAAACTATGTACTTAAGATCTAGCGTTAACGTAAACTCATTCTATATAAAGTCTAGAACTTCAAATTTCCCGCCTCTGAAAAATTATAGACTGATAATCTTTGGACCAGTCTATTTAATTACCACTTCCTGTTTATACTGACAACCAATGTCGAAATTGGTTTAGTGAAATTGAAGGAAATCTTGATCAGTTAAACTCAAATTTGTTTGATGACATATTATTTTTCAATGCTTGAGTTTGTTTATGGACGGTCTTTCTTGTGACATTCACATTTTAAATGTCGCGCTGTTTTTAGTGAAGAATTTGGGGGAAAAGGTAGGCAATTGGTTTCTCTTTCGTAAACTGAACATAATTTCGGATACTGCTAATGGTGCAGTTTGAGCCGGTAACTAACCTCCAGTGTGAGTTGTAAAATGTGTCCCTTCTTTTGTTTTTTCACAGCGGGAAGTAATTTTTGCTTTTATCTATATACTGTAGATCTGTATTTCCTGTATTATTTTGAACCGGTTTTGTACACAGGGACTTGCAGCAATTTTTCTTTTGTCACAATGTTGAGACTCCCAGGCAGTAAAAGAAACAAGGCGACAAGAAAACATTGATGGGTGTGATTCAAGATCAGACTGTACAAAATTTTCAGTCTTATCTTGATGTTTACAGTATTGTGAGTAGATTGCATTCTCCCAGATACTCTAAATTTTCTATAGAAAGAAGATTATTGAAGTGGGAAATGTTAACAAATGTTAGAAACGATTGACCCAGAAACAGTGTCTTAGCTCTTTACCAGACATCAAAAAACTACTCTCACCAACAATGAAAGCATTTGCAGACTTGAAATGGGGCTGGGATAAAAGAATTTATCTGTGAAGAAGTGAAAAACGTTGTGGAAAATGGAGACGTTGCTTGTTACCGTCATTTTATCCTTTTGCCTAGATGATTTCTAAAGTCTTCTCATTCAGAGTCATTGAAAGGGTACAGTTTTAATGTGGGACAGTTACAATTGGTTTTGACCAATAAATGTTCAAGTGGAAAGTGTGAATTCAAGATCAGCCTGTGGAGAACATACAATCTCATCTTGATCTACACTGTCCGGTTCTTTAGTGGGCTAAACTGAAATTTGTAATCTAAATTTTTATAGAAATAATGATGATGAAAATGGTACATACATGCCGTCAATAAACAATGGAAAGGATTGACCGAGAGACATTGTCCAGTGCGACGATAAAGACAGACAATGGAAGTAAAGTGTTGCCCGGAGATAAGCGGGGATTACCCTGTGAAGTATGGGCCATCATCTTCTCTTATTTACCAGCAGAGGATTTATGCAGGTAAATCTGTTTATAATCCTTTACGGAACAAAAAAAATTTAGACTTGTCCAAAACGAAAGCATTTGCAGACAACAAAATAAATGTGACTCAATAATTGGAGTTTATTTTAGGAGGTGAGAAAACATTGTGGGAAAAGGAGAAAATGCTGCTAAACAGCATTTTCTCCTTGTCCCACAATATTTTTAAAAGGCTTCTTTCTCAGGGTCGTTAAAACTCGGGACTGTTTTGTAAAGGGTTAAACCTTTACAAAGTTATCCCCTGCACTATTGACCCTAAGAGAGAAGACTTTTGAAAACATTGTGAAAAAAGGAGAAAATGCTGATATCCAGCATAGCCACTATTTTCTCCTTTTCCAGCATTGTTTTCTACCTTTTGAGAGACACATTCTTGCAAAAGAGCCAGATTTGTTTTGTCATCTGCAAATCTTTCAATTTGGACAAGGTCAGAATTTTGTCATTGATAAAGAGTTAACCCTTTACAAAATCCTTTACTAAACAATCCATTGTTTTAATCCATTTATATGAAAAAAGACTTTATATACCATTGTAGGAAGAGGAGAAAATTCTGGTTTTCTACCTATTTATGGATAGGGCACCCTAATGCAGATTCTTATAACATCGCCTTTCATCGCCGAAAATGTACGGGTTTGGCTGAGACTCAGGTAATCCGTAATAGATTAGCCAATAGACGCTGGTTCCTGCATCGATTATGGATCCCCCCAGTCTTAGCCAAATCTGTACGATGAAAGGCGATGTTACACGAATCCCATTAGGGTGCCCTATCCTTAATACAAAACACATCATTAAAAGCTACATTTATCCTGTTGTCTGCAAATGCTTTCAAATTGGACCGTTAAAAAACTTTGTCGTCTGGTAAAGTGTTAACTCTTTACAAGAATGATGGCAAAATTTGGACAAGTCCATGTTTAAAATATTTGCAGATGACAAAATGTGGTTAAAACAATTAGATTCAGTACCAGAATTTTCTCCTTGTCCTACAGTGTTTTCTGCCATATCAAAGATAAATTTCATCATTTGATCTACCGGTACATTGAAATTGTTGTCTGCAAATGCTTTCAGTTTGGTCACACAATCCAGAGTTTTAATGACCCTGAGGAAGAGGCCTTTTGAAAATATTGTGGGAAAAATGCTTGTTACCAACATCTCCTCTTCTCACAATGCTTTTCTACCATACTGATCAAAGACAGAAGTCATCATTTGAGCTACATTTAGGTATTCTGCAAAAGCTTTCAATTTGGACAAGCCTTACATTTTGTTGCTTTGTAAAGAGTTAAAAGCTTGTGAAAATTTTATTAAAGACTAATTCCATTATTTGAAGTACATTCAAATTGTCTGATGCAAGTGCTTAAATTTTTGTCGTTTATTAAACAGTGTATCTCTTTTATATATGATCTTACAGATGCGCCATTGTTTGCAAGACATGGAACGATCTGATCTTGTGTTTGGACCATACTAAATGGAAAGATTTGTACCTACAGTGTACCGTTTGGAGACAGCCCAACTGGCCTCTCAACCTTCACTCCGAACCCTTGTCATGGAGACAGGCTTACAAAGAGAAATATATTCAGTCCTATTTTTGGACTCATGTGGACAGGGGAGAGAACTCTGTGACATGTATGTCAGTGTTCAGACGTCAGAAAGTTCGGAAAACCATCACTGTAGGCATTGGGAAGGAACATCCCAGTTTAAAAAGTGCTCTTACGGTTGCAAATGACTACGATAGAATTCTTGTATATCCGGGAATTTACGACGAACAGTTTGAAATGTCGTCCAAAATTCCGTTTGAGTTGGTCGGTGTCGGGGAGCTGGGAAGTGTTATATTAGTGGTGTGTATAGAACAGACAGCCATTACAGGACATATCAGTAATCTTGTATTTCGGGCACCCTGGTTTACAAACTTTATCCTAAAGGTAAAACAGTTTGTATGATATGGCCTGTAACACGCGACAAGGGGCATTTGGACATTTGCGTAAAGTGTCGTCTCGGATCAGCTTGTGCAGTCTGCGCAGGCTAATCTGAAAAGACACTTTCCATTTTTATGTAATTTTCTGTTTTGCGCAGGTCTGCTGTAGCACAAAATCTAATGTAGTCGTAAAGTTCTGTCTCGGATTAGCCTGCGTGGACTGCCCAGGCTGATCCGAGAAGACACTTTACACAAATGTCCGAATGCCCCTTTTCGCGTGTTGCAAGCCATATTGTAATGCTGTTTTAAACATTATTAGCAGTTTTCAAAAAGAATTGTTGAGTTATTGTAATAGCCTTAATATCGTCATCTGTGTCATCTGCATTTGCATTGTCATGCAAAAATTTTGACATTTTGTAATATCTCTGTTATTACTGAAGATATTTACACTAAACTTGGACTAGTTCTTAACTATCAAAAGGGGAACCCATACAATAGGGCAGGTAATCATGAAAAAATTTTTGACACAGTTATGCCACTTTTTAGACTTAGAATTGTCTTTAAAAGTAACTGCAGCGGAGTGTTGGCACCCGCATGCAGTTTTAGGCTCGTCCAAATTCAAAGCTGTCACAGATGAAAAATTAACTCTTTACCAAACAACGATTTTTCTCAAGTCGATCAAATTGACAGTATTTGCAGACAACAAATTAAAATGAAGCTCAAAATCAATGACAATTTCTGCCTTTTGCAGGGTAGAAAACATGGTTGGAAAAGGAGAAAATGCTGACTCCTTTTCTCACAATGTTTTGAAAAGGCTTCTTCCTCAAGGTCCTTAAAACTCAGGTTTGTGTAGTAAAGGGTTAAATGTTGCTCTATTGACGAAATTTGTTTCTGAAAGGGCAGAAAGCATTGTGGGAAAAGGAGAAAATGCTGGTTACCAGCATTTTCTCCTTTTCCTACAATGTTTTTAAAAGGGATCTTTCCCAAGGTTATTAAAACACAGAATTGTTCGATTAAGCGTTAATCTCTTTTCTTACTTTAAATACTTTATTTTCTTCCAGGTGAGATCAGGTTACCTACAAGTAGACAACTGTATCATGGAAGACGGAATGGTCTACGTTCAAAACCCGGGCTCCATCAGCGCGCATTTTTGTACATTCCGACATGCCACCTTAATTCTACAGCATGTCAATGCCAGTATTATACAGAACTGTGAATTTTCACAAACTGACTCTGCAGCCATTACTGTGGAAGGTTATCCAAAGGAGGAAAAGAACTGGACTTATCAAAGCATGGTCTCGAAGATGATGTCACTTTGTCGTTTACAGCAACCGGAACGACAGAAAAGTGGAGAAACGATGCACAAATCTGCCTTTTCTACGGTGTTTTCTCTCTCGACAGCAACAACGAATAAAAAATCTGCAAACAAAAAGAAATGGGATGACTTGGAGAGTAAAGCTAGTGAGGTGCGGAATCTATTTGAATATAAGCAGTCATGTGACTTTGATGCAGAGTCACATGATATTGAGACGCATTCTTGTGATGCTTCTCTTGTTACAAAGTCGGAGTTATTAAACGGTGCTGTCGGAGGTGAGGATGAGAAAGATTTCAGAAACAGTGGTTTAGTGCGTACCTTGGGTGATTTTGAATCAGGGAACCAGTCACAAAGTGTTTTATCTCTTTCTTTACCTTATAGCAGCTCAGAAATCGTAATTGAAGACAGTACAGAACACAGTGAATACAGGGTACCAGGGAGTAAATCTTTCACGAAACTTCCTGATATTTTTGAATCTCAGAAAGAAAATAGTGCTACAGAAGAGGATGGTTCTAAAATTAAATCAAACAGAGAAAAACTAAACAGAATTCAAAACTTTGTGTCTGATTGTGCTAAATATAGTAACAGTGCGGTAGAAGGAAACGAACATATGATAACAGATACTGATCAGCTCAATTCAAATGGAAGGTCGCTGAAACATAGCGAATCCGCCAAATCTGATTTTCCATCTGATGCACCGACTGAAGATCAAGAAGCTAACACTAGTAAACATGTAAACCAGTCAACTGACGATGGTATTGAAGATGACAAAGATGTCGAAATTCCAAGTTTAGATTTACATTCCCTTGAAACTAAAGCGGTAGAAAATCGGGAAAACAAGAATGCTCAGGGATGTGACTCGGGTGACGAAGAAGGAAGTACGTCGGGATCTACCATGTCCCTGGTCCAGAGCGCAAGTAGCGATGATGCGGAGGAGGAGGAAAATGCGGCAGGAAGGGCTTATGGTTCAGGTAGAGTATAGATTAGCCATGCTGTATGAAAAGGAGGTTTAATGCATCTGCAAAAAGTATCGAGCCAGGTCAGCCTGCACAGGCTGACCTGGGCCAAATCTTTTTGCTATTGGTGAATTTTCTTCATGTCGAAGGATCAGTCTATGTCATGATTTTCTTGGTTGGTTGTCAGACAAAATTGATTTTATGGATCTATGATTATGTGATGACTTGCTTGGTACAATGCACCACAAAGATGCATTAAACCCCCTTTTGCCAGGGCATGGCTCAGATACATGTGTGTTATTTTGACCTCATTTGCTAATTACCAGCATTTTCTTCTTTTCCCACATTATTAATTTCCACCCTTTCAAATGATATTTCTTTAATCTGAGCCTCTTCAAATTTTTGTTCTGCAAATTTTTTAAATTTTGACTAGTCCAAAATTTTGACTTTTGGCAAAGATTTAGCCATGCATCGCACAGTGCCTACTTTTAACAACCGTGAGTAAGAAGACTTTTGAAAGCACTGTGAGGAAAGGGAAAAATGCTGGTAACCAGCATTTTCTCCTTTTTCCACAATGTTTTCCGCCTTATAGAAGACAAGTTTTATGTTTTGAGTAAGATTTAATTTTTCATCTGCAAATGCTTTCAATTTGGACAAGGGTAACATTTTGTTGTCTTGTAAAGATTTAAAGAGGCTTAAAACACCAGTCAAACATTTTATTTTTGGCATAGCTGAATGTGCTGGTTTTTGACCTACTTTTTGATACTGATAACAAACGAATAAATAGAAATTTGTGATTGGTCAAAAATGTAGACATGTTTATTCTAAGGGCCCTACCTATTTGCTAGCAAATTTACGCCGCCTATCTTTTTTTTAAAGATTTTTCTTGTTTCCAGATGAGCTGTCTACATCTTCCTCAGAGGATAGTTTACCCGTTAGCAACAACGAATCAGAATTTTCCTCGAGCGAAGAGTCAGTCATCATGCTGCCGTGTCCAGAGAGACATCAGCCCCGCTCTTTGTCAGCCCAAAAAGACTACAGCGACGTTTTGTCTATAAATAGTCAGAATCAGTCAGAGCATATTGATATCATAGAGGTAGTTTTTTTTCTGTTGTTGTTGCTGTGTTCCAAAACAATGATAAAAATTTATTTTATACTTTTTGGTAGTTTATCGAGAAATAAATGTGGATTATAAGGCTGCGTCACTCGTGAAAATATTACCAATAATGTTCACTCTATGAAATTTGATTTAATCTTTCACTGAAAAAAACAAATATTCTGTATCTCTTTTTTATCTGTGTCAAGCGGATCCTGGTAGGGCAGTGGATAGTGTACTGGGCTTGACACCAGAGGTTGGCTGGTTTAAATCCCAGCGTGGCCGATTTCTTTTCCCAGACTGATGATGGTCATTACAACAGCATTTCTTTCTCTCTAAGCAGTGATCATTGTTTCAACATGGCTTGGTTGTTTTGTTGTAGGATTAATACTCAGGGGTCCTCTATTTAAAATTGATCCTGGTCAAAGACACTAGATATTTCTGTTGGAGTCTCCTTGAGCAAGAAATGCTCAGTGAATCTTGCCAAGTTCTAGTGACATCTAGGATATGCATGAACTGGTGAGCTGTTGCTGTGAGATGATAGAAATAATGTCAAAAGTGGCATAAAACATCATTTAACTTGTCACCAAATGACAAAACTTTAGACTTGTCTAAATTGAAAGCACTTGCAAATGACAAAATGAATGTGACTCAAAAATTGAAATTTGGTTTTGGGAAGATTAGAAAACACTGTGTGAAAAGGAGAAAATGCTGGTTACCAGCATCTCTCCTTTTTTCCCACAATGTTTTCAAAAGCTTTCTTTCTCAGGATAGCTAAAAGACAGGATTGTAAGCCAACTCCAAACGTTTTATGATAATATAGACAATCAGTAACATTTTTTACTATAATCATGTGATACGACTATTCCTTTAAGGTGTATGTATATAATTATTTTTTTGGGGGATACAAGTACAATTTTTAATTTTTTTTCTTGTTGCTGCTGCTGTTTTTAAGGATAGTGACATGAGGAAGATCATGAACGAAGTACGGGGATGTTTTATCCACAAGTGTCGTGTAACACAGTGTAAAGGCGGAGTAATGGTCAGTCTACAGGCACATGCTATTATATTGGAATGCGAGATAAACAGTGTGGGATATGGCATACGATGTATACAAAACTCTAGGGTAAGTATTTTCTCTATAACCTCTTACTTGATGTTTTTTGGCCATAGTGATAAAATGTTTTGATGAAATGGTTGGTAAGGAGGAAAATGTTGGTAACTAGCATTTTCTTATCCATTCACAATGCTTTTTACCTTCAAAAGACATGTTATAATATTTGAATGTGAGATAAACAGCGTGGGATATGGTAAACAACTGCATCCTTTACCACACAGCAAAATGGTGGTGTCCGTGGTTGTGAGATAGAGTGTTGACCTCGTAACCATAAGTACCCGAGTTTGAGACCTGAAAGCGGGTGTCAACTTTGGGATTGTTCATTGGCTTACACATTCGATGTGAGTGCTGGTGTAGTTCCCAGGAAGCAGGATTGAGAGAGATTAGTACAAGTTGTAAGAACTTGTTTCTCAATCGATGTAAAATAAACTAAATCCAGCAAAATTTTTCACTTGTTTTGTATTGAAGGAATTTAAAGACATTAATTCAAATTTTATTCAAATGATAGTGTTTGTCCTTAACCCTTTACCACACAGTGACGCCTTTTGACACCCCCTGAAGAAGAGGCCTTTTGAAAACATTGTGGGAAAAGGAGAAAATGCTGGTAACCAGCATTTTCTCCTTTTTCCACAAAGTTTTCTATCCTATCAAAGAAAAGTTGCGTCATTTGAGCCACTATGAAATTGTCGTCTGCAAATGCTTTCAATTTGGATAGGTCTTAAATTTTGCCGTGTGGTAAAGGGTTAAATGGTAGAAAACACTGTTTTCAAATAGCTTTTACTGTAGGGTCGTTTAAACTGAATATGAAACATTTTGAAGACATTGAGGGATATGGTGAAAATGCTGTTGTATTTTTTTTAATGTCATTCAGTATTATAATTCATATTTTGTAGACTGTGTAACAGTGTTATTATTAATATTTTGTAGACTGTGTTACAGTGTTATTATTCATATTTTGTAGACTGTGTTACAGAGTTATTATTCATATTTTGTAGACTGTGTTACAGTGTTATAATTCATATTTTGTAGACTGTGTTTCGTTGTTATCATTTATATCATGTAGACTGTTATACAGTGTTATCAGTCATGTTTTGTAAACTGTTATAGAGTGTTATCATTTAAACTCCTTAATCTGTGTAACTGTGTAATCAGATTAACTTTGTAGATTACACGACATTGTGATCATTCATAATTTGAAGACTGTGTTTCAGTGTTATCATTCACATTCTGTAAACTATAAAACTGTGTTATCATTATTATTTTGTAGACCCCTATACAGTGTTATCACTCACAGATTTTAGACTATGAGGCAGTGGTATTACTCATAGTTTATAGGCTGTGAAACAGTGTTATCGTTCATATTTGTAGAATGTAATACAGTGTTGTCACTCATAGTTTGTAAACAGTGTTACAGCGGTATCATTGTAGACTGTGATTGTAGATTTTAGACTGTGATACAATGTTAACATTCATACTTTGTGGACTGTAATACAGAATTATCATTCATATTTTAGACTGATACAGTGGTATTATTCATATTTTTTAGACAGTGATACGGTGTCATCATTCATATTTAAGTCTGTGAAATAGTGGTATTATTCATATTTTAGAATGTGACATGGTTAGTGGTATTATTTATAAATATTCTTTAGACTGTGATAAAGTGTTATCACTTGTAGTTTGTAGACCATGTTATAGTGGTATCATTCATGTTTGTAGACTGTGATTCAGTGTTATCATTGTATACTTTGATTGTAGAATGTGAGGCAGTGGTATCATACATATTTTGTAGACTGTGGTACAGTGTTATCATTCATATTTTGTAGACTGTGTTACAGTGTTATCATTCAAATTTTGTAGACTGTGTTACAGTGGTGTCATTCACATTTTTGTGGACTATGATACAGTGTTATTATTATACGCCCATCGAAGACGGGACATATTATAGGATCACCCATGGTGTATGGGCGGACGTCCAGGCGGGCTGGCTTCTGGGTGGGCTTCCAGGCTGGTGGGCGGACGGGCGGGCAGCGTCCAGTTTTTGTCCGGAGCATAACTTTGTCATCTCCAGTCCGATTGACTTGAAACTTGGCATTTGTGTTTGTTGCAATAATACGGAGTGCAGTGCGAAAGAACCATAACTCTACCTCGTGCTGTCTTTGAGTCATTTCCCTTTGATCATCATTTTTACAGCATTTTCTGCTTGTCCGGAATATAACTTTGTCATCTCTAGTCTGAACATCTTCAAATTTGGTATGCATGATTGTTGAAAAATTACGGAGTGCAGTGCATAAGAACCATAACTCTTCCTAGCACAAATTTTGAGTAATTCCACCTTTGATCTTCATTTTTATAGCATTTCTTGCTTGTCAAGAGCAAAACTTTGTCATGTTAAGTAGGAATGACTTGAAATATGGTATGCTTACTTGCTGCAATATTTGGAAGTGTAGTGCACAAGAATTGTAAGTCTATCTCATGCTATCTTTGAGTTATTTCCCTTTGATCGTCATTTTTACAGCATTTAGTGCTTGTCTGGAATATAACTTTGTCATCTCAAGTCAGAATGACTTCAATCATGGTAAGCATGTTTGTTGCAATATTACGGAATACAGTGCGCAAGAACAATAACTCCCGGGCGGGAGGGCAGTCATTCGGGCGGGAGGGCTGGCTGGCTGGCTTCTGGGCGGGCTTCCGAGTAATTCCCCTTTGATCTTCATTTTTATAGCATTGCTTGCTTGTCCAGAGCAAAACTTTGTCATCTTAAGTAGGAATGACTTGAAATATGGTATGCTTATTTGTTGCAATATTTGGAATTGTAACTCTACCTCGCACTGTCTGGGTTATTTCCCTTTGATCGTCATTTTTACAGCATTTAGTGCTTGTCCGGAATATGACTTTGTCCTCTCAAGTCAGAACGACTTCAAACTTGGTATGCATGTTTGTTGCAATATTACGGAGTACAGAGCGCAAGAACAATAACTATTGCGGATTTTGAGTAATTCCGCTTTGATCTTCATTTTTACAGTATTTCTTGCTTGTCCAGAACAGAACTTTGTCACCTCAAGTCAAATTGACTTGAGACTTGGTAAACATGTTTGTTGCATTACCTCCTCTTTACGATTATTATACCCCCTCGACAACTGGCGGTGGGACGGGCCTATCTTGAGACAATTTGCCGCTCTTGTTCATATTTTGTAGACTCTGTTACAGTTTATCATTCATATTTAATAGACTGTGATACAGTTTTATTATTCTTATTTTGTAGACTGTGTTACAGTGTTATCACACATATTTTGTAGATTGTGTCCCAGTGTTATCACTCTTAATTATTTTGTTGACTGTGTCACAGTGTTATCACACATATTTTGTAGATGGTGATCCAGTATTATCATTCATCTTTGCCATTATTTTTTTTTATCTCAGACTGTGATGCTAAAGAATGAAATCCATCACTGTAGAACTTCAGGTGTGTTCATGAGGTTGGCAGCCTCTGGATTAGTTACAGGTGAGCATTTTGTATTTCCTCTATTGTCTTAACTCTTTACCTCACAGTGTAGAGTATTTATGACGCTGGTAAAGACAGCTTTTGAAAATATTGTGGGAAAATGAGAAAATGCTGGTAACCAGCATTTTCTCCTTTTCCTACAATATTTTCTACCCTGTCTTAACCAAAAAGCATAATTCCAACTGTATCTAAATTTTCACTTGCAAATACTTAGAATGTTAACAACTTCAAATGTTTGTCATTTTCAAAGCTATAACCCTCATCCAGGGGTCCTGCATGGCTCAGTGGTAAAGCGTAGGACTCGTAACTTGGAGTCCCTAGGTTCGAGCCTTACTAGTGTCCTTTGGCCTTACAATTCAGAGCCCTAGCCTAGTACTGGTAAAACCAAAGATATACATGAATATATGAGCTGTTGCTGTGATATGACTGAAATAACATTGAAAGCATTGTAAAAGATAATTCAATCAACCAATCAGTAACCCTTAACCTTTTACCATCTTTTTACTACAATGAGAGAGAAGGTTTACGAAAACATTGAAGAGAAATGGGAAACTGATGGTAATTTTGGCCAATGCATTCTTAACATCTTCTACAAGATTATGTAAAAGTAAACCATCCTAACTCTGAGGCAGGTGTCAATATTTGCAAACATATGGCAAGGCTCTTGTTCCTTTATTTATGTACTTATTCATTTATTCATTTATCTATTGTTTGTTAAAGTCAAGGTCACTGTTACAAAAAAAAAAGAAACAGCTGTTGTCATACTCTTTTTGGTATTCATTCTACAAATGGAAAATATATGATGATGCTTGTATTAGCAAAAAGTACTACATGGTTCTTCAGGTGTCAAAGTCACTGTTACTAAAAATAGAAAATATTTTACTGTCTTAACCCATTACCACACAATCCCTACTTTTAACGATCCTGAGAAAGAAGCCTTTAGAAAACATTGTTGGAAAAGGAGAAAATGCTGGTAACCAGCATTTTCTCCTTTTCCCACAATGTTTTCTACCCTTCACAACACAAATTTCAAATTTTCAGTCACTTTTATTTTGTCGTCTGCAAATGCTTTCGATTTGGACAAACCTAAAATTTTGTCGTTTGGTAATGAGTTAATATATTTCTAGGTTATGATTTTCACTCTAATTTGAAAGCAGATACATACATGTTGATATTAGCGAAAATGTTGCATGTTTCTTGTTGCATGTTTCTTGGCATGCTACAGTCAAGGAAACTGCTACTAGAAATAGAAATGAGCTATGGTCTGTAAAAAGAGGGCAAAATGTATCTGCAAAAGGTACTGACCCAGGTCAGCCTGCGCAGTCTGAGCAGGCTGACCTTGGTTGAAACTTTTTGCTATTGGTCAATTTTCTGCATGTCAAAGGACCAGTGTACCTATAAATCCATAATTATACAATGACTTGCTTGGTATAATGCATCAGGGAGATGTATTAAGCCCCCTTTTGTCAGAGCCTGGCCCAAATGTATTGTTCTATATTTCTAGGTAATGATATTCACTCTAATTGTGAAGTTGGGGTTGATATTCACTAAAATTGCTTTATGTTCCTTGAAAATGCTAGGGTCAAGGTCGCTGTCTCTAAAAATAGAAATGAGCCAAGCTCCTACAAAAGGGAGCTTAATGCATCTCCATGATGCATTATGCCCAACAAGCCATCACATAATTATGGATCCATAACAGCCACTTTTTTAAACAACTGACTTATTAATGAAGTAGACTGGTCCTTGGACCAACAGAAAATTGACCAATATCGAAAAGTTTTGGTCCAGGTCAGCCTAAGCGGACTGCACAGGCTGACCTAGGTTGCAACTTTTCGCAGATGCATTAAGCCCCCTTTTCACAGAGTACGGCTCAAATATATTGTTCTATATTTCTAGGTTATAATATTCACTCTAACTGTGAAGCTTGGTTAGTATTTGCAAAAGTCGCTGTATGTTCTGCCAAGGTCGCTGTCTCTAAAAATAGAAACCTGTTGTTCTGTATTTTTAGGTAATGATATTCACTCTAACTGTGAAGCTGGGGTTGATATTCGCAAAAATGCTGATCCAGTTGTTCAGGTTTGTTGGCTTTATTGTATTCTGCAATTAGAATTGTACGTGAAGGGGTCATATATATAAATGGTCTGACATGAGCTGGCATTTAAGATACAGAGGTTCTTACATGAGTGTTTATGTATTATCATTTTGTGTCAGTGAGTTCAAGGAAAGTGTATGCCAGATGTGTTGTAGATAAACAGCAGAAGAATATAATGATATAAACTTAATGCCTCTTTAATGCAACATAATGCTTGTCTCAAATATGTGGGGTCCTGTAGGACTTGTAACTTTGAGGCCTGGGCTTTGAACCTAACTCCAAGCACTAGGTGTTTCGTGAGAGTGTCCTTGGGCAAGACACTTTAGAGCTGTAGCCTAGTACTGATGAAACCCAGGACATAGATGACTGTGAGCTCTCGCTATGATGTGACGAATAATGTTGAAAGTTGCATAAAACACCAGTCACTCAATAACTCAGTCAGTCAAAGGTTTTGGGTTGGAATTCTGTGAACTTGGTCAACCTTTCGAACCACCCACATCAGGGAATCCACACTGGTTATGGTTTCCAGGAAGCAATCATCCAGGGCGATTGATAAAAATTGTAAAAACTTCTTTCACAATTGATGTAAAGTCATTATCTAACCCTTCACCACACAATCCCAAGTTTTAATGACTCTGAGAAAAAAGGCTTTTGAAAACTTGTGGGAAAAGGAGAAAATGCTGGTAACCAGCATTTTCTCCTTTTCCCACAATGTTTTCTACCTATTAAAGGACAAATACTATCATTCGACAAAAACTTTCCTTTTAATATGGACAAGTCTAACGTTCTGCCATGTGGGAAAGGCTTAAACTAAATGTGTGTAAAATAACAAAATCTGTAATTGATAATAAGAAACAGATCTTGATTTTATTAGTTTCTTTTTCAGTGTAATAGAATTCACCACGGTAAGCGATCTGGAGTGGTCATTCTAGGGAGTGGGCGAGGTCAGATAAAACATAACGATATTTACCAGAATAAAGAGGCTGGTGTTTACATTCTGTACAGAGGAAATCCCGTCGTGGCGTAAGTTGATAATGTCTCTTTCATTTTGGTTTTCATATTTTACCCTTTACCCCACGACAAAATTTTTGACTTGTCCAAGCCCAATGCATATGCAGATGCCAAATTAAATATGGGTTGAATTGTGGAAGTTGACTTTGATTGGATAGAAAACATGGGAAAAGGAGAAAATGCTGGTTACCAGCATTTTCTTCTTTTCCCACAATGTTTTCAAAAGACTTTTTTTTGAGGGTCGTTAAATGTCTGGATTGTGTGACAAAGGGTCAAACTTATTTTTTTTTTTGTAGCCTTATGGTGAAGGTTTCTTATTTAAAAATGTAGCCACTCTAGGTTTGGACATCTCCTAATGAGCTTTGTTTTTGTGGGGATGTTCTTTGGCAAGGCCTTTCAGAGTCCAGCCTGGTATAGGTGAAACTCTAGATATACAATAAGTGAACCATTGCTGCGATAGGACTGAAATGGCATTGAAAGCAGCTTAAAATACATTTAGTTATTTTATTTTCTAAATGTAGTTATGGAGCAAGATCAGACTGCATGTTGTTAAAATGTGCAGTCCGATCTTTAATCTACACTGTCTGCTTTCCTTAGACAATCGATACTAGAGCAACTATAAAATTACAATTATTTCAGTTTTATTTCTTGACTGAAAATATTCCTTGGGTGTATTTGGCACCCAAAGGAGTAATAGCCTGCCTAAAAATAGCCGTTGGTAGATAACTTTCTGAAGAAATAACTAACTTTCTGTTTGCAGCCATAACCAGATTTACAGTGGGAAAGCAGCTGGCATTGCTATAAATGAAGGTGGTCGGGGGTATATTCATGGTAAGTGATCAGGGCGAAACAAGTAAAAATTTTGTACCCAGGTATTTGTTTGACATAGAGTCAATAACAGAAATCTTGACTTACTTAAACTTCAAATCCTTTGTGAACAACTTGCAATGTGAACTCTCTTTTATACTTAAAATTCTAGTATGACACATGAATTGGCCTGTATAAACACAGTGCAACGAAAGCGTGGCCAAATTGATGTCGTTCTGTATAAAGTAGGTTGCACATGGCTGTTCCACGTCTCTGCCTTTGGATATTTTATCAATGAAAGTCACATGTCAGTTCATCATTTTTAACATGATGTACATCTAAATTCATTCTTCTCTGCTGTTTGAAAGGGAAAAAATAAAGTAATTAACTATGAATACCTGTATATTTAAAACATTTCTATACTGTATATGTAGCAGCAGTAATGACATCATAAATTTATGATCACATCCTGAATGTGACACGTTTACCTGCAGAAAAAAGTTATGTCCAATGAAAATGAAAATTTCCCTGTTTTTGAACTTGTTTCCCTTTAATCAAGTGTTGGTCATGTCAGAATCGCAATGATCTTCTATCATGGTTGTTAGATCAATAAACCATGGTTGTGAGTCATGAGGTGCAATGAATAACCCACTAGTGCTATTGCCATGGTGGTTTATTTATTGTGCCTCATACCTCACAACCGTTGTTAATTGAACGACAAACCAAGATAGAAAGAAGATTGTATTTCTTAATTATTCTACATTGTAGATAATACAATAACGGGTAACCAGTGGGGTGGTATAGATATCCGACATGGTGGGGACCCCGTTATATATCACAACACAGTGTGTAATGGTATATCTGATGGTATCGTTATCGGAGAGGAAGGTCGTGGATCGATAGAAAATAATATCATCACAGGTTAGTGCTGGAATGGGATATACTTTGACCGAATTATATTGAAGTTTTATGATCACAACAACAACAGCTTTTGAAAATAGAAGCGTTGTGGACCATGAGTAAGGCAAATGTTTGTAAAATTGGGAAAAAGCAAAACATGGTGTGCCTTGAACTGGCAATGTCATGTTTTTATGACCCTCTTGTTATGACCTATAGGAAAACAGGGTTTGTAAATGGAAATATTGTGTTCCTTGCAGAAAAAAAATAGCTCTGTAATAGCAAAAATATGTTTTACTATTGGCTTAAAAGTTTCATTTAATTAATTAGCAGGTTAAGGGTTAAATTGTTAATAAGGAACTAACTGTTTTATTTGATTTGTCTTTTTTATATAAAGTAATCAATCATCAGTCAATAAATGGATCATTCAGTCAATCAGTCAATCAATCAATCAGTCAACCAATTAGTCAGCCAATCAATCGATTCTGTTCTCTAGGTAATGCTGGTTGTGGAGTATGGATTATGGCGGCTCACCAACCTCTCATCCATGGAAATGAAATACACAGTAACAGGGACTCTGGGATTAGTCTTGTCAACAAAATGGTAATTACTTCAGACTCACCAACAAGTGACAAAATTTAAGATATGTGTAGTTTAAAAGTTTGACCATTCTTATAATGGGATTTTAACCCTGAAACTTTTTTTTAAAGGCACAATGGCAGCCAAAAAATCAAGGCAGGTTCTAAAATGCATTTAAATTTAAATCATATCTGTTAAAAGTATGGAAAAATATTGTGAAGATGACAACCGGTCATTGTGCGGTCAGTGTTAGTCGCTGGCAAAAAAATGAGTTTTAAAAAATCGGGCAAAAAGTAAAGAAAAGATAAAGTGACCTGGCAGGTTTTAACGTAGTTTTGAAATGATTTTCTCTGCCAGCGACTAACACTGGCACCGACTGTACAATAACAGATTGTCATCATCACAATAATTTCCACACTTTTAAATGGTATGATTTGAATTGAAATGCATTTTAACACGCAGTTTGTTTGTTTTTAGCAGCTGTTGTTACTTTAAGTGGTGGACACTCTAACCCCCTAAGCCCCCAAACTACTCGACCCTTGTACACTTTATACAGATTGCTTGCCTACCAAGGATGGCCACTGGCACAGAGTTCCTGTATTAATTGTTGTCGAGTCATCTATTTCTTACATAGACTAAAGTACATGTAACAGCAAGGCAGGACATGGCCTGATAAGTCAATTGGGAGAGGACTTGCACAGTGAGTGAGGAGTCCAGGGTTCGAGCCACGCCCCTCTAGCGTAGTCAGTAGCTTACAGAACTCAGGAACAGCAGGTCGCTGGTACATTCCCCGGCTCAGCCAATTTCTTTCAGAGGATTGATGATAGTCATTACGACAGGATTCATTGTCCTCTCACCTCTTATTGTTGTTTTGAGGATGGTTATGTGGGAAAGCAGTGCCTTGGAAAAAATATTGTGTGGAGTACTGGTAAAAGAAACTCCAGGAAAGCATGGATAGGTGCACTGGCCACCATGGTACTACTGAAATAATGTTGAAAACAGCATTAAACACCATACAGTCAATCAACCAGAGTTCAAGTCTAGGTCAGTCCCTTATGTTTTGTTGTCTGCACATGTCACATTCTTCAAAGAATCAGTATCCTGTACAGGATAAATATTAATATGCATTGTGTAAACTAAAACTAGCCACTAATAAAGTAGCAACAGAGAAAATGGCTATATAAAGAAAACATCTTTTAAAAAAGTGTAGCCTGTTTTTCACTCCAAATTTCTTACAAAATTAACTATTTCAAAAAGGAAAAATAGTTTTTACAAATATTATTATTTTACTGCACATCTTTGCATGCAGTTTCTAAACATAGACTTTAGGAAAACCAGGATTTGTGCAGGGTTTTTCCACAGAGTGGTGCATAGGTTACATGCTAGCTGACCATTGCTGAATAAATCGTACCAGGTAGCGTTTTATTGAGTAAATGTTCATTTTATTTTGAAATTTGAAGTAATGGTTGTTGTTTTGAAAAGTAGGCTGGTTTTGTACCCGGAATGCCCAAATCAGATAGGTCTGTATTTGAAAAATGCTACCTAGCGGAAGATAATGCACTATGTTTTTTTGAATTTCTCCTCTGGTTACACTATTTCCTTCTGTGTCACAGGACACTACACACAAGAATGAAGCCATTCCCATAGACAGCAGAGATTCTCAAAGTCAACACAGTCAAGAGTTTTGGAACCTTGTCAACAACGAGGAAAATCACTGCAAAAAACGACTTGTTACCATGGCAACAGTGGAAAATCACTGCAAAAAACGACTTGTTACCATGGCAACAGTGGAATACAACAAAGTCTATCATAATGATGGTAAATATCTAAGTTTTAGGACCTTTCTTAAGCATTGAAGTGCCCTTTCACTTCTATAGTTGCACACTACATGCAGCCTGATCTGTGATCTACACTGTCCACTTTGCTGGGAGAAATTGGAAGTCTTTGGGTACCAAACTTTGGCTTGTATAATACCTGTTAGAAGTGCTTAAAAAGTTTGTTAATCTATTGGCGTCTGTGTTCTACATGTTGTATGTAATCGTAGTCAATGTTTGTTTTAAGGTAATATGTCCATCACTAATTCATAATCATGATCCTTCAGAGGGTTTTAAGATTTCAGTGCAGATGCAAGCTTTCTGTGACAGAGGCATATATCCAGGTTATCACATGCTTCCATCTTCACTGAAATCTTAATGACCACCTAAAGGATCATGATCATTTTTTAATGATAGATGGATTACCTTTAATGTCTTTCTCTTCCAAAACTGCATTAACAGTCTTCTTCTTTCGGGATAGTAAAAAACAGAGAATTTTCAGGTAAAGGGTTAAATGTGAATGCCATACATGTATTTTTCTGCAGGATGTGGGGTGTCCAGTCAGTTTGGTGAAGGAGTCATCATACAGTGTAACTATCTCTATGCCAATAAATCTAATGGTGTTTTTATCGAACAACCCTTCCCTGCTGTCATAAAAAATAATTTTGTTTCCAGCAATGTGGGCTGCGGAATTAAAGCTTCGTGTGAAGAGAAGGTATGTGAATTTTTTTGTAATGAATTTCATTATTGTTTAACTTTTACTACACAATCACGTTTTTATGAGCCTAAGAAAGAAGGCTTTTGAAAACGTGGTGTGAAAAGGAGAAAATAGTGGTAACCAGCATTTTCTCCTTTTCTCACAATGTTTTCTACCCTTCCAAAAGGGAGTTTCTGTTTTTGAGTCACAACTAATTTTTCATCTGCTAAAGCTTTCAATTTGGGCAAGTCTGAAATTTTCTTGTTTGGTAAGGGGTTAACTCTACCAGATGGCAGCAGTTTAGAATTTGGAAACAAGTGAAACAAGTGAAAAAAGATATAAAACATAATGGAAAAAAAATAGAAAATAATGATAAAATCACATGTATATTAATGTATGGAAATCCTAAAAATACAGAATTGTCTCAAATTTTGCTGTCTGGTATTGGGTTAAAGCGTATTTATGTCTTGCACCACAATAATGGTCACGTAGAGAGTAAGAAATTTCATAGACGAGAAATGAACAAGTTTTACATCCATCTTATTTTCTGTGTGTAGTTACTCTCAAACTGATAATTTAGGGCCCATCTTTGAAGGTGAATGATTGATTAATTAATTGATTGATTGTATGGTGTCTAACGCCGTTTTCAACATTATTTCAGTTATATCGCGGCTGCCAGTGCACCTATCCATGCTTTCCTGGAGGTTCTTTCACCAGTACTCCGCACAATTTTCTTTCCAAGCCACTGGCTGCTTTCCCACTTAACCCTTTACCATACAATCCCAAGTTTTAACAACCCTGAGGAAAAAGACTTTTGAAAACATTGTTGGTAAATGAGAAAATGCTGGTAACCAGCATGTTCTCCTTTGCCCACAATATTTTCTGCTCTTCCACAGACAAATTCCATCACTTCAGCTACATTTAATTTGTTGTCTGCAAATGCTTGCAGTTTTAGACCAGTCCAAGAATTTGTTGTTTGGTAAAGGGTTAACCATCATCAAGACAATGGTCAGCGGTGAGAGAGGAATGAATCCTGTCACAATGACTATCATCAATCCTCAGACAGAAATTGGCCGAGCCAGAGATCGAACTGTTCTCAAGTCCTTCATGCAACAGACTGAGATACAGGGGCTCGGCTTAAAGGTGAACGAAGTTGATCACTTTTTGTAAAGGTCTTTTTTTCAAAGCTTGACAAAACAAAGTCTGGCTTTGTGCACCCTTAAGATTGCAGAGACCTTTTCTTAACCTTGTACAAAACAAATCAGACTTTTAAGGACCCAGATGAAGAAGGCTTTTAAAAACATTGTGTGAAAAGAAGAAAATGCTGTTAACCAGCATTTTTAGCTCGGCTGTTTTCGAAGAAAATGAGGAGTTATTGTTGTAGTCCTGTTGGTGTTGTCTGTGTAGTGGTGGTCATGCAAAAACTTTGACATTTTGTAATAATTACTGTTGTTAATGAAGATGTTTACTTCAAACTTGGACAAGTTGTAAAACTATCAAAAGGGGAACTCATACAACAGGGGCATCAAAATTTTTTTGACACAGGTATGCCCCTTTTTGTCAGCTTGGAATTTTCACTGAGAATCAAGCACTTGCAGCTGAGTGTTGGCACCTGCATGCGGTGCTTTTGTTTTCCTTTTCCCATAATGTTTTCTATACTTTCAAAGACAAATCCTAACATTTCAGCCATAGTCAATATGCCATGCAAATGTTTTTTTCAATTTTGAAAAAAAAGTTGAAATGTTGTTGTTTTGTTAAAAGTTTATAGTACATGTATACTCATTTTTTTCTTGTATTATACTGTTTTTTCTTATTCAAACCAGGTTGAAATTCTTGGCAATGGTATCTATGACAACAAAGAACAAGGAATATTGTGTCAGTGTGAGACAGACATTGTGGAAAATGACATTCTTGATAACCTTGGTAACGGAGTGGTTGTCAAGAACACTAAGTGTATACAGGTATGAGACTATGAATTCCTCAGGGAATGAATGAAAGTACGAAAACAAACAAGCAGTTGTTCAATATTTCGGCCATTGCTTTTTTTAAGATTTTTGAATTGAAAAATTTATCCCTGTAGAACAGTTTTAAGCGTGTATCACTCCAACCATAATGTTTTACAATCAGTTAGAGTTGTAGTAGGAGTTAGAGTAGGTTTTTTACATAGTGTATCAGAGCTCCAGATAGAGGGAGTGATTTTGATTTTAAAACTAAAAATATTAATTGTTCTCCACCAAACGCTATGGTATGGGTACTCATATTAGAATCATCTCAACGAGACGATTCTAATGAGTACCCACAACATAAAGTTTGAAAGAGAAATAATGGATTTAGAAAACCATCACTCCCCCTTATCTGGAGCTCTGGTGTATACTGTATTGGGACAATAACTGTGTTTGGGTCACTTCTTAAATCTATACCAAACAAATTCTTGATTTAACAGTCTTGAGGGGGAGAGTATTTTGAAAACATTGTGGGAAAAGGAGAAGATGTTGGTAACCAACTTCTAACCAGCATTTTCCACAACTGTTTTGTCCTTACAGAGACAAATTCCTTCATTTGAGCCACATTCCATTTTTTATTAATTTTTTGTTTGCAAAGGCTTTCAATTTGAACAAGTCTGAGTTATTGTCTAATGATAAAAAGTTAAAGTTGCCAACTTTTATTCTAGTTTTAAGGTTCATTTTTTCTGCCAGTGACTCGATCTTTGACAGACTGTACTCTGACATTTTGTCAGGCTAATAATAATACCCATAGTTTTAAAGATGCATCTTTACTCGTTTTCATCCAGTTTTGTAACAAATTTTATCTTTATTTTTGAAATTATAATCATTCTTGTACCTTCGTGCCAAAGGTTGCCCCTGACGGTTGCAAGGTTGCTCAGATTACGACGGATAGAAAATGCAATTCGTTCTGTTGCAGCTAACCATAGACATAACAACCACAGTTTCCGATTTAAATCGAAGATAAATCCCTGGTGTCTCTTTATCCCATACATCTTATATTGATTTTTTTATATACGTTTACACGGCTATCTAGATTCTACACATTGCAAAGTTTTAACAGTGTTTGTTGACTCTCTGGCTGCAAGGGTGCATCTTTAAATGTTAGGAATTAGATTTGCCTGCAATTTGACACCTGGCTTGTTTACTTTTGGCTGCTTGTAGGCCTTTAAGTTTGCTGATAAAGAGTAGTTTTTTCATCTCACCCTATATTTGAGCCATGCTCTAGCATTAGAGGGTTTAATGCATTTCCTTGATGCATGATACCAAGCAAGTCATAAGTTTATTGTGAATCCATTAAATGCATTTTGTATAACAATCAACCGAAAATCATGATGTATGCTGATTCTTTGACATGCAGAAAATTTACCAAAAAGCAAAAGCAACTGATTTTCACTCAGGTCAAAAACTAGGTCACAGGGCCTAAAATTGATCAATGGCAAAAAGTTTTGGCCCAGGTCAGCCTGTGCGGACTGCGTGGGTTGACCTGGTTCGATACTTTTTGCAGATGCATTAAGCCCCCTTTTCATAGAGCATGACTCATGTATCTTTCTTTTTTTTTACAGGTTAGGAGTAACAGGATATTTTCCCAGACTGGTTTTGGTGTTGTTTTGATTGGTGCCCAGTCATGTCAGCTAGAGAACAACAAATTTTACATGAAAAACGAGAACACAGTCAACACAGATGATGATTCCCAGTGCTCTGTGATAAATAGTCACATATGTACCATGCCCAGCATGAAACAGACACAGTATGTATATTGTAAAGGGTAACCTACTGTATACAAGAAGGGTAGATAACTATAAAAGTATTTTTGACTCAGTTATGCCCCTGTTTTGACTTAGAATTTTCAATGTAAATGAACAACTTGCAGCCGAGCCTCGGCACCCTCAGGTGGTGCTCTTGTCTAATGTTGCCCATAAAAGCGACTATCCCATGGTAATTTATTGGGAAATAATGGTCGATTATGAGGTTTGATAATTCGTAGTTACTACCAGTGAAATTACCATAAATATTTCCGTAACTCTTCAATTGAAGGTGGAAACAGTAGTTCCAGCACACTAGTTATCTAGGTAAACAGTGTTTGTCATTCAACCAGAACGCAATATGACGCAATTTACTCTCATCTACCCTACATTTCTTGCACTTTACGTAATATTGTAATCCGTTCTTATGTGGAGGGATGTATGCCAGGGAGAATAACCTAAAACAACTGTACTTGATTTTGGTGAAAGTCACAACAAAAAAGGGGTTAGAAGCATGAAATAAATAGAATATTTGGGGGTTTTTTTCAGTGAAAAATAGAAATTTATTTCATCTCGTGAACATCAGTAATATTTTCACTTGTGGCTGTGCCACTCGTGAAAATATTACCAATGATGTTTACTGGATGAAATAGATTGTTGTTCACCAAATAAGACAAATATCCCACATATAATTTCGGGAAAAAGCGTTAAATGCCATACAAACAAACATGCAAACAGTTGAAAACGTGGTTTCATGTAGAAAATGGTTAAGTGAGATATTAATTTCTAATTAAAGTACCAATATGCCATTTTTTTTTTTTGCAAGGTCAACAAGTCAAGGTCAACCAGATCTGTCTCTGATTGGTTCAACTCGATGGCAGCTGACTGAGCCCCCACCACGCCCACAAATAGACTTTCCTGTACCGGTTTCATATACTCCTGCCAGTCACATGACCAAAATCACCAGGGTAACCATTCCTGCGGAGAATTGCGAGCAAGGAAGTAAATTCTGTGTGATATTATAATCTTTAAACCCTTTTCCACTCAATCCCAACTTTTAACGACCCTGATGAAGAAGCCTTTTGAAAACATTGTGGGAAAAGGAGAAAATGCTGGTAACCAGCATTTTCTCCTTTTCCCACAATGTTTTCTACCTTATTAAAGACAAATTCCATTTTTTGAGCCACATTTAATTTATCATCTGCAAATGTATTCAATTTAGACAGGTTTGAAATTCTGTTCTATGGTAAAGAGTTAACCTTTCCCCCAAACAAGTTTTGGATACGCCAAAATTGAAAGCATGAGCAGACGGCAAATTTGAATTTTGAACAAATGAGCTGAAGTTCTCTGATGGGCAGTAAGTATTGTTGAAAAAAAAGGAGAAATTGCTTGTTGCAAGCAGTTTCTCCTTTTCCCATGATGTTTTCTAAACCTTTCTTCATCAGGATAGTAAAAATACGGGTTTGTTTAGTAAAGGGCAAATCATCCCAATCTGAATAAATAGAGAATATGTATATAGTGTGGTCGTATATCAAAATTATTTAACGAGGTTGGGAGAATTGATAATTGTTGAGCCGTGGCGAGACAATTGTCAATTGTCACTACCAAGTTAGACATTTTTGAGGCACAACAACACTATGTACACAGTCTTTTTATCGTTTAATGTCTGATTTTTAATCATCGTGAAAATCATCGTGAAAAACATGTGAAAAACATGCGCGTTATTTCAAGCAAAATAGATCTATTCTGTTTAGTCGGTTATGGAATAAGCTGTAATGATGTAGTCATGAATGATGTTGACTGCGTTATAAAACAGGTTGAAAACTATTAATATCTGTGGTATATCAAAAATAAATATCGCATAGGTGTTATTGCATGGATATTCGGTTAGTTTAAAGATACAGGACACACTGTGTCAGTGGTTGATGTAATCCTGATGAAGGCACAAGCCGAAACGTTGATGATAAAGACTTTTCATTGAAACTGATATTTGTTGTTATAGATTTATTTCCATTGATTAATGTGAGGAAGGCTGCTTTCTGACAGTATCAAAGGTGCTTGATTGATTGAAAGTATAGTGTTTAACGCCTTTTTGAACATTATTTCAGTTATATGGCAGCAGCCAGTGCACCTGTCCATGCTTTTCAGGAGTTTCAATTCTGTCGCAATGACTGTCATCAGTCCTCGGAAAGAAAGTGGACAAGCTTCTTAAAAACCTTCTTCCTTTGGGCAGTTAAAAGTCATGTTTATTTGGTTAAGGGTTAAACATTCTTTGTGTTAATAGGGATAAAGGTAGGTAACTCTGTACTAACAATGAAATATTCCTGTCTCATTATGCAGTATTAAACTTGTAGAGTAAAATGATGGTATCAACTTTTTACCAAACAACAAATTTTTTTACTTGTCCTAATCCAAAGCATCTACAGACAACAAATTACGTAAGGTTAAAATGGTAGAAATTGTCTTTGAAAGGGTAGAAAACATTGTGGGAAAAGAAGAAAATAATGGTTACCAGCATTTTCTCCATTTTCCACAATGTTTTCAGAGATCTTCTTTCTGAGGGTTGTTAGAATTGTCTTTGAAAGGGTAGAAAATATTGTGGGAAAAAGAGAAAATGCTGGTTACCAACATTTTCTTCTTTTTTGACAATGTTTTCAGAAACCTTCTCCCTTAGGGTCATTAAAACTCTGAGTAGTTTGGTAAAGAGTTAAATTAATACTTGGACTTATTTGTATTTGTGATAAAAATGGTTTATTGAAGCATACAATGTTATTAATTAAATATGAAAGATTAACCTCACCACGTTTTCTACTCTATCAAAGACGTGTTCCGTTATTTGACTAATATTCATTTATTTTCTTCAATTACATTCAGTTTGGATAACATGTTTTTATTTTATTTTTTTTTTTTTTCAATATTATAATATCAGTATTCATAATTCTTAGTTTACCCAAACTTGTTTGAATATGATTCAACATAATTAACCAATGGTATTAATTTTTTTTTCTATTCAGTATAATAGTATCAATCTTCATACTCTTTGATTTATCCAATTAATTCACTGCCATAACCAGAAGCCGACTTGTACAGAAAGAGAACTGTTGCATCTACCCTAATTCCTTCAAACATTTTTTATAAGCTGGTAAAATACGAGAAGTTATTGTCATAGCCCAGGCATTGTCATCTGCGTTGTTGTCGTCGTCGTGCAAAAACTTCGACATTTTGTAATATTGCTGTTATTACTAAAGATATCTACTTCAAACTTTGACAAATTGGGTGAGATAGCAGTCTCTGTTCGGAGTGTGTAATGACTTTAAACCCTTTGTTTTTAAAAAGGGTTCTTCCTGAATGTCGTTAAAACTCAGGATTGTGTGGTAAAGCGTTAAAAGATCTGACATTGGTTAGCATTTGAGAAGAAATTTGATTTAACATGCCAAGAAAAAATGTTATGAAGCTCGCCAAAGCCTGGCTTAATAACAATTTTCTATATTAATCAGATCCTATATTATTATATACATGTACATGTTGTATTGCAACAGTGCAATTTTTGGTTGAAAGGCTAGAAAACACTGTTGTAAAAAGGAGCATTTTCTCCTTTTCCCAGCATGTTTTCTGAGGCTGTTTTCAGAAGTGTTGTTAAAACTCGGGATTGTCTGGTAAAGGGTAAAATAAGGGAAAAAAAGCCCTTGGAAGCTTGGAAGATGCTTGTTAAATGGAAACTTGCAGATCTTTTTATGCGTAGCTGAACTAGATGCCTTTTGGCCCTACAAACTTGTTCAAATATGATTCTACATAATCAACACATGTTATTAGGTTTTTTTTTCCATATGATAATATCATCTTCATAATTCTAAGTTTACCCAAACTTGTTTGCATATGATTCCACATAATCAACCATTTTTTTTTTTTCATGTTCAATATAATAATATCAATCTTCATACTTCTTGATTTATCCAATTAATTCACTGCCAGAACTAGAACCCGACCTGTAACGAAAGAAAAGTGTTGGAGGGCAAACGGACAAAAACATGCAGAATTTGGTTATCCAGTGACAAAATTCATCTTCTCTGCTGCTCGAGTCTCAGGCGATTGGTGTGTGGAGGGAAAAAGCCACACAATGACCGCATGAGTACCACACATGTAACAGCAAAAAAGCACGTTTACCGGATATGTACCGGATAATAAATGGTCTATTAACGGATATCACCGTACGAGTAACGGACTTGTACCGGATAAAACGGAAGTGCAACAATTGAGAACCGGACAAAACGTTTTTCCAATGTACAATGAACGGAAATGTACCGAACACCAACATACGAGGAACGTACCGGTCACGTGACATGCCGTGGGTATAAATAGTCAGATGCATCCGAAGTCTCTCATTTGCACGTCTCTGTCCGTTTTGTCCAGTGGAAATTTTTTAACATTCTCAAAACTTCCCACCGGACGGAACGGACATCACCGGACGTCGCCGGACAAGTAGCGGATTCACCGGATAAGAAACAGACATAAAACGGATACGAACGGACACGAACGGATAGTATAATGTTTTATCCATTAATCGTCCGTTAGCTCGGTATGACCAAACCTTTTCCAATTAATTGGTTGTTTTAACAACCTTGAAGAAGGCTTTGAAAGCATTCCAGAAAAAAATGAGACAATTCAGGTGTTTTCTCCTTTTTTTCTATGATGGTTTCCAGCCTTTGAAAGCCAACCCAGGTAGCTTATTCGGTGGCAAACAGGACTTCAGAACAGGGGGTTGCAGGTTGGATTCCTGGCTTGAACCTTGAAGAAGGCTTTTGAAAACATTCCGGAAAAAAACGAGACAATTCAGGTAACGTGTATTTTCTCCTTTTTTTCTATGATGGTTTCCAGCCTTTGAAAGCCAACCCAGGTAGCTTAGTTGGTGGCAAACAGGACTTAAGAACAGGGGGTTGCAGGTTGGATTCCCGGCTTGGCCAATTTCTCTCCGAGGATTGATGATAGTCATTGTGACAGGATTTATTCCTCTTCCACTGCTGACCATTGTTTCAATGATGATTACGTTGGAAAGCGGCCAGTGGTTTGGAAAGAATATTGTGTGGAGTACTGGTAAAAGAAATTCTAGGAAAGCATGGATAGGTACACTGGCCGCCCCGATATAACTGAAATAATGTTGAAAACGGTGTTAAACACCATGCAATCATTCTATCAACCAGCCTTTCAAAGACTGATTTATTATTTTTGACTTTGTCGTCTGTTAAGTCAACTGGATTTGTACACTGTAGAACCAGTCTACAGCTGAGTCCAAACTATAGACTGGTTGTGCAGTGTTTTCATCCAATAGAATTCAGTATTGTACCTGAGCATGTTAAATAACCTCATATTACTAAGGCTTTTTTATAACACGGAGATAACCCATTTGTTGTCTTATACAGACCACGTTAGTAATAAATAAATCATACTCTGGCAAAAGGGGGCTCAGTGCATATCTTTGATACATTATACCAAGCAAGTCATCACATAATTATGGATCCATAATCCATTTTGTATAACAACCAACTGTACCATGAGGCAGATTGATCCTTGGACATGCAGGAAATTTACATAAATCACAAACTGCGCAAGCTGACCTGAGTCGATACTTTTTGCAGATACTCAGCACTGATTGGCTAACTTATTGGAAATCGTGGTCTATGTATATGGATATACAACCATGAGAGTTGTTTCTTTGATATATCCTTTCAAAATACTATGCGCTGATTGGCCAAATTGCTATAAGTGTGATCTATTTTTATTTTATACCTGAAAATTTTCCTGAGAAAATACATGCGTCACACACAGATAAAATATCACACACTACAGAAAAAAAATCTGTATCTACACATTGTGAAATAAGGTTCCAAATACGGTATGATAATGTAACTCACGTGCGGAATAGATATGTATTCATTTGCAATCTGATTACTCAGAATTTTACGCTGTAATATTCATCTGCCATTCATAAAAACGCAGTTACTGGCTACTACACCATTATTTGTTTACCGTTTTCGAATAAAATGTCAATAATTTGCAATATTTTGTTGTCGAAAAGGTATATGTATATAATACAAGAGGACCATGATGGTCCTAAATCGCTCACCTGAAATCCGAGAATCCACAACATAGGGCCAATTGCCACACTAGGGCCATAATTTGAAGTATTTTGGTAGAGGGCCACTAGATGATGCTACATGCCATATATAAAAGCTCCATCCCTTACAGTTTGGGACAAGAAGATTTTTAAAGTTTTTTCTTTCGGTTGCCATGGTTCTTCATGGAAGTCAAATCTTTGAAGTATTCTGAAAGTGCATCACCTAAGGATCATTTTTGTGAAGTTTCATTTAAATCTGATTGGTTTCAGAGGAGACGATTTTTTTAGTAATTGTTAACAGACGGACGACGGACATTGACCAATCACAATAGCTCACCCCGAGCACTATGTGCTCAGGTGAGCTAAAAAGGAATATCATGCTGTAGTGGCTTTCCTGGTGCTTGTTCTTCTCACTGCACAAGAAAATTTTGATATTGCGATCAACCTTCGATCTGGCGCGATATCAAATTTTCTCACGTGGCTCGAATCACATACTTGCACCAGGAAAGTCACTACAGCATAATATTCTGTATATATACGCCGGCTATGAGCAAGGTAAACAAATGGATACTTACGACCTCTCGCAGATGGGTTCATTTTTATAATGGCATAATTCATCCATCCAGTGATACGAGTGACTCTCCCAAAGTGCAGCACAGTTTGCATATGTTCCCCGACTTGGTTCCCCGATAGCCCAGTTAAAGTAGGTTGGTGTCATGTCTGGGTTGTGCCACATCCATCGTGTTTCATTGGCTTGGTCGGTCAGCGCTATCCATCTTCTAGATACTACAGAGTCACATTTAATATATAGAGGATCTGATATAAATTGGCATTTGAGATAAATACCAATAGGATCTGACATAAGTTGGTGCTGGTGCTTGAGATAATATTTAATAAAACCCTTTCCTAAACATTAAATTTAGAACCTTGCAAACTGAGAGCTGTTGCAGAACACAAATTTGTAAATCAGTGTATATGAGCCTAAGTTCTCAGATATGCTAGAAAAACATTGTGGGAAAAGGAGAAAATGCTGGTTACCTTTTATGTTTTAATGTTTTCAAAAAGCTTCTCCCTCAGGGTTTTTAAAAGTCAGGATTGTGCAGGAAAGGGTTAAAAAAATCTAGAAAATGTTATCAAGCGAGCCTCTGGTGAACTTAACAATGCTTTAGCAATGGTGGATCCAGCGGGGATGGGGGTTCTGGACCCCCCCCCCCCCTCCCCAAGAATGTTCAAAGTAACCGCTATCTGCTTGATATTTTGACCAAGTATGAATGTAGCAGTAGATTCTAGATCATTTCTTTGCATAGGATTTCTGGTGATATTGTTCGCAGGTATACTGTTATACCGGTATACTGTTACGGGAGACCACTCCTTCATGCATGGCTTCGTCCCGATTTAAATACAACTGCGTTAGGGAGATATCTCCTTAGCTCAGTGGTTATGGTATTGGTCTTTTAAACCTCGAAAATCGAGGATATTTGTCCGCAAGGGTTCGAATCCCGCAAGGTGCGGTTTGTATTTGAGCTATGCATTTGTTACGGACTTTGTTCGTAAGATGGGGGCTCGTCCGGGATCGGCCATTGAGCCATTAATCCCATTCGTTGTCCAAAAACGGACTATCTGCCTAATAAGGATTTGAGTCATCAATAAATGATGGGGGTGTGTTACGGGAGACCTTCCTTCATGCATGGCTTCGTCCCGATTTAAATACAATACTTAACAACTGCGTTAGGGAGATATGTCTATAGCTCAGTGGTTATGATATTGGTCTTTTAAACCTCGAAAAACGAGGATGTGTGTCCGCATCGGTTCGAATCCCGCAAGATGCGGTTTGTATTTCAGCTATGCATTTGTTGCATACATTCTTACAGGAAATGCAAACATTTTATGCAGCAGCAAATTTGAATATACATGTATATAAAGATCTATACAATTTTCCGGACCCGGAAAAAATTCTGGATCTGCCGCTGTTTAGTATACAAGTTTACCATTAACCTGTGAAATAAGTTAAATGAAACTTTTAAGCCGATAGTAAAAACCCAAATGCTGCTTTTTCAAAGGTAGTTATTCAGGAAAAAATATCTCTTTATCAGACTACAGATCCAAGATCAGACTGTATGTTTTGTTCTGTACTGACCGCAAAGGGCCTTTAGTTGCGCTTAGCAGCCTAAGAGTAAATAGAATTTTAGCAGCCTAAGGGTTAATAGAATTTTATCTGAAAAGCCAATGAATATCTGATTCTCTTTATCACATATTGAAAACTGGTGAATTATAGATTGATTGATTGATTGTATGGTGTTTAACACCGTTTTCAACATTATTTCAGTTATATCGCGGCAGCCAGTGCACCTATCCGTGCTTTCCTGGAGTCTCTTTTATCAGTACTCCGCACAATTTTCTTTCCAAGTCACTGGCTGCTTTCCCACATAATCATCACCGAGACAACGGTCAGCGGTGGGAGAGGAATGAATCCTGTCGCAATGACTATCATCAATCCTCGGACTGAAAATAGCCGAGCCAGGGATTGAACCCACGACTCCCTGTTCTCAAGTCCTGCACACTACCGACTGAGCTACCGGGACTCGGCGGTGAATTATAGGTTGGACCATGCATAACCATACATACAAACAGTTATTGCCATGAATAAAACCCTTTTTACTTTTTAGGAAGAAGTATAAAATGACATCACATATTACATCACGTAATGCCTATCTCAAACATATGTAGATATAGATCTATAGAATCTGACATTATGTGGCGTTTGATATAGAATTTCATTAAACGAGTCTAGAAATATGTTATTGAGCAAGTTCGTGGCAAGCTAAATAGTATTATTTTTCTTGGCGAGCTATCTTTTTATCACATAACTGTATCTTAAGAAATTCAAATCATGATGAGTTTAAACATAGGCCTATATGTATATGTGTATTGAAATTTACACGAAGCCTATTCACTTCTTTAACAGGCGTGTACATCAAAGATAAAAAAAAAACAGTTCCAAAGAAACTAATATTTTATGATTTTGTTTTAAATTTAACGATGATAAAAATTTGCAGCTTAATCCGGATCACGGTATTTGACAGGTAAATCTATTTTCACAGAGAAATCTTTGTCAGCAATGTTCAGGAATTTTAAAAGTGTGCTATAACACAGCCTTGACCATGTACTGGACTATTCGCGTATCTCAAACATGTATAGTATAGAAAATTCCTAATGACTGTATTACACTCAAAATAAAGGTCTTCATATGATTAAAGAGTTTATTATATGGCTTGCAACACGCGAAAACGGGCATTCGGACATTTGCGTGAAGTGTTGTCTCGGATCAGCCTGCGCAGTTCGCACTGGCTTATCCGAAACGGCACTTTCCGTTTCTATGTAATTTTCTGTTTTGCGCAAGTCTACTGTAGCACAAAATCTAATGTAGTCGTAAAGTGCCGTCTCGGATTAGCCTGCGCGGACTGCGCAGGCTGATCCGGGACGACACTTTACGCAAATGTCCGAATGCCCCTTTTCGCGTGTTGCAGGCCAACTATACCTGAAAATTTTACGGCTCAAATACATGCGTCGAGCGCGTAAAAAAAAAAAATCAAGTCTACTGTAGCACAAAATCTAATGTAGTCGTAAAGTGCCGTCTCGGATTAGCCTGCGCGGACTGCGCAGGCTGATCCGGGACGACACTTTACGCAAATGTCCGAATGCCCCTTTTCGCGTGTTGCAGGCCAACTATACCTGAAAATTTTACGGCTCAAATACATGCGTCGAGAGCGTAAAAAAAAAATCACACGAGGGAAAAACAATCCGTATCCACACACTGAAATACTGTTCCAAATATGGTATGATGTAATGATGTCGTAACTCATGCGTGGAACGGGTATGTATTCATTAGCAATTTGATTGGTCAAAATTTAACGTTGTAATACTCATCCGCCATTCATAAAAATGGCAACTACACCATTATTTGGTTTATTTTGTTTGCTGTTTTCGAATAAATGTCAATAGTTTGCAACATTTTGTCGTTGATATTATGCTGTTGTAACTTTCCTGGTGCTTGTATTTGCTTCTCACTACGTAAAGAAAATTTTGAAATCTCGCTTGACCTTCAGTCTCTTGCGGTATCAAATTTTCTCACGCAGCTCAAATCAAATACAAGCACCAGAAAAGTTACTACAACATAACTTTCCGTACATATTACCTTTAAGAGTTTCACAAAAGGACCGTATAAATGTATTTTCAGCTGGGGTCTCAATGTGCACCAAATATCCACCTTGTCTGACACAATAATCCTGCGAAAGAGAATAAATTAGCCCTTTACCAAACGACGCCATTTTATGAAACTTCATGTATAATCATTCTTCTGTCTTCATGCCAAATGTTGCCCCTGATGGCTGCAAGGTTAAACTGATTATGATGGATAGAAAATGCATTTCCTGCTTTTGAGGCCTTCCAAGCTATCGCTGTTGTCGTTTCTTGTTTTAAATGAGGACAAATCCCTTGAGTTTCTTTAACCTTTATACCACAATTATCCATTATTTACCCATATTTACCCAGCTGACCAATATCTTAACAATTATACATACTATAAAGTTTTAATTGTGTTTTTTTCTCCTTGGCTGTAGAGATGTATTTTTAGAGATAAAGGGACTTATAATTTACACTTCTTCAGCTATAAAAGTGGTTTAGCCAGAACTGCAGATTTTTTTTTTGTATATAGTATACTGGTCTATCCCACAGATAGATATAAATGTAAAGCTTGTATTTGTATAAGGGGACACTTATACTGCCTTGCTGCAAAAGCTAGCTCTATAGTAAGGCAATATATATATAATATATAATTGTCCCTTTATACAAACACAAGCTATATCTATCTGTGGGATAGACCAGTATACTACACGTACAAAACTTATAACATGTGCCTGACAGTTAAAAAATGAAAGGCCAAATTATTTAGCTTAGCTCCGGCAAAACGGAATAAAATGCATCTCTGAAGCACCACACCAAGCATGTCATCACATAATTATGGGTCCATAAAATACACTTTATCTTACAATCGACTGAATACTGAGGTAGAAAGGTCCTTCGACATGCAGGAAATTTACCAAAAGCAAAAAGTGTCTACTCGGGTCAGCCTGCGCGGACTGCGCAGGCTGACCCGAGTCGACACTTTTTGCAAATGCACTAAAAGCCCGTTTTACAGAGCATGGATCAATTTAATAAGTAATGAATAAAAAGATGTTGTGCAAAATTACCTCCGAGTCTGAAAAGTCAAGTTTTACTACAGGAAACAGGTAGCATGATGTTTCAAACCTCACCCAGCCGTTAGGGCAATCAGCAATGACACTTACAGCTGTAAGAATATAGAGGATCTTGCGTGAACTCGTGTTTATACAGATCAATATGCTAGGTTTCGCAGGCTTTACGCGAGGAGTATAGGAGGGTCGTCTACACCCCTGCCAGGCCAGGGCAGGGGTCTAGACGACCCTTCCTGAGTGCCGTACATCACCACCCCTGAAAAGAAATTTGTCCTATTCTACCACCCTGAAAGAATTTATCCCTTGCAAAAGTTCACAAAAGGTCCGAAAAGTTGCGAGTAAGCGATAAAGTCCGAGATTCCGCATGAAAATGTTACTATAAATAGAATCATAGCATTCAAAATGGCGGCCTTGTGACTGACAGTCTGGGTAAAAATCCACCCAAAGAGACTACCCTGAGTGGATTTTTCTGCAAAAAAGGCAAAAGGGGGGGAGCATTGAGTTGGACTTAGTTTTTTCTTCACCTATGTATGATTTTTCTTTCTAAATGCCTGAACATTGAGTTGGACTTAGTTTTTTACCCTATGGATGATTTTTTTCTCTTTCTAAATGTCTGGACATTGAGTTGGACTTAGTCTTTTTACCCTATGAATGATTTTCTCTCTTTCTAAAAGCCTGACCACTGAGTTGGACTTAGACTTTTTTCTACATCTCTATGAATGATTTCTCTTTTCTAAAAGGAATTTATCCCTATATCACTGAATTGGACTTAGTTTTTTACCCTATGGATGATTTTGTTCTCTTTCTAAATGTCTGGACATTGAGTTGGACTTAGTCTTTTTCTGCAATTATGAATGATTTTCTCTCTAAAAGACTGAGCACTGAGTTGGACTTAGCTTTTTTCACCCTATGAATGAATTCTCTTTTCTATTTGTCTAATCATTGAGTTGAACTTAGACTTTTTTTACCCATATGCTATTAGGATTGCTTTATTGTTTTACTTCTATCCACTACTTGACCTTTAAGTGGTTTCTCTCTAAAAGCCTGGCCATTGAGTTGGACTTAGACTTTTTTCTGCATCACTATGTATGATTTCTCTTTTCTAAAAGGAATTTATCCCTATATCACTGAGTTGGACTTAGCTTTTTCTTCATCTATGTATGATTTTTTCTTTTTAAATGTCCGAGCACTGAGTTGGGACTTAGTTTTTTCACCCTATGAATGATTTTCTCTCTTTCTAAAAGGATGACCATTGAGTTGGACTTAGTCTTTTTCTGCAATTATGAATGATTTTTTCTTTCTAAAAGACTGAGCACTGGGTTGGACTTAGTCTTTTTCTGAGTTTTTTTACTCTTTGCAGTATAACTCTCTGGAGTATAACTCTTTTGGAGTGCAACTCTTCTGAAAGAAGTTTGACAATTTGAAGAAATGACAATTTTGAAGAAAGATAGAACTTTCGTGGTAGCTGGTTAGTCCTGAAAAGGACTGTTGGGTTAGCTCTGAAAAGAGCTGTGACAATTTGAAGAAATGACAACTTGAAGATAGAACTTTCGTCTGACAGCTTGAAGGTAGAACTTTCGTCTGACATCTTGAGGATAGATCTTTCGTGGTAATGGTTAGTCCTGAAAAGGACTGTTGGGTTAGCTCTGAAAAGAGCTGTGACAATTTGAAGAAATGACAACTTGAAGATAGAACTTTCGTCTGACAGCTTGAAGGTAGAACTTTCGTCTGACATCTTGAGGATAGATCTTTCGTGGTAATGGTTAGTCCTGAAAAGGACTGTTGGGTTAGCTCTGAAAAGAGCTGTGACAATTTGAAGAAATGACAACTTGAAGATAGAACTTTCGTCTGTCAGCTTGAAGGTAGAACTTTCGTCTGACATCTTGAAGATAGATCTTTCGTGGTAATGGTTAGTCCTGAAAAGGACTGTTGGGTTAGCTCTGAAAAGAGCTGTGACAATTTGAAGAAATGACAACTTGAAGATAGAACTTTCGTCTGACAGCTTGAAGATAGAACTTTCGTCTGACAGTTTGAAGGTAGAACTTTCGTCTGACAATTTGAAGAAATGACAATTTGAAGAAAAGATAGAACTTACGTCTGACAATTTGAAGAAAGGTAGATCTTCCGTGGTAGATGGTTAGCCCTGAAAAGGGCTGTTGGGGTGGTCCTAAAAAAGGACCTGGTTTGGAGGTTGTGTTTTTAAGCACAACCTCCAACCTTCCTGCACGCCGGACAGCTACTTGCAGCCCTCCTCTTCAGCCTTTTTAGTTGCTGCTCGTCCAAGGCGAAGTCCAACGAGAACGGTGGCTCGTTGTCACTATCCCAGCACTCGGTCTGGGGCACGACGAACTCCTTCTTCTTCTTTTTTTCTCTGGATGCCATCTGGGCGAGTTTAGAAAAACTCATGTCTCTCAACGCACACTCCATGTTGCAGCAACTTGAAGAGAATGAATGATGTGCGGGAAATGCCACTGGGTTTTATAACTTTTCAGACGGATTGAACTAGTTGACCCATGACGTCATTTTCTCCTATGTTTTTCCCGCGTCGGCGTTTCATGCTGTTTTGGCTCCAAAATTAATGTTATCCAATCAGAATTATCGTTGTTTTTCTAATACTAAATGTTTTATTGTTGACCAACCCGCGTCGGTGTTTCATGCTGTTTTGGCTCCAAATTAATGTTGTCCAATCAGAATCAACGTTTTATTTCTAATACTAAATGTTTTATTGTTGACCAACCCGTGGCTTTGTTGCATTTTTTGTTGTTCGGGGGTTAGAAAAAACTAGAGTTTGACTATTCTACGACTTTTTTGATTGTAAATCTTTTGAGTTTTTGACAATTTTAAAAAAGATAGAACTTTCGTGTTAGATGGTTAGCGCTGAAAAGAGCTGTTTTGTTTTGGAGGCTATGTTTTTTCCACTTCTAATGGCAACACCCGAAATTCACTTGGCAAATGGCTAAGATGATGTCAGGCGTTGTCTTTAAAAATAGTTGAAGTAATCTTTCGCTGAGATCTTTTGTAGGGCTGTGTTATAGGTTGTAGTTGGTTTTGTTCCTCCTCTCCTACGAAGTGAGTGTTTAGTTGTAATAACTGTTGACCTGCATTTAGATATTCTTAGAGAGTCTCACGTAGTTGATAATTTATCTCCTCCATATTGATACTGCTTCCGAATATTGACACTGCTTCCGAAGTGCTCGTTAGCTGAGAGCCAAAAAATGGTGAATGTATGAAAATAACGCTGGGCTTTATACGTTTACAGAGGCTTGAAATTTTTTAAGAGCTCGGGTCTGGCAGAAACCACATACATTTTTTCCATGCTGCGTTTCATGCTAATATAGCAAAAAAAGTTATGAGACGATGTATGGAAAAAATGTAGACAGAACAAGTCTTTGGGAAAAAACAGAATGAAGAGCTCTATTGTTTTTGAACTTTTATTTATTGAACTTTTATTTATTGAAAAGAACTAAACAATGAAACATTTTTTTGCAAAGCATCATAAAAAATTTCTTGACAATGAAAAAATTTCTTGACAATGAAAAAACCACAAGGAAACATTTTTTACAATACAGCATAAAAACAGAATTAATCGCAAAAACAGTATATAACAATTTTTTTACAATGCAAATTTCGCAAATACCACGAGTTTCATATTTGTTTTCATATTCCTACCGTTTTGTTGTTTTTTCTTGGTTGTTTTCGCTCTGTCTTTGGTTTTTTCGGGATCTTGAAATCAACGTGATTATCAATGTTTTTCCCGTATTTACCCTGGCCTGTCAATATTGGTGTAGTCGGTCTTTGATCAACTCGCTGTTTCTTGTGGAGATGGCTAGCATCTTCCTCAGATTTCCGTTTTGTTGTTTTTCTTGGTTGTTTTTCCTCTGGTTGTTTTTTCTTTGGTTGATTTTTCTTCACAACACTTACGATAGAGTCCACTAACTTGTGAAGATTGGATTTATCAAAGTCGAACTCCACAGGGATCTTCACAGGAGTTGTTGAAATGCACTGATCCTGTTGACGTAGTACCTCGATATTTCTACTGAGCTGCTCAGTACTTGTGCTTAAAGTTTTAATTTCCTCCAAATGTCTGTTTAAAGTCTCCAGCTGATCTATGATTCGGATCATCATGCTATCTTGTTTCAAATTTAGCTGCTTTACCTCTTCATAAATGTTGTCAAACACCGTCGCTGGAATGATAGTTGTCGAATTTAACTCCGGTGGTGGATTGCTGATTGTCGAATTTATAACTGATGAAAGAACGTCTCCATTGTTTTCCACTGGTGGAAAATCGTCCAAGTTGATTTCATCTAAGTTGTGCTTCATATTGAAACTGCCTCTGAATATTGATACTGCTTGCGAAGTGATCGTTAGCTGAGAATCAAAGAAATGGTGTTTGGTATGAAATAACGATGTGTTTTTTATACGTTTACAGAGGATTGAAATTTTTAAAGAGCTCGGACCTGACGGAAAACACCAGGATTGAACTGTGTGACACCGAATTAGGAGTGGTAAAAAACACCAATATAACCATCGATTTAATTGGGCAATGTTAATGAAACGCCGACGCGGGAAAAAACATAGGAGAAAATGACGTCATGGGTCAACTAGTTCAATCCTCCTGTAAAGCTATAAAGCTCAGTGATATTTTACATAAAATCATATTTGTTCCAGAATGGTTCGAATTCTTGTATGCCCTCACTGTGCAAGCAGATGTCTGATAGAGTGTGGAAAATGTTTTACCATACTTGAGTATCTTGGACAGAAACATAACTGTCCAGATACAGATGAAGGATTTTACGATGATGATGAAGGTTCATCGACTTGTTGCGAACACTGTGGGTGTGAAATCATCCCGGTGGATCGAACGGAGGAGTCGTAGAGCTGAATATCAATGTGAGATCCTTTTAAAAAGCCCTTTTCAGGGCTAACCATCTATACGAAAGATCTTTCTTTCTTCAAAATTGTCAAAAGTAAAAAAAGACTTACAGTCACAACTAGAAAAAGTCAAAAGTAAGAAGTAATTATTTTATATTTTTTATTTCAAAAAAGAACTTATGTACAATGAAAAAATCAAATCATGAACTGTAAAAAACAAAAAAATGAATGAACTGTAAAGACAAAAAAATGAATGAAAAAATCAAGTCAGTCTTTTTGTTTAAATTCAATATTGTGTCGAAATCTTTTTTCACTCTGTATGTTTTTCTTTTTTTCTTTGGGATGTCAGATTCACATTTGGTTTTACGTTTTCTTTTCCTATCGTTGTTTTTTAATACCACATCTGGACAGATTTTATCCTTGTGTTTTGTTGATTTGTAAAAGAAACAGTTCTTTGTTACTCGTTTTTTCTTCTTTTCGTTGTTTTGCTGTTTTTCCTCTCCGTACGAGCAACCCGCTTCTGCAGAAAAATCGTTGTTTTTTAGATCCAAAGTTTGTTGTTTTCTTAGATTTTTTCGTAATGTCTCTAATTCATCTGCTATTTTGCAGATTTCTGAATCGTTGATATCCGTCGTGTCGCTCTGCATGTCTACGGTCTGAGTTTCAACCGATGACGATGTAGCTTGTGGTGAACTTTTTTTCCATGTATTTCCACTGCAGAATGAATTTAGTGTGCCGACGAATTTTATATCTTTGAGACCATCAACGTTGTAAAACGATGGTAAAATCTCAATGTCGTGACTGTGCGGATTCACGTAGACAAAAACAATTGTTCCTAGCTGATTTTCTTTATCTGGACATTCTTTGGCCCAATGTCCTGCTTCGTTGCATGTGAAACAAATATTTGTTCTCTCGCCATTCGCACCATATCGTTTGTCAATCGTCGCTTGATCCAAAACTCTGTATCTGGTAGTACGGTAAACATCTTTTTCTTCTAAATGTTGCTGGGATAAAAATGATCCCACATAGTTTCCGATATGTTTAACATCATACTTTGATGGTATATTGCTGATCTCATAATCATGGGTGTATGGATTAACATACAGATACACCCTCTTTCTAAGTGGTGATGTATTTTGCAGCTTTAACTCGCTCATATTTTTTTATCAGCTGTACTGTTTGAGATTGAGTAGGAGAATGATTAGATTTTCACAACTATCGTCTCTATTTATACACTGTTACAACGGAGAGGCTATATAAACTGTCAGTTTTTTCTCACTTCTGCATTATTGTCTTTTCACTCAGAGCTAAAACGATGGGTAAAAGAAAAAGAATAATAACCTATTCAGACAGCGAAAGTGACGATGAGGTGTTTCCACCAACAAAAAAGAAAAAAACTAGACCTTTGAAAGAAGAAAGTGACGATGAGATATTTCCAGCAATAAAAAAGAAAAAAACTAAACCGTTGAAAGAAGAAAATGACAGCGACGATGAAAGTATCAACTCTAACTTAGACATGAAAAGTCTATATGATTTAACAGAAAAGGGAAATAAGAAGTCAAGAAAATTTAAAACAGAATCACATGTGCTGATGCTGAGTTTTAAGAAATTTGAAGAATTAACACCTCAGAGACTACTTGGATTATTTGACGATGTTACCCATGAAATCATTCGAAAGTTAAATGCTAACCCTACGGACATGATTAGAATTACCATCAATCATCCTTCGTTGGAAATAGGAATCCATATTCCTTTTTTAGCTGCAGACCAGTTACAAGGTGAAACTATGCTGAATGAAATTGAACGAGTTTTACAATCGAATACAGATTTCGTCTTGAACGATGGATTAATGACATTTGACATTACACATACAATACCACCAAGTGGTAGCGGAAAACAAAAATATAGATCGTCAGAATTAGATTCGAAGATTTTTGCCCAGAAGAAGCAATCTATTATACAAATTGGTAATCATGACCAACTATGTTTTGCAAGAGCTGTTGTTGTGGGAATTTGCTACAGTGAACGTGAAAACACCGAAGTATGGAATAGAAAATGGCGTCGTATTTGTCGTTCAAAACGCCTTTTTCAAAAGACTGAAGCTGAGAAATTGTTAAATGAAGCTGGAGTTTCACCAAACCAGTCTGTAGGAATTGATGAATACAAAAAAATTCAAACATTCTTGTATGAAAAAGGCTATGTCATTAAAGTTCACCAACAGCATTCAAAAGTGGAAAAAATATTTAAACATCCAGAAGTGAAAGCCAATAGTAAGATTATACATTTGTACTTTCATCAAAACCATTATGACTACATCAAATCTATCAAAGGTTTTCTTAGTTGTGGATATTATTGTGAGTTCTGTGATGTGGGTTACTCTAACCGAGAAAATCATGCTTGTTCAAATATCTGCAAAGGTTGTTATCGCAAAGGAAAATGTCCATCAGAATCAAAAGAATATGTTTGCAGTTATTGCAATAGACGGTTTTTTAGTGCTGAATGCTTTGAAAATCACAGAAATGTACAAGGTAAAGAAAAGAAATCCATTTGTGTATTAGTAAAACTCTGCTCGAAATGCGGTGCACAATATCATGACAGAAAGAAAAATCATGTTTGCAATGGAAAGAAAAGATGTCATATCTGTAAGAGAATTGTTAACTTTTCTCATCAATGCTATATTCAACCTTACCAAAGTAAGTTGAACCATGACAGCGATGACGAGACGAGTTCTTCTGTAGTCAAAAAACCACAGTTTATTTTCTTTGATTTTGAATGCAAACAAGACACAGGCGTACACATCCCGAATTATTGTATCGCACACAGAGCGTGTGATGTATGTATCGATAAATCACTTGATTTTCATTGTTCTACATGCAGTGAATTTGAAGAGGGTCGGGAAGTTATTTTTCAAGGTGAAGAAACTTTGAGTAAATTTTGCAACTGGCTCTTTTCAAAACATCATAAAGGGGTTACGGCTATTGCCCATAATTTCAAAGGCTATGACGGTCAGTTCATTCTTGACTATATTGTCAAAGTAGGGTTAAAACTTCCGAAATTGATCATGAATGGAAACAATATTATGAAGTTAGAACTGAATGGTGTACGTCTGATCGATTCTTTCAATTTCATGAGTTTTGGTTTGGCAAAATTTCCACCCACCTTTGGTCTTCAAGAAATGAAAAAAGGTTACTTTCCTCACTGGGCAAATACAGATGAATTTTGGAGTTACATTGGACCCTACTTGGATATGACTTATTACAAACCCGACTCAATGTCTGAAGAGGGTAGGTCAAAATTCATAGTTTGGTATAATGACAAAGTTCGAAATGGTGAGGAATTCAATTTTCAGAAGGAGATGGAATTGTACTGTAGGTCAGATGTTGATATCCTCAGACGAGGGTGTGCTGAATTCAGAAAGCTGTTTATCGAACAGGGTGGTATTTGTCCATTTTTAGAGGCGATTACCATCGCAGATGCCTGTAACAAGGTGTGGCGAAGCAAATATTTACCAGAAAATCAAATAGCTATCATTTCAAGTAAAGACTCATCCAGACGTCGCTTTTCTATGAAAGCGATACGATGGGTTCAAAGCGTTGCTCAGGAAAAAGGTATTAATATTCAGCATGCAAAAAATGGTGGTTAAGCTCAAATCGGGAAATATAGTGTAGATGGTTTTCACCGTCAATCAAACATTGTTTATGAATTTCTTGGGGATTTGTATCATGGTTGTCCTGTATGCTATACAGATCGAAAACAGATCAATCCTATTAATGGAAAACCCATGTCTGAATTGTACGAACGTACTTTTGAACGTATAGCAGATATCGAAGAAATGGGATATAATGTAGTGTACATTTGGGAACACGAATTTGATGCTAAGATGAAGGATAAAGAGTCCAAAAAACTCATTGAAAAGTTATATCCACATTGGGACCCTATCGATCCGAGGGATGGTTTGTCCGGGGGAAGATGTAATGCAATAAAAATTGGATATGATGTTGATGAAAAAACCAAAAAGGAAATCAAGTACATCGATATCTGTTCTCTATACCCTTACGTTTGTAAACACAAATCCTATCCTGTAGGTCAGCCAAAAATTTTGTCTGCTGAGAATATTGATATGAACAATATTCGCCAATATGAGGGATTAATCAAGTGTAAAGTTTTACCTCCAACTGATTTGTTTCACCCCGTTCTCCCAGTTCACTGTAACAACAAAATGATGTTTCCACTCTGTATGAAATGTGCAGAAGAAAGCTCAAACATTTGTAGACATGGTAAAGAAGAGAGGGCTTTGGTCGGAACTTGGGTTACTTTTGAATTATTCAAGGCTCTTGACTGCGGTTATCGATTATTACAAGTGTATGAAATTTGGCATTTCAATTCTGTGTCAGATCAGTTCTTTAAACATTATGTGGACAATTTCTTGAAAATTAAGCAAGAAGCCAGTGGTTATCCAGATTGGTGTCAATCAGACTCAGAAAAAGATCAGTTCGTTTGTGAATATGAGAAGGCGGAAGGTGTTCGTCTTGATCCAAGTTGTATTCAAAGAAATGCTGGGAGAAGATCATTTGCTAAGATTATGTTGAACTGTCTTTGGGGAAAATTAGCTCAGCGTGAAAAAATGACCCAGACGGAATACATCAGTGATCCGTCTAAATATTTTGAATTAGTCACCAATCCCAATTTCATTGTAAAGCATGTAGAAATCTTTGACGAGAACTGTTCATTCATCTTGGTTAACTATGAATCAAAGTTGGAACATATTGACACCCACGCTACAGCCAATGTGGTAGTAGGTTCTTACGTAACAGCTTATGCAAGGTTGGAATTGTACAGCGTTCTTGAAAAGTTAAAAGATAGAGTTCTGTATTTCGATACAGATAGTTGTATGTACATTCACGACTCTGAATTATGGAATCCTCCTATTATTAACAGCCGGTTAGGAAAATGGACTGATGAAGAGCCTGCTTGTAAAATTACTCAATTCAGAGGACTTGGACCTAAGAATTATGCTTACAAAATGAAAACAAAAGATGGAAAAGAGATAAGCAAATGTAAAGTAAAGGGGATTACTCTGGATTACAATACAAAACAGGTGCTAAATTTCGATACATATTCGAAATGTGCTTTGGATCGCACAATAGAAATCAAAATTCAGTATGATTGTAGAATTAAAAGACACAGAGATAGAACGGTTACCAGTGAACCACAAACAAAAACGTTTCGTTCTGTATACACCAAGAGAGTTATTGTAAATGGTGCTGATACTGTACCCTATGGTTATAAAAGTTTGAGAAAATAATTTCATATCACATTGTTGTGTACCAATCAGTCAAAGTAAGTCGGGGAAAAAATATTAGCCGTTGGTCAAAAACAATCATGTTGCCGTTACCAATAGAACTACGTGAAAAGATTTATGGAGAATTTGTTCGACAGCATACGCTTGATGAACGAACACAGCTTAACATTAAATTTTTCTGTGTGAAAATTTGGATCGGAAAATTGTTTAAGTGGATTGCGAAAGGAGAAAAGTCCTACAAAGTGTATGGTATAATCAACTTTATTGCAACGATGGTGGACGATTCGGGGTTGGATCTCGTTCTCAAGACTTATTTAGCAGATAGCTGTATGAAAGACAATGTTATTAGTAAGCTGTTTCGATCCACAAGTCGATGGACATTTTTTATCATAGGAACAACAGAAGAAAGTTTTCTTAACGTTCTGAAAATGAAATCAGTTCTATTTGACTTTTACTTACGCTACAAAAAAGGATCTGTTCATGATTCCTACGGAGAATCAAAGGAAACCATGGTAGGGTATATTCTATTTGATAGAGATGTTACAGAAGAAGTGGTATATTCAGCTCTTTCAACAAAAGACGCTTATAGACATGTTGCTCCATTCATAGGCCTACGAGATTTCGACGATATGGACAGTGAGTATACAATGTTTTTGGGGTATGACCAATTGCATAAAGACATTACGGAATATGAAAACAAATGTGAAACTCGTGGTATTTGCGAATTTGCATTGTAAAAAATTTGTTATATACTGTTTTTGCGAATAATTCATTGCGAAAAATAATTCATTGCGAAAAAATAATTCATTGTGATTAATTCATTGCGATTAATTCATTATGAATAATTCATTGTTAAGAATTTTTTTCAGTGTGATTTTTTCATTGTTAAGAAAATGTTTTTTATGCTGTATTGTAAAAATGTTTCCTTGTGATTTTTTTTCATTGTCAAGAAATTTTTTCATTGTCAAGAAATTTTTTATAATGCATTGCAAAAAAAATGTTTCAATGTTTAGTTCTGTTCAGTAAATAAAAGTTCAATAAATAAAAGTTCAAAAAAACAATAGAGCTCTTCATTCTGTTTTTCCCCAAAGACTTGTTCTGTCTACATTTTTTCCATACAACGTCTCATAACTTTTTTTTTGCTATATTAGCATGAAACGTAGCATGGAAAAAATGTATGTGCTTTCTGCCAGGTCCGAGCTCTTTAAAAATTTCAATCCTCCTTAAACGCATAAAACTCGGCGTTATTTTCATACAATCATCATTTCTTGATTCTCAAGCTAACGATCACTTCCAAAACAGTGTCAATATTCGGAAGCAATATCAATATGGAGGAGGTAAATCATCAACTACGTGAGGCTCTCCAAGAGTATCTAAATGCCGGGCAGCAGTTATTGCAACTAACCACTCATCTCGTAGGAGAGGAGGAACAAAACCAACTACAACGTATAACACAGCCATACAAAGATCTCGGCGAAAGATTAGTTCAACTATTATTAAAGACAACACCGGATATCATTTTGGTTGATATCGAATTTGGGAGGAAGATTACAGCATGCCCTATTTGCCAAGCGAATTTCGGGTGTTGCCATTAGAAGTGGAAAAAACACAGCCTCCAAAAACAAAACAGCCCTTTTCAGGGCTACCCATCTACCACGAAAGTTCTATCTTTTTTTCAAATTGTCAAAACTCAAAAGATTTACAATCAAAAAAAGTCATAGAATAGTCAAACTCTAGTTTTTCTATCCCCGAACAAGAAAAAATGCAACAAAACCACGGGTTGGTCGACAATAAAACATTTAGTATTAGAAATAAAACGGTGATTCTGATTGGATAACATTAATTTTGGAGCCAAAACAGCATGAAACGCCAACGCGGGAAAAACATAGGAGAAAATGACGTCATGGGTCAACTAGTTCAATCCGTCTGAAAAGCTATAAATCTCGGCGATTTATTTTCCATACATTTCATTTTCACAATGGCTACGATAGCACCACTTCTTGGTACTTGGATGGATGCTGAGCGAAAGTTAATAAGAGCAAGGAGGCAAATCGTCTTACTTAAACAACGCTTAGCTGGAGTGAGAAGACGATACGAGAGGGCTGAGCTTGCTAATAACAGGGTGTTCTGTTATAACCTTCGGATGAAGGAACTCATTATTGAGGGCATGCTTGAGATGTATTTTCAGTATGTTATTTCAAAAACTGAGCAGGTGACCCGTCTTTTCCGCGCGCAAATCGCCGCTGAAAGGAGTGAGTCAGACAGCGAATCGACTAATGCTGATACTGAATAAACATTTTCAAAAAATCAGCTCTTCTCAAAAAACAGCCCTTTTCAGGGCTAACCATCTACGACGAAAGATCTATCTTTCTTCAAATTGTCATTTCTTCAAATTGTCAAACTTCTTTCTTTTTAGAAGAGTTACACTCCAAAAAGAGTTACACTCCAGAGACTTACGCTGAAAAGAGCAAAAAACTCAGAAAAAAGACTAAGTCCAACTCAATGGTCAGACAGTTAGAAAGAAAAAAATCATCCATAGATGTAGCAAAAACTAAGCCCACCTCAGTGCTCAGACATTTAGAAAGAAAAAAATCATACATAGGTGAAGAAAAAACTAAGTCCAACTCAATGCTTAGACATTTAGAAAGAGAATTCATTCATAGATGCAGAAAAAGACTAAGCCCAACTCAGTAATATAGGGATAAATTCCTTTTAGAAAAGAGAAATCATACATAGAGATGCAGAAAAAAGTCTAAGTTCAACTCAGCGATATAGGGACAAATTCCATTTAGAGAGAAAAATCATTCATAGGATGAAAAAAACTAAAAAGTGATCCATTACACATATAAAACACCAAACTCTTGATTATTTTTTCTCATTTACCATTAACTTTTCGTAAAACCTGAACCAGTATCCCACAATGTTTGGATTAACATTTTTTCTCTTATTGCTCTTCTGGTTAGAAGAAAGAGAACGTTTCAGATATATCAGACATGAAAATGAGCATCTGATGCAAATGTTAGATAAAATGGAATCAATCAAAAGAAAGAGAGGAGGATAAAAAAAGTGCATTCTGTACAAAAAAACCAACCCTTTTCAGGGCTAGCTATCTTAAATAAACATCTTTCTTTTCATTTTGTCAGAAGACTCATAATCAAAAAAAGTCATAGGTTAGTTAAACTCTAGTTTTTTTCTAACCCGAACAAGAAAATGTAACAAAACCATGGATTGGTCAAAAATAAAACATTTAGTATTAGAAAAACAACGGTGAATCTGATTGGATAACATTAATTTGGAGCCAAAACAGCATGAAACGCCGACGCGGGAAAAACATAGGAGAAAATGACGTCATGGGTCAACTAGTTCAATCCGTCTGAAAAGTTATAAAACCCAGCGGCATTTCCCGCACATCATTCATTCTCTTCAAGTTGCTGCAACATGGAGTGTGCGTTGAGAGACATGAGTTTTTCTAAACTCGCCCAGATGGCATCCAGAGAAAAAAAGAAGAAGAAGGAGTTCATCGTGCCCCAGACCGAGTGCTGGGATAGTGACAACGAGCCACCGTTCTCGTTGGACTTCGCCTTGGACGAGCAGCAACTAAAAAGGCTGAAGAGGAGGGCTGCAAGTAGCTGTCCGGCGTGCAGGAAGGTTGGAGGTTGTGCTTAAAAACACAACCTCCAAACCAGGTCCTTTTTTAGGACCACCCCAACAGCCCTTTTCAGGGCTAACCATCTACCGCGGAAGATCTACCTTTCTTCAAATTGTCAGACGTAAGTTCTATCTTTTCTCCAAATTGTCATTTCTTCAAATTGTCAGACGAAAGTTCTACCTTCAAACTGTCAGACGAAAGTTCTATCTTCAAGCTGTCAGACGAAAGTTCTATCTTCAAGTTGTCATTTCTTCAAATTGTCACAGCTCTTTTCAGAGCTAACCCAACAGTCCTTTTCAGGACTAACCATTACCACGAAAGATCTATCCTCAAGATGTCAGACGAAAGTTCTACCTTCAAGCTGACAGACGAAAGTTCTATCTTCAAGTTGTCATTTCTTCAAATTGTCACAGCTCTTTTCAGAGCTAACCCAACAGTCCTTTTCAGGACTAACCATTACCACGAAAGATCTATCCTCAAGATGTCAGACGAAAGTTCTACCTTCAAGCTGTCAGACGAAAGTTCTATCTTCAAGTTGTCATTTCTTCAAATTGTCACAGCTCTTTTCAGAGCTAACCCAACAGTCCTTTTCAGGACTAACCAGCTACCACGAAAGTTCTATCTTTCTTCAAAATTGTCATTTCTTCAAATTGTCAAACTTCTTTCAGAAGAGTTGCACTCCAAAAGAGTTATACTCCAGAGAGTTATACTGCAAAGAGTAAAAAAACTCAGAAAAAGACTAAGTCCAACCCAGTGCTCAGTCTTTTAGAAAGAAAAAATCATTCATAATTGCAGAAAAAGACTAAGTCCAACTCAATGGTCATCCTTTTAGAAAGAGAGAAAATCATTCATAGGGTGAAAAAACTAAGTCCCAACTCAGTGCTCGGACATTTAAAAAGAAAAAATCATACATAGATGAAGAAAAAGCTAAGTCCAACTCAGTGATATAGGGATAAATTCCTTTTAGAAAAGAGAAATCATACATAGTGATGCAGAAAAAAGTCTAAGTCCAACTCAATGGCCAGGCTTTTAGAGAGAAACCACTTAAAGGTCAAGTAGTGGATAGAAGTAAAACAATAAAGCAATCCTAATAGCATATGGGTAAAAAAAGTCTAAGTTCAACTCAATGATTAGACAAATAGAAAAGAGAATTCATTCATAGGGTGAAAAAAGCTAAGTCCAACTCAGTGCTCAGTCTTTTAGAGAGAAAATCATTCATAATTGCAGAAAAAGACTAAGTCCAACTCAATGTCCAGACATTTAGAAAGAGAACAAAATCATCCATAGGGTAAAAAACTAAGTCCAATTCAGTGATATAGGGATAAATTCCTTTTAGAAAAGAGAAATCATTCATAGAGATGTAGAAAAAAGTCTAAGTCCAACTCAGTGGTCAGGCTTTTAGAAAGAGAGAAAATCATTCATAGGGTAAAAAGACTAAGTCCAACTCAATGTCCAGACATTTAGAAAGAGAAAAAAATCATCCATAGGGTAAAAAACTAAGTCCAACTCAATGTTCAGGCATTTAGAAAGAAAAATCATACATAGGTGAAGAAAAAACTAAGTCCAACTCAATGCTCCCCCCCTTTTGCCTTTTTTGCAGAAAAATCCACTCAGGGTAGTCTCTTTGGGTGGATTTTTACCCAGACTGTCAGTCACAAGGCCGCCATTTTGAATGCTATGATTCTATTTATAGTAACATTTTCATGCGGAATCTCGGACTTTATCGCTTACTCGCAACTTTTCGGACCTTTTGTGAACTTTTGCAAGGGATAAATTCTTTCAGGGTGGTAGAATAGGACAAATTTCTTTTCAGGGGTGGTGATGTACGGCACTCAGGGAGGGTCGTCTAGACCCCTGCCCTGGCCTGGCAGGGGTGTAGACGACCCTCCTATAGTACTTACGCGCTCATAACTACATGTATATCATACAGTACCGGCATTATCTTCCTTTAGGTGTCAATTTTCAAAAACAGACCTATCTGATTTGGGCATTCTGGGTACAGCACCACGGACTACTTTTCAAAACGATAACCGTTACTTCAAATTTGAAAATGAAATAAACGTCTACTCAATACAACGCTACCTGGAATGATTCATTCAGCTATGGTCAGCTGGCATGTAACCTATGCACCAGTCATTTTAAAAATCAGCCCCTACAGGCTTGGGTAATAGTTTTGGTATAAGCCCAGACACTTCTTGGTGATAAGTCTGTGGAAAAACCTTGCACGAATCCTGGTTTCCCTAAAGTCTATATTTAGAAACTCTATTCAAAGATGTGCAGTAAAATAATAGTATTGGTATTTTTTTCCCCGTTTGAAATAGTTATTTTTTTAAGAAATTTGGAGCAAAAAGCAGGCTAGATTTTTCCACAGATGTATTGTTTATAGCCGTTTCCTCCATTGCTACTTTCTTAATGGCGAGTTTTAGTTTACTCACCGGATGTTAATATTTATCCTGTACAGGATAGTGATGCGTCACGGTAGACAGGTCGAATCTTCGAGGAATATGACATGCGCAGATAGCAAACGTTCTACATATATATCAACCAGAACCGAAACACAAAAAGGTGCTGTGTATAACCTTTCTACCGGAAAATTCAACTTGGTCTTTCAAGAGACGTTATGAAAAGAAGCATCGTAAATGTTTCATTTTTATCTCCCTTGTATTCGAAGATAACGTCCAGGTATTGTGATAGCTCTGGTGTCGTCGTCTGCGTGGTCGTTGTCGTGCAAAAACTTTGACATTTTATACTATCTCTGTCATTACGGAAGATATTTACTTCAACCTTGGACAAGTTGTTAACTATCAAAAAGGAAACTAATACAACAGAAGCAGGTAACCGTCGAAATAATTTTGACATAGTTACGCCCCCTTTCTCGACTTAGAATTTTCACTGAAAACCAAACACTTGCAGCCGTGCGTTGGTACCCGCATGCGACGCTCTTGTTGAGACTAACGTGATTTCCCAACCTGGTATACATTCAGTAGTAAATAAGGCGGAAATAGTAGTTCCCGCGCAGTAGTTACCTAGGTAAACAGCGCGTGCTATTCAACAAGACAGAAATATGACGTAATTTACGCCCATTTACGCTACATTTCTCGCGCTGTACGTAATACTGTAATGCTTTGTTATGTGCAGGGGGTACACCACTGGGAATTACCGAAAACAGCTGTGCTGGGTTTTTATGAAAATCCAAAAACGAAAGGGGTTAGACGCAAGAAATAAATAGAACATTTGTTATCATCAGTGAAAAATCGAAAGCCACTCGTGAAAATATTACAATGACGTTCACGAGATGAAATACATTTCGATCTTGCACCGAAATAAACAAACTCTATAATTATGTCCTCTATATATATAGCGAAGCAAAAAGAAAAATTTACGTACCTATAAAAGCCAAAATAACAAGACCTTTCATTGTCACCGTAGTTGTTCTAATGGATTAGCTTATCAGTTTATATCAAATGATTCAACATTCATTTGTCCTACAGATAAAATCGGTGTATCTCGGTGCAGCTGTGGTGCCAAATGGGTTTAACCCATAGACTGCTACGTGCGACTCACTGACCTTTTGCGGACAGCGTAGATCAAGATCAGACTGCACAGAACGTGCAGTCTGATCTTGGATCTACACTGTCCGATAAGGATATAACTTCCCCCCCCCCAAAAAAAAATGAGTTTAAGGTAGCAACATTTGGGTTTTTACTATCTACTTGAAAGTTTCATGTTAGCTATTTAGCAGGATAAGGTATAACCCTTTATCAATAGACAAACTTTAGACTCGTCCAAATTCAAGGCTGTTTCAGACGACAAATTAATTGTGGTTAAATTGATGAAATTTGTCTCGGAAAGGACAGAAAACATTGTGGGAAAGGGAGAAAATGCTGGTTACCAGCATTTTCTCCTTTCCCTAACTATGTTTTAAAAGGGGCTTCTTCCTCAGGGTCGTTAAAGGTACACCTTTCTTCGCTTTCTTCGTTTCCAGTCAGTTTTATTTTTTAAGGTAGTAGACCACTAACGCTTCCCATAATTTTTTTTACCAATCAAAAAGAGTAATCATCTTTCTATCACAGTTAATTTGTCATCCGCAAATGTTTTCAGTTTGGTCCAGTCTAGAATTTTGTCTTTTGGTAAAGTGTTAAATCAAAATTAATGGACTTCTTCTAGTCTGGGATAAAAAGGACAATAGCAATATTATTTCCAAGCTATCTGCCATAAAACAAAAGACAAAAGAACAGTATAGATCAAAGATCAGATAGCATGAACCAGTCCTACACTTTTTTGTTTCGTATAGATTTGAAAGATGGATGTTATCTTAAAATGAAAATTGCAAAGATCTATCCAGCTCACTTTTGTAACTTAGATGCTATCTACCATGAGTGAAATTTTGCCTTTGTACACTAAAATCAGTCTGCATGTTCATGCAATCTGTACAAGCTGTCAAGCTTTAGTCTCAACCTTTCAGTCCTTTGAGAAATTTATCACAAAAAAGTCTATTAAAAATGATTAATTGAAAATCATATTGAAAACTGTAAAGATGTGGCAGTCAAGGTTATGGATACTGTACTGAAATATCCTTTTAAAGTGTATTATGACTGCCACAGATTTCTGTTTTTAACTTGACTATGCAGTAACTAGTAATGTTTACAAAGTCTGATACCCACTGGAATGAAAGCAACAACAATCATGTTTTCTCACAATGTTCACCTTTTCATTTCTACAAAGAATATATCTTTGATAAATAAATACACAAACCTATTAAAACTATCAACAATGAAGTAAATGGTAAAACACTTTTTTTTCTGTTGATAGTAGATCTATTTACCACAGTGGATATGAAAAAGATTTCACAATATTTTTATGACCATTGATGCAGCACTGTTTCACAGACTCTGGATTTCGATGCTCATGTTTGTAAATGTATGTCAGTTTCAGAAAAGATATGGTAAGTAAGGTATCAGTATAAAACTGGAAGATTGATTGAAGTCTATAAAACAATTGTTTCTCTATCACTTGCAATTCATAAACTGGATTTCGTGCAAAAATATCTATGTGAAAAATAGAGCATTATCATAGAACACAAATGTGACAGGAAAAAAAATCATCTATGCATGTTAAAGGTGATAGAAAAAGTTGCCTTTACATGTGTATATTTGAAGATGATCTGTGAGCAACTTCATTACTCTATGGACATGACAGATATTTTTCCAGTAACCTAATTTCTTTTACCTCTCTCTGCCAGTGGGCACTAAATTAGCTTTTGGAGACTGTAGATCATAATCAGAGATTGCAGTCTGCTACCTGATGCTAATATTTTACCAAAACCATCTTACAGTGCACTAGTTATCTACTTTCAGACTATGAAATAAATTAAATTTATTTATTTTGGCAGCAACAGAGTTCAAAGAAACAATCAATTTGCAAGATTGTTGAACAAGACATACCTGTCAATTTCTTAGAATGCTGACCTCCAGGTCCTGAATCAGAAATGTTGTGCAGTGCTAAGTACACCATCCCTTTTTCAATCACTTCACCGTCATCACTCAAATATGTGTTTATTTACCTAGGATGAGAGTGACAGAAATGAAAGTTTTGTATTGAAAAAAATAAAACTAAAATACAAAAATGAAAACAAGATGAGACCTATGTTGTGGGTGTTCATTGGAATTACAGATGGATATCTACCATACAGGTTTTAGAATTCCAATCACCATCTGATAATCAGAAATCAACCAGTTATCTGATCCTCTGTCAAGTTACTTGAGAATGAATGTTACTTCCTATATGCCTGATTGTTTGCCATAGAGCTCCCAGCCCCAGTTAATTTGAAGCCTAACTGAAGCCAGGTGATAATCGATAAATAGGCAAATAGTGATAACTTTCAACATCTAACATGTTCATCCTATTACACTTTCATTTAATTTTCAGTCAAGTTAACAAAAGATGCAAAACACAATTTCTCTTCAATATCTGCCTTTGTAATGAATAACCAAAACCTTTAACTTTAAACAAAAATATAGGCCAACACACATACATACAGATTTTGAGTTTTCTGTTTCAAATTTAAAATGTTTGCCATTACCTGAATAATTATCGGACTCATGCATAGTAGATCTATAGATCAATATATCTACATTTAAAACACTGGATCCTGTACCGAGTTTGTTTTTAAAAAGTTTGTAGTTTTTCACCCATATGATGATAACCGATACGTCGTTCTGAATCATTCAATCAAAACATTGTCCTGATGCACGATTATTTCCATAAATGTAGAATCGTATTCAGTGGAAAAGTGAATTTATGCACTGATTTTTCCATTTTCTTCTCAAATTTTGGCGGATAACGTACTACAAGACAGTTGTCATAAACAAACCTTTTACTGATTAGTTAACGATGACACAACTTCCGGGTCATTGAAAGTGTCGAAAATTTGTATTTTCGCTACGAAATATTGCGATAGAAAATCTCATTGCAAAATATAAAATACTCAAATCTTACCTAAGACATATTCTTGTTTGTAGTCATCGTATTTGTCTTTGAAAGCCGTGGTCAGGGACGATTTCTGAGTTTAGGGTCGATTTCTCCAAGGGACGATTTCTCCAGTAGCTTAGAAAGGATCCTACACAACATCTGTCATGTATATTTCGAACAGAGACGATCCTTGAAAAATTTCCTCCATGCTTAGGATTTGAAATAGAGAAATTCTGTCCCTAAATAGACGTTCTGTCGGTTTACATCTTTCCAGCGGCGACATATCCGCCATATTTGAGTCGACAACAAGCAACTTAAGCCTGCATTGGGGTAGACTCAACAGACTCAACTCAAGGTTTTGAGATCGTTACTGAGTCTGTTAATTTTCGTGAAACGCAACTTAAATAACGAACTCAACTTAAGTCAGAAACTGAGTCCGTTAGCGGATTTGAGCAGAATAACAGACTTAAGTTGTGTCGTGAAACCGGGCCCAGAAATTCCTTTGATGTTTATCTTGAAATTATTTGTTGATACTTTTGTTAGTTTCCTGAAAAGGGAGGTAATTATTATCTCCCTTTGTAATGAGAATATAGTGGTATAGTGGTTTTAGATTTATAAATGATAATTCTAAGAAGGGAAAAAAAAAGGAAAAAGTGGCTCGACTAAAGTAGTACAATAATACTCATTTTTAATCATAGCAAATTTTGTAGGATAAAATTATAGTGGAAATAGCTGTTTTCCATTAGGGGTCTGCTACCTTAAAAACCCATTTAAACTTTATTTTATGAAACCATAATCACTCTTGTACCTTAATGCCAAATGTTGCCCGCACACTACAGTCTTTAACATCAGGAAAATCCCACACACGACCCGAAATTCTGAATCAGATTAAAAAATATATCAAAGTATTAGCCGAATCTGTTATACTGGTGACATTTGTATGGATTCCGAGCTATGTTGGTATTATCGGAAACGATATAGCGGATCAGACGGCTAAAAGCGGATCAAGATATGATGAGTTTATTGATATCAAATTAAGTATCAAGGAAATGTATCACTTGATAGAGCAAAAGATTAAATACCAATTTAGAGAAGTAGAACTCAAACCATATAAAAACATTTATGAATACAGTGTTTGCCCAACATCTCTAACAGTATACAGCAACTACCGTACTCGTGACACAGTGTACACAAAGCTAAGACTAAAGGTAAGTCGACTAGGAGCAGAAAGGTATCCCAAAACTAATTGCGTACACTGTGGTGTCATGGAGACATTTGATCATGTATTCTTTGAGTGTCCACATTATAAAGACCACAGGATAAATTTCAGAGACCAACTTCAAAAGTTAGAAATCCCAGTGATAAACAGACGTACCTTGCTATTCCCGGAGACAAAATTTGCCCTTGCGCTAAGATCTGCCGTATTTACTTACTTAATAAGTATCGGGCGCATCAACACGCTATAACTATTCCGCGCAAGTAAACCCCCCCCCCTTCGTTTTTACGTCAAACTTCCCATTAACAAAAATACGGACAAGATCGAAATAAGTAGGTAAGATAAAAAGACAAAACAGAAATTAAAAAGAAAGTCGGGCTGATGTATAAGAAGGATCGTAATTTACGATGTCTGATGTCAGCAGCGTAGCTGGTACACAGCCTGACGATAAAATTTTCATTAAACGTTACTTCAAACTCTCCCCATTGACAAAAATACGGAAAAGATCGAAATAAGCAGCCTAGATAAAAAGACAAAATGGAAAATAAAAAGAATGTCAGACTCATGTATGTAGCAGGATCATAATTAACGATTTCTGATGACAACAGCGTAGCTGGTATACAGCCAGACAATAACATAACATTTTCATTAAACTTTACTGCAAATTTCCCACAGACATAAATACGGAAAAGATGGAAATAAGAAGGTAAGATAAAAAGACAAAATAGAAATTAGGAAAAGTAAAATGTCAAGCTGATGTATAAGAAGGATCGTAATTTACGATTTCTGATGTCAGCAGCGTAGCTGGTACACAGCCTGGCAATAATATTTTCATCAAAATTTACGGCAAGCTTCCCCCAAAAAAACAGTAGGTAAAATAACCAAATAAGGCGCTAAGGTAAAGAGATGAAATACAAATTGAAACTTCAGAAAGTTGGGCTGTTGTATATTAGCAGGGATCTTTATTTACAATCCCTGACGTCAGCCGTAGCTGGTACACAGCCTAACAATATCATGTAATTTTCATTAAACTATACCAACATGCCGAAAATAAGAAGCCAAGATAAAAAGATATAAAGGGAATTTAAAATTTAGAAAGGTTGATGTATGTCAGCAGTGTAAATATCATTAATCATACCAACAAAAAGTAGATAAAGGTAAGAAAATAAAACTTGTGTAAATAACATCTTAAAATGTAAACACAATCATTGAAAAATAATCCCGAAAAAAAATTTAAAAAAAAAATTTAGATAAATTTTAAAAAAAAAGTATAAAATGAATAAATAAATAACACGTACAGTATGTTAAAAGTTGTGGGAATGGAGAACTAGGTGTATATAAATGTATATATTATATTCACGTTGTCAGGCTTTGCTCATGTACATAATGACATTGTGTGGAAGGGTTAGAATCTTGGATCAAAACAGCAGAAGTACGCAAGCTATTTCAAGGGGAAAAAAGTAAATGCGGATCATTGTGATAGCCTCATATATAGACAATTTAGTCAATCGTCAATTGATAGCTGGATCTGACTTCAACTATCAAAACACACTAATCAATATGCCTTATGTGCGCCATTTTTTGGCGGAATTGCCATTGGTGCACATAATCTTTGGAACTAAAATTTAGAGTTTTGAACTTGATTTTAGGGAAAATACATGTAACTCCCACTAAAAAAAAATCAACCCTTTTCGATGATCTAAATTACATTTGAACGGGATGATGGGTTGCATCCTGGGGTCCATACCAAATATGCCTAAAGCACGGAGGGACCTTATAAACCTACAAATCAATCAATCAAATCCAAATGTTGCCCCTGATAACTGCAAGGTTGCATACATTACGACGGACAGAAAAATGCATTTCATGTTTTGGAGGCCTTCAAAGCAATCGCTGTTGTCGTTTCCGGTTTTAAATGAGGACAAATCCCTTGTGTTTTTTCTATCCCTTACACCATATATGTCGGTAATTTATATATATGTTTATACAGTTGCGCTATTCTACACAATTCCAGTTCTACACATTTTTTTTCTCTAGCTGTAAGGACGTGTCTTTTATAAGAATTTATCTAGACTCGTTTAAAAAAGTTAACCTTTACCACACAATCCCGAGTTTTAATGACCCTGAAAAGGAAAGCTTTTGAAAACATTTAGGGAAAAGGAGAAAATGCTGGAAACCAGCATTTTCTCCTTTTACCACAATGTTTTCTGCTCCTTCAAAGACAAATTCCATTAATTTAACCACACTGAATTTGTCTTCTATAGATTGGTGTCATGACTCGTCCCGAAAATACAGGTAGGCCCACAGAATAAACAGTCGACATTTTTGACCAATCACAAATAGTTATTTGTTAATTCGAGACTATTAACAAGAAGTAGGTCAAATTATAGCATAGTATAAGGCAATGCTGGGACAAAAAGTTTCAAAACGGCCCTTTCAAAATGTTGATCCATGCTCTGGTAAAAGAGGGGGGGTTAACGCATCTCTATAATGCACCGTAGCAAACAAATTATCTCATAGGTGTGGATCCATATTTTGTATTGGAGTTTAACGCCGTTTTCACAGCTTAGGTCATATCACGACGGCCAGTGCACCTAAGCATGTGTTTCATGATTTTCTCACACCAGTACTGACACAACTTTCTTTCCAAACCACTGACTGCTTTTCTCACATGATTCAGAGGTGAGAGGCGAAAAATCGCCGCAAAGAAAGGTTGCCGCAGCCGGGTATCAAACTCAGAACTACCAGGTCACGAGTCAGATATGCTAACCACCGAGCTACCCGGCCGGGCGCATGGACCCATAAAATCCATTTTGTCTTACTACCGACTGAATTATGACGTAAAAAGTGTCCTTTGAGATGCAAAAAGTTTACCAATAGCAAAAAGGTTTCGGCCCAGGTCAGCCTGCGCGTACTGCGCAGGCTGACATGGGTCGATACTTTTTGCAGATGCATTATGCCCCCTTTTCACAAAACATGACTCATTTATAATTTCAGGCGGACAGAGCGCGTCTATATCGTTTGTTAACCGGAACACCAAGTTGTTTTTGAATCTGTTCTTCAAACAAATCAAGCCGAATGTCATCCCTTGCCGGGCACCAATACGCCGTGGGCGTTTTGGTCAACATCACACACCAATACTTATTCAACGATTGAAAATCAATGTCATCAAGGAGAACCAGCATTAAGTTATTACTTTTCTCTCTGACACGACGGTCAAAAGCCACATCCAACTGAAAAAGACACCATGGATCCTTTAGGAATGATTTTGAGACAACAGCAATGGTATGCATGCTGCTGTAAATGCCATTGACCATTAAATCTAGCTTCGGTCCATTGCAGCAATTTCTGGTATATATACAAGAAGAATAGCCCATTTGGTTTTCCAATATTCTCTTGAAATCAGTAAGGACAAACTTATCGTCATTTTCATGATTGACAAGAAAGACGTCTCGAACAACTTCTGGGATGTCAAGTAGTGGTTGTTTAGCAGCGTCCCTGCTTCTTCGGCGGCGTACCGGGTTCTTTAGCTTATAAATCCAGTATCTTATGTACCAAATATTTCTGTACACGACTGCCGATACGACAAAAAAGACAAATAAAAAGCAGCTTATAATAATCAACGCGAACACACCTTCATTGACTTCTTTGCAAGCGCTTGAAGGATCAAAGCTCCTAAACTCCGTTCCTATTCGTTCTGCAGGGGAATCACACATATAGCCTAATGGCCAATTAAGTATTCTGGTTGTGCCAAAGAATGCACTATTTCCAGAAATCGAGATACTTTCTCGTAATTGTTTCATTTCCTTATTTGTACACACATAATCAAGTGGATTGTCCGATAGATCGATTGTTTCCAGCTGGACTTTATTTTTCCCGACCAACCAAGATGGGTCTAGACTATGAAGTTTGTTATTTGATAGATACAAATTCTTTAGACTGGATCCACTACAAAAAGGGGGATCGAGTACACTTCCTATTTTATTTGAATTCATATTGAGAACTTTAAGATTCTTTAATTCGCACAGAAAATTTGTTGGCAAGTCTTTCAATCCGGCTTTCACGAGGTGCAACTGCTGTAGTCGTTCCATAGGTTTAAGTATATCAGAGAGATTCGATTCAAGGCCGGTGACGAAGTTGCCAGAGATATCTAGTTCTGTAACACCTGTAATGTAAGTGAACGTGCTTCTAAATTCGTCGTTAAGAAAGTTGAGTCTATTGTGAGAGAGATCAAACTTAATCAATGTACTGTGGTTCAAAGCCGATATTTGGATTTCGTCAACACAGATGGACACATCTGATATAAGTAGTTCTTGTAGACTTGTCAAGCTGGCAAAGGTGTTATTTATTAACCTTCTAACAGGATTCCGTGTCAGGTTCAGTACCTTCAGCTCCGTTAAACACCGCCAGCTACCATTGAAAGGGATGGTGATAAGGTTCTCGGCCAGGTTTAGATATGTTAATTTCGGAAAGGCCTTCTTCTTTCTGCTTTTGAGGCACAGTTTCGGTGGAAACAATGCAAACTCGTTCTTCGATAAATTCAATCTCTCCAATGTTTGTATTCCGTTACCAAGGGAACTGATGTTCGAGAGCCAGTTAGAATGAAGATCAAGCTCAACAAAAATTTGGGAAATGAAATACAATTAGATGTAAGAATAACTAATAATAGAAATAAGAAAAATAATAAAATAAATAAAATGGCAAGGCTAAGGATCGAACATTTGACCACCAGGACCTAAAAATACAAGTGGGCAGCGGTCTGACCCACTGCACTATACAAGCAGTTGGATATGACCTGAAAAATTAACTTATATATATACTAGTCCCCTAACCCCTCCCACATGGTTAGGTCAAAGAAATCAAAGAAAGAAAACCAAATTATTCACTTTTCCTTTACTAGGGCCATTCTATGAAAGCATTAAATCCATTTTGGTGACCGTGTAAGTCATAAGATGATTTTATGTTTTCGCACGTACATCACCATTAAGTGACGCCCGAAATCATAAAAAGGACTTGGAACACTTTCTGTAGCAGACGACACTTGTTGCAAAAGTCAAACAAATGGTACGAAGTGTTTCCTTTTCTCTTACTTGTGCCACAGAAGTAAGGAATTGGTTTTGCTTTTTACCCCTCACATGCAGCACCATTAACCGCTACAGGAAAACTTAAAGTCGACTTGAGACACTTGCGGAAGCAACCGTTCCTGTTGCATGAACTTTTAAGGAAAAAGAAAACTGACTTTTGCCCAGACCTTTTCTCTTAAAAACATAAAACATGAATTAGTTTTGACAACTACCCACTTGTACCTGCCAGTTTTACATGCTGTGCCAAAACAGCCATGCACACTATTTGCGCGCATGCAAAGACGTAAAAGATGTAACATGATACCAAAATTTTCCCATCAGAAACTCTTATTCATGTTTGAAGTATGTAGAAATTGAGCAATAAATACAATTACATGTTATAATAACTAATAATAGAAATAAGAAAATTAATAAAATTAATAAAATAGCAAGGATCAGGATCGAACATTTGACCACCAGGACCTAAAAATGCAGGTGGGCAGCGGTCTGACCCACTGCACTATACAAGCAGTTGAATATGACCTGAAAAATTAACTGATATATATACTAGCCCCCTAACCCCTCCCACATGGTGACGTCATAGGATTTCCAAAATGGCGCTCAAAATGGCACCTAAAATGGCCCCTATCATAACAGAGAACAAATGAACGACAAACAAGTGGATTTAAGGTCTTCTTTCAAGGCTGATATGTAGTCCTAGGCAAAGTCCTATCCATGCACCATCCACACATGCCAGAATTCGCCGACAATGGGCGAAAATTTAAGAAAACAGAGTAGCAGAAGACCTTGTTGTGGTGTTTTTCAAGCACCACCCCAGGGTTCACTCCCCTTGATTCAAATTGCATTTCTAGTTGAGGCCAGCTTCCATACTGTACACTGATACATTCAATATGCTAAGGTAATCAATGGACAGTGGGATACAAAAAATAGTGTCACAAGTGAATAAAAACTAGACTGGCAACTCTGTCAGTAGCAACTACCTCCTACTGCATAAATCAAAAAGAACTATGTTTTTACTTTGTATCTATTCATACGGTGACGAGTAACCCAGTTTCGATAACTACCGACTCATACGTGCCATTTACGCACCTGCGAAAAACACAAAAATTTGACTTACAGCACATTCAAAAGCAACTGATAGCTGTTGCGTAAGTCGAATATGGCGAATCAATTTTTCCCTTTTCTCGGTCCATTGAATTGGTTTTGATGGCTATTCCACACATATGTGATAGGTACGTGCTGCCGGAAAGCTTAAAATCAACTCACGACTCTTTCGGAGGCAACCGATACCTGTTGCAGAAATCAAAGAAAGGGAACCAAATTATTCACTTTTCCTTTAATAGGGCCATTCTATGAAAGCATTAAATCCATTTTGGTGACCGTGTAAGTCATAAGTTGATTTCATGTTTTCGCACGTAAATCACCATTAAGTGATGCGCAAAATCATAGGAAGGACTTGGAACACTTTCTGTAGCAGACGACACTTGTTGCAAAAGTCAAACAAATGGAACGAAGTGTTTCCTTTTCTCTTACTTGTGCCACAGAAATAAGGAATTGGTTTTGCTTTTTACCCCTCAGATACAGCACCATTAACCGCTACAGGAAAACTTAAAGTTGACTTGAGACACCTTCGGAAGCAACCGTTCCTGTTGCATGAACTTTTAAGGAAAAGGAATACTGAATTTTGCCCAGATCTTTTCTGTTAAAAACATAAAACATGAATTAGTTCTGACAACTACCCGCTTGTACCTGCCAGTTTTACGTGCCGTTCCGAAACAGCCATGCGTGCATTTGCGCACATGCAAAAACATAAAAGATGTAACATGATACCGAAATTTTCCCATCAGAAACTCTTATTCATATTTGAAGTATGTAGAAATTGGGCAATAAAATACAATTAGATGTAAGAATAACTAATAATAGAAATAAGAAAATTAATAAAATAAATAAAATGGCAAGGCTGGGGATCGAACATTTGACCACCAGGACCTAAAACTGCAGGTGGGCAGCGGTCTGACCCACTGCACTATACAAGCAGTTGAATATGACCTGAAAAATTAACCTATATATATACTAGCCCCCTAACCCCTCCCATATGGTGACGTCACAGGATTTCCAAAATGGCGGTCAAAATGGCGCTCAAAATGGCCCTGATCATAACAGAGAACAAAAAAACGACAAACAAGTGGATTTAAGGTCTTCTTTAAATGCCGATATGTAGTCCTAGGCAAAGTCCTATGCATCCACCATCCACACATGCCAGAATTCGCCGACAATGGGCGAAAATTTAAGAAAACAGAGTAGCAGAAGACCTTGTTGTGGTGTTTTTCAAGCACCACCCCAGGGTTCACTCCCCTTGATTCGATTTGCTTTTCTAGTTGAGGCCAGCTTCCATACTGTACACTGATACATTCAATATGCTAAGATAATCAATGGACAGTGGGATACAAAAAATAGTGTCACAAGTGAATAAAAACTAGACTGGCAACTCTGTCAGTAGCAACTGCCTCCTACTGCATAAATCAAAAAGAACTATGTTTTTACTTTGTATCTATTCATGAGTAACCCAGTTTTGATGACTACCGACTCATACGTGCCATTTACACACCTGCGAAAAACACAAAAATTTGACTTACAGCACATTCAAAAGCAACTGATAGCTGTTGCGTAAGTCGAATATGGTGAATCGATTTTTCCCTTTTCTCGGTCCATTGAATAGGTTTTGATGGCTATTCCACACATACGTGATTGGTACGTGCTGTGGGAAAGCTTAAAATCAACTCACGACTCTTTCAGAGGCAACCGATACCTGTTGCAGAAATCAAAGAAAGGGAACCAAATTATTCACTTTTCCTTTACTAGGGCCATTCTATGAAAGCATTAAATCCATTTTGGTGACCGTGTAAATCAAAAGTTGATTTTAGGTTTTCACACGTACATCACCATTAAGTGACGCGCGAAATGATAAAAAGGACTTGAAACACTTTCTGTAGCAGACGACACTTGTTGCAAAAGTCAAACAAATGGAACCAAGTTCTTCCTTTTCTCTTACTTGTGCCACAGAAATAAGGAATTGGTTTCGCTTTTTACCCCTCACATACAGCACTATTAACCGCTACAGGAAAACTTAAAGTCGACTTGAGACACTTTCAGAAGCAACCGTTCCTGTTGCATGAACTTTTAAGGAAAAAGAAAACTGACTTTTGCCCAGACCTTTTCTCTTAAAAAACATAAAACAAGAATTAGTTTTGACAACTACCCACTGATACCTGCCAGTTTTACATGCCGTACCGAAACAGCCCTGCGCGCCATTTACAGACATGCAGAGACGTAAAAGATGTAACATGATACCGAAATTTTCCCATCAGAAACTCTTAATCATATTTGAAGTATGTAGAAATTGGGCAATAAAATACAATTAGATGTAAGAATAAGTAATAATAAAAATAAGAAAAATAATAACATAAAATGGCAAGGCTGAGAATCGAACATTTGATCACCAGGACCTTAAAATGCAGGTGGGCAGCGGTCCGACCCACTGTATTATACAAGCAGTTGAATATGATTTGAAAAATTATCCTATATATATACTAGCCCCCTAACCCCTCCTACACGGTGACGTCACAGGATTTCCAAGATGGTGCTCTAAATGGCGCCTAAAATGGCCCTGATCATAACAGAGAACAAAAAAACGACAAACAAGTGGATTTAAAGTCTTCTTAAAAGGCTGATATGTAGTCCTAGGAAAAGTCCTATCCATGCACCATCCACACATGCCAGAATTCGCCGACAATGGGCGAAAATTTAAGAAAACAGAGTAGCAGAAGACCTTGTTGTGGTGTTTTTCAAGCACCACCCCAGGGTTCACTTCCCTTGATTCGATTTGCTTTTCTATTTGAGGCCAGCTTCCATACTGTACACTGATACATTCAATATGCTAAGATGATCAATGGACAGTGGGAAACAAAAAACAGTGTCACAAGTGAATAAAAACTAGACTGGCAACTCTGTCAGTAGCAACTGCCTCCTACTGCATAAATCAAAAAGAACTATCTTTCTACTTTGTATCTATTCATATGTGATGAGTAACCCAGTTTTGATGACTATCGACTCATACGTGCCATTTACGCACCTGTGAAAAACACAAAAATTTGACTTACAGCACATTCAAAAGCAACTGCTAACTGTTGCATATGTCCAATATGGCGAATCAATTTTTCCCTTTTCTCATTCCATTGAATTGGTTTTGATGTCTATTCCACACATACGTGATTGGTACGTACTGTTGGAAAGCTTAAAATCAACTCGCGACTCTTTCGGAGGCAACCGATACCTGTTGCAGAAATCAAAGAAAGGGAACCAAATTATTCACTTTTCCTTTAATAGGGCCATTCTATGAAAGCATTAAATCCATTTTGGTGACCGTGTAAGTCATAAGTTTATTTCATGTTTTCGCACGTACATCACCATTAAGTGATGTGCAAAATCATAAAAAGGACTTGGAACACTTTCTGTAGCAGACGACACTTGTTGCAAAAGTCAAACAAATGGAACCAAGTTCTTCCTTTTCTCTTACTTGTGCCACAGAAATAAGGAATTGGTTTCGCTTTTTACCCCTCACATACAGCACTATTAACCGCTACAGGAAAACTTAAAGTCGACTTGAGACACTTTCAGAAGCAACCGTTCCTGTTGCATGAACTTTTAAGGAAAAAGAAAACTGACTTTTGCCCAGACCTTTTCTCTTAAAAAACATAAAACAAGAATTAGTTTTGACAACTACCCACTGATACCTGCCAGTTTTACATGCCGTACCGAAACAGCCCTGCGCGCCATTTACAGACATGCAGAGACGTAAAAGATGTAACATGATACCGAAATTTTCCCATCAGAAACTCTTAATCATATTTGAAGTATGTAGAAATTGGGCAATACAATACAATTAGATGTAAGAATAAGTAATAATAAAAATAAGAAAAATAATAACATAAAATGGCAAGGCTGAGAATCGAACATTTGATCACCAGGACCTTAAAATGCAGGTGGGCAGCGGTCCGACCCACTGTATTATACAAGCAGTTGAATATGATTTGAAAAATTATCCTATATATATACTAGCCCCCTAACCCCTCCTACACGGTGACGTCACAGGATTTCCAAGATGGCGCTCTAAATGGCGCCTAAAATGGCCCTGATCATAACAGAGAACAAAAAAACGACAAACAAGTGGATTTAAAGTCTTCTTAAAAGGCTGATATGTAGTCCTAGGAAAAGTCCTATCCATGCACCATCCACACATGCCAGAATTCGCCGACAATGGGCGAAAATTTAAGAAAACAGAGTAGCAGAAGACCTTGTTGTGGTGTTTTTCAAGCACCACCCCAGGGTTCACTTCCCTTGATTCGATTTGCTTTTCTATTTGAGGCCAGCTTCCATACTGTACACTGATACATTCAATATGCTAAGATGATCAATGGACAGTGGGAAACAAAAAACAGTGTCACAAGTGAATAAAAACTAGACTGGCAACTCTGTCAGTAGCAACTGCCTCCTACTGCATAAATCAAAAAGAACTATCTTTCTACTTTGTATCTATTCATATGTGATGAGTAACCCAGTTTTGATGACTACCGACTCATACGTGCCATTTACGCACCTGTGAAAAACACAAAAATTTGACTTACAGCACATTCAAAAGCAACTGCTAACTGTTGCATATGTCCAATATGGCGAATCAATTTTTCCCTTTTCTCATTCCATTGAATTGGTTTTGATGTCTATTCCACACATACGTGATTGGTACGTGCTGTTGGAAAGCTTAAAATCAACTCGCGACTCTTTCGGAGGCAACCGATACCTGTTGCAGAAATCAAAGAAAGGGAACCAAATTATTCACTTTTCCTTTAATAGGGCCATTCTATGAAAGCATTAAATCCATTTTGGTGACCGTGTAAGTCATAAGTTGATTTCATGTTTTCGCACGTACATCACCATTAAGCGACGCGCAAAATCATAAAAAGGACTTGGAACACTTTCTGTAGCAGACGACACTTGTTGCAGAAGTCAAACAAATGGAACCAAGTTTTTCCTTTTTCTCTTTCCGGTGCCACAGAAATAAGGAATTGGTTTTGCTTTTTACCCCTCACATACAGCACCATTAACCGCTACAGGAAATCTTAAAGTCGACTTGAGACACTTTCGGAAGCAACCGTTCCTGTGGAATGAACTTTTAAGGAAAAAGAAAACTGAATTTTGCCCAGACCTTTTCCCTTAAAAACATAAAACATGAATTTGTACCTGGCAGTTTTACGTGCCGTTCCGAAACAGCCATGCACGCCATTTGCGCGCATGCAAAGACGTAAAAGATGTAACATGATACCAAAATTTTCCCATCAGAAACTTTTATTCATGTTTGAAGTATGTAGAAATTGGACAATAAAATACAATTAGATGTAAGAATAAGTAATAATGGAAATAAGAAAACTAATAAAATAAATAAAATGGCAAGGCTTAGGATTGAACATTTGACCACCAGGACCTAAAACTCCAGGTGGGCAGTGGTCTTATCCATTGCACTATACAAGCAGTTGAATATGACCTGAAAAATTAACCTATATATATATACGAGCCCCCTAACCCCTCTTACATGGTGACGTCACAGGATTTCCAAAATGGCGCTCTAAATGGCGCCTAAAATGGCCCTGATCATAACAGAGAACAAAAACAATGACAAACAAGTGGATTTAAGATCTTCTTTCAAGGCTGATATGTAGTCCTAGGCAAAGTCCTATGCATGCACCATCCACACATGCCAGAATTCGCCGACAATGGGCGAACATTTAAGAAAACAGAGTAGCAGAAGACCTTGTTGTGGTGTTTTTCAAGCACCACCCCAGGGTTCACTCCCCTTGATTCGATTTGCTTTTCTAGTTGAGGCCAGCTTCCATACTGTACACTGATACATTCAATATGCTAAGATAATCAATGGACAGTGGGAAACAGAAAATAGAGTCACAATTGAATAAAAACTAGACTGGCAACTCTGTCAGTAGCAACTGCCTCCTACTGCATAAATCAAAAAGAACTATGTTTTTACTTTGTATCTATACATACGGTGATGAGTAACCCAGTTTCAATGACTACCGACTCATACGTGCCGTTCACGCACCTGCGAAAAACACAAAAATTTGACTTACAGCACATTCAAAAGCAACTGATAGCTGTTGCGTAAGTCAAATATGGACTTGGAACACTTTCTGTAGCACACGACACTTGTTGCAAAAGTCAAAGAAATGGAACCAAGTTTTTCCTTTTCTCTTACTTGTGCCAAAGAAATAAGGAATTGGTTTCGCTTTTTACCCCTCACATACAGCACCATTAACCGCTACAGGAAAACTTAAAGTCGACTTGAGACACTTTCGGAAGCAACCGTTCCTGTTGCATGAACTTTTAAGAAAAAAGAAAACTGACTTTTGCCCAGACCCTTTCTCTTAAAAATATAAAACATGAATTAGTTTTGACAACTACCCACTTGTATCTGGCAGTGTTATGTGCCGTTCCGAAAGAGCCATGCACGCCATTTGCGTTCATGCAAAGACGTAAAAGGTGTAATATGATACAAAAATTTTCTCATCAGAAACTCTTATTCATGTTTGAAGTATGTAGAAATTGGGCAATAAAATACAATTAGATGTAAGAATAACTAATAATAGAAATAAGAAAAATAATAAAATAAATCAAATGGCAAGGCTGGGGATCGAACATTTGATCACCAGGACCTAAAAATTCAGGTGGGCAGCGGTCTGACCCACTGCACTATACAGGCTGTTCAATATTACCTGAAAAATTAGCCTATATATATACTAGCCCCCTATCCCCTACCATATGGTGACGTCACAGGATTTCCAAAATGACGCTAAAAATGGCGCCTAAAATGGCTTTCATCATAACAGAGAACAAAAAAACGACAAACAAGTGGATTTAAGGTCGTCTTTAAAGGCTGATATGTAGTCCTAGGCAAAGTCCTATCCATGCACCATCCACACATGCCAGAATTCGCCGACAATGGGCGAACATTTAAGAAAACAGAGTAGCAGAAGACCTTGTTGTGGTGTTTTTCAAGCACCACCCCAGGGTTCACTCCCTTAATTCGATTTGCTTTTCTATTTGAGGCCAGCTTCCATACTGTACACTAACACATTCAATATACCAAGATGATCAATGGACAGTGGGAAACAGAAAATAGAGTCACAAGCGAATAAAAACTAGACTGGCAACTCTGTCAGTAGCAACTGCCTCCTACTGCATAAATCAAAAAGAACTATCTTTCTACTTTGTATCTATTCATACGGTGATGAGTAACCCAGTTTCAATGACTACCGACTCATACGTGCCATTTACACACCTGCGAAAAACACAAAAATTTGACTTACAGCACATTCAAAAGCAATTGATAGCTGTTGCGTAAGTCGAATATGGCGAATCAATTTTTCCCTTTTCTCGGTCCATTGAATTTGTTTTGATAGCTATTCGACACATACGTGATTGGTACGTGGTGGAGGAAAGCTTAATTAACATCATCTCGCAACTCTTTCGGAGGCAACCGATACCTGTTGCAGAAATCAAAGCAAGGGAACCGACTTATTCACTTTTCCTTTACTAGGGCCATTCTATGAAAGCATTAAATCCATTTTGGTGACCGTGTAAGTCATAAGTTGATTTCATGTTTTCTCACGTACATCACCATTAAGTGACGCGCGAAATCATAAAAAGGACTTGTAACACTTTCTGTAGCACACGACACTTTTTGCAAAAGTCAAACAAATGGAACCAAGTTTTTCCTTTTCTCTTACTACTGCCACAGAAATAAGGAATCGGTTTTGGTTGTTACCCGTCACAGTGAGCACCATTAACCACTACTGGAAAACTTGAAGTCGACTTGAGACACTTTCGGAAGCAACCGTTCCTGTTGCATGAACTTTTAAGGAAAAAGAAAACTGACTTTTGCCCAGACCTTTTCTCTTAAAAAACATAAAACATGAATTAGTTTTGACAACTACCCACTTGTACCTGGCAGTTTTACATGCCGTTCCGAAACAGCCATGCACGCCATTTGCGTTCATGCAAAGACGTAAAAGGTGTAATATGATACCAAAATTTTCCCATCAGAAACTCTTATTCATGTTTGAAGTATGTAGAAATTGGGCCATGAAATACAATTAGATGTTGGAATAACTAATAATAGAAATAAGAAAAATAATAAAATAAATAAAATGGCAAGGCTGAGGATCGAATATTTGACCACCAGGACCTTAAAATTCAGGTGGGCAGCGGTCTGACCCACTGCACTATACAAGCAGTTGAATATGACCTGAAAAATTAACCTATACATATACTAGCCCCCTAACCCCTTCCACATGGTGACGTCACAGGATTTCCAAAATGGCGCTCTAAATGGCGCCTAAAATGGCCCTGATCATAACAGAGAACAAAAAGAACGACAAACAAGTGGATCTAAGGTCTTCTTTAAAGACTGATATGTAGTCCTAGGCAAAGTCCTATGCATCCACCATCCACACATGCCAGAATTCGCCGACAATGGGCGAAAATTTAAGAAAACAGAGTAGCAGAAGACCTAGTTGTGATGTTTTTCAAGCACCACCCCAGGGTTTACTCCCCTTGATTCGATTTGCTTTTCTAGTTGAGGCCAGCTTCCATACTGTACACTGATACATTCAATATGCTAAGATGATCAATGGACAGTGGGATACAAAAAATAGTGTCACAAGTGAATAAAAACTAGACTGGCAACTCTGTCAGTAGCAACTGCCTCCTACTGCATAAATCAAAAAGAACTATGTTTTTACTTTGTATCTATTCATACAGTGATGAGTAATCCAGTTTCGATGACTACCGACTCATACGTGCCATTTACGCACCTGCGAAAAACAGAAACATTTGACTTACAGCACATTCAAAAGCAACTGATAGCTGTTGCGTAAGTCCAATATGGCGAATCAATTTTTCCCTTTTCTCGGTCCATTGAATTGGTTTTGATGGTTATTCCTTACATACGTGATTGGTACGTGCTGCGGGAAACCTTAAAATCAACTCGTGACTCTTTCGGAGGCAACCGATACCTGTTGCAGAAATCAAAGAAAGGGAACCAAAATATTCACTTTTCCTTTAATAGGGCCATTCTATGAAAGCATTAAATCCATTTTGGTGACCGTGTAAGTCATAAGTTGATTTCATGTTTTCGCATGTACATCACCATTAAGTGACACGCGAAATCATAAAAAGGACTTGTAACACTTTCTGTAGCACACGACACTTGTTGCAAAAGTCAAACAAATGGAACCAAGTTTTTCCTTTTCTCTTACTTGTGCCACAGAAATAAGGAATCGGTTTCGCTTTTTACCCCTCACATTCAGCACCATTAACCGCTACAGGAAAACTTAAAGTCGACTTGAGACACTTTCAGAAGCAACCGTTCCTGTTGCATGAACTTTTAAGGAAAAAGAAAACTGACATTTGCCCAGACCTTTTCTCTTAAAAACATAAAACATGAATTAGTTTTGACAGCTACCCACTTGTACCTGCCAGTTTTACATGCCGTTCTGAAAGAGCAATGCACGCCAATTCCAAGCATGCAAAGACGTAAAAGATGTAACATGATACCAAAATTTTCTCATCAGAAACTCTTATTCATGTTTGAAGTATGTAGAAATTGGGCAATAAAATACAATTAGATGTAAGAATAACTAATAACAGAAATAAGAAAAATAATGGAATAAATAAAATGGCAAGGCTGAGGATCGAACATTTGACCACCAGGACCTTAAAATGCAGGTGGGCAGCGGTCTGACCCATGCACTATACAAGCAGTTGAATATGACCTGAAAAATTAACCTATATATATATATACTAGCCCCCTAACCCCTCCCACATGGTGACGTCACAGGATTTCCAAAATGACGCTCTAAATGGCGCCTAAAATGGCACTGATCATAACAGAGAACACAAAACGACAAACAAGTGGATTTAAGGTCGTCTTTAAAGGCTGATATGTAGTCCTAGGCAAAGTCCTATCCATGCACCATCCACACATGCCAGAATTCGCCGACAATATCCAAAAATTTAAGAAAACAGAATAGCAGAAGACCTAGTTGTGGTGTTTATCAAGCACCACCCCAGGGTTCACTCCCCTTGATTCGATTTGCTTTTCTAGTTGAGGCCAGCTTCCATACTGTACACTGATACATTCAATATGCTAAGATGATCAATAGACAATGGGAAACAGAAAATAGTGTCACAAGTGAATAAAAATTAGAATGGCAACTCTGTCAGTAGCAATTGCCTCCTACTGTATAAATCAAAAAGAACTATGTTTTTAATTTGTATCTATTCATACGGTGACGTGTAACCCATTTTCGATTACACCCAATCATGCGTGCCATTTACGCACCTGCGAAAAACACAAAAATTTGACTTACAGCACATTCAAAAGCAACTGATAGCTGTTGCGTAAGTCAAATATGGTGAATCAATTTTTCCCTTTTCTCAATCCATTGAATTCGTTTTGATGGCTATTCCACACATATGTGATTGCTACGTGCTGTGGGAAAGCTTAAAATCAACTCACGACTCTTTCGGAGGCAACTGATACCTGTTGCAGAAATCAAAGAAAGGGAACCAACTTATTCACTTTTCCTTTACTAGGGCCATTCTATGAAAGCATTAAATCCATTTTGGTGACCGTGTAAGTCATAAGTTGATTTCATGTTTTCGTACGTCAATCACCATTAAGTGACGCGCGAAATCCTAAAAAGGACTTGGAACCCTTTCTGTAGCAGACGACACTTGTTGCAAAAGTCAAACAAATGGAACCAAGTTTTTCCTTTTCTCTTACTTGTGCCAAAGAAATAAGGAATTGGTTTCGCTTTTTACCCCTCACATTCAGCACCATTAACCGCTACAGGAAAACTTAAAGTTGACTTGAGACACTTTCGGAAGCAACCGTTCCTGTTGCATGAACTTTTAAGGAAAAAGAAAACTGACTTTTGCCCAGACCTTTTCTCTTAAAAACATAAAACATGAATTAGTTTTGACAACTACCCACTTGTACCTGCCAGTTTAATGTGCCGTTCCGAAACAGCCATGCGCGCCATTTGCGTGCATGCAAAGACGTAAAAGATGTAACATGATACCAAAATTTTCTCATCAGAAACTCTTATTCATGTTTGAAGTATGTAGAAATTGGACAATAAAATACAATTAGATGTAAGAATAGCTAATAATAGAAATAAGAAAAATAATAAAATAATTAAAATGGCAAGGCTGAGGATCGAACATTTGACCACCAGGACCTAAAAATGCAGGTGGGCAGCGGTCTGACCCACTGCACTATACAAGCAGTTGAATATGACCTGAAAAATTAACCTAAATATGTACTAGCCCCCTAACCCCTCCCACATGGTGACATCACAGGATTTCCAAAATGGCGCTCTAAATGGCGCCTAAAATGGCCTTATCATAACAGAGAACAAAAAAACGACAAACAAGTGGATTTAAGGTCGTCTTTAAAGACTGATATGTAGTCCTAGTCAAAGTCCTATCCATGCACCATCCACACATGCCAGAATTCGCCGACAATGGGCGAAAATTTAAGAAAACAGAGTAGCAGAAGACCTTGTTGTGGTGTTTTTCAAGCACCACCCCAGGGTTCACTCCCCTTGATTCGATTTGCTTTTCTAGTTGAGGCCAGCTTATATACTGTACACTGATACATTCAATATGCTAAGATGATCAAGTGGGAAACAGAAAACAGTGTCACAAATGAATTAAAACTAGACTGGCAACTCTGTCAGTAGCAACTGCCTCCTACTGCATAAATCAAAAAGAACTATGTTTTTACTTTGTATCTATTCATACGGTGACGAGTAACCCAGTTTCGATAACTACCGACTCATACGTGCCATTTACGCACCTGCGAAAAACACAAAAAATTCGACTTACAGCACATTCAAAAGCAACTGATAGCTGTTGCATAAGTCGAATATGGTGAATCAATTTTTCCCTTTTCTCGGTCCATTGAATTGGTTTTGATGGCTATTCCACACATACGTGATTGGTACGTGCTGTGGGAAAGCTTAAAATCAACTCACGACTCTTTCGGAAGCAACCAATACCACTTGCAGAAATCAAAGAAAGGGAACCAACTTATTCACTTTTCTTTTACTTGGGCCATTCTAAGAAAGCATTAAATACATTTTGGTGACCGTGTAAGTCATAAGTTGATTTCATGTTTTCGCACGTAAATCACCATTAAGTGACGCGCGAAATCATAAAAAGGACTTGGAACCCTTTCTGTAGCACACGACACTTGTTGCTAAAGTCAAACAAATGGAACCAAGTTTTTCCTTTTCTCTTACTTGTGCCAAAGAAATAAGGAATTGGTTTTGCTTTTTACCCGTCACATTGAGCACCATTAACCACTACTGGAAAACTTGAAGTCGACTTGAGACACTTTCGGAAGCAACCGTTCCTGTTGCATGAACTTTTAAGGAAAAAGAAAATTGACTTTTGCCCAGACCTTTTCTCTTAAAAAACATAAAACATAAATTAGTTTTGACAACTACCCACTTGTACCTGCCAGTTTTACGTGCCGTTCCGAAACAGCCATGCACGCCATTTGCGTTCATGCAAAGACGTAAAAGGTGTAATATGATACCAAAATTTTCCCATCAGAAACTCTTATTCATGTTTGAAGTATGTAGAAATTGGGCAATGAAATACAATTAGATGTAAGAATAACTAATAATAGAAATAAGAAAAATAATAAAATAAATAAAATGGCAAGGCTGAGGATCGAATATTTGACCACCAGGACCTTAAAATTCAGGTGGGCAGCGGTCTGACCCACTGCACTATATAAGGAGTTGAATATGACCTGAAAAATTAACCTATACATATACTAGCCCCCTAACACCTTCCACATGGTAACGTCACAGGATTTCCAAAATGGCACTCTAAATGGCGCCTAAAATGGCCCTGATCATAACAGAGAACAAAAAGAACGACAAACAAGTGGATTTAAGGTCTTCTTTAAAGACTGATATGTAGTCCTAGTCAAAGTCCTATGCATGCACCATCCACGCATGCCAGAATTCGCCGACAATGGGCAAACATTTAAGAAAACAGAGTAGCAGAAGACCTTGTTGTGATGTTTTTCAAGCACCACCCCAGGGTTCACTCCCCTTGATTCGATTTGCTTTTCTAGTTGAGGCCAGCTTCCATACTGTACACTGATACATTCAATATGCTAAGATGATCAATGGACAGTGGGATACAAAAAATAGTGTCACAAGTGAATAAAAACTAGACTGGCAACTCTGTCAGTAGCAACTGCCTCCTACTGCATAAATCAAAAAGAACTATGTTTTTCCTTTGTATCTATTCATACGGTGATGAGTAACCCAGTTTCGATGACTACCGACTCATACGTGCCATTTACGCACCTGCGAAAAACAGAAACATTTGACTTACAGCACATTCAAAAGCAACTGATAGCTGTTGCGTAAGTCGAGTATGGCGAATCAATTTTTCCCTTTCTCGGTCCATTGAATTGGTTTTGATGGTTATTCTTTACATACGTGATTGGTACGTGCAGCGGTAAACCTTAAGATCAACTCGTGACTCTTTCGGAGGCAACCGATACCTGTTGCAGAAATCAAAGAAAGGGAACCAAAATATTCACTTTTCCTTTAATAAGGTCATTCTATGAAAGCATTAAATCCATTTTGGTGCCCGTGTAAGTCATAAGTTGATTTCATGTTTTCGCATGTACATCACAATTAAGTGACACGCGAAATCATAAAAAGGACTTGGAACACTTTCTGTAGCACACGACACTTGTTGCAAAAGTCAAACAAATGGAACCAAGTTTTTCCTTTTCTCTTACTTGTACCACAGAAATAAGGAATCGGTTTCGCTTTTTACCCCTCACATTCAGCACCATTAACCGCTACAGGAAAACTTAAAGTCGACTGAGACACTTTCAGAAGCAACCGTTCCTGTTGCATGAACTTTTAAGGAAAAAGAAAACTGACTTTTGCCCAGACCTTTTCTCTTAAAAACATAAAACATGAATTAGTTTTGACAACTACCCACTTGTACCCGCCAGTTTTACATGCCGTTCTGAAAGAGCCATGCACGCCAATTCCAAGCATGCAAAGACGTAAAAGATGTAACATGATACCAAAATTTTCTCATCAGAAACTCTTATTCATGTTTGAAGTATGTAGAAATTGGGCAATGAAATACAATTAGATGTAAGAATAACTAATAATAGAAATAAGAAAAATAATGGAATAAATAAAATGGCAAGGCTAAGGATCGAACATTTGACCACCAGGACCTAAAAATGCAGGTGGGCAGCGGTCTGACCTATGCACTATACAAGCATTTGAATATGACCTGAAAATTTAACCTATACATATACTAGCCCCCTAACCCCTTCCACATGGTGACATCACAGGATTTCCAAAATGACGCTCAAAATGGCGCCTAAAATGGCACTGATCATAACAGAGAACACAAAACGACAAACAAGTGGATTTAAGGTCGTCTTTAAAGGCTGATATGTAGTCCTAGGCAAAGTCCTATCCATGCACCATCCACACATGCCAGAATTCGCCGACAATATGCAAAAATTTCAGAAAACAGAATAGCAGAAGACCTTGTTGTGGTGTTTTTCAAGCACCACCCCAGGGTTCACTCCCCTTGATTCGATTTGCTTTTCTAGTTGAGGCCAGCTTCCATACTGTACACTGATACATTCAATATGCTAAGATGATCAAATGGGAAACAGAAAATAGTGTCACAAGTGAATAAAGACTAGACTGGCAACTCTGTCAGTAGCAACTGCCTCCTACTGCATAAATCAAAAAGAACTATGTTTTTACTTTGTATCTATTCATACGGTGACGAGTAACCCAGTTTCGATAACTACCGACTCATACGTGCCATTTACGCACCTGCGAAAAACACAAAAAATTCGACTTACAGCACATTCAAAAGCAACTGATAGCTGTTGCATAAGTCGAATATGGTGAATCAATTTTTCCCTTTTCTCGGTCCATTGAATTGGTTTTGATGGCTATTCCACACATACGTGATTGGTACGTGCTGTGGGAAAGCTTAAAATCAACTCGCGATTCTTTCGGAAGCAACCAATACCACTTGCAGAAATCAAAGAAAGGGAACCAACTTATTCACTGTTCTTTTACTAGGGCCATTCTATGAAAGCATTAAATCCATTTTGGTGACCGTGTAAGTCATAAGTTGATTTCATGTTTTCGCACGTAAATCACCATTAAGTGACGCGCGAAATCATAAAAAGGACTTGTAACACTTTCTGTAGCACACGTCACTTGTTGCAAAAGTCAAACAAATGGAACCAAGTTTTTCCTTTTCTCTTACTTGTGCCACAGAAATAAGGAATTGGTTTCGCTTTTTACCCGTCACATTCAGCACCATTAACCACTAATGGAAAACTTGAAGTCGACTTGAGACACTTTCGGAAGCAACCGTTCCTGTTGCATGAACTTTTAAGGAAAAAGAAAATTGACTTTTGCCCAGACCTTTTCTCTTAAAAAAACATAAAACGTGAATTAGTTTTGACAACTACCCACTTGTACCTGCCAGTTTTACGTGCCGTTCCGAAACAGCCATGCACGCCATTTGCATTCATGCAAAGACGTAAAAGGTGTAATATGATACCAAAATTTTCCCATCAGAAACTCTTATTCATGTTTGAAGTATGTAGAAATTGGGCAATGAAATACAATTAGATGTAAGAATAACTAATAATAGAAATAAGAAAAATAATAAAATAAATAAAATGGCAAGGCTGAGGATCGAATATTTGACCACCAGGACCTTAAAATTCAGGTGGGCAGCGGTCTGACCCACTGCACTATACAAGCAGTTGAATATGACTTGAAAAATTAACCTATACATATACTAGCCCCCTAACACCTTCCACATGGTAACGTCACAGGATTTCCAAAATGACGCTCTAAATGGCGCCTAAAATGGCACTGATCATAACAGAGAACAAAAAGAACGACAAACAAGTGGATTTAAGGTCGTCTTTAAAGGCTGATATATAGTCCTAGGCAAAGTCCTATCCATGCACCATCCACACATGCCAGAATTCGCCGACAATGGGCGAAAATTTCAGAAAACAGAGTAGCAGAAGACCTAGTTGTGGTGTTTTTCAAGCACCACCCCAGGGTTCACTCCTCTTGATTCGATTTGCTTTTCTAGTTGAGGTCAGCTTCCATACTGTACACTGATACATTCAATATGCTAAGATGATCAATAGACAGTGGGAAACAGAAAATAGTGTCACAAGTGAATAAAAACTAGACTGGCAACTCTGTCAGTAGCAATTGCCTCCTACTGCATAAATCAAAAAGAACTATGTTTTTAATTTGTATCTATTCATACGGTGACGTGTAACCCAGTTTCGATTACTACCCAATCATGCGTGCCATTTACGCACCTGCGAAAAACAGAAACATTTGACTTACAGCACATTCAAAAGCAACTGATAGCTGTTGCATAAGTCAAATATGGCGAATCAATTTTTCCCTTTTCTCAATCCATTGAATTCGTTTTAACGGCTATTCCACACATACGTGATTGCTACGTGCTGTGGGAAAGCTTAAAATCAACTTGCAACTCTTTCGGAGGCAACCGATACCTGTTGCAGAAATCAAAGAAAGGGAACCAACTTATTCACTTTTCTTTTACTTGGGCCATGCTATGAAAGCATTAAATCCATTTTGGTGACCGTGTAAGTCATAAGTTGATTTCATGTTTTCGTACGTCAATCACCATTATGTGACGCGCGAAATCATAAAAAGGACTGGAACACTTTCTGTAGCAGACGACACTTGTTGCAAAAGTCAAACAAATGGAACCAAGTTTTTCCTTTTCTCTTATTTGTGCCACAGAAATAAGTAATTGGTTTCGCTTTTTACCCCTCACATTCAGCACCATTAACCGCTACAGGAAAAATTAAAGTTGACTTGAGACACTTTCGGAAGCAACCGTTCCTGTTGCATGAACTTTTAAGGAAAAAGAAAACTGACTTTTGCCCAGACCTTTTCTCTTAAAAACGTAAAACATGAATTAGTTTTGACAACTACCCACTTGTACCTGCCAGTTTAACGTGCCGTTCTGAAAGAGCCATGCGCGCCATTTCCGTGCATGCAAAGACGTAAAAGATGTAACATGATACCAAAATTTTCTCATCAGAAACTCTTATTCATGTTTGAAGTATGTAGAAATTGGGCAATAAAATACAATTAGATGTAAGAATAACTAATAACAGAAATAAGAAAAATAATAGAATAAATAAAATGGCAAGGCTAAGGATCGAACATTTGACCACCAGGACCTAAAAATGCAGGTGGACAGCGGTCTGAACCATGCACTATACAAGCAGTTGAATATGACCTGAAAAATTAACCTATATATATACTAGCCCCCTAACCCCTCCCACATGGTGACGTCACAAGATTTCCAAAATGACGCTCAAAATGGCGCCTAAAATGGCACTGATCATAACAGAGAACACAAAACGACAAACAAGTGGATTTAAGGTCGTCTTTAAAGGCTGATATGTAGTCCTAGGCAAAGTCCTATCCATGCACCATCCACACATGCCAGAATTCGCCGACAATATGCAAAAATTTCAGAAAACAGAATAGCAGAAGACCAAGTTGTGGTGTTTTTCAAGCACCACCCCAGGGTTCACTCCTCTTGATTCGATTTGCTTTTCTAGTTGAGGTCAGCTTCCATACTGAACACTGATACATTCAATATGCTAAGATGATCAATAGACAGTGGGAAACAGAAAATAGTGTCACAAGTGAATAAAAACTAGACTGGCAACTCTGTCAGTAGCAATTGCCTCCTACTGCATAAATCAAAAAGAACTATGTTTTTACTTTGTATCTATTCATACGGTGACGTGTAACCCAGTTTCGATTACACCCAATCATGCGTGCCATTTACGCAACTGCGAAAAACACAAAAATTTGTCTTACAGCACATTCAAAAGCAACTGATAGCTGTTGTGTAGGTCAAATATGGCGAATCAATTTTTCCCTTTTCTCAATCCATTGAATTCGTTTTGATGGCTATTCCACACATACGTGATTGCTACGTGCTGTGGGAAAGCTTAAAATCAACTTGCAACTCTTTCGGAGGCAACCGATACCTGTTGCAGAAATCAAAGAAAGGGAACCAACTTATTCACTTTTCCTTTACTAGGGCCATTCTATGAAAGCATTAAATCCATTTTGGTGACCGTGTAAGTCATAAGTTGATTTCATGTTTTCGTACGTCAATCACCATTAAGTGACGCGCGAAATCATAAAAAGGACTTGGAACACTTTCTGTAGCACACGACACTTGTTGCAAAAGTCAAACAAATGGAACCAAGTTTTTCCTTTTCTCTTACTTGTGCCACAGAAATAAGTAATTGGTTTCGCTTTTTACCCCTCACATTCAGCACCATTAACCGCTGCAGGAAAACTTAAAGTTGACTTGAGACACTTTCGGAAGCAACCGTTCCTGTTGCATGAACTTTTAAGGAAAAAGAAAACTGACTTTTGCCCATACCTTTTCTCTTAAAAACATAAAACATGAATTAGTTTTGACAACTACCCACTTGTACCTGCCAGTTTAACGTGCCGTTCCGAAACAGCCATGCGCGCCATTTGCGTGAATGCAAAGACGTAAAAGATGTAACATGATACCAAAATTTTCTCATCAGAAACTCTTATTCATGTTTGAAGTATGTAGAAATTGGGCAATAAAATACAATTAGATGTAAGAATAGCTAATAATAGAAATAAGAAAAATAATAAAATAAATAAAATGGCAAGGCTGAGGATCGAACATTTGACCACCAGGCTCTAAAAATGCAGGTGGGCAGCGGTCTGACCCACTGCACTATACAAGCAGTTGAATATGACTAAAAAATTAACCTAAATATATACTAGCCCCCTAACCCCTCCCACATGGTGACATCACAGGATTTCCAAAATTGCGCTCTAAATGGCGCCTAAAATGGCCCTGATAGGTAGTCCTAGGCAAAGTCCTATCCATGCACCATCCACACATGCCAGAATTCGCCGACAAAGGGCGAAAATTTAAGAAAACAGAGTAGCAGAAGACCTAGTTGTGATGTTTTTCAAGCACCACCCCAGGGTTCACTCCCCTTGATTCGATTTGCTTTTCTAGTTGAGGCCAGCTTCCAAACTGTACACTGATACATTCAATATGCTAAGATGATCAATGGACAGTGGGATACAAAAAATAGTGTCACAAGTGAATAAAAACTAGACTGGCAACTCTGTCAGTAGCAACTGCCTCCTACTGCATTAATCAAAAAGAACTATGTTTTTACTTTCTATCTATTCATACGATGATGAGTAACCCAGTTTCGATGACTACCGACTCATACGTGCCATTTACGCACCTGCGAAAAACAGAAACATTTGACTTACAGCACATTCAAAAGCAACTGATAGCTGTTGCGTAAGTCGAATATGGCGAATCAATTTTTCCCTTTTCTCGGTCCATTGAATTGGTTTTGATGGTTATTCCTTACATACGTGATTGGTACGTGCTGCGGGAAACCTTAAAATCAACTCGTGACTCTTTCGGAGGCAACCGATACCTGTTGCAGAAATCAAAGAAAGGGAACCAAAATATTCACTTTTCCTTTAATAGGGCAATTCTATGAAAGCAATAAATCCATTTTGGTGACCGTGTAAGTCATAAGTTGATTTCATGTTTTCGCATGTACATCACCATTAAGTGACACGCAAAATCATAAAAAGGACTTGGAACACTTTCTGTAGCAGACGACACTTGTTGCAAAAGTCAAAGAAATGGAACCAAGTTTTTCCTTTTCTCTTACTTGTGCCACAGAAATAAGGAATCGGTTTCGCTTTTTACCCCTCACATTCAGCACCATTAACCGCTACAGGAAAACTTAAAGTCGACTTGAGACACTTTCAGAAGCAACCGTTCCTGTTGCATGAACTTTTAAGGAAAAAGAAAACTGACTTTTGCCCAGACCTTTTCTCTTAAAAACATAAAACATGAATTAGTTTTGACAGCTACCCACTTGTACCTTCCAGTTTTACATGCCGTTCTGAAAGAGCCATGCACGCCAATTCCAAGCATGCAAAGACGTAAAAGATGTAACATGATACCAAAATTTTCTCATCAGAAACTCTTATTCATGTTTGAAGTATGTAAAATTCGGCAATAAAATACAATTAGATGTAAGAATAACTAATAACAGAAATAAGAAAAATAATAGATAAATAAAATGGCAAGGCTAAGGATCGAACATTTGACCACCAGGACCTAAAAATGCAGGTGGGCAGCGGTCTGACCCACTGCACTATACAAGCATTTGAATATGACCTGAAAAATTAACCTATATATATACTAGCCTCCTTATCCCTCCCACATGGTGACGTCACAGGATTTCCAAAATGACGCTCAAAATGGCGCCTAAAATGGCACTGATCATAACAGAGAACACAAAACGACAAACAAGTGGATTTAAGGTCTTCTTTAAAGGCTGATATGTAGTCCTAGGCAAAGTCCTATCCATGCACCATCCACATATGCCAGAATTCGCCGACAATATGCAAAAATTTAAGAAAACAGAATAGCAGAAGACCTAGTTGTGATGTTTTTCAAGCACCACCCCAGGGTTCACTCCTCTTGATTCGATTTGCTTTTCTAGTTGAGGTCAGCTTCCATACTGTACACTGATACATTCAATATGCTAAGATGATCAATAGACAGTGGGAAACAGAAAATAGTGTCACAAGTGAATAAAAACTAGACTGGCAACTCTGTCAGTAGCAATTGCCTCCTACTGCATAAATCAAAAAGAACTATGTTTTTACTTTGTATCTATTCATACGGTGACATGTAACCCAGTTTCGATTACACGCAATCATGCGTGCCATTTACGCACCTGCGAAAAACACAAAAATTTGACTTACAGCACATTCAAAAGCAACTGATAGCTGTTGTGTAAGTCAAATATGGCGAATCAATTTTTCCCTTTTCTCAATCCATTGAATTCGTTTTGATGGCTATTCCACACATACGTGATTGCTACGTGCTGTGGGAAAGCTTAAAATCAACTTGCAAATCTTTCGGAGGCAACCGATACCTGTTGCAGAAATCAAAGAAAGGGAACCAACTTATTCACTTTTCCTTTACTAGGGCCATTCTATGAAAGCATTAAATCCATTTTGGTGACCGTGTAAGTCATAAGTTGATTTCATGTTTTCGTACGTCAGTCACCATTAAGTGACGCGCGAAATCATAAAAAGGACTTGGAACACTTTCTGTAGCACACGACACTTGTTGCAAAAGTCAAACAAATGGAACCAAGTTTTTCCTTTTCTCTTACTTGTGCCACAGAAATAAGTAATTGGTTTCGCTTTTTACCCCTCACATTCAGCACCATTAACCGCTACAGGAAAACTGAAAGTTGACTTGAGACACTTTCGGAAGCAACCGTTCCTGTTGCATGAACTTTTAAGGAAAAAGAAAACTGACTTTTGCCCAGACCTTTTCTCTTAAAAACATAAAACATGAATTAGTTTTGACAACTACCCACTTGTACCTGCCAGTTTAATGTGCCGTTCCGAAACAGCCATGCGAGCCATTTGCGTGCATGCAAAGACGTAAAAGATGTAAAATGATACCAAAATTTTCTCATCAGAAACTCTTATTCATGTTTGAAGTATGTAGAAATTGGGCAATAAAATACAATTAGATGTAAGAATAGCTAATAATAGAAATAAGAAATATAATAAAATCAATAAAATGGCAAGGCTGAGGATCGAATATTTGACCACCAGGACCTTAAAATTCAGGTGGGCAGCGGTCTGACCCACTGCACTATACAAGCAGTTGAATATGACTGAAAAATTAACCTAAATATGTACGAGCCCCCTAACCCCTTCCACATGGTGACATCACAGGATTTCCAAAATGACGCTCAAAATGGCGCCTAAAATGGCCATGATCATAACAGAGAACAAAAAAACGACAAACAAGTGGATTTAAGGTCTTCTTTAAAGACTTATATGTAGTCCTAGTCAAAGTCCTATCCATGCACCATCCACACATGCCAGAATTCGCCGACAATGGGCAAACATTTAAGAAAACAGAGTAGCAGAAGACCTTGTTGTGGTGTTTTTCAAGCACCACCCCAGGGTTCACTCCTCTTGATTCGATTTGCTTTTCTAGTTGAGGCCAGCTTCCATACTGTACACTGATACATTCAATATGCTAAGATGATCAAGTGGGAAACAGAAAATAGTGTCACAAGTGAATTAAAACTAGACTGGCAACTCTGTCAGTAGCAACTGCCTCTTACTGCATAAATCAAAAAGAACTATGTTTTTACTTTGTATCTATTCATACGATGACGAGTATCCCAGTTTCGATAACTACCGACTCATACGTGCCATTTATGCACCTGCGAAAAACACGAAAAATTTGACTTACAGCACATTCAAAAGCTACTGATAGCTGTTGCATAAGTCGAATATGGTGAATCAATTTTTCCCTTTTCTCGGTCCATTGAATTGGTTTTGATGGCTATTCCACACATACGTGATTGGTACGTGCTGTGGGAAAGCTTAAAATCAACTCGCGACTCTTTCGGAAGCAACCAATACCACTTGCAGAAATCAAAGAAAGGGAACCAAATTATTCACTTTTCTTTTACTTGGGCCATTCTATGAAAGCATTAAATCCATTTTGGTGACCGTGTAAGTCATAAGTTGATTTCATGTTTTCGCACGTAAATCACCATTAAGTGATGCGCGAAATCATAAAAAGGACTTGGAACCCTTTCTGTAGCACACGACACTTGTTGCAAAAGTCAAACAAATGGAACCAAGTTTTTCCTTTTCTCTTACTTGTGCCACAGAAATAAGGAATTGGTTTCGCTTTTTACCCCTCACATTCAGCACCATTAACCGCTACAGGAAAACTTAAAGTCGACTTCAGACACTTTTGGAAGCAACCGTTCCTGTTGCATGAACTTTTAAGGAAAAAGAAAACTGACTTTTGCCCAGACCTTTTCTCTTAAAAACATAAAACATGAATTAGTTTTGACAACTACCCACTTGTACCTGCCAGTTTTATGTGCCGTTCCAAAACAGCCTTGCGTGCCATTTGCGTGCGTGAAAAGACGTAAAAGATGTAACATGATACCAAAATTTTCCCATCAGAAACTCTTATTTATGTTTGAAGTATGTAGAATTTGGGCAATAAAATACAATTAGATGTAAGAATAAGTAATAATAGAAATAAGAAAAATAATAAAATAAATAAAATGGCAATCCTGGGGATCGAACATTTGACCATCAGGACCTAAAAATGCAGGTGGGCAGCGGTCTGACCCACTGCACTATACAAGCTCTTCAATATGACCTTAAAAATTAATCTATATATATACTAGCCCCCTAAACCCTCCCACATGGTGACATCACAGGATTTCCAAAATGACGCTCAAAATGGCACCTAAAATGGCCCTGATCATAACAGAGAACAAAAAGAACGACAAACAAGTGGATTTAAGGTCTTCTTTAAAGGCTGTTATGTAGTCATAGGCAACGTCCTATGCATGCACCATCCACACATGCCAGAATTCGCCGACAATGGGCGAAAATTTAAGAAAACAGAGTAGCAGAAGACCTTGTTGTGGTGTTTTCCTACCACTACCCCAGGGTTCACTCCCTTCATTCGATTTGCTTTTCTAGTTGAGGCCAGCTTCCATACTGTACACTGATACATTCAATATGCTAAGATGATCAATGGATAGTGGGAAACAAAAAATAGTGTCACAAGTGAATAAAAATCAAACTGGCAACTCTGTCAGTAGCAACTGCCTCCTACTGCATAAATCAAAAAGAACTATGTTCTTACTTTGTTTCTATGCATATGGTGACGAGTAACCCAGTTTCGATAACTACCGACTCATACGTGCCATTTACACACCTGCAAAAAACACAAAAATTTGACTTACAGCACATTCAAAAGCAACTGGTAGCTGTTGCGTAAGTCGAATATGGTGAATCAATTTTTCCTTTTTCTCAATCCATTGAATTGGTTTTGATGGCTATTCCACACATACGTGATTGCTACGTGCTGCCGGAAAGCTTAAAATCAACTCGCGACTCTTTTGGAGGCAACTGATACCTGTTGCAGAAATCTAAGAAAGGGAACCAAATTATTCACTTTTCCTTTACTAGGGCCATTCTATGAAAGCATTAAATCCATTTTGGTGACCGTGTAAGTCATAAGTTGATTTCATGTTTTCGCACGTACATCACCATTAAGTGATGTGCAAAATCATAAAAAGGACTTGGAACACTTTCTGTAGCAGACGACACTTGTTGCAAAAGTCAAACAAATGGAACCAAGTTTTTCCTTTTCTCTTACTTGTGCCACAGAAATAAGGAATCGGTTTTGCTTTTTACCCCTCACATACAGAACCATTAACGGCTACTGGAAATCTTAAAGTAGACTTCAGACACTTTCGGAAGCAACCGTTCCTGTTGCATGAACTTTTAAAGAAAAAGAAAACTGACTTTTGCCCAGACCTTTTCTCTTTAAAACATAAAACATGAATTAGTTTTGACAACTACCCACTTGTACCTGCCAGTTTTATGTGCCGTTGTGAAACAGCCATGCGCGCCAATTCCATGCATGCAAAGATGTAAAAGATGTAACATGATACCAAAATTTTCCCATCAGAAACTCTTATTCATGTTTGAGGTATGTAAAAATTGGGCAATAAAATACAATTAGATGTAAGAATAAGTAATAATAGAAATAAGAAAAATAATAAAATAAATAAAATGGCAAGGCTGAGGATCGAACATTTGACCACCAGGACCTAAAAATGCATGTAGGCAGCGGTCTGACCCACTGCACTATACAAGCAGTTGAATATGACCTGAAAAATTAACCTATATATATACTAGCCCCCTAAACCCTCCCACATGGTGACGTCACAGGATTTCCAAAATTGTGCTCAAAATGGCGCCTAAAATGGCCCTGATCATAACAGAGAACAAAAAAACGACAAACAAGTGGATTTAAGGTCTTCTTTAAAGGCTGATATGTAGTGCTAGTCAAATTTCTATCCACGCACCATCCACACATGCCATAATTCGCCGACAATGGGCGAACATTTAAGAAAACAGAGTAGCAGAAGACCTTGTTGTGATGTTTTTCAAGAACCACCCCAGGGTTCACTCCCCTTGATTCGATTTGCTTTTCTAGGTGAGGCCAGCTTCCATACTGTACACTGATACATTCAATATGCTAGGATGATCAATGGACAGTGGGAAACGGAAAATAGTGTCACAAGTGAATAAAAACTAGACTGGCAAATCTGTCAGTAGCAACTGCCTCCTACTGCATAAATCAAAAAGAACTATGTTTTTACTTTGTATCTATAAATACGGTGACGAGTAACCCAGTTTCGATGACTACCCACTCATAAGTGCCATTTACGCACCTGCGAAAAACACAAAAATTTGACTTACAGCACATTCAAAAGGAACTGATAGCTGTTGCGTAAGTCGAATATGGTGAATCAATTTTTCCCTTTTCTCGGTCCATTGAATTGGTTTTGATGGCTATTCCACACATACGTGATTGCTACGTGCTGCCGGAAAGCTTAAAATCAACTCGCGACTCTTTCAGAGGCAACCGATACCTGTTGCAGAAATCAAAGAAAGGGAACCAAATTATTCACTTTTCCTTTAATAGGACCATTCTATGAAAGCATTAAATCCATTTTGGTGACCGTGTAAGTCATAAGTTGATTTCATGTTTTCGCACGTACATCACCATTAAGTGATGCGCGAAATCATAAAAAGGACTTGGAACACTTTCTGTAGCAGACGACACTTGTTGCAAAAGTCAAACAAATGGAACCAAGTTTTTCCTTTTCTTTTACTTGTGCCACAGAAATAAGGAATCGGTTTCGCTTTTTACCCCTCACATTCAGCACCATTAACCGCTACAGGAAAACTTAAGGTCAACTTGAGACACTTTCGGAAGCAACCGTTCCTGTTACATGAACTTTTAAGGAAAAAGAAAACTGACTTTTGCCCAGACCTTTTCTCTTAAGAACATAAAACATGAATTAGTTTTGACAACTACCCACTTGTACCTGGCAGTTTTACGTGCCGTTCCGAAACAACCATGCGCGCAATTTGCGTGCATGCAAAGCCGTAAAAGATGTAACATGATACCAAAATTTTCCCATCAGAAACTCTTATTCTGTGTGAAAGTGTTTTCAATACATTTGACCTATGCTCTGTGGAAAGAGGGCTTAATGCAGTATCTGCATGATGCATTATACCAAGCAAGTTATGACATAAATGCTCTGAAAAGGGGGGTTTAGCATCTCTGTGATGTATTATACCAAGGAAGTTACCTCAATTATTGATCCATTAAATTCATTTTGTCTGACAACTGACCAAATCCTGATGAAGCATGGTCCCAAAGGTCAGCCTACACAATCTGCAGCAGGCTGACCTGTGTCAAAACTTTTTGCTGAACTGAAAATTCTACATGAGCAGAGCTCTGGCAAAAGGGGATTAATACATCTCCTAGCCTGGCTTCCATTCTGTTCATTTTTTCCCTTTTCTATCATTTGGACGTTACTTTATCAAAAATGACGGCCTGGGGACATTCGAAAACTGATCGCAGCAACATCTAATTTACCCCATCTCACAGTGGGGTAAAGTAGATGTCGCTGCAATTATTTTCAAATGTAAATGACTAAAATTAGATACAGAAACTCCAATAGCCTCAAATTGGTCACTTCCTGTTTGTGGACCGTCTTTGAAAATATTGAAAACAAAATTTCAAACGGGTATTCAAAATGACTTTGAAAGATAGTTTTACAATAGCTGCTAATTGTTTCGTCTGTTGGACTCTGAAAGCTTTTCAAAAAGATTATTTCACTAGTTTTGTTGCAGATTGCGATGACTTTTAGCTTCACTGGCCGAAGGCCAGGGGGCTTATGTCATGGCCCGGTGTCTGTCGTGCGTCTGTGCGTGCATGCGTGCATCCGTGCGTGCGTGTGTTAACTTTTATTTCAAACTTCTCTAAAACTACCCATCCAAATTTGATGAAACTTCACAGAAATTATCCTGCCATGGTCTTCTTCAGGATTTCTTGAAAGAATTTCATTCCTTCAAAAACTCTGGTTGCCATGGCAACAAAACTGAAAAATATTGAACATTTTTAAAAATCTTCTTCTCTGAAACCATAAGGCCTAGGGCTACTGAATTTGGCATGTAGCTTTATCTAATGGACCTTTAACAAGTTTCTTCATATTATAGGCCTGGGGTCAAAATTCGCTCCATCCCAGGGATCACAAGTATAACATGGGCTTGCTTATATAGTCACTTCAATTTAAATATTAATCAAGGGAAATAACTCCTATTATAAAGGATAAAGTTTGTTACTATTTACTTCCCTTGATTATCAAACTGCAGTGATACATGATTGGTGCTAGGCATTTAAGGTTTTTGCTAGAAAATATTCTGTTTTCAGGGAGAGTGATTCATTTTGATGCTAATAGTTATGCTCACATGATTGGAATAAATGGTTCAGCCCCCTTGTCACAATGCATGACTCACTTCATTTGCTGGAAAGGTTTTAACTCTTTACCAAACAACAAAATTTTAGACTGGTCCAAATTGAAAGCATTTGCAGACGACAAAAGAAAAAGGTCTGAAAATTTGAAATTTGTTTTGGGAAGGGTAGAAAACATTGTGGGAAAAGGAGAAAATGCTGGTTACCAGCATTTCCTCCTTTTCCCACAATTTTTTCAAAATTCTTCTTCCTCAGGGTAATTAAAAGTCGTCACTTTGTGGTAAAGGGCTACACAGAATAAGAAATCAAATTCAAACTGTCAAAAGGGTGTACCTAACATACTACTACAGTGAAAGGAACGAACAAAACTCAACAATAAATATAATGATACATAGAGAGTGAAGAGATGCGATTGATCTTTGGAAGGGTATAAAACATTGTGGGGTAAGGGGAAAATGCTGTTTACTGACTTTTTTTCTCGCAGTTCTTTGACTCTTTACTAAATTACATATTCTAGACATGGTCAAATTGAAGGCATTTGCAAAATGACAACCCAAATGTTGATGAAGGAGTTGAAATCTTTATCACATGGCAAAATTGTAGGCTAGTTCAATTGAAAGCTCTTGCAGACAATAACATACATGTGGCTCAGATGGAATTTGGCTTTGGAAGGTAGGAAAAACAATGTGAGAAAAGGAGAAAATGCAAGTAAACAGTATTTTCTCAGTTTTACCACAATGTCTTCAACAAAAGTCTCATTTCTCAGAGTCTTTAAAACTTGAAATTGTGTGGTATAGGTTGAAACATTGTGGAAAAAGGACAAAATGCTCGTTACCAGCTGGTAACAAAGGATAAAACATTGTGGGAAGAGCAGAGATTGCTGGTCACCAGCATTTTAACCTTTTCTCAAAATGTTTTCTCAAGGCTATTTCCTCACATTATGTTTCCCTTAACTCTTTACCACACAAAAAAATCCTAAACTTATCAAAATTGAAAGCAGATGCAGACAACAAATATGATGTTGCTCAAATGGCAGGTTCTTTGCTTACATAGAAAGCATTGTGGGAAAAGGAGAAAATGCCAGTAACCAGCATTTTCTCTTTTTCCTACAATGTTTTCAAAAGACTTCTCTATGGTAAAGGCTTAAGAAGTCTTGTTGCAGCCTAGATCTCGCTGTCATCCCTCGTTATTGAGGTGGTAATAATTACAGAAGTGATACCCCAGATCTGTATGGACTGTGAAAGGAGACCGCGGGAAGGAGTGATTAAAAATTACCACTGCCTGGACCCAGGCTAATAGGTAGCAATTGCAGATGACAAATTAAGTGTAGCTAAAATGATGGAATTTACTGTTGAAAGGTTGCAAAACATTGTGGGAGGAGGATAAAATGCTTGTGACCATAATCTTTTCAGAAAATCTTCTTTATCAGGGTCATTAAAATTGTATATTGTGTGGTAAAAGGCTAATTAGATGTTCATTTATTCTTCTCAAATCAAACGCAGGTATGGTCAACTGAGAACTTGAGATTATTCTGGAAGATTTTTCAGACCCGGACTTTCTGACATTTTGCATTTTTGGTCTGTCTAATCTTAGTATTTTTGCAAAGAAAAAAAGAATTAACAGAAGACTGTTTAGAAATAATACTTCTAATATTGAACATAACAGAATATCTTATAGATTTAACCTGTACAGGTCACCATCACATAATAAAATGTTTGACATCAAACGACTACGTGAATCATACATAAAACAAAGAAATCCTGTGATAAACACAACACGCATACAAGTATATATGGAAACTGAATAATGTTTGGATGTCAATTTTTGAAACTGCCATAGTATTACTGGTCATCTCAAATAAAACATTGAACTTGAAAATAAATTAAACACCAGTCAGATCATTAAGGAATTTGCAGCAAATTGCTTCGAGACAAGAACTGCTTCAACAACAAAAATTCAGTGAAATTTTTTGCAACATTTTACAATGCCTGCCAAAACTCTAAGCTTTGCTACATTTGCAACCAAGTGAAAAAATCTTTGTCAAAACTCTAAACTTTGCTACATTTGCAACTAAGTGAAAAAGTCTTTGCCAAAACTCTAAACTTTGCTACATTTGCAACTAAGTGAAAAAGTCTTTGCATCTTAATGTAACTCTCTGCAAGAAAACAAAATTTTAGACTTGTCAAAATTGAAAGCAATTGAAGAGAACCTATTAACCATGAGCCAAAGTCTTTGAAAGGGTAAAAACTTTGTGGGATAAACGAAAAATGCCTGTCACCAGCATTTTGTCTGTTTCCCATAATGTTTTTAAAAGCGACCATTCTAATGTCCTTTTCATGAGATTGTTTGGTAAAGGGTTAAAGCTTGGGGGGCCAATCACAATTTCACTGTTTTGTTGGAAGTGTAGATCAAGATCAGGTTTTAAAAAAGTCTTGTGTGGCTCAGTGGTAAAGTGTAGGACTCATGACCTGGAGGCCCCTGGTTCGAGCCTCACTGGCTCCACTGTGATTTTCACAGGAGTGTCCTTGGGCAAGACACTTCAGAGCCTAACCTAGGACTGGTGAAACCCAGGAAAACATGAATATGCGAGCTGTTGCCATAATATGACTGAAATAATGTTGAAAGTGGCGTAAAACACCATTCAAACGAACAAACAAACAGGTTTTAAAAAGTCTTCTTTTCCCTCAAAGTCAACAAAAATAACTTCAGCAACAACAATGAATAACTAGCTGAAAATCAATCCAGCTGTGAGTCACCATACTGTCTTATAAACAAATTTTTTTTTGCAAAGATTGTATGTGTACAAAAATGTTATGCTGTCTCCTGATCTTGGTCTACTCTCTTCTCTTTGCTACAATTGGTTTCTGTCATATATATTCTCAGAAAATATCAAAAGGGTCCTGCATGAAGGTGTAGAAACATAATCTGTCTCTAATACACACTGTTGATGATTTCTCTTGTAGTGGTGGCAGTCCTTTTTTCATACCTACACAAGATAAACATAACATTAATTAACTCGTCACCAATCGACAAAATTTTAGACTTGTCCAGTTTGAAAGAATACGTGGATAACAAATTAAATCTGGTTCTAATCATGAAGTTTTTCTTTGAAAAGATAGAAATCATAGTAGGAAAAGGAGAAAATGCTGGTTTCTCCTTTTCCCACAATGTTTTCAAAAGGCTTCATCCTCAGGGTCATTGAAACTCAGAATTGTGTGACAAAGAGTTAAACAATATTCTATGTCAACCACCATACTAATATTAGGTTGAATGATTCACTCAATAGTGTAAAAACAGTTGTTCTTCTCTCGAAACATTAAGCTGTCAACATGTCAAAAGCCATGTCACATTTCTCAAAACCAAAATGCAAAAACAGCTCAAAATGACTACTTTGTAAGCAGTGCCCGTAGTATGCATATCATGACTGTAGTTTTAGACAGTGTAGATGGAGATCAGACCGATTATACTATTTACATATACATTATCCTGTATGTTCGCATAAAATCAACAATGACATTGTAATGCTTACTGACTTAAAGCCCCAAAAGTTGCCATAGTAATCAAAGCAGGTGTTAATTAAAATGCATTTAATCCTTTCCCAAACAATCCCTGGTTTTCACAGCCCTGAAAAAGAAGCATTTTGAAAAGATCATGAGAAAAGATGAAAATGCTGGTAACCAGCATTTTCTCCTTTTCCCAAAATGTTTTCTACGCTTCCAGAACAAATTTCAATTTTTGAGTCACGTTAATGCTTTCAAATGCAAATGCTTTCAATTTGGACCAGTCTAGAATTTTGTTGTTTGGTAAAAAGTTAAATTATATCATTTAAAAGTATGAAAATTATTGTAGTGGTGATAATCTGTTTTTGTGCAGTCTGTCCTAGTGCTAGTCACTGGCAGAAAATAGTTTTTAAAGTAGGTCAAAAGTTGCCAGGTCGTTCTATCTTAGGGTCTATCTTATACCTGACTAGTTACATGTCATTTTTACAATCATTTCCATACTTTTAGAAGGTAGGATTTCATGCATTTTAACCCTTAACCTGCAAAACAAGTTTAATAAAACTTTAAAGCCAATAGTAAAATGCAAATGTCACCATTTCAAAGTAATTTTCAGAGGAAAAATAGCTCCTATTGGACACTGTAGATCCAAGATCAGACTGCATGTTCTGTGCTGTCTCATCTTGATCTTCATTGTTCGCAGTGCACATAGCAGCTTAGCAGCCTAAGGGTTAACACCCACTTTGTTTACTTTTGGCAACTAGTGGGGCTTTAAACCTTTATTAAAACTTAAGTTTTGACGACCCTTGGAATGAAGGCCTATGAAAACGTAGTTGGTAAAGGAGAACATGCTGGTATTCAAGTTGCACTGAATCTGCTAACAGCTTTGTTTTAATCATTAAATTATATTCCCATTTCGTACTCTAAGTACATGTCCATGTTCCAAAAGCTCCATAGTATATTCAACCCTTTACCAAATGACAAACTTTTAGACCTGTCAAAGTTGAGAGCATTCACAGATGATAATTGAATTTTGGCTCAAATGAAAGAACAAGAGGGTCCTAAAGCACTCACCTAAGTAAAGTTGTCTTGGGTTGATAAAGCTGAAGAGATACTGATTAAGATGATGTAAAACAATTGATTGTTAGTCACCTACTTTATGACTGATGTGGCCTATTTTTTACCTTGTCAGAGATATTATCAATGCAAACAGTCTGACCATGTTTCATGAGTATCAGACTCAAAATGTGACCTCTACGCATGCACAAAAGATTTTTCTAAGATTTGTCAAAGTGACCTAAATTTTGATCCTACATGACCAAATTTAGGCCTTGTCTGATATAATTTATCATCTAGATAAACATTCTGACCAATTTTCATAAGCCTGAACTGAACATGTAGCCCCTTGAGTACACACAAGGTTTTTCTATGATTTGTCCCATTCACTTACTTTTTGACCGGACATGGCCCAATTCAAATTCATACTAAATATCATTACAACAAAAAAAAATTGACCACATTTCATGAGTATCTAGCTGAAAAAGAGGCCTCTGGAGAGCACACAAGGTATCTCAAAAAATTGCCCCAGTGACCTACTATATATCCAAACATGACCCAATTTCAAATTTCTTTAAGGAATTATAAAGACAAACATAATTACCAAGTATCATGAGTATCTGACTGAAAATGTGGCCTCTAGAGTGCACACAAGGTTTTACAAAGATTTGTCCTAGTGACCTACTGTTTGACCCAACATGACCCATTCTTCATACTTCTTGAAAAAAATTTTTAGACAAACTTTCTAACCAACTTTCATGGGTATCTGACTTCAAATGTGGCCTCTAGAAGGCACGCAAGGTTTTTCTAAAAGTCTCAGTGACAAGTTTGAAATTGGGTTTGACCTAATATAATTTCAAACTTGTCCTAGATATTATCCAGACAAACATCCTAACCAACTTTCATGAGAATCTGACTGAAAATGTGGCCTCTATCTAGATGCACACAAGGTTTGACCAAGTGACCTACTGTTTGACCATATATTACCAATTCTACACATGTCCGATATATTACCAAGACAAACATTCTTACTAATTTCTATGAGAATCTGACTAAAAATGTGGCCTTTAGAGTATACACAAGGTAACTGTTGATGCCTGGATCTTTGGTCCCTGATTTTGCCCATTCACTGAAAGAGTTGACCATTATTTTTTTTTTAACTGTACCAAACCACAAAATTTTTGACTGGTCCAAATTGAAAGCACTTGCAGATGACAAAATAAACGTAACTCAAAAATTGAAATTTGTTTCCACCAGGGTAGAAAACATTGTGGGAAAAGGACAAAATGCTGGTTACCAGCATTTTCTCCTTTTTCCACAATGTTTTCAAAAGGTTTCTATCTCAGGGTCGTAAAAACCAGAGATTGTTTGGTAAAGGGTTAATTCTACACAAAAAGACAAAATTTCAAACCTCCCTGCTAAATGAAACCATTTGTAGATGACAAGTGGGATATGAAAACGGAAATAAGTTTTGGAAAGGTAGAAAACATTTTGGGAAAAGGACAAAATGCTGTTTCACCTTTTTTTTTCATTATTTTCAATACACTTCTTGTTTCTTTAACTGTTTCTTTATTTTTTTTAACCCTTTACCACACGATGAAATTTTGGACCGGACCAAACTCAAAGCATATGAAGTCAACAATTTAAATGTAGCTCAAATGATAATTTCTGTCTTTAATTGGGTAGAAAACATTGTGGGAAAAGGAGAAAATGCTGGTTACTAGCATTTTCTCCTTTCCCCACAATGTTTTCAAACGCTTTCCTTTCCAGAGTCGTGAAAACCAGGGATTGTTTGGTAAAGGGTTAATCTTTACAAAAAGACATTTTAGACCTCCCCTCACCAAGAGCATTTTTGGCAACAACTTTATACCAATATTATTATATAACATTTCTCTTTTTTCCCCAATGTTTTCAAAACACTTGCTGAGGGTTGTTAAAACTTGCGATTGTTCCGTAAAGGATTAATTAAATCATAATACAGCTTTTGTAAAAAGCACAGGATGATGAGTGTATTACCAGATCCTTGACTTTTTTTAAAACTAATCTTTCATTTAATAAATGACCTTGTACCTCTTTGCAATCCAACTCTCAATCCCTGGTCCTTTGAAAATTGATATTTTCACATTAGCTCTTCTGTAGTAAAAATCAAACATTCCATGTTTGTCTGGTTTCTACGAAGTTTCATCATTCTGTTTGACCTGAAAATAGAAAAAAGAATTAAAGTTAGGAACAAATCACATTCCAAGTGGGTCAAATTTATCATCAGCTGCTTATATGGTTTTATTTACCTTACATAAAAAAAAAGCCCTTTTCCACATGCTAACATATCATGCACTGTTTCATACTTACTCTAAATCAAACAAGACTTTTCACTTGGCACAGTGTGGCTGCTCAGTGGTTTATGTTTTTGTAGACATATCAATAGCCTGCAATTACCTGTATTACCTGGTGATTCAGATGCTACATCAGGTATGGTTGGAAATGTCTTCAGATGTGCCCTGGCATGAGAGTCTTTAGAAAAGACGCTGGTGAAAGTAATTTAATTAGATCCAGGTTTCTCACAGTCCATGGGATTTAAATGCTGCGACAGTACTGCTATTACCTGCAAAAACTGCAACAGAAAAAGCATGAGGCCTTATATCTTTTTCTATACACCTGACCATATCAGGAATATTATTGCTGACCAATTCCTAGGCTACAGATGTGGTGACAGCACTGTACACATCAGATCTTTCCAAGCCATGGCTGCTTTCCCACATAACCATCGTCGAAACAATGATCAGCGGTGAGAGAGGGATGAATCCTGTTACAATGACTTTCGTACAAGAGGGACGAATCCTGTCGCAATGACTTTCGTACAAGAGGAACAAATCCTGTCGCAATGACTTTCGTACAAGAGGAACGAATCCTGTCACAATGACTTTCGTACATGAGGAACGAATCCTGTCGCAATGACTTTCAATTACTACCTGATGTTTATTAACATGAGAAATATGATAAGAAAGTACTGTAATCCTACAAATAAAAAGGACATGGTTAGAAAACAAACAAAACACTACCTGAAATCTATATTAGATAAGAAATACATTAAAGAAGTAAAGCTATAAAGAAAATCAAGACATGGTTAGAAAACAAATACAAACACTACCTGAAATCTATATTAGATAAGAGATACATTAAAGAAGTAAAGCTATAAAGAAAATCAAGACATGGTTAGAAAACAAATACAAACACTACCTGAAATCTATATTAGATATGAAATACATTAAAGAAGTAAAGCTATAAAGAAAATCAAAACATGGTTAGAAAACAAATACAAACACTACCTGAACTCTATATTAGATAAGAGATACATTAAAGAAGTAAAGCTATAAAGAAAAGACATGGTTAGAAAACAAATACAAACACTACCTGAACTCTGTATTAGATAAGAGATACATTAAAGAAAAGTAAACCTATAAAAATCAAAACATGGTTAGAGAACATAAACAAACACTACATGTACTGGCTATCCATATTACATAAACACATAAAAAGAAGTAAACCTACAAAAAAAGACGTGGTAAGAAAACAATTAACGAATATGAACACTACCTCATATCTATATAACATAAGAAACACAATAAAGAAGTAAAGGTAAAAAAAAACAGACATGGTAAGAAAACAAATGCAAACACTAACCGAAATCTATATTGCATAAGAAAGCATAAGAAATACAACAGAGAAGGACAGCTACATAGAAAATAAAACAAGCCATGGCTAGAAAACAAACACTACCAGATATCTATACTACATAAGAAACTAAAGAAAAAAAAAGGAAAACTAGACATGATTAGAAAATGAACACAAACAACACCTTAAATCTATATTAAATCAGAAACAGAATAAAGACCTACATCTATGTTACATAAGAGATACAATAAAGAAGTAAAGCATCAAAGAAAAAAAACATGACAGGTTTAGAAAGCTAATACAAAACACCCTGAAATCTATAGATCGATCTATATAACATATAACACACAATAAAGAAATAAAGCTACCAAAAAAACAAGACATGGTTAGTAAACAAATACAAACATTATGTGATGTCTATACACATATAAAAAAAAAAAGCAAGTTTCAACCAAAAAAAGCCATGACAGGTTTAGAAAGCTAACCTGAAATCTATATATAACATATAAAACACAATAAAGAAATAAAGCTACCAAAAAAACAAGACATGGTTAGTAAACAAATACAAACATGTGATGTCTATACACATATAAGAAAAAAAGCAAGTTTCAAGCAAATATACAAGACAAATACAAACAACAACTTACATTTATATCGTATTACAACACAAACATGAAGTACGAGACAAAGACAAACAACAACCAACATTTATATTGAATTACAACACCAATATAAAAGGAAGAAAACCCTATAATCAAAAACTTACTAACCCTGTCATAAGTTAAACATAAACCACGAGTATTTTCAAAGCATGGTCAAGACAAATATAATAAAAAATACCCTGAATTCTTATGAAACGTAAATACATGAGACAAAGCACATTCAAATAATGGTAAAACATGTAAAGACAAAAACTTACTGCAAATTTTATATAAAATGTATAAACAAGACGAAGCAACTTTATAGGATGGATTTAAATTGAAAAAACTTGAAACCTTTCTTGTCAGAACCCACCTGGTCTTGAGTTATGATAAGAATGGTTTCATCCTAGCAAAGAAAAACTGAATGCTAAATTCAACCCACCTCTATCTTCAAGCTGTTGTAACAGAGCATTGTCCAGTCCATGTTGACATCTGGAAAGTCATAAAATAAACAATTAACCCTTAGGCTGCTAAGCACGACTCACTGACTTTTAGCGGACACTGTAGATCAAGATCAGACTGCACAGAATGTGCAGTCTGATCTTGGATCTACACTGTCCAATAAGGAGATATTGTTCCCCAAAACACAACTTTGAAATAGCAAGATTTGGATTTTTACTATCAAATTGAACATTTCATTTTAGTTATTTAGCAGGATAAGGGTTAAAGGGTAGAAAAATGGAACAAAGTACTGTTATCTCTTAATGACAACAACAAATTTCAGACCTGTCCATATAAAAGTATTTTCAGACAGCAAATTGAGCCATGCTCTGTGAAAAGTTGGTCGAAATCTCTAATGCACCTGCTAAACATATTGACCCATGCCAGCCTGCACAGACTGCATCAAACGTTTTGCTATTCGTCAATTTTCCACAAGTCCACGGATCATTCTACATTATGAAACGCTCTGTTATGAGACAAAATGGATTTTCTAGATCCCTAACTATGTGATGGCATGTTTGGTATAATGCATCTCTAACATGCATTTAACTCCCTTTTGCCAGCATGCCACTCAATTACATGTGACTCAATTGAAGAATGTATAATGCGAAAGGTTTGAAAAAATTTTGGATATGTATAAAATGTTAGTTAACAGTTGTTTTTTTTTTCCACGTTTTCTTTTTCAAGGTTGAAATCACAAGAGAGTTTGGGTTAGGCTGCCTGTAGTCTGTTTACCGGAATATCTCTAAGGATATTTAAAGTCTAAGTCCAAAATCAAATTGAATTGCACATGCCTTCTGATACTGGCTACATAGTTTATCATTAGAATATGATAATAGTAAATGCTGGAAAACATGGTATGATTCAGTAGATCTACAACAGGAAGTGAGAATTATACAAATTTCAGCCCACACAGGTAGCTCAGTGGTTAGCGCATCTGACTCGTGACCTGGTGGTTGCAAGTTTGAAACCAGATTGAGGCAAACTTTCATTCTGGCAATTTTTCACCTCTCACCTCTGATGCATGTGAAAAGGCAATCAGTGATTTGGAAAGAAAATTATGTCAGTATTGGCGTGAGAAAGCCAGGAACATGTGCATAGATGCACTGACTGCTGTGATATGACCTAAGCTGTTAAAACAGCTTTCAACTCCAATACAAACTGTGCAAATTTTATTTACTCACAACTGATATTTATGTATGTTATAACAGCATTAAACCAATAATTTTGTCAAAAAAATATTACTTACATAAGTTAATGTAAAATTGCATTGTTTTATTACATAAATACAAGTGGTGGAAAGTTTCTTTGAAAGTGAGTACAGAGCATTGTGAGACACAAAGAAAATGCTGGTAACCAGCATTCATGTTCTCCTTTTCCCAAGATGTTTTCATATACTTTCACCATCAGAACCATTTAAACATGGAGATCTGTGCTAAAGACTACAGACTGTATTATGTTCATACATTAATAAGCATCACTCATTGTATATAAATTGAAGATTATGTTATTGTAAATAGGCCAGGGGCCTAAATACTACAAAAATAAATTGGAACTGGGGAGAAAAAATGGAAATTGAAAAATATCGCAATAGAAAGTCATAGATATTACTGTATGGTTGGATGCTTAAGTCTTGCTGATCACATAAAGTAACAATGTGGCAACAGAGGAAATGGCTTGTGAGGGCAATTTCTCTTTTTGTCACATGTTTTGAACGCTTTTATGTTAGGCCTACCTACTCTACAGTATAGAAGAATACGTCAAGACTTGGTGGAAACATACAAGATCCTTAATAGATACGACAACATAGAACCGGAGCATTTCTTTGTACTCAACAAGACAACAACAAGGGGTCATTCATACAAAATCTATAAGAGGCAGTATATCTTGAAAATTAGAGGTGCATTTTTTTCTCAACGTATTATTGATACTTGGAATAATTTACCAGATGAAGTGGTGCAAGCCAAAAGTGTGAACAGTTTTAAAAGTCTTTTAAACAGTCATTGGAAGAACTGTGATTTTAAGTTTACACCAACATACATGAACCCAGAAGCGGACATATATAGAAATATTTATGAAGATCGATCAAAGAGGCAAAGCCTAAGGTGATCTGAAGAACAAGGTAACAAGGTTATACATTAGGCCTAAACAATTGAAACAAGCACATTTTTACACAAATTTTGCTCACAAGTTTTCCCTAAAAATGTGTCTTTTTTTCACATAAAGTTATAGATCTCCCTGGCTGTCACTTTTACAGAAAATTCAAAAAGCAGCACTCCTTGGCAGAGGAAACTAATATTGTCAACTTATACTCTGGCTAAAGGGGGCTTAATGTATCTCTATAATGCATGATACCAAGCAAGTCATCACATGATCATGGATCCATAAAGTCCGTTTTGTGTAGCCACTGACTGAATTATGATGTACACTGGCCCTTTCAGCTGCAGAAAATTGACTACACAGACTGTAATCTGCATTGAACTGCACAGGCTGACCTAGATTGATGCATTTTGCAGATGCATTAACCCCTATTTTCACAGTGCATGGCTCATGTAAAACTCGAGGTATTCGATAGAACATTAAACATTTGTTTTTTTTTTTTTTCTTTGTGAAATAGGGTTGGGCCAAGAGTCCTATCAACTTCAAATCGGTCCTTCTCCAGCAATACAATTTCAAAAAAATTTCAACAATGTCATGACGGTGTGCAATTAAATTATTTCTAAAATTAGAATATTACAAAGAACCATCAGTAGATCTAAAAATATCACAAACAACAATTACTCATAAATGCGGTTTTGGGCAAAGACAAATGGGAAAGTTAAGTCCAAAATAAGATCTTCCTGGCTTAATAACCACCTCTATATAGATAAAACTCATGATAATCAAAATCATGCATAAGTAAAATTGCAAAATATTTTACGGATTCACTCCGTTTCCATCAATATAGGTCAATGGAACGAATCTGAAAATTCCATTAATTTTACCTTTTCACTCATAAAACAATGTCACGTATATACATTTATGCATAGAGCTATATTATAGTAGTGGGGGTTTGCCGGTATAAACGCCAACTCCCTATTCTGTCTGATCTTGATCTACACCGTCTGCAAAAGCAATTGTTTTTTTACTTTTCTGTCTACTCCAATCTTACTGACAACAAAAAGAATGCAATGTTACCTTTGTAGTATGCCACACCTAGAGATGCTGTAACATTACCCCACAATGTTGACTTCAAGTGCAGTGCATGCGAACATGCCCCTGTCCGGTAAAAAGTCAAATGAAACTGATATAAAACAAGTAAACAAAAACCTGCTCAGCACACAGGACGAACTGACTTAAATGCTCACTTCAACAATGGGGTATTGTCCGAGGCTCAACACGTGCACGTGAAAACTCGTGAGCTCAACATCGTTACTCCATTGTGTCTTTCACAACTACAAGTTTGATATCAGTGGTCACTGTACATTAAGATCCGACTTCACAGAAAGTGCTGTCTGGTCTAAGCTCTCCACTGGCCACCGTTCCGCAGACATTTTTGACCAAAAAAAAAAAACCTTTAACACAGCAAATATTTAGGTGGTTTTTCCTGACTTATAATGTTAAGTTTGTTAATTTGGCGCCTTAACCCTGATCCTGTTAAATAACTGAAATGAAACTTTCCAGTCGATAGTAAAACCCCAATGTTGCTATGCGAAAAGTGATCGACTCATGTCAAACTGCACAGTCTGTGCAGGCTGACATGGACCGAAACTTTTCGCTATCTTAAAGTTTTCTGCATGTCAATGGATCATTCTACCTATGAATCAGTCGTTTGTTTAAAAAAAAAAAAAATGTATATTATGGATTGATGATTATGTGATGACTTGCTTGGTATAATGCATGGCAGAGATGCATTAAGCCCCCTTTTGCCAGAGCATGGCTCGTATTTTAGAGTAAATATCTCTGTGTTGGACATTGTAGATTTAAGAGCAGACTGTACAGTCTGATCTACACTGTCCGCAAAAAAGTCAGTGAGTCGCGCATAGCAGCCAAATGGTTAAGGGTTACCCTATTCGAGCCCTATATCAATGAAAGGCAAGTTTTCAATCGGGAAAGAGCAGCCTGCATAGCTCATTTGGTAGAGCGTAGGACTCGTGATCATGAGGGTGTGGGTTCGTTTCCCAGGGCTGGCCATCTAAAATTACTAATGGTCTTTCGGATGAGACGTTAAACCGAGGTCCCGTGTGACGGTGCTATACACTGAGCACATTAAAGAACCAGGCGTAACTTAGGATGGGTTTCGTCCTGTATATGCACTATCCCCCGTAACAATACTAACAGCCTTCAGGGGGCATCGCCCATATGGGCAACCGGTGGCGACGATAAATAACGCAAATTCAATCTATCAATCGGAAAATATCCCTGGCTATTTACCTATGGCTATATCGAGGCTTCTTTCTTTTTCAATGAATATATCACAAACCAGCCATAAGTGTAGAACATAGATCAATCTGGACAACTGTAAAGTCTTATCTTGATCGACGTTGTCTGCAAAACCAATATTACAGCACACTTAAGGATAAACTCTACCAGATAACGAAATTTTAGACTGTTCGAAATAGAAAACATTTGCAGACGACAAGTAGATCTAGTGGAACTTGTCACTGAAAGGGTAAAAATTATTGTCGGAAAAGGAGAAAATAGTTGCTCTTTCGGAGCATACAGAAACCGGAAATTTTAACCCTTTACCAAACAATCCCAGGTTTTCACAACCCTGTAGAAGCGGCCTTTTGAAAACATTGCGGAAAAAGGAGAAAATGCTGGTAACCGGCATTTTCTCCTTTTTCCACAATGTTTTCTACCCTGACATATTGCACCATTTGGGCTTCACAGAAATTGCCGTCTGCAAATTCTTTCAATTTGGTAAAGGCTAAAATTTTATCATGTGGTAAAGGTTTAAAAGGAAAAGCAGCTAACCCTGTCCAATAGAATCTCTCTCGGTCTCGCTTAGTAGGGATCTTGACCAATCTGTCTCAGCCCTGCCTCTGTGCCATTAATAATTATTTTAGATAAATATTTTTGTAAAATTGTAGACATTTGATTTTGTTAGAGTCTATTAGGTTGTTTTTGTACATGTCACATGACCACAAGTATGCTAATAAAATAAGTTTTTGTATCACAAGATACGTATATGAATACGTTATAAAGTATGGCTATGCAGGGATCGTATATACGAGGGTTGTCTCAGAAGTAAAAGGACTTTTCTTGCAGCTGCTTTATTGTCGGGCGCATACACATATATTTTTGCTTGAATACAGTTCAGCATGTCTGCTCCCGAAATGTGTAATCCAAATGGAATTTTATCTGACGTACTTTGAAATATGCAGAGTTTCCAAGGTAACGGTAAAGGTAGGCGGCGCACGCCGGTTTCAATAACGCAAAGATAACATTTGCTTGTTCACATGTCCCTATAATCACACTGGAGAGACCTTACGTACTTGCTCCAGGTCAACGTTACTGCTCCTGTCAATTCAACGTACCCGCTCCAGTAAAATACATGGCTGCGCCCATAAGATTCCACAAGGTAAGCACAAAAACATATTTTTTTTTTACAAGTTATTGAATAGATATGCAGTTGCAGGTTGTCGCACGGAATGTCGTGGATGTCAGTGCACGTTAATCTGTAGTTCTTTTGGTGGTTAATCGTTTGTTGAAGACGTTTAATCCGACAAAGTTCCGTCGGCGACTACGATTTCTGGAAAAACACTACTTGGAGTCTCAAAAAACCTTTGTAAAACATATACACTCGATATTCTGAAGTGTGTGCCGTGTCAGATGACCAATATAATGATTATCCTAACAACTATAAACCGAAAAAAAATCAAATTGAAGTCATTAAATGATATTTTGCCATTTTTGCATTACAACGTAACATGCTCCTAAATTCAATACAACGATCCAGCTCCTGAGCTGAAAATACGGTAAGCGTATGGGTTCGTGTTATAATAAACAATTTTGTCATTTTGGTCAAGATTCTATATTAATTATCGTAGTCACAGTCATAGGTTCGTCATCGTTAATAATAGCAATAATCATCATTATGCACGACCGATTGTATATTCAAATCAGCTGAACGTCTATAGACATCGGTTTATGTAATAAGTTAGAGGCTAAATAGTAAATTCTACGGGAATATAATACACCCAAAAGAATAAGTGCAGTGTCTGTTTTAACCCTGTACCAAATATTTCCTAATTTGAATAAATTGATGTAGAATGCTAAGCAAAACATTGGGCATATTTTCCTTTTCTCACATTGTATTCTATCAATGAGATAAGTATCTTTCAGTTAAGTCACAATTTAAACTGTTTTCTGCAACTAGATCCCTGTCGATATAGATCGGTTAAGATGTGTAGTTTGATAAATACTTGAATGGCAGTACAATTCTAAAACGCGTTGAACCTTTTTTTTTTTCTATCAATAGGCCTAATCTTATTGGGCATGTATTCAGGCGATCTCGGGTACTCTGTTTCTCTCCCCAGTTTTATTAAGCTGGCAGAATCAGGCACCCATCGTGAAAAAATGGAGAGAGAGAGAGAGAGAGGAAGGAAGGAAGGGAGAGAAAGGGAGAGGGGGAGGGAGGAAGGAAGGAAAGGAGAGAGAGCGTGGGCGGATTTGTCTAATAGGCCTTGATGGCTTCTCAATTTGTTTCAGAAAGAAACGATATTAAGTTGTTTGTAACAATTTTATATACACAGTCGTGTATGAAAGTGGTCAATGCTGAATACATTCATTTCATACATTATTAACACTCATTTGAAAGTCGCATATACTTTACTTTAAAAAAACATAGAAATATGAAAGCGAAAACGATTTCGGAAAATGATCACTTTGTTACGAAAGCCTGCATACGAAAGACTACAAGGGTCAAAATGAAGGTAAAATATTTTTATCAAAAACACGTAATAACGTGAATTCAAAACACCTTATAACGCAAAAAGAAAGTCGCACTAAGGCGAAAAATCTCGTAATAATGTGTTTTAAAACACGTTATAACGTGAATTTAAAACATATAATAACCTAAAAAAAGTTGCACTAACTCGAAAAATCTTGTAATAACATGTTTTAAAACACGTAATAACGTGTTTAAAAGTCGCAGTAACGCGAAAAATCTCGTAATAACGTGAATTCAAAATACGTAACAACGCAAGAAAAAGTCGCACTTACGTGAAAAAATCTCGTAATAACGCGTTTAAAAGTCGTAGTAAGGCGAATCGAAAATTCGCAGTAACTTTTTTTTTACTTTATCAACATTAGATGAGTACAGTTTACATGTATGTGCAATAAGTCTTTACATGCATTCGAATTTCCCAATAAAGATTAAATTGTGTTGGTTGTGAGTTTCGTTTGTTTCAGCGTTACTTCAACCACATCACAGAAATCACTTTCTTATTAATGACCTTTCTAGAATTAACTAGTATTAAGTCTGCATCTTTACTTTGCCTTGCACCAATAACTCGCCAATAACTACCAATAATTCGCATAAATATATTTGAAAGTTACTGGTTGCTATCCTAGATCAACGTCTTCGAAAAATGACAAATGGTGAAAGAGGTATGAAACCTTCTGCAATGACAATTATCAATCTCCGAAAAGAAGTTGGCTGAGCTGTTGAATCGAGCCATCGAACAAACCCCGCCTTGCATGTTTCAAGCCTTGTATGTGACTAACTGACCTACCAAGCTCAGCGAGATCTCGACCAGATGTTCATGGAGTCGATATTCTTTAAAGGAAAAATCATCATGAAATAATGCATTTTCAATCAATTAACCACTGATGAAAACGGATTAAATTCGAAAGAAACAAACAAGACTCAGACATTATGGAAGTTACACTGGTTGTTTCATAATGTAGCTTTCATAGGATAATCTTCCGTGGTTAGGTGATCAGGATTATAAACTTGTAATAAGAAATCCTGGTTCGATCACTTCTGCCGGCGCTAGTCATGCTAGTTATGACAGGGAACAGAGTAGCTGCAGACTTATATTGATGTATCCTAGAAAGATCGGGAATAAAAAAGTTAAAGCTGTGATGTGATATAAATATATTTATCATTGAAAGCGGCGTAATGCACCATCAAAACACACAAATTTGCATAGGGAAGTTCGACTGGACTTCACAGTACTCAACCATAATGAAAACAGTAGATCCAAATAAAAACAAAGACGTTACTGCGAGTTTTCGATTCGCGTTACTGCGACTTTTAAACGCGTTATTACGTGTTTCAAAACTCGTTATAACGAGGGTTTTTTTTTTTTTCACATTAGTGCGACTTTTTTTTGCGTTATTACGTGTTTCAAACACGTTATTACGATATTTCTTGGCGTTACTACAACTTTTAAACACGTTATTACGTGTTTTAAAACAAGTTATTACGAGGTCTTTCACGTTAGTGGGACTTTTTTTTTTTTTTGCGTTATAACGTGTTTTAAATTCACGTTATTACGTGTTTTTGAAAAACCTTTTGCCTTCATTTTGACCCTTGTAGGCTTTCGTATTGTAGCCTTTCGTACTTTCTCAATAGTTGTAGGAGAAAATAGTTTTGTTCGCTTCAGAACGCTGGGAAATGTGTACTATGGTCAGACGTTTAGTATTCAATTACGTGGGACAGTGAATAGTTTTTTTTTTTTTTTGTTAGTCATGATCAGAAGGACAATAAACCTGACGGACAGAAAAACCGAAAGACGGACAAATAGACAGTTATACATATTGATCAAAAAAGAAAAACTGTTTGATTAAACTCGTACACAATCGCATATAATATCGTTCTCTGTTTCAACTCCGGAGCTGGATCGTTTTATTGAGTTCTGGAGCGTGGAGCGTTGCCTACAAAAATTGACAGAAAGTTGCTCTTTTAATGAATGCCGTATAGTTTTTGTTTAGAACTGTGGTGAAATAAAGCATAGGCTATATGAATCACTTGGCAAAGCACAAACTTCAGATTATTGTGTTTGTATGTTTAACAAAGCTTTTTGCTGACTCCCGCGTGTTGATTATTCAGAAATCATAGTTGCTGATGGAAGTTTGTTGGATTAAACGTCTTTAACAAATAACCGACCACCAAAAAAACAATACAGAAATATGCACTGACATCCCAGACATTCCGTGCGACAACCGTCTACTGCACATCTATTTATCTGATTGTTATAGAAGTATGTTGTGGTGCTTACCTAGCAAAATTCTTGGGCGCAGCCATGTTTTTTACTGGAGCGGGTACGTTGAATTGACAGGAGCAGTAACGTTGACCTGGAGCAAGTACGTAAGGTCTCTCCAGTGTGATAATTATCCTTACGTTTTGTTTTTGCGCGAGAAAGTTCGGCTGCACAATATGTGGCGTTGTGACGTCATTTTCTGTTTATTTGAGCGCCATAGCGTTTCCGTTAGCTGAGATACAGCGTTGTTCATCACGTCAGAGTCTACGGAGAAAAAACGTCATGTCGTCCACAGCAGATGTCAAGTTGCGGGCGGTAATCTAGTTTTGTCAAGCGCTCGGTAAAACACCTACAAAGACCTACCAACTTGTTCAGGAAGCGGGCGAGTAATATGAATATAGGCAAAGCCTAAAGGCGAGCAGCGCTGCAAGTTTTTGCTACTTTCATAGAAGTAAATCTTCTTATCAAATGCCTACAAATTATATAGGGGGTAAATCTAGATCTATCTCAGATTTTTGAGTCAGGCACAAGACGAACCACCAAGCTACCTGACCAGGCAGTTCATTTCAGAATTAGGCAAAGGTATTAAGAATGTGAATTGATCAATATTGCGCATCCATTCATATGGGATTGTTTTCGAATTAGTATGATGATGTCGTATTTGATAGCACAGGGGATTTTCTTCCTTTCCTGCGGGGCCGAATTTCGGCCCCATTCCCAATTGCAAAACGTTTATTTTTTTCCCAATTCCATAAAATAAAATTCCCAATTAGACGCTAGAAAAAGAAAATAGTCTGGTGTATCAGCCAGGGTTTTCCCTGACACACAAATTTGCGGGCATTGACCACAGTTCATGACTTCTACATTTATCAATGGATTTCAAAAAAACTTTGCACACTTGTTCTCCTTAACTAGTGTCATGCGAAAAGTTTGTTTCGATACGCCCAAGGTCAAGGTCACAGTTGAAGGTCAAATGTTTAAATTGACTGTTCAACCCAGTTTTACATCCTGCTCAGCAGAATTGTGATGTGAAGATACAGTTTTGGTTTTTAAAAAGACTCATCCAAAGAACTATGCCAGAGAATATTGAGGCTGCAACCTACCCTTCAACTATAGTCCAGTGTGAAAATATTCGATCCAATTTGTTCCTGTCTCATAGAGGAAGTCCAACAAAGTAATTATTATTGCTATATTTCTCACTCTCATTCCTCAAGTTAAGATCTTCATAATCCTGAGTATGAGTAACCCTCAGTTGAAAGATTAAGGAAAACGCTGAATAAAAAGTTTTCTACCATATGCAATACAAACCATATAATTTATTGTCTGCATATTGCTTTCAACTTGGACCAGTCCTCAATTTTGTTATAAGGTATAAATAATCTTTTATCTGCTTGGCTGTATATATAACAAACCTTCTTAACCCTGTCTAAGCTGTTATCCAAAACAACAATTTTCTGTAATACCTATTGATTCACGCATATGACATATCTGTGACCAATACCATTTAGCGGGGGCATCTGCGTCTCTGACACACCTATTTCTAGTTTCCACAATGTTTTCAAAAGCCTTCTTTCTTAAGGTTGTTAATGACTGATTAAAAGAATGGTGTCCAAAAAAAAATGGTTTCAACATTTTTTTTGTCATATCATGGTAAAAGGTCACATATTCATGTATTTATTTGGGTTTACCGGTATACTAGGCTAGGCCTCTGAAGTGTCTTGCTCAAGAAAACTCCCTTAATTAACCCTTTCCCAAACAATCCCAGGTTTTCATGACCCTGAGAAAGAGGCCTTTTAAAAACATTGTTGGAAAAGGAGAAAATGCTGGTAACTTTCATTTTTTGAGTCCCATGTATTTTGTCGTCTGCAAGTGCTTTCAATTTGGAGAAGTCTAGAACTTTGTCGTTTGGTAAAGAGTTAAATTAGGGTTGTTAAAAAATGTGATTGTTTGGTAAGGGATAAAGGCAAAAAAACTGACAACCCAAAATGTTGACCCAATAAAACTTGGATATAAAAACAAAAGAATGGCATGTGGGTGCTAATGCTCAACTGTAAGTGCTTGATTTTCAATGAAAATTATCAGTCAAAAAAGGGGCATAACTTTGTCTAAAGAACTTCCATAGTTACATGCCCTTGTAATATAGGTTCCCCTTGTGATAGTTAACAACTTGTTCAAGTCTGAAGTAAATATCTTCAAGAAAAATTAGGAAAAAAAGTTCTTGCTCAACGACATTGACAACACAAGGAACAAATTATTACAGGTCAAAGGTCACTCATATTTCATTGTACTACTTCAGGAAAATATGTTGCCTCATTTAGGGTGGACCTTGTCGTTACAAGAACCTTCTTCTCAAAACTGGCAAACTGAAAGGATATGACGCCTATGACGGTGCACCATTTACAGAAAAAAACAGCGAGGGGCGTGTCAAGTTCTTAGATTTGACCCTCCCACAGTATGGACTCCCGCTCTATGATTGGGTGATGAGTTTTAGAAGTTGCAGAACATATTCCCGCCCAGTTTGAAAGTATCTATATAGACAATGTTGTGAGACATGCAAAAGAGGGAGTGGTTTTAAGCTGGGCAAAGTTAGGTAAAACTTCTATGTGCTCTATAGCTAAGTCTAAGAAGCAGTTTTTTAGACTGATCTACATTAAAAGCATTTTAAGTGGACAATTTGATTATAGCTATATAGCTGGTAGGATTTGTTTTTGACAGATTAGAAAGAAATTACAAGTGTGCTTGTTCTAACACTTCCTACCAAGCCTGTTGGTAGCGTACAGGAGTTTAGAAGAAGGCGTGCTAGTTCATATCCCCAATTCAGCCAATTTCTTTTTGAGGATTGATGACAGTCATTGCAGCAGAATTCATTCCTCTCTCACCGCTGATCACTGTTTTGGCAATTGTTATGTTGGAAAGTAGTCAATGTTTCAGCAACGTGTTGCTTTGAAATCTGTGCACATGCTGAAGTCTAATACTTTGTCACAATTGTGCAAAAAACGTGAGCCATGCCTTGCCATAGTGAAAAACTAAGAACATCCATCTGTCTATTGATCCTTTCTTCTTCCCTTTGCTTGTTCATCGCTTCCTTCCTTCCTTCATTCATTCCTTCTTTCCTTCCTTCCTTCCTTCCTTCATTCATTCTTTCATTCATTCATTTTCACTGACAATCTCTCATTCTAGGTCAACAAGGATATTCTCATGTCAACAATTGACCATTTACGTATGTGAAGGCGTCGAAAAACTGGGGTTTGAACGTGACGAGGAAAATTCCTAAAAATTACAGAAAGCTGCCAAACTTGAATGGTTACAGTGGAATACAAATGTTTACAGACGCAAGGACCTTTCTAATACAGAGCACCTCAAAATATTTGAAACTTGAAACTTCATACAATTTTGCTTCCAAGTCACTGACCACTTTCCTCACATGCATCAGAGATGAGAGGCCAAAGAGCGTGGAAAGAACTTTGCCTCAACCGGGTATTGAACTCACCACCACCAGGTCACGAATCAGATACTCCAACCACTGAGCTAACCGTCTGGGCTCTGCATTTGCAATAAACGAACCTTTGAAACATTGTGGCAAATGCAGTAATTCAGGGTTTTTCCCGTCTGTATTTTCAAAATTTATTTGAACTCTTTACTAAACAACACAGTGTTTTAACTGATCTGAAGAAGAAGGCATTTGAAAGTATTGTAAGAAAACTAGCATTCCGAGGTTTTTTTACTGTATGCACACATTGCTTCCTATCATGTCACCTTTTAACTCTTTACCGAACAACAAAATTATAGACTGGTCCAAATTGAAAGCAGTTGCAGACGACAAAACTAAAGTGACTGAAAAATTGAAATTTGTTTTGGGAAGAGTAAAAAACATTGTTGGCAAAGGAGAAAATGCTGGTTACCAGCATTTTCTCCTTTTTTCCACAATTTTTTCAAAAGGCTTATTTCACAGAGCCGTAAAAACCAGGGATTGTTTGGTAAGGTTAAAACTGTAAAAATGTTATTTCAAACTTAATTTTTTAGAGAAAAAATGTATCCTTATCGGTCAGAGTATATCCAAGATTAGACTGCAGGTTCTCTGCAGTCTGATCTTGATCTACTCTGTCGGCAAAGGGTCAGTGAGTCGCACTTAGCAGCGCAAGGGTTAAAAATTCTTCTTGTGTGCTACATGTACCCTTAAACTGCGAAATAAATGAAACAAATTTCTATTCTATAGTGAAATCCCAAATATTCGGATTTCAAAATTGATTTTGCTGGAAAGAAAACACTGTTTTGGACAGGGTAGATCAAAGATCACATTGTATATTTGTGCAGCATGATCTTGATCTACACCATCTAAAACTGTCGGAAAAGAGCCCAGAGTCATGCTAATACCCGTGTTACACCAAACTCGTTCTCACTCCGTTCTGAAAATCGGTACCGAACGGACTTGAACTGTGTTCGGACGGAGTGGACGTATTAGCAACCTTTTACGATCTGTTTACGAACTTCATGGATGAGTTAGGACGGGAAGGGTGCTTCAGAACTTTGAGCCTGCTCAAAATTCTTTGCTGTCCATCCTGTCCTATAATTAGGCACAGTGACAACGTACTTAAACGAGACGGACATACTACAAACGGAACTGTCGTACTCCGATCCTACTAGAGAAGCGGTGCAGTCGAGCATCAAGTGGCAGTGTGTTTGCATTGTACCAACTAAAATTATCCCGACCGCATCTCGTTTTACGATTTTGTTGACCGGGGTAAGACTTTCTAAGAACAGGTTTGATGAGACAGGGGTTTCAGGCATTATCAGGCCAAAATTACACGTTCTAACCGATCGCAACCCATTTTCCGATTATATCAGGACGGGGTAAGACGCTCTAAGAACTACTTTTGTATGACTGGGGCTTTAGGAGCCTAACGGTTGAATTTGTCAGTAAATCCGTGCAGGCTGACCTGGGTTGATACTTTTTGAAGATGCATAAACCCCCCTTTTTTCACAGAGCAATAGCTCATATGTAAAAGTTACTTTTGCCTTTACAGTATAGTATGAGGAAAAATCACAGCCCAAATAAAAAAGGGGATATAATCTATTCCTAAAACATATAAGGTTAAGTTTTTTAGAAATCACAGTGGGAAATGTACAAAATGCTGGATATTCTATATGGCTTGCAACACACGAAAAGGGGCATTCGGACATTTGTGTAAAGTGTCGTCTCGGATCAGCCTTCGCAGTCCACGCAGGCTAATCCGAAATGACACTTTCCGTTTTTATGTAATTTTCTGTTTTGCACAAGTCTACTGCAATAGAAAATCTAGTGTAGTCGTAAAGTGCCGTCTCGGTTTAGCCTAAGCGGACTGCGCAGGCTGATCCGAGACAACACTTTACGCAAATGTCGGAATGCCCCTTTTCACGTGTTGCAAGCCATATGGGCTTACTCAAATGTTTCTGTTTTCAATAGTGTGGTTGTGAGGTAGAGTGTCGGCCTCGTAACCATAAGGTCCTGAGTTTGATACCCGGGAGCAGGTGTCAACTTCAGGATTTTTCATTTGCCCACACATTCGGCACGAGTACTGGTGTAGTTCCCAGGAAGCAGAATCGAGACAGATTAGTGTAAGTTGTAGGAACTTGTTTCTCAATCAATGTAAAATAAACTTTTCTATTTTCACAGAGTAACGTGTGCATTTTGATCAAATATGTCATCTGCAGATCCTTTATAGATGGACAAATCTTGCCCCTTGAAGCACCCAAAAGACCCAGCAGAATTTTTCAGTCTAGAATAACACCCAGATGATTGCAATTTCATGGTTGCTTTGATGTACAATGAATGAATAAATGTTGTTTTATGCCATAAACAGTGCATCCACAGCTTTGGTCATTTAGCAGGCATATTTATATTAACTCTTTGCCAAACAGTCCCAAGTTTTAATGACTAAGGGGAAGAATCCTTTCAAAAACATTGTGGGAAAAGGAGAAAATGCTGGCGACCAGCATTTTCTCCTTTTCCCACAATGTTTTCTAACCTTTCAAAGAGAAAAGTCCTAACTTGTGGAAACTGAATTTTCGTCTGCAAATACTTTCAGTTTGGACCAGTCTAAATTTTTGTCGTTTGGTCAAGTTAAATAGTAGTAATTATGGCACTATGCAGGTCAAATTGCCTGCGGCACTATAGGGGCCAGGCCTTTGTTTTTGACAGTTCAGACTATTGTTAGAGGCCTTTGTCTGTTGGAGGTCAGACTGTCTGTGGCAATATGACGTAATCTTGCATACCTTTTGTCTGGCTTTCGTTGCCTCCCACCTGCCGAGGCTAGATGACAATTCCAAGCGTGTTTTGGCGCGTTTTGACCGATCAGGCCGGCGCCCGATTGTATAGAACCGAAAATTCAGCCAAAGCATTCGCCATTGAAAATGCATGAGAACTTTCTCTCAAAGAGGTTGCTCTACTAAAAATGCTTTTGTCTGTGAACGCTTTTACCCCCCTTACCATTCAAAGTCTAGGTTTTGTATTGACTTTAATGAATAAAATCGTATGGTGTTTAACGCCGTTTTCAACATTTTTGTTGCACTTAAGTCGCTGCGGCCAGTGCACCTATACATGCTTTCCAGCAGTATCTTTTACCAGGGCATCATTTTCTTTCCAAGTCACTGACTGCTGTCTCACATAACCATTATTACGGTCAGCTGTGGTAGAGAAATAAATGGTTTCACAATTTTCAGTCCTCGACCTAGCCAGGGATCGAAGCCACGACCCATCTCAAGTCCTGCACGCTAGCTATTTAAGAGCTCAGCTTTTAGGTCCTCGCTTCTACATGGAAAAGTTTGCGAAAAACTTACTACGATCCCCAAATAGCGGTGGCATAATATAAAATTCCCTGTTGGTTTGATCATTAGCTTTCTTAGAAATTCTGATTTTTTTTTTTTATAATTCATGAGACCTTTCGATACTCTCCTGACAGAGTCGCATATCAAAATGATTTAATGTTTGAGAAATGTCGACACTCTTCCACGTGATGTCTGGCGCGATTGTATAATATCGTCTGCAAAAATTCAGACAAAGCATTCGCCTCTCATTAAAAATGCATGAGAAAATGTCGATATTCTTACAAAATAGGTCGCTTTCCGCTGATTAAAATGCGTGATGTCTGGCGCGATTGTATAATATCGTCTGCAAAAATTCAGACAAAGCATTCGCCTCTCATTAAAAATGCATGAGAAAATGTCGATATTCTTACAAAATAGGTCGCTTTCCGCTGATTAAAATGCGTGATGTCTGGCGCGATTGTATAGAATCGTCTGCAGAAATTCAGACAAAGCATTCGCCTCTCATTAAAAATGCATGGAATTTATAAACACTTTATCAAACGCTTTTGTCTGTTAACTATATAAAAGGCAAACGTTTTGTAGATGAATGTACATTTTCGGAGGAATGTGAGAGTCTGTTATGTGATAGTTATTTTCAAAATGAACATTTTAATATCAGATCATACTTATGAAAAGCATTTGTATAACATATCCTATACAGGAGTTTCTTTTTTTTTTCAGTAAAACTGTCTTGCTTAATGCAGTTCAGCTGTGTTTGGATTCTCCTGACAGGCAATATACTGTTGGAAGAAGAGTATATTTTCTAAAGCAATTTAGTTTTTACATAGGGGTTCTAGGTATCAATAAACAATTAAGTAATAAAGTAAAAGTTGTGTGCGTTAGAAATGGCACAAAGTTTATTGTTGTAACAGCGTTTCCAGATCATTGATGTTGGAACCTCGATTATAGAAAGGTAAGTCCGTTTTACTTCACTTGTTTGTAAACGCTTATAACTCGTTACCATACAAACCCTGGTTTTTACGGTAGTGAGGTAAAAGACTGAAAATTTAACCGGAACGGGGAGAAAATGAAAGCGTACAGGGGGAAAAGAAGAAAGGTTCTCAATGTGCACAATGAAAATCTGCAGTAAATATGATAGTAAAATATGAATCGACCTACCTTTAAAGCGTTGTAATCTATTCCTTTTTACAATATAAAAACATATACACAGTTTTCCCGACACACACCCACACAAACACACATAAACACTATTTTAGCGAATTACAGGATTTTCTTTTTACATACATACATGTATTAACACAATTTCACATTTTGGCCTACACTTGAATTATTGTATATTTGATCCCGTGATTGAAACCACGGGCATTTCTTTTGATCTATTTGTGACAAATAAGTTTGCAGCAGCCATGAGACATGCGGTTGTTGTGAACCAAAAATTGTTATGTCCATTCCCAATTGGCAATATTGCATGTCCCATCTCGTGTATAATTGTTCCGGCACACTGTCTTTTTGAGTTCATATTGCCACAAAAAATGTGTATTTCATTAAATTCAGGACCAGCATACTTTGTGAAGCCATTATCATTCGAATCTTTTTCAGGGTGTAAATAAATGTGTAATTGTTTTTTATCTGTACTTCTTGTATGTAGACAGAACATTAATTGAGCTATAAGTTCTTTGCTATATTTTACAAACGCATCATAGGAGTTCTGTTCAATTAAAGCATCGAAAAAAGAATTAACCCTACAGATCATTACTTGGCATCGTTTATCAGTGAACTTGGGTGGTTGGTAGGTGATGTCTTCTTTCACCCATTGTGACCCTGAAAAGTGAAATAAAGAGACTCGCATCTCTTTGCACTTGAATGGTCCTATCCCTGTTGTTAAAAGAAAACGTAAAGCTTCTATAAGGTTAATGTCTATCGCATGAAACATAACTATAATTTCCAGTAAATTTAGAATATCCATCCTTCAGTTTCAGTAAAAAGAAGAGGTGCCCAAAATTGAAATAAATATGCTGAAACAAACTTCGTCAATTTTTCTTTTCGAAATCCTCGATTTAACAATGTGCTACTTTTGTGCAACCAGACACTGTTTGATATTAAATCTAAAGTGACTTTTCCGTTTTGAAAAATTTAAAACATCTGCAGAAAAACACCTGGCTTTTAATTTTTGCATATATATGAACGTGTAAGTCTAATTTGTAACAATTGTTTACCTAATGTTACAAATTGCAATCAAGTTTTGAGTGATAAAATCTTTTTGAATTTACGCCGAACGTCGATTTTCAACTTTTATCTCTATATGAGATAATTTGTCAGATAAAATGTCATTGAGCATGTTCTTATCATCTATGATCAAATTCTAACATGAATTTCGTTTAAAAAGCGAGAAAAACATCCATTTTTTGACCAAAGAAATGACTTTAGCGGATGCCTTTTACCCCGATTCCATATATTACATTACATACTGCTGTCGCTATATTTCATTTTAAATCAAGAAATAAAAATTTTCAAATTAGGTATAAAGGTATTGGAGATCACTTGTTAGATAAAATGTCATTGAGCCTGTTCTTATCATCTATGATCAAATTCGAAAGTAAATTTCGTTTAAAACACGACAAAATCCATTTTCTGACTACAGAAATGACTTCAGCGGATGTCTTTTACCCCGATTTCATATATTACATTACATACTACTGTCGCTATATTTCATTTTAAATCAAGAAATAAAAATTTTCAAATTAGGTATGAAGGTATTGGAGATAACTTGTTAGATAAAATGTCATTGAGGCTGTTCTTATCATCTATGATCAAATTCGAAAGTAAATTTCACTTAAAACACGATAAAATCCATTTTCTGACTAAAGAAATGACTTCAGCGGGTGCCTTTTACCCCGATTTCATATATTGTATGCCTGTATTAAATTAGTATATCTAAAAATAGCTCTTTCTCAAAACGAGGCTAATGGAGAGTATATAAGAAGACACACTCGGTAACATACCTATTCTGTTTTCAGATTTCAATCGAGCAACATGGACGCTGTGGCTGAAATAATGGACGTTATGATAAACTCTTATACGGATCCGGATGAGCTTATGGACTTTGCAACGACCATGGGGATCCAGGATTCCGTGTCTGTAAGACTTAGACTTTTCCAGCTGAGACAACAGGAATATGATAATGAGTTTATAGAAGAACAAATGGACTTGGTGCTGCAAACCCTAGGTGGACGTATCCAGACTCCGGTTACTTTTAACGAGGAGGACATGGTCGTATCGCTAGAGTATGTACAAATACAGGAGGAAATTGATGGAGCTGTCAAAGCCCTTCTTTTTGATGACGATATGAACGAGACAGCAAGGTTGTGTTTGGAAGATGGTGATTGGGACGATCCATTTGTTCAGACAGGGGGAGGGGAAGAGCCACGGGCGGGACCCTCCGGTCTATAGAACGATCTTTTTGATGACGATATGAACGAGACAGCAAGGTTGTGTTTGGAAGATGGTGATTGGGACGATCCATTTGTTCAGACAGGGGAAGGGGAAGAGCCACGGGCGGGACCCTCCGGTCTACAGAACGACAACAAACTGAAATACACAATGAGAAAGAAGGACACCCGCACATATGCCAAAAATGCAGCAATAGATACAACATATCAAGTAAAATTGGATGAGCGGTACAATGGTCAGCGGTTAATAGACGTGAGGCAGGGACTTCATGACATGATCCAGGCAGCCCTTAACGAGGCCCGAGGACACCTACAGGGGAATGATCTAGGTCGTGTCGTGATATATCACGATGCTTTGCACAACCCTGTTGTCGTCCCTTTACAGAAGTGGGATACCCTTGACGCTAATAGAGTTATGGAGATCCTCGAAAAGGTACTCAATAGTAACCAGGAACTTTCGATCGATGAGACCTTTGATATAATAATAGGGACCATTGACCTACCTAAAGGAGGCAAGCGAAAACATATCATACGTATTAAAGGTGAAAACACTTCATTGGATTTAAAACGCTCGGTAGTGACTATTGAGAATGAAGATAAAATGTGTATGGCAAGGGCCATTGGAGTCAGCTGGGCAAAATTAAAGAGGTGTACCAAGGAAGAATGGGAGGAGGTAACGAAAAACAGACAGGGAAAAAGTAGCTTGGAGTTGGTTTTAGAATATCAAAAAGTCCCCTTGTCTTACTATAACGACCTTGTCAAAAAGAAGAAGAAACACCAAGGACAGCTGGCAAGGGCTCTGTGTAAGATGGCAGGCGTACCCATAGACCGAACAGCTAGTCTCAACGATGTGGAGGCATTTGAGGAAATCCTAGGAGTACGCGTGATGGTCATCAGCGCTCGCCTAGGCAATAAATTTATTACTGGTCCTAGCAGTGACGGGCGTCCCTGTATCTACGTGTACTTGGTGGACGACGACCACTTTCATCCCATAACAAACATCACTGGGTTTTTTAGCGACTCCTATTTTTGTGAAAAATGTCTCAAACACTATAGTAATAGGGAATATCACCAGTGTGCAGAAAAATGTATAGTGTGCAAGAGGGACCACTGCCCTAAAACGAACAAGACTCTGAGGTGCACAGATTGTAACATGGACTGTAGGTCAGATGATTGTTGCAAACAACACAAGAAAGTACCCTTACACAAAAATGGAAGGAGAAAAGGTCAACCCAGTGGGCCTTCCCAGTGTGAAAAGTGGTGGAGGTGTTTCAGGTGTTACAAGGTACTAAGGACGGACATAAGGAAGAAGGAGGACCATGTGTGTGGGGAATACTTTTGTAAGACTTGTAAAAAGTATGTGTTGGACGATCATCAGTGTTATTTAAGAGCGAAAGAATGTAAGGACAAGTTTATACCTAAATATATATTTTTTGATTTTGAGTGTAGTCAGGATGATATGAGTGAGTGCGAGAATGGATACATACCGCAAAAGAAAATAGAATGCGCAGATTGTCAACCATCACAGGTATGTAAGTCTTGTTCTAAGTGTAAAAACTGCAACACGTCATGGTGCGGTAGAACTACGCATCGTCCCAACTTTGTCTTAGCTCATTCGGTATGCCCAAAATGTATTGACAATGAATTGACTGCCAAATCAGTATGTAAGAGATGCGGTAGCCGTTGTAAAAAATGTCAAAAAAATCTGGATGAGAAAGATTTGGGACCTTGTCCAGGGACATGTGGCTTTAGAGAAGTCACTTTCCAGGGACATGATACTGCTGAACAGTTTGGGCAATGGTTATTTACGGAACAACACGAGTACTGCAAGGTGGTTGCTCATAACATGAAAGGTTATGACGGTTACTTTCTGCTAGAGTACCTCGTTGATCAGTCATTACGGCCAGACAAAATTATTTACAACGGGTCCAAGATAATGTACATGACAGTAGAGCGAGACTTACATATCAAGGTAATAGACAGTCTTAACTTCTTACCCATGAAACTGTCAGCATTACCCAAAGCATTTGGTTTACATGAATTGAAAAAAGGGTGGTTCCCACATTATTTTAATACCAGAGAGAATCAAAATTATGTTGGGCCCTACCCTGATGCTAAAGATTATGGTTACGATTTCATGGGTGAGAAAGAAAGAAGCGAGTTAGTAGAGTGGTTGAAACAGAGACAGTGTGAAGTTTTTGATTTTAGAAAAGAGATGTTAGAATATTGTAGAAGTGATGTTGATATATTGAGACAAGCATGTTTGAAATTTAGATATTTGTTAATGAATGCAACGGGAGAAGAAAAAGAGGTCATAAATGGAAAGGGAAAGACTGAAAAAAGGTGGTTTGGGGCCGTAGATCCTTTCGACAGTGTTACGATTGCATCAGTATGCGTGAATGTGTTTAGAAGTAAATTTCTAGAAGAAAAGTGGAAGGTACAATTGTATGACACTGATGAATGGATCCCAGCCAAACTATGTGAGGGAGTATTGTATGTACTGGTGAAAGATGAATGGGTGAGTGCAGCAAAATTGAAAGTCAAGGGTAAAGAATTTGTAAGCACCCCGATAGCAAAGATTCCTCCCAGTGGATACAAAGAACAATACAGTAAGGTGTCAATTCAGTGGTTAGAGTGGCGAGCGCTTACAGACCATGTACGCATTCAGCATGCACTGAATGAAGGTGAAAAAAAGATACCAGGAACACGATACAAATTAGATGGATATTGTGAAGAAACACACACAGCATACGAGTACCACGGATGTGTGTTTCACGGATGCCCTGTGTGTTTCCCAGACAAACGAGAGGACACGTATCACCCCCTCACCAATCAATCACTGAATGAATTGTATGCTCTGACTCTAAAAAAGAAAGCATACCTCGAGCAATTAGGCATGAAGTATGTGTGTATTTGGGACCATGACTTCAAAAAATTAAAGGACGAAAATGAAGAACTCAAAGAATGCATTGCACAATTAGATGTAGCTGACCGATTAGATCCAAGAGAGAGTTTCTTCGGAGGGCGCACTAATGCCAGTCAACTCTATTACAAAACCAAAGAACATGAACAGGTCAAATACGTAGACTTTACAAGTTTGTACCCTTGGGTGAACAAGTATTGTCGGTATCCCGTAGGTCACCCCAAAATCTTGACCAAAGACTTCGGGAAGCTTGAGGAGTATTTTGGTATTGCCAAAATAAAGACATTACCCCCGAGAGGGCTGTATCATCCAGTCCTCCCCTATAGATCAAATGGCAAACTGAAATTTCCTCTATGTCGTACCTGTGCGGATACCGAGAATCAAGATTCATGTACATGTTCTTCTGAAGACAGGGTTTTAATTGGCACGTGGTGCATCCCCGAGATAAAAACGGCTCTAAGACTGGGTTACACACTAGAAAAAATATATGAAGTATACCACTGGGAGGAAACAACACAGTATAATCCTGAGACGGGTGATGGGGGGTTATTCGCCAAGTATATCAACACGTTTTTGAAATTTAAGCAAGAGGCGAGTGGCCCTCCTGATTGGGTCAAAACGAAACAAGACATGACAAAATACATGGAAGATTATCATAAAAAAGAGGGTGTATTGCTGGATCAAAACAGCATTGTAAAAAACCCTGGCAAAAGAGCTCTGGCCAAACTTTGTCTCAATAGCTTTTGGGGTAAGTTTGGACAGAGACTCAATATGCGTCAAACCAAAATATATCACGAGAGTCAAGCAAACTTATTTTTTCAAGTATTTTCTGATCCTACAAAAGAGCCTCTGAACTTTCATATACTCTCAAATGATATGATACAAATAGAGTGGATTTATAAACATGACTTTCACCCCGAAGACAACGAAACAAACATTTACTTGGCGACCTTTACAACATGTTGGTCCCGATTAAAATTGTACAGTGTGCTCGAAAAGTTGAATAAAAGAGTGTTGTACTACGACACGGACTCTGTCATTTACGTGAGTAGACCCGGAGAGTTTGATCCTCCCTTAGGGGACTACTTGGGTGAGTTGACGGATGAACTGGAGCAAGGAGAGCATATTGTAGAATTTGTGTCAGGAGGTCCAAAGAATTACGCATATAAGACCAGTACCAACGAGGAAACATGTAAGGTCAGAGGGTTTACTTTGAACTACACTAATAGCAAACTAATCAATTTTGAAGCCGTGAAAGCTATAGTAACAGATTCAAAAAGTAGTTCAAATATTGTTGTAACCAACCCATGTAAAATATGTAGAGACAAAAGAAAGAGGAAATTGTATAATAGAGAAGAAAAGAAAAGTTATCAAATGGTGTATACAAAGCGAAGGAAACTAGACAATTATGACACTGTACCATATGGATATGACTGATGTAATTTTTTTTTTTGTTCGTGGGTTGTTCAATGTCAATCATTTTTCAAAAAAAGGTGTTAGTCATTTTTCAAAAAGTGTCACTCATTTTTCAAAAAGTGTCACTCGTTTTTACGTTTTTATACTTTTACAGGTAAATTCCCATAGGGTCTGTTTCAAAAAGTGTCACTCATTTTCCTAAAAGTGTCACTCATTTTCAAAAAAGTGTCACTCATTTTCTTAAAAGTGTCGCTTATTTTTCTAGATACCAACTGTTGTTTATTTTATTTGTTAACGTGATAATTGTATTGCTTATAAATAAAAAATTGTAAGAATGAGTTTCTTTTTGTGTTTTGAGTTAATCTAACGTAAGAATATGACAGAAACTCCCGAAAAAGAAACGTTTTTACGTTTCCCTAAACCTGACGAAGAAAGCCATAGTGACAAGTGGCATTTACTGGGCACCCGTGTCCCCCAAGCAGAGATTGTCTACTTTTGTCAGATGATCATAGTGTACATCATTATTATTACGTCCATCATTAACCTATCAGTGCAAAACGGGTCGACCGAGCTTTGGGTATCACTCTTGAGTAGCAGTATCGGGTACGCTTTGCCTAACCCTAGACTTAAAAAATAATGGCCGTCCCTCTTCCATTCGAACCATGTTCTAGTATGTGTATTAGCGGACAAACTGGTAGTGGTAAAACCCAATGGGTGTACCGCTTTTTGAAACAAGTAAACCTCATGTACGGACGGGACCCCCCTTCTCATTTTCTCTATTGCTACGGTATCCACCAAGACTTGTTTGATGTCATGGAGAGTTCCATTCCAAACTTTGACAGTAAGCAAGGACTACCTACTGCAGAAGAATTGGATGACTTCACAAGAGACAAAAAACACAAGTTAATCATTTTAGACGACCTAATGCACGAGGTCATGCGGAGTAAAGAAATGGAGTTACTGTTCACCCAAGGCTGCCATCACAGAAAAGTATCGGTGATTATGATCACACAAAACTTATACCCTGGGGGTAAACATGCCAGAACTATAGCTTTGAATACATGGTATCTGGTGCTTATGAAAAATATTCGTGACATATCTCAAGTAGGAGTGCTAGGACGGCAGCTTTATCCCGGTAAATCCGGAGTGTTTATGAAGGCTTACGAAGATGCCCTTAATACGAGACACGGTTATTTCATAGTGGACATGTCCCCTTACTCCGACGACAAGTACCGTTTAAGGACTCGTATATTTCCCAACGAAGATCCTATTGTGTACCGTTTGACGTAAGAATGGAAATAAATAGCTTATAAGAATACAATATGGTAGAACTAATTAAACAGCAACGTCACTTTTTATATTTAGTGGCCAACACTACAGCCGACCAGAGAAAAGCGCTTTTAAAAACTATTACCCGTCAACAGCTAAGGGCGCTTAGTCAAATTGCGTACAACATTATCCGGTTCAAAGGTAGATTGACACTTACGGAAAAAGCCACCTTAAAGAGGCAGAGACGCTTTATTTACTTGCTTGGAGATCGTAACACGGGGTTTGTTAAAAAGAAGGAAGCTATCCAACATAAACAACGTATTATCCATACATTGGTGAAGATTGCTTCAGCCTACTTACAACCCGTATTACAGTAATGGAGAAATATGTATTAGTGCCTTTCGAAAAGTTTGAGCGATTGAAAAAACTATCTGGGAGACAAGATGATCAGCAGAGAGAGGAAAGGGAAGATACCTCGAAAAAGAAGAATAAGAAATTAACACTATTTCCTCCGGGACTTAGAGAGAAGAAACGAAAGAAAGATATAGACTGGATTTCTTATTGAATAACGACTCGACAATTTCATGATTTTATATTTTTATTAACAGAATAATACAATAAAAGTATAAAAGAAGGCATGAGTCATTGTGTGTGTGTGGTTTTTTTTTTATTATTTCCCTCCGTATTTATTGTATATACACATTTCTCGCTTTATCGATTGTAAGTATTTCTGGAAAGGTAGCGTACAGCAACAATGTCACACTCTCTGGTAAAGGTTTAGCAAATTTGATTTCCAAACGGCAAAGACCTCTTCTTTTTGTGTTGAAAGAATAGTAGGGATCGATATCCAGCACATATAGGCAGTATCCTTGCTTGTACTCTTTGTATGTGATGTTGATATCATTTCTACAGGAAGTGAGGGTCTGATAACAGTCGGTGAAATGATTTCCTTCAAAATTAGGTTGCAAAGGTTGCGATGGTACGGATTGGCCATCAACGAAGAAACCGAGGTAACTGCAGTCGTAATGTTTCAGGTTGAATGGGTTTGTTTTGTAGTCTCCGTTATATGAAACGCTCGCAACCGTCCCTATGATGATTTTGTTTGGCACCCTACCTTGAAATATATCGTCTGCGTGAAAACTATATTGTCCTTGCGCTATCGAGGTTGTTTTTATCTCTGAGCGGAAATATGGGTACATAGCGGGAGTGTCCTGAATCATTTTGTCGTGAGCCAGAAGCAAATCGTTCTGTAACCGCTGAATACAGAGCTTGAAACGGGCGTCAACGATTTGCACCTTGTAATTCGGAGTAAACGCATCTGTAATGATTCGAAAGGCATCGGATGCTTGCCAAAATTTAAGCCCCATTTGCACTCCGTTAATAAGCAACTTGGGTTGTTGAAACAAGTCCACCGGGATACTTCCTTCCAGATCTATAATTTTACCACCCTTGGTCTTTTCATATCTTTGGAATAAACCGGTATTTGATCCAGTTTTGGGGTCGCTATCGTCCAGATTCCGATAATCCTTGTAGAATAATTGACTGGTCAGAAAAGCTTCCTGTATAGATTGATTGGTATTTAATAAGGTGTCAATGTAGGTCTTATACGGATGCGTGGTTCCGCTATTCGGGAGTGGTTTTTGTTGTAAATGAATGTCCAGCTGTCTGAAAATGGTGTGCAAAGGTAAATTGATAAGTCCCAGCGTATCATCTTCTGACACGGGTGTACCGTCTTGTAAAGCGAGTCTCAATTTCACCCTCAATTTACATTCCTTCAAGTTGATGTAGGCGCTGGCCTGTGGCGGTATATTAAATTCCAAGCTCGATGAAGAATCGGTTACCGGATTAATGGGTCGGAATTCGATCCAATCTTTCGATAACAAGGACGAATCTTTTGGGATCGGATTAAATAACGATAATTCTTCACTGTGCTGAATTTTACTATTCATGCTAATTTTTCAAAACGCCCAGTCGGGATCTTTGCGATACGTTTTGTGAGTCTTCTTACGCTTGATATTCTTACGATCTTCGTCAACACCGTTCTTACGTTTTATTTGAGATTTTGCCCTATCAACTACTTCGGCTAATGGGCTCACCATTTTTACCTGAGGAGTTTTGACTTTTTCAAGTTTTTCTTCCATATCTCGCAGCAGTTTATTCTTTTCTTCTAGTATTTTCTCCAAATTCCTTATTTGATCTGGGATGTGGTCTTTCGGTTTAAAATAATCAATCCAATACTCCACATCTTCTTTGTACGGAACCCACTTCTGTAGTTTTGAATCAAAGACGTCTATGGAACCCATGATTTCTTGAAATGAAGGACACAGTGAAAATCGTTCGAATTCAAATCAATCGGTTTTAAATCTTCGCCTTTTAACGACAGCCTAATAGTGTTAAATTTCTTGACACTCACGGGTCTATAACGTCGATGAAGACATTCCGTAAATTTAAATTTCTTGTATCTTGTTTCGATTTCTATATTGTTGAGAACGGGTTGTAACTTATTCCTGACAAACGTTTCCTCTATAATGTCACAATTCAAATACAACCGCTTACTTTGAGGTGTAAAGTCGCAGGTCAATGACGATTCTACCAGAGCACATAACCAACTTCCTTCTAAAATATAGTCCTTAGAAAACTGGAACAAGAAATCTGCGTTATTCTTACGTATATCGATAGATTCTGCGGAATTTAAATACAAGTAAAACTCTGTCATTCTTCTCTCCTTGTTCTCAATTGGTCTAGTATAGTAGGAATGAGATAAACTGGGCGTAATAAAATGGGTATAAATGAATGAAATCGTCGAAGTAAAGTCTTCTTACGGGTTGATGAAACGTTATTTGAGCATAGTGTGCGTAACAATAGTCTCCTTCTTTCAAAAACTTGAACATCTCTTCTCATTGGATTAATGACTCCATTAAGTATACGTTTTGCCACCTCGATGATAGCCTTTAGTTGACGATTCGTTAAATTCTGCAGTAAATTCTTCCTTACCGTTGTTTCGGTCTCTTGTAGGTGAAGTAAATAAGCGATTTGTAAATAGACTGTAGAGTGTTCCATGATTGAATCGGTTAAAATACTCATTCCTTCTTACGCGTATAGAGTTCGAGTTCAATTAGTGTGGGACAAACAATCTCGTCCTCTTTTTGTGAAGAGGTTACACCCGTTATGACCACTTTCCTTGTATGAAAACAACAAAAATGCACCCCTTCCCTTTTAAAGTTAAGAGAAGGAAATAACTGGGGTTCGTATACGACATCTTTATCGACAGACAAACGCTTCAAATCCAAATCCGAACTGAGGGTATGGCTCATAGACATGGTTAAAAGTTTCACGTCCGATAAATTCACTGGATATCCACAATTCTGTATCAGTCTCGCATATTTCCGTATTCGTTCGTACCCCTCTCTTTTACTCGAAACTTTGCCGTTACAGTTGATAATACCGTTAGAAAACACTAAACAGTTTCCTCCAGCTTTTCTGTGTTGCCATATCAGTCCGGGAAATCGTGCTGGATCATACCGTACATTCGTTATTTTGGAGCAGAGTTGTCTTAAATCAATAGGACAGTTGAGTTGAGCGCTGTAAAGCACGTTTGTGATGATCATGATCGTTTGACTGTCTAGACATAAATGATAGAACATTGCTAGTTTTCAGCCTCTTTTTATATTCTCGGTTGTTTACGAGTATTGCTTAATATCAGTTTCCGGTATCCAGCTGTCATACTTTTTTGGCCAGTGTAACCAGCGCACCAGGACTTCCTGTTTCTTATTGCGTGTCCTTCTTTTCAAAATTTTTTCGATGCTAAAGTCGGTACCGTCGTCAACGTTTATGGCTTGTAATTCTTGTTCGTAAAATGTACCATCAATTTCATCGTTGTCCCAGTCTACTAACGTGTAAATTGGAAGTCCTTGTCTTTTGAAACGTGATCTGATTTTGAAAATCTCCCCTGTCCATTTTTGCGAGTATTCTCTGTCAAATACGGACCTGATGTGTGACAATCGTACAGTCTGGCCGATTTTATATTTGAATTTTTTTATAACGGGCTTTTCCCCTTTGCTTCCTTTGGTTCTAATGAGATACTGTTGAAGACGACTTTCCCCTTCATTTTTCACGGAAATTGCTGCTGGGTTTTCTCCAAGACTCCTGTGGTGAGTGTGATTGTAACTATGTACAAAATCCTGTAAAATGTCAATGTATCTACTAGTTCTGTTTTTGAGCAGGTATCGAAAAATCTTGTGTTTTAGCGTTTTAATAACTCTTTCCGCGTAATTTGCTTTTGTTTCCGTATTATATGCGTACATATGATGTATACTTTGACTATTTAAATATTTATTTACTTCTTTACTTCTAAATTCCATTCCTCTGTCCGTACGAATTGTGTTTGGCTTTTTGGGGCCTGTCAGTATACGTTTCAATGCCATGACTACATCAGCGCCTCGCTTACTCTTAACAGGTTGAGCATAAAGAAAACGAGAAAATACATCGATAACAATCAAAATGTATTTCACACCTTCGTTATGCTTCTGTAAATTGGCCATGTCCATAAGATCCATGTCCCATTGACTGTCGATGCCATTTACAATCACCCTGGAACGTTTAAAGCGGCGTCTAGCACCCCTGGTCAGAGAATACGCTTCTTGATTCTGCAACCATTGGCGTATTCTGTGCCTGCCAATTTTGTATTTACCCTCGTCTTTAACATGTTGATAGAGTTTTTCAGGACCACCATAGCTAGCGGGAGATTTTAAGTCAAAATACAAAGAAGACAAATATTGTTGCCAGTCAGACATGTTTATTTATTACATAGACATCCATACATTCTTACTACATCAAATAGAAATAGTAAATAGAGAGGTTTCTTTCGTTTTCTATATACAAGCCAACGAGCCTTTCAACACCCTCCGCGGCGTCTCTTCGCAATTGTCTGTATTTCAACCACAATTCGAAGTCATTCATTGTTGTCACAAATATAAGAATGAGTCCGAACATGTTCACATCGGTTTTAGAAAAAGGCTGAATTCAAAGCACTCCAGTTATATGTAGAACCGTCACGGGACAATCTTCCATTGGTAACAGACGCGTTTCGTTGTGTATCACACCTTGAAGTGATTTGACTCGTGTATCCCGTCATTTTCAAATATATACAGGACGGAGACCATTTCTCGTGCTCTTCCTAAGGATCGTCCTTTTCCTCCCATGACATTATGTTGACACCACAGGCAAAACACGTCACTTTATCCGCAGTACCGGTGTAAAAGAAGCCCGCTTTTGCTAATGACCATTTCTCAGGCTTTATTTGCTTCGACCAGTGCTCATACGTTTGTAGTCTATCTTCACATAACATCAAGGCTGGCTTCGAATATGCAGTCACTTTTGTAGAATCTTTGAACATGGTGCTTATTAATGTGATGTTAATTCTGTCAATCGCGCCTATTTACCAGTTTCCGTTATCGTTAGGGTTACATTCAGAACACCGCAACGCCCCTAACTGGTTCATATGATCACTTTGAAGGTAACAGGGAATGACAGCGTCCAACTCGGGTAGATTCCTACCAATCTCTGACACGTGTTTTTTAAGAGAGTTATATTCAGCGGGTCTTAAGCAGATACCCTTTTTGGTCGGTACCACTTCATTGTCTGGTTTCCAATACTGTCTTATATCTACACAAACGCTGTTTTCACCGATACTGCAATAAACGTTTCCTCCTAGGTGAGCGCTGTATGCTTTTTTACCGTGTAATGCTTGATCAACAAACTCAGAGGCATCTACCAAATTCTTCCATCTCATAAGCGTAAGACTAATGCCTTTCTTAGTAGGTATGTCTTCCTGCCATTCCCTGATATCGACTCTCAGTTCACCCCTCCATTCACTGACCTGTACGTAGCGTTCGTTACCGAGACTAAATTTACATCTAACCATGTTGCTGATTCGAGTGTCAAAACTCTTATGACTCCAAACACGAAATTCAGCTTTCTAATATAGTCACAAAGTCTCTTCTGATTGGTCAGTTTGTTTTTTCCATCTGACCAATTGATTATTCGCTTTGTCTGAATTTTTGCAGACGATATTATACAATCGCGCCAGACATCACGCATTTTAATCAGCGGAAAGCGACCTATTTTGTAAGAATATCGACATTTTCTCATGCATTTTTAATGAGAGGCGAATGCTTTGTCTGAATTTTTGCAGACGATATTATACAATCGCGCCAGACATCACGTGGAAGAGTGTCGACATTTCTCAAACATTAAATCATTTTGATATGCGACTCTGTCAGGAGAGTATCGAAAGGTCTCATGAATTATAAAAAAAAAATCAGAATTTCTAAGAAAGCTAATGATCAAACCAACAGGGAATTTTATATTATGCCACCGCTATTTGGGGATCGTAGTAAGTTTTTCGCAAACTTTTCCATGTAGAAGCGAGGACCTAAAAGCTGAGCTCTTAAATAGCTAGCGTGCAGGACTTGAGATGGGTCGTGGCTTCGATCCCTGGCTAGGTCGAGGACTGAAAATTGTGAAACCATTTATTTCTCTACCACAGCTGACCGTAATAATGGTTATGTGAGACAGCAGTCAGTGACTTGGAAAGAAAATGATGCCCTGGTAAAAGATACTGCTGGAAAGCATGTATAGGTGCACTGGCCGCAGCGACTTAAGTGCAACAAAAATGTTGAAAACGGCGTTAAACACCATACGATTTTATTCATTAAAGTCAATACAAAACCTAGACTTTGAATGGTAAGGGGGGTAAAAGCGTTCACAGACAAAAGCATTTTTAGTAGAGCAACCTCTTTGAGAGAAAGTTCTCATGCATTTTCAATGGCGAATGCTTTGGCTGAATTTTCGGTTCTATACAATCGGGCGCCGGCCTGATCGGTCAAAACGCGCCAAAACACGCTTGGAATTGTCATCTAGCCTCGGCAGGTGGGAGGCAACGAAAGCCAGACAAAAGGTATGCAAGATTACGTCATATTGCCACAGACAGTCTGACCTCCAACAGACAAAGGCCTCTAACAATAGTCTGAACTGTCAAAGACAAAGGCCTGGCCCCTATAGTGCCGCAGGTAATTTGACCTGCATAGTGCCATAATTACTACTTTAAATGATGATTACAGTGGATTTTTTTAGCTAAAACAGACTTGAACAAAATGATAACAATAAAAAAGAGTTGAATTAAGATGGATTATGTGTGACCTTGTATTTAAAGAAGATATTATTTAGTGACAGGGCAATCCCTATCTACTCAAAAGCTTTTGTGTACAGTGTTTCAGCAAGCAGACAGTGTAGATTAAAGATTTGACAATATACTTTATGCAGTCTAGTATTGATCTACACAGATTGCAAAGGCAACTGTAGTAAAAGGCGCTTTAACCCTTTACCACACAATCCCGAGCTTTCACGACTCTGAGAATGAAGCCTTCTGAAAACATTGTGGGAAAGGAGAAAATGATGGTAACCAGCAGTTTATTCTTTTCCCACAATATTTTCTACCCTTCTGAAAACAAATTTCAATTTTTGAGTCAATTTTATTGTGTCGTCTGCTTTTGCTTTCAGTTCCAACTAGTCTTAAATTTTGTCGTATGGTATAGTGTCAAGGGTAAAAACCGTATCAGCTGGTATGGTAAAACCATATTTCCAAAATAATTTTTGAAGGTCTAAAGTAGTCTGTGTTGTTATGGATAATAGGCCTACAAGTGTTTACCAACTTTCAACAGTATTTTGACTGATTGATTGATTGATTGTATGGTATTAAACGCCATTTTCAACATTATTTCAGTTATATTCCATGCTGTCCTGGAGTCTCTTTTACAATACTCCGCACAATTTTCTTTCCCGGCCAATGGCTGTTTTCCCACATAACCATCGTGGAAACAATGGTCAGCGGCGAGAGGGGAATGAACCCCTTCGCAATGACTATCATCAGTCCTTGGAAAGACATTGGCCAAGCCAGGGATTGAATCCACAACACCCTGTTCTCAAGTCCTGCATGCTATCGACTGAGCTACCGGGGCTTGGCTTTTCAGTCTGGAATAACACCCCAATGATTACGATTTCATGTTTGCTTTTGTGTACAATGTTTCAGCAAGCAGACAGTGTAGATTAACCCTTAGGCTACTTTGCACGACTTCCTGACCTTTAGGGGACATTGTAGATCAAGATCAGACTCCACAAAACATGCAAACTGATCATGGATCTACATCTTTCGATAAGGAGATATCTTTCCACCAAAAGTACCCATGAAATAGCAAAACTGGTTTTTTACTGTCAGCTTGAAGTTTTATATGAAGTTATTTACCAGCCTTAGTGTTAAAGATTTGACAGTAAATTTTATCTAGTATAGTCTTGATCTACACTGACTGCAAAGACAACTACAGTGAAAGGTGCTTTAACCCTTTACCATATAATCCCGAGTTTTCACAACCCTGGGAAAGAAGCCTTCTGAAAACATCGTGGGGAAAAAGGAGAAAATGCTGATTACCAGCATTTTCTCCTTTTTCCAACTATATTATCTACCCATCCCAAAATAAATTTCATTTTTTCAGTCAATTTTATGTCGTAGTCTGCGATTGCTTTCAATTTCGACTAGTCTTAAATTATGTCGTTTGGTGAAATGTTAAAAGTGTGCTGGCTGGTATGGCAAAAAACATATTTCCAAAATAATTTTTACGGGTCAAAAGAAGCCTTTTGTTATGGAAAATAGACCTACAAGTGTTTACCCAATTTCAAAAGTCTTTTGATTGATTCAATAGTGTTTAACGCTGTTTTCAACATTACTTCAGTTATATTGCGGTGGCCAGTGCACCTATCCATGCCGTCATGGAGTTTCTTTAACCAGTACTCCACAAAATATTCTTTACAAGCCACTGGCTTCCTTACCACATAACCATTGTTGAAACAATAGTCAGAGGTGAAAAAGGAAAGAATCCTGTCGCAGTGACTATCGTCAATTCTAGGAAAGAAAACTGGCCCAACCAGGGATTAAACCAACAACCCCCTGTTCTCAAGTCCCGCATTCTACCCACTGAGCTACCGGGGATCGGCTTTTCAGTCTGGAATAATAACCCGATGATTGCAATTTCATGTGTGCTTTTGTGAATGGTGTTTCAGGAAGCAGACAATGTAGATTAACCTGTAGGCTGCTAAGTGGGACTTCCTGACCTTTAGGGGACAGTGTAGATCAAGATCAGGCTCCACTTAACCTGCATTCTGATCTTGGATATACACCGTCCGAAAAGGAGATATCACTTGATCTACACGACAGCAAAGGCAACTATAGGGAAAGGAGCTTTAAACCTTTTACCACACAATCCCGAGTTTTCACGACCCTGAGACAGAAGCCTCCGAAAACATTATGGGAAAAGGAGAAAATGCTGGTTACCAGCATTTCTCCATTTCCCACCATGTTTTCTACCCTACTCAATATTTGAGATGCACTGATTTCATCATCTGTAAATGCTTTCAATTTGGACAAGTCAAAAAATTTTTCATTTGGTAAAGTGTTAAGTATTAAAACTATAAAGGCTGGTATGGTAAAAACATATTTCGAAAATAGTTTTTACAGGTCTAAAGTAGCTTGTGTTGTTATGCTGTTTACCCACTTTCAAACCGTATTTTTACAACTCATACAGAAAGCTTACTCATTCATTTCTTTTCCTGGTTTTTATCAGTGCCTAGTGAGAGTCTTGCCCTGATTCTAACATGCAAAAACAATAAGGACTACACTCTGGCAAAAGGGGGCTTAATGCATCTCCGTGATGTGTTATACCCAGCAAGCCATCACATAGTTGTGGATGCATACAATCCAGTATGTCTATCAACCTGCTAAATCCTGAAGTAGACTGGTCCTTTGGTATGCAGTAAAGTAACCAGTATCAACAAGAGCGGCAAATTGTCACAAGATACGCCCGTCCCGCTGCCGTTTGTTGAGAGGTATAATAATCCTAAAGGGCAGCTAATACAACAAACATGTTTACCAAATCTCAAGTCAATTTGACTTGAGGTGACAAAGTCCTGTTCTGGACAAGCAAGAAATACTGTAAAAATGAAGATCGAAGTGGAATTACTCAAAATCCACGCTAGGTAAGGTTATTGTTCTTGCGCACTGTACTCCGTAGTATTGCAACAAACATGCATACCAAGTTTGAAGTTGTTCTGACTTGAGATGACAAAGTTATATTTCGGACAAGAACTAAATGCTGTAAAAATGACATTCAAAGGGAAATAACTCAAAGACAGCAAAAGGTAGCATTACAATTCTTGCACACTGGACTTCCAAATATTGCAACAAATAAGCATACCGTATTTCAAGTCATTCCTACATTGGATGACAAAGTTTTGTTCTGGACAAGCAAGAAATGCTATAAAAATGAAGATCAAAGGGGAATAACTCAAAATTCTTGCTAGGAAGAGTTATGGTTCTTGTGCACTGCACTCCGTAATTTTTCAACAATCATGCATACCAAATTTGAAAAGGTTCAGACGAAAGGTGACAGTTATATTCCGGATAAGCAGAAAATGCAGTAAAAATGACAATCAAAGGAAAATAACTCAAAGACAGCAAAAGGTAGAGTTATGGTTCTTTCGCACTGCACTCCGTATTATTGTAACAAACACAAATGCCAAGTTTCAAGTTAACTGGACTGGAGATGACAAAGTTATGCTCCGGACAAGCAAGAAATGCTTTAAAAAATAAGATGAATAACTCAAAATTCGTGCTAGGCTGAGTTATGGTTCTTGTGCACTGTACGCCGTAATTTTTCAACAATCATGCATACCAAATTTGAAGATGTTCAGACGAGAGATGACAGTTATATTCCGGACAAGCAGAAAATGCTGTAAAAATGACGATCAAAGGGAAATAGCTAAAAGACAGCATGAGGTAGAGTTATGGTTCTTTCACACTGCACTCTGTATTATTGCAACAAACACAAATGCCAAGTTTCAAGTCGATCGGACTGGAGATGACAAAGTTATGCTCCTGACAAAGAACTGGATGCCGAAATGGCATGGGTGATCCCATAATACGTCCCGTCTTGGATTGGTGTATAAAAAGGTTCCACTTAGGTCAGCCTGTGCAGGAAGATACTTTTTACAGGTTTATTTGGCCCCCATTTTACAGAGCATGGCTCATATATATATGAAAGAAAGAATTGGAAAGCAACTGCTTACAACCCTTTGCATCACAATCTCCAGTTTTAACAACCATAAAGAAAACAGCTTTTGAAAATATTGTGGAAAGAGAAGAAAATGCTAGTAACCAGCACTTTCTCCTTTTTCCCACATTGTTTTCTACCCCTTTTAATGAAAATACTATTAATTCACCAACATTCAATTTGTTGTCTTAATTAAAACTCTTTCCATTGGACGAGTCTAAGAATGTGTTGAATGGGTAAAGAGTTAAAATGGGGCAATTTGGGAAAGAGAAAAGATTAGTAGCATAAATAACAAACACAAGATCAGTGATATATAATTTTTCTATCAACGTTTGAACAGAAATATCATCATAGAATATAATCATAACAGAAGTCATAAATATGCAAATGTCTGGAGAAAAAAAATAAATGCAACACAGACAACTTGAACACTTGAGCATAAAAAACAGATAAAAAAAAAAGCACATCTAAACCATCAATGATGTGAAGCCTTAAATTGCTAAATAACTAAAAAGAAGTTGATGGTAAAAACCTTAATGTTGCTATTTCGAACTTATTTTCTGTGGAAAAATTCATCCTTATCAAAAAGTGTAGATCCAAGATCAGACTGCAGGTTCTGAGCAGTCTGATCTTGATCTACACTGTCAGCAAAAGGTCAGTGGGTTGCTCAGCCCAAGGGTAAACTCCTTTACACATGACAAAATTATAATCTTGTCCAAATTGAAAAGAATGTATCTAGTAGACGACAAATTAAATTTTACTCAAATTATGAAATTAGTCTTGAATGTATAGAAAACATTCAGGGAAAACGAGAATTGCTGGTTACCAGCATTTTCTCCTCTTTTCCAAAATGCTTTCAAAAGGTATTCTTGTCAAGGTTGTTTAACCTTCAGATTGTGCTATAAAAGATTAATACAGACTTTATTTTGATGGGTATCTATCATGTAGTATCACATTTATGAAAATAAGGAGGCCAAGTTGAAAAAAAAAAAAATTATCTCGGAAATAAATGGTAAAGTTCAGACAGATTGCTACAAGGATAATATTCAAAACATCTTGGCATAAATTCAAACATCAAAACTTATCAATGAGATAAAAAAATTAAACACTATCTCTTCAGTGAAAAGAAAAAGAATGTATACAATACTAACTGTAATGCAGAAAATTTTAACTGTCTTAAAATGTGTTCACTGTCCACAAGGTGAACATTTGATCAGAGTTTTAGGCAATTCTTTCATAAGGTTTACGAGAAATAGAACTTATGCAAGCATTCAAAAATATTTCAAAAGCTGATTAGCAATGAGTGTCAAGGTGATATCAGATATATCTAAGTAATGCACATAGACCAGGCCAGTGAATCTTTCAATGGCACCAAGTCCTAAATACCCTATCTGTTTGATATTGAATCATATGTACACACCTGAGAAAACCTTGCCATAAGAAAAATCTTTGAGAAGTTTGTAAACCAAAAGAACTGACTTAAATTTCAAATATTTGAGACAAAAAAAATCAAGCCATCCGTCTTGTACAACACTATGTACAAAGCAGCCTGTCTCATCAAAAGATTGGAGCAAAGCAGTCTGTCTCATCAAAAACCTGTGACCAAAGCAGTATATTTTGTCAAAAACTTAAAGCAGTCTGTCTTGTCCAAAAACTGAATGAAGCAATCTCTCTTGTCAAAAAACTGAACAAAGTGGTCTGTCTTGCCAAAAACTGAATGAAGCAGTCTGTTGCAAAAACCTGAACAAAGCAGTGTCTCATCAAAAAAAAAAAAAAAAAAGTCTGTATTGTCAAAAAATTGTGAACAAAGCAGCGTGTCTCATCAAAAACTGTGACCAAGCAGTGTGTCTTGTCAAAAACTGTGACCAAGCAGTGTGTCTTGTCAAAATCTGTGTAATGCTCCTGGTCTAGCTGCAGACAAGTTCCATCTATGCCTGTCTCTAAAGTCTTACAGAACTACACTAACTAACACCTTACACCTTACACTACAAAGGCATATCAAAAACCTGCATGCAGCTTCTGGTCTGTCTGGTGTTATCGTCCATCCCTCCCTTGCACCTTTTTGGTTCCTAGTATACTCTAGTACTTCAAAATAGATGCAAGAGTTATGTGCGACCCTTTCCCTTGCACCTTTTTGTTTCCTAGTATATACTAGTACTTCAAAAAGGATACAAGAGTTATGTGAGACCTTTCCCTTACACCATTTCGGTTCCTAGTGTACAATAGTACTTCAACATGGATGCAAGAGTTATGTGAGACAAGGAAGTTTCCTTATTGGGAATAAACCACAGTTAATGGACCTATATGGTGCATTACCGAAATCAAAAATCCCTAACAGTCAAAACTACCAGAGTCATGAAAATACTTACATGGAGTAAAAGACAAACCTAACGTCATCATGTGATCAGTCTAGAACAAATCCCTTTGATTTACAAACCTCAAACATGTAAAACACACATTTGATACATCAATTTGTATCGTACTTATCAATTTTATATGATATGGTGCACATTAAAAAGATTCAATTGACCAGAAATGGAAATTTTAACCATTCTCTTCATCTCCGCTAATGAAATATCTTGAACACTTACACGTCACACACCTATAGCTTGAAAAAAAAAACTATAAAAGCTTTACAAAAAAAAAAAATGGGAACTGTTTTTGACATAATTTTGTTCCATGCAATCTTCACCATTTGACAAACTTTTAACATGTCCAACTTTAAGTATTTTCATATGAAAAATGTGACATTTGTCATGATATTTTTTTCCTGATAGAGTGGAAAACATTGTGGGAAAAGAAGAAAAATACTGGTTGCCACCATTTTCTCCTTTTCCCACAATATTTTCAACAGGTCTTTTTCCTTGGTTCATTAAAACTCAGGATTGTGTGGGAAAGAAATAAATTTTAGACCTTCTCATAGTACAACCCAAGTCAACATAAATGTATTCATTTCAAATGTTAAAATATAGTACAGAGCACTTGAGAGAGCAAATATATGTAACTACAAATGCATTACACACATCACAACTAGCCATGAACACAATGTTGCAATCATCATCCATTCTTTAACCAGGACAAACTTGAACTATTATGCAACCACTTTAACTTGTCACTACTTTGATTGTGTTCAGTTTTCTGGTATGTGTCTCTGTATCTTAAACAACAAGAACAACAATCTTTGTTGTGAAAACAGAGAGGCTAGTATAGGCTGTAAGAACTGACCTGGCACAGCAGAGCGATGTTAAATGTCACATTTTAGATTGAGGTAAAATAGTTAATTTAGAAATCATTGTCAGTAGCTGTATTCCATAAGCAAAGAATCAATAAAGTACTGTCATGATGCATGTGTTTACACAGATTTACAAGAAAACAATTCCAAACTGGGTTGAGGCCACTAGAATAAAAGATAAAATGGCTGACTTATGTCAAAGTTTAGCCCCCAGGTCAATTCTTACAGCCTTTATTTTCAGATACATTGGATACACAAATACATATACGTCTAAGAACCTTGTAAAATATACAGCTCAATCCAGTATGTATAATAATCAGTCACTGTATGTTATACCACTGTATTAATGATTACGAAGTGATTGCTGTCCCTTTTAACAATATTTTTGTAAACAGGAGTAACATCCACATGTTTCTAATTAATATTGATATTATATATATGTAAATCATATTAATATCATTATTATTCTATGGCCGACTCGCCCAGGAAAAACCAGAGATAAAACTACAAGTAGAAAAAACTCTGGAAACCTGTGCCCATTTGTCAATGTCTAATGCCATGGAATGTTGGGCCTCATTCAATCAAATGGATTTGAAGCTTCCAAAACAAATTTTAGGGAATTGTATATTACACCAAGAGAAACCCATATAAATTAGGGGGATAACTTTTGGAAACAGCTTGCCAGTTTCAATAGGCATTTTTGCTTGGAAATAGTGACGGTAGTATAGAGCCGCAGTATTATACTAGTGTGCCGCCAGGTACCTCCACTCAATTTTACAAAAGACAAAAATGTCTGTATGTGTCACCCTTTCAAAGCTGGTAGAACCTAGTGCCAACTGCATTGACATTCTTCCAATAGTGTGATAGGGGAGTCCAAGTGCTGGAGGAAAATGTCTGAAGAAAAATAATATAAATTTGAGATTTAGGAGGCCTAACTCTTCACCACAAAAGAAAATTGTAGACTTGTCAAATTTGAAATCTTTTGCAGACAACAATTTACTTGTGGCACAAATTTGATTTTGAATAAGTAGAAAACATTGTGGGAAAAGAAGAAAATGCTGGTTACCAGCATTTTCTCCAGTTTCCACAATGTTTTCAATAGCCTTGTTCATCAAGTTAATTAGATTGTAGAGAAAAGGGTTAACACTGGACCTTCTTGAATAAGTTTTCAGCTGACAATTTTTTAAAAACATCCTTGTATAATTTTGTTAACTCCATACCAACCCACAAAATTTTAGGCTTATCAAAAGAAATGAAAGCATTTGCAGATGATATAAATTGGGTTTGAGATAAAAAATTTAATGTTCAAAAACATAATGAGAATATGATGGTTACCAGCATTTTCTCCTTTTCCCAATAATTTTTATGGTTTCAAAAGCTTTCTTCTTCATTGTTGTTAAAACTCGGGATTGTGTGGTAAATGTTAAATCAGCATGATAAAATTGTGTTTCACAGTCATGCGTATAAAAAAACACTGTGGTAAAAGGAGAACTGGCTCCTCAATAGAAAGTTTTCCTTCTGCCATCATGTTTTTTAAAAGGGGTTTACTGAATGTAAAAAAATGCCATCAATGGGCTATAAAGCAGTATTAACCCTTTACCAAACAATCCCTGGTTTTTGCGACCCTGAGATAGAAGCCTTCTGAAAACATTGAGGGAAAGGGGAAAAGCTGGCAACCAGTATGTTTTTCTACCCTGCTGGAAACAAATTTCAATTTTTGAGTTACGTTTATTTTGTCATCTGCAAGTGCTTTCAATTTGGACCAATCTAAAATTTTGCTGTTTGGTAAAGAGTTAATTTAACTGAATGGTTTGAATCCTTTATGAAACAATCCCAAGTTTTAATGATCCTAAAGAAATAGCTTTTTAAAAATATTTTGGGAACAGGAGCATTTTCTTCTTTCCCACAAGGTTTCCAACATTTCAAAGGTAATTTTGATCATCATTCCATTTGTAATTTTCAAATTCTTTCAATTTTGACAAGTTTAAAATTTTATCATTTAGTAAATCTATTCTCTATCAAATTCCAAAAATGATGTACTCTACAAAATTGAAAGCATTTGCTGACAACAAAATAAGTGTGACTCTAGAATTGGAATTTGTCTTGGGATGGGAAGCGAGCATTGTCAGAAAAGGAGAAAACGCCGGTTACCAGCCTTTTCCCGACACTGCTTTAAAAAGCTTCTTCATTAGGGTTGTTAAAAGTGGAGATTGTTGGGTAAATGTTCGACGCTGTTTTTGACAGTACTGCAGTTGTACAACAGCAAAAAATCATTTATGCGATTTCAGGGACCCAGTTACTGTGATGGGTTCATTTTATTGCTTGACTAATCACGTTTTACAGTACTTGGGTTCATCAGCACTAGGTTATGGCTCCAAAGTAGTCATACCAAATGGACATTATTACGAAACAATCAAGTGCTTTTAGTGAGGTTCAAACCTTGGGCTTCCACATTGCAAGTCCTAAACTTTGCCACTGAGCCATGCAGTAGACCATACTGTGATGGGATTCTGCAGTATCTTGCCCAAGGTCACTCCTGTGTGACCAGACCCAACATCAGGAACAGATCTCAGGATTTCATGATGGCAAACCTAACTCCTTAACCCTTTATCACAAAATCCTGACTATTAACAACCCTGAGGAAGAACCATTTTAAAAACATTGTAGGTAACTAGCACTGAATTTTTTCCTTTTCCTACTATTATTTTCTGCCCTTTCAAAGCCGAAGTCCATTATTTGAAGTATATGTCATTTGTTGTCTGCAACTTCTTTCAACTTGGACCAGTCTAACATTCTGTTGTCTGGTAAATAGTTAACTTTTAGCAGATGACAAACACTTTAGACTTCTCAAAATTGAAAGTTTTGCAAAAGATAAATGTGACTGAAATGGTAGGATTTGTCCTTAACTCTTTACCACACAATCTGTAGTTTTAATTCCCTGAGAAAGACAGCTTTTAAACAAGAGGGCCATGATGGCCCTGAAGTCCCTCACCTGAGCCTTTTGATCAAACATGACCCATTTCCAATCTCTTCAGAGATATTAAGACAAACACTCTGACAAACACTCATTAGTGTTGGGCTTACAAATATGGCCTCTACAGTGCACACAAGCTTTTTTTAGAATTTGTCTCAGCAGCCTACTTAACATTTAGAAATTATCCAGACATACATTCTGACAAACTTTCATGAGTATTAGAGAGAAAATGTGGCCTGTAGGGTGTATAAAAGGTTTTTCCGAGATTTGACCTTGTGACCTGGTTTTTTATCCAACATGACCCATCTTCATACTAGTCTAAGATATCAAGACAAACATTCAAAGCAAATTTCAAGATTATTGGACTGAAAATGTGGCCTCTAAAGCGTACACACGGTTTTTCAAGGATGAAACTTGGTGACCTAGTTTTTATTCCATGTGACCCATTTTCAAACTCATGCAAGATATCATCAAGACAAACATTCTAACAAAAGTTTAAAGAATATTGGACTGTAATTATAGTACATAAGGTTTTTCCGAGATTTGACCTTGTGACCTAGTTTTTTTATCCAACATGACCCATTTTCATACTAGTCTAAGAAATTATCAAGACAAACATTCTGATCGAATTTCAATATTATTGGACTGAAACTGTGGCCTCTAGAACTTACATAAGGCTTTTCTAAGATTTGACCTGGTGACCTAATTTTTTTCAAACTCATCCAAGCTATCATCATGACAAATATTCTGACCAACTTCAAAGAGCATTGGACTGAAAATGTGGCTTCTGGAGCGTACACAAGGTTTTTCAAAGATTTGACCTAGTGACCTAGTTTTTGACCCCACATGGCCCACTTTCAAAATGGTCTGCGATATTAAGACAACTATTCTGACCAACTTTCAAGAGTATTGGACTGAAAATGTGGCTTCTGGAGCATACACAAGGTTTTTTTAAGATTTGACCTAGTGACCTAGTTTTAGACCCAACATGGCCTGTTTTCAAATTTGTGAGAGATATCATCAAGACAAACATTCTGACCAACTTTCAAGAGTTTTGGACTGAAAATGTGGTCTCTAGAGCGTATAAAAGGTTTTTCTAAGATTTGACCTAGTGACCTAGTTTTTGACGCAATATGGCCCGTTTTCTAATTTGTGAGAGATATCATCAAGACAAACATTCTGACCAACTTCCAAGAGTTTTTGACTGAAAATGTGGCCTCTAGAGCATACACAAGGTTTTTTTAAGATTTGACCTAGTGACCTAGTTTTTGACCCAACATTGCCTGTTTTCCAATTTGTGAGAGATATCATCAAGACAAACATTCTGACCAACTTTCAAGAGTTTTGGACTGAAAATGTGGTCTCTAGAGCGTATAAAAGGTTTTTCCAAGATTTGACCTAGTGACCTAGTTTTTGACCCAATATGGCCCGTTTTCCAATTTGTGAGAGATATCATCAAGAAAAACATTCTGACCAACTTTCAAGAGTTTTGGACAGAAAATGTGGCCTCTAGAGCGTACACTATGTTTTTATAAGATTTGACCTAATGACCTAGTTTTTGACCCGACATGGCCCATTTTTGAAGTCGTCCGAGATATCATCATGACAAACATTCTAACCAACTTTCAGAAGTATTGGACAGGAAATGTGGCCTCTACAGCGTACACAAGGTTTTTCTAAGATTTGACCTAGTGACCTAGAATTTGACCCAACATGACCTATTTTCGAACTCATCTGAGATATCATCGAGGCAAACATTCTGACCAACTTTCAGGAGTATTGGACAGAAAATGTGGCCTCTAGAGCGTACACAAGATTTTTCTAAGATTTGACCTAGTGACCTAGTTTTTGACCCAACATGACCCATTTTCGAACTCGTCCGAGATTTTATTGAGACAAACATTCTGACGGACGATGCACGATGGACGCCGGACACAGCACAATCACAAAAGCTCACCATGAGCACTTCGTGCTCAGGTGAGCTAAAAAATTGTTGGAAAAGGAGAAAATGCTAGTTACTAGCATTTTCTCATTTTCCCACATTGTTTTCTATCCTTCCAAAGGCAAATCACATTATTTGTATGAAATTAATTTTGTCGTCTGAAAAATGCTTTCAGTTTGGACAAATCTAAAATTCTGTCATTTGGTAAAGAGTTAAGTCTTTACCAGACAATCAATAGTTTTAATGACCCTGAGGAAGAAGTCTTATGAACAAATTGTTGGAAAAGTAGAAAATACTGTTTACCAGCATTTTCTCTTTTTTCCACAATGTTAACTATCCTATCAGAGACAGAATTATCAGATCAGCCACGTTTGTTGTCAGAAAATGCTTTCAATTTAACCCAGTCCAAAGTTTTGTTGTTTTGTAAAGAGTTCAAAGGATAGAAAACATTGTCTGAAAAAGAGAAAATGCTGATTAACAGCACTTTTTCCCTTTCCCACAATGTTTTTAGAAGACTTCCTTATGGTTGGGATTGGTTAACCTCTGAACCATTGAATAAAAAACATTGAGACATAATGACATCTTTTACCTTTGGGCAACCTTGGGAGGGGGGGGGGGGAATCTTTGGCATGATTGTGTCTGTCTTTGGAAGCTGTTGTGGTGGAGACATACTGGAAAAAACAAAGTACAATAAATAAACTGTGAGAGATTTTAGCTTTGAATTTCATTGGCTACATTCATTTTTATAAATGTTTAACCTTTGACCATCCACAATCAGTTGTTTAACTCTTTACTAAATCAAAAAATTTTAGACTGGTCCAAATTGAAAGAACTTGCAGACGACAAAATAAACTTAACTCAAAGAGTGAAATTTGTTTACAGCAGGGCAGAAAACATTGTGGAAAAGGAGAAAATACTGGTTACTAGCATTTTCTCCTTTTCCCACAATGTTTTCAAAAGGCTTCTATCTCAGGGTCATAAAAACCGGGGATTGTTTGGTAAAGGGTTGACTCAAAAATCACGCTCTGCACATGCACAAGCCTAATGTCTGTACATGTTTCAAACTGCTACATGTGGATAGACTGATCGTTTATCGAATTAAAAGAAAATGCTTAAAAAATCTTTGAAAATTGTTATGGGGCGCCGACCTGGTATGACGTTAGATCAATGTCAGATGGCAATCGGTATGTTGGTAGGTGGTATAAGTGCAAGTAACGTTGCACGGCATTTCGGCGTTCACAGAAGCACAATAAGCCGTCTTCAGGCAAGACACCAGCATGTTGCAGACAGGCCACGTTCGGGGAGGCCAAGGAAGACTTAGCCACATGCAGACAATTACATTATCACTTTATCAAGACGTAACCGCTTTTGGTCCAGTAGCAAAATCGCCAGTCATGTTCCAAATGCGACTGGTACAAGAATTTAATCTCGAACAGTACGTAATCGTCTGAGGTCTGCAGGTTTGACAGCCTATCGACCGTACGTTTGCGTTCCACTTACGTTACGTCAATGGGCTAGAGCTCATCGGAGATGGACTAGAAATCAGTGGAATGAAGTTGTTTTCGCCGATGAGTCTCGCTTTAATGTTGACTTTGGCGATGGACGAGCCAGAGTATGGCAGTGACAAGGTAAAAGATTCCTTGCTGAAAACGTCGTTATGGCAGAGGTAGCATCATGATATGGGGCAGGTTAAGTCACAGAGCAAAGAAAGACATTATCATCGTTGCAGGAAACCCAACAGCTGACCGATACTGCAACGAAATTCTTCATCCTGTGCTTATCCCGTTTTTATACAATGGTCATGCACGTATGCTGCAACAGGACAATGCCCGCATACCGCACGCCAAACTCGGTTGTTTTTACAGCGACACAGTGTTCGTATACTTGCATTGCCTGCCAAATCCCCCGATCTCTTGCCTATTGAGCATCTGTGGGATCACCTGGGACGGCAAGTACGAAAACGTCATGACGTCAATAATGTCCAAGGCCTCGAACAGATTTTACGCAGAGAGTGGGAAAGAATCCCTTTGCACATTGTAAGAACCCTCATCGCTAGCATGAGGCGTAGGTGCACTGCTGTCATTACCCACAAGGGAGGTCACACACAATATTGACTGTGACATTTCCTTCTGCTACTGACGTCAATTTACGTCTTCGAGTGACCTCATTTTCAAATTGGCTTGATTGGATTTCACATCCCCTAGTCAGTTAAAGAGTTAATGATTGACTGGCGGCAGGTTTTTTCCTCCGTAAACCCCCTATAGTTGCTCAATTCCTATAAATATCGCGTGTTGCTAAACTTTTTTCCCTCAGTATACTTTCAATTTGGACAGATCTAAAGTGGTCTTGTTTGCTAAAGAGTTACACATTATTCTAGGTTATGTTGCTTGGTCCACTGCAACTGTTCATGTTTTCTTCGAGTTTCTCTTGCATGTACTTTGCACAACTTTCTGCAAAGCCACTGGCTGCTCTCCACATAAATATTATCCAAGCAATGTTCAAAAGTGAAAGAAGAATGAATCTCGACATAACAATGATCATCAATGCTCAAAACTTTTGTTGATCTAGGATTTGAGACGGCAAGCCCCAGGGTACCTGGTTCAGCTCTTCCTTGGCTAGTGAAAGAGGTTCCTTAATTATTTAGCAATTCCCATTTCAATTTTTTTCTGTAAAGAAGTGAAAAAGATTGAACCATGCTTTGTGAAAAGGGTGCTTCATGCATCTGCAAAAAGTATTTACCCCAGCGTGTGCAGGCTGACATGGGTCAAACCTTTCACTGTCTGTAACATTTTTTTATATGTCAAAGGACCATTCTATTTTATGATTCAGTTGGTTGTTAAATTAAATTTAAGGGATCCACAATTGTATGAATTCACTTAACACAGAATATCACATGATAACTTGGTAAAAAAAAAACTGGATAGCTAGCTAACCTTAGGGTTAGGCTACGGCCTATAATGTAACGGTTTAAGAACCCATATTCATGAGTGATTTGTGTGGGCGGCCCGGTAGCTCGGTCGGTAGAGCACTCGCCCTGTATGCGAGGGGTCCCGGGTTCAAGCCCCGGTCTGGCTGCATAAATTTTCTCGCCTGGTTACATTTGGCGCCCAACGTGGGGCCGTTGCGATGATTGCTTGGTCAATTAATTAGTTCTCCCATGTATAACTGCCCTTGGGTTTGTCAAGAACATAGCAATTTGTTCTTTGTCCTGTGAATTCGGGGACAAATTCCAAATTGGCAGGGGAGTATGTAACGGCCTATAATGTAAAGGTTTAAGAACCCATATCAATGAGTGATTTGTGTGTGCAGCCCGGTAGCTCGGTCGGTAGAGCACTAGCCCTGTATGCGAGGGGTACCCGGGTTCGAGCCCCGGTCTGGCTGCATAAATTTTCTCACCTGGTTACATTTAGTATCACGTAACATGGAGCAGTTAACCCCCTTTCCCCTGAGCATAGCTCATGTTTGTATCACATCATTAACCTAGAGGCCCTTGAGGGCCTGAAATCACTCTACCGGCAGTGATTTTGCTTTTTTGCTAGCATACTTTTGAATTCATGATGCAAAACGACAACAAAAAGCACAAAAAAGTGTTCTTGCAACTGGGCTTGAACCCACTAAGACAGCATAAGTAGGCATGGTGAATTGAACTAACAGTGAAAAAAAAAATGAAGTGCAATTTCTCAAAACTAAATGTTTTGAATCCAGGCAAAATTGATAGGGTTTCTGTACGCCTTGTATTAAACAATTCCAGTAAATTTCAAAGAAATGTGACTAAATGTGAGTAAACGATCCTAAGTCACCAAATGGCTGCTTTTCCTGAATGTTTACTAGATTTTCTTCATTTTTAATACATTTCAATCCCTTGATGAGTCTTTGCAGGTTTCAAAAGTATTAGATCAACACTATGAACTTCATTGCCAAAAACAAGAAATGAAATTTTCAACTTTGAATGGCTACTTTTCCCATACTGCTTGTCAGATTTCTTTCAAAACCAATAGGGATCCAGCTGTTTATGATACAAAGCAACTGTGCAAGTTTCATAACAATCTGACCACAAAATTGCTGCTATCATTGCGTAAACAAGAAATAGAAATTTTCAACATAAAATGGCTACTTTTCCCATACTGATTGTCAGATTTTTTTCAAAATCAATAGGGATCAAGCTGTTTATGATAAAAGACAATGTGCAAGTTTCATGAAAATCCAACCACAAATGCTGACATCGTAATCAAGAAATGTAAATTTTTGGCATTAAATGGCTACTTCTCACATACTGATTGTTACATTTTTTCAAATCAATAGGGTTGAAGCTATTGATGAGACACAGCAACTGTGTGTCTGTGTTCAAATTTCATGAAAGTCCGAACACAAATGCTGACTTCATCATGTTAACAAAAAATGGAAATTTTTTTTAACTTGAAATGGCTACTGTTTCCCATACTGTTTGATTTTTTTTTTCCAAAATCAATAGGGTTGAAGCTATTGATGAGGTATTCGAACTGTGCAAGTTTCACAGAAATCTGATCACAAATGCAGACTTTATTGTATACACAAGAGTTCGAAATTATCAACTTGAAATGGCTACTTTTCCCTTATTGTTTGTTGGATTATTTTCAAAATCAAAACAGTTGAAGCTATTCATAAGATAAACAAACTAATCAAGTTTCATGGGAATCTGACCACAAATGCAGACTTTATCATGTACACAAGAAAAAGAATGACAGACAGACAGATGGACAGACAGACAGACAGGCAGACAGCCAGACTGACGACAGAAATCACGCCATAAGCTCTGCTTGCTTTCAGCCAGTAGAGCTAAAAACTCAACAGGTGCAGGTTGCTTGGCACCCAGAGCATCAAAGTGATGCATTGATCATTTTGCTAGAACATGGCACAAATAAATGGTTTTGAAGTTTTTAAGAGAGAAAAAAAGAAATTATTTTCAGTAAAGAAACTGCTTACTTTATGGTATCTTCTCTGTAGTAAGAAAACTCTGCCTTCACTTTGAGATCTTTGTGGCAGAGTCTGAAGTAAAGAATAAAACTGTAAACAAGAATGTAGAGTTCTAAAAAGGATAGATGGATTACCAGGTCCTGGAATCTGAAAATTTTAACTTTTTTGTGTTTTCACACATTACCGAATGGCAGCATTCTGGACTGGTAAAAAGTTAGAGGCATTTGCAAAGAACAATTTATTGTTTGTTTGATTGTATTAGAGTTTGACAGGGGTTTTAAAACAGCTTGACAACAAAGTATCATAATTATGGCTGAATTATTGGATTTTTTGTCTGAAAGGTTAGAAAACACGGCTGGAAAATGCTGGCTACCAGCATTTTCTCTTTTTGCTACAGTGTTTTCAAAAGTCTTGTTTCAGTTGATTGACTAATTGTATTGTGTTTTATGTCATTAACACATTATTTCAGTTATATCGCAGCAGTAGGTTCACCTATCCATGCTTTTCTGGAGTTTCTTTTAGACTAGTCCAAACTGAAAATATTTGCAGACGACAAAAAAAAGTGACTCAAAAACTGAAAATTGTTTTGGGAAGGGTAGAAAACATAGAGGGAAAAAGAATAAATGCTGGTTACCAGCATTTCTAACTTTTCCCACAATGTTTTCAAAAGGCTACATTAAAAAGGGTCATTAACCCTTTACCAAACAATCTCTGGTTTTTACGACCCAGAGGAAGAAACCTTCTGAAAACATTGAGGGAAAAGGAGAAAATGCTGGTAACCAGCATTTTCTCCTTTTCTCACCATGTTTTCTACTCTTCTAGAGTCAAGTTTCAATTTTTGAGTCACGTTTATTTTGTATGCAAATGCTTTGAATTTGAACAAGTCTAAAATTTTGTTGATTCGCAAAGAGTTAAAAGTGGGGGTTGTGTTGTAAAGAGTTAAAATGCATTTAAATATCAATTATATCATTTAAAAGTACAGCAAATATTGTGAAGATGCTAATCTGTTCTTGCATAGTTGGTCCAAGAGTAAGTCACTGACAGAAAAATTAATTTTAAAATCAGACTAAAGGTAAACAAAAGACTGACTGGCCTGGCAACTTTTAACCTATGTCCTATTTAAGAAATTAAATTGTCTGCCAGCAAATAACACTTTGACTTTGACTGTACAGTAACGGATTGCTAAGTTTTAATAACTTTGAGAAAGAGGCCTTCTGAAAACATATTGGGAAAAGGAGATCTTTTGTGCCATATTATATTTGATGCCTGCAAAATGCTAACAATTTGGACAAGTGTAAAATATTGTTTTTTTTGTAAAGGATTAAGCTGTATTTGTAGACACTGTAGATCAGGATTAGAAGACAAAAAATATTCAGTCTGATCTTAGACCTACACTGTCCACTACTTAGCTACATATTCTGGCCAAAACAACATTAAAATAGCACTGTTTCAGCTGCTTTCCCCTTCTCCAAAAAGTCCATTTCATCAATGCAGCGCTCTTACATTTAACCATTTACATATTATCCTGTATTTTAACAACCCCAAAGTAAAAACTTTCGATACCATTGTTGGAAATGACTGATTGATTGAATAGTGTTAAATGCCACTTTCAATATTATTTCAGTCATGTCATGGTGACAGTTCTTATTCATACATGTCCTTGGTTTTACCAGTACTAGGCAAGGTCTCTGAAGTCTCTTGACCAAGTACACTCTCACAAAAAACTAAGTGTGTTCAGTAAGGCTTAAACCCTGCGCTTCCAGTTTAGCAGGACCATCCCCTAGTTTGTAGGAAAAGGAGAAAATGCTAGTAGCTAGCTAGCATTTTCTCCTTTTTGAACCAAGTTTTTAACCTTATCTGGCTCATATCCTATCATTTGTGCTACATTCAATTTTTGTTGTCTGCAAATGCTTTCAGTTTGGAACAGCCTAAAATTTTGTCATTTGGGACAGGCTTAACCCTTTACCACACAATCTCTAGGTTTAACAACCCTGACAAACAATGCTTTTGTTATTGTTCAATGTTCTGCATATCAAAGAACCAGTGTATCTCATGATTCAAGCAGTTGTTATACAAAATGGATTTTATGAATCTATAATAATGTGATGACTTCGTATCAGGTATCACACAGCTACATTAAAACCCCATTTGCCAGAGCATGGTTCAATTGTCCATATGAAATGATTACTCTGAACAACATAGGTTATAGTGCAAAAATACAGATTTTCTGACAGACACCACCAAATTCATTGATCTCCTTTAAAATTGTTTCAATGCACTTCCCCGGATAAAGTAGATCAGGCTAAGACAGATGAGCACAGAATGTCCAGTCTGATCTTGAATGTCAAATGTAAGATGCATAGAGACATTTCATGTTTCTCAGCTAATCACTAGTAATGCCTAAAACTTGTAAGTATGATATGGATTCCCACCCGTGACGTTTCCAAGGTATATAATGATTCCTTTCCACTGGACAACCATGGTACAACACGCTGAACCATTCCACCAAATTGACCATGCTGAAATGCAATCTTAGGCAACCAAGCAAATCATCACCTTCATTATGCATTTATGTTCATGAGTATTTATAGCTTTTCTGTGTCTGCCCCATGTTCTCAATATGTAAATGCTCATACTCACACTCATAGAAGTATGTAATATTAGTCAATACAAAAAATAGTACTGGTAACTAGTTCAATCCACTGTTCAATCAAGCATTGTGAGCAAAATATTTTACTGAGCTGCCAGTTGAATGAACAATTCTTGATTCAATACATGGCCTGGCCGTATCAAACCACGTCTGAGAGACTGGAAAAAGCCTTCAATTTGACTATGGCTTCATGTGTGAGTTACAAATCATGGGCAAAAGTAAGTAATCATACACCTATAAGCCCCTTAGTACTGGCAAAGTAAAACTGTCATATCTAGTAGTATTTTTGTGGGGCTGCAATTTAATGACTTCATGGCTCAATACATGGCCCAGTCATACCAAGACCCAGAAGACTTTACAAAATGCCATCAACTACGGCAAATAAATATAAACACCAAAAGGCCCCTAAGTACTGGCAAAGTGAAATTTATTCTGACTAGAAATATTTTTGCAGAGCTGCAAACTTAACGACAGAATGGTTCTATCCATGGCCTGGTCATACCAATAACTGGGAGACTGTGGTGGTCTTCAACTTTGACATTATAGTTTATTGTGCATGTGTGAGTGACAGTTACAAAGTCTTGAGTACTGGTAAAACTTTCATCTATGCATTAAATTAAGGGATTGACTTCCAGGAATTTTAGGCTGTAACTGTCATCATATAATTCTATTAATTGAATATGAAATTCTTAATTTTCATCTCATACTTTGTTATAATTTGACTTTAGTTTCTGTAGATGCATGCTATTTTAAGATTTTAGAAGCAGAGTGATATGTTTACCTTTGCTGTAGACCGGTATCTTTTCATCAATTCTGCAAGACAGATTAAATTACAAGAGCAAACTACCGTAATAATGACTGAAATTGAGGCAAAAAGTAATGACATCAGCAATTCATAACTCACTAAGCTTATTTCTAATTCTAGCAGTAGATTCCATATACTAATCAGTAAGCCAAATATGTCCTAAAATAGTTCTTTTTGGTATGCATGAAATATGCTTACTCTTACAGATTCTCAATGGAAAAACAAAATGTCAACACTGAGGATGTAATCTGTTAATTTCAAATATCCAAAATCCAAAAGATCAAAAATGTACTTTTCAAATGGAATCTACTGTTCTCTTAATCCTACCACCTTAAACCCAGTCTTTGGCTAACCAAATAACCTTAACAGGATGGCAACAAATAATGACAAAAAGGTGGATGTGCTAACACACAGTTACTGGACAAAAATTTCTGACAGTTTCCACTCCCTTCACCTTCAAAACTGAAAACATAACAGAAAACTGCTTATGGCTATAGCAAACTTGTACTCCATTTGGCACTTTCATGGACTTTTTTTAGCTTGTTAAACATAGGTTTAAATGAAACCATTCACATGCAGAATGGTCTATCACAAAGCACAAAGGTGATAGCTCCTAATATCAGCCAAATATGACATAGAAGTCCCACTGTTATAACTGATGATCAAAGTTATCAACACCAACCCAAAAGTGTCAGAGGCATTATTCATTTTTAAACCTACACAATAGGCACCTGACTGTGAAGAAGTATGGATCAGATTGCTCTATTCCATATCATTAAATTATGTATCTAATTTTCTCATACTTGTAAGGTTCTTGTTGCCATCCGTACAATTCCTAAAAACCTTAACTCTTTACCAGACAACAAAATTTCAGACAGGTCCAAACTGAAAGCATTTGCAGATGACAAATTGAAGGTGGCCCAAATGATGTTTTTGTTAGGATAGAAAACATCGCAGGAAGAGGAGAAAATGCTGGATACCAGCATTTTCTCCTTTTCCCACAGTGTTTCTAGATGTTTTCTTCGTCAAATTTGTTAAAAGTCAGCATTATTTGGTAAAGAGAACAAAAATACAGCCATGTTCTTAACTCTAAATTATAACTTATCCTATTCTAAGTTATAGTAAGAAATGAACCAGTATTCATATCTGTATATCTACAAAAAGTCCTCCTCTTCTTTCTTCTTATACCTTCCTCCTCATTCCCCTCCTTCCTTTCCTTCTTATCCTTCCTCATCACTTCCCCCCTATTCCAATTCCTCTTCTTCATTCTCGTCTTTTACCGACCACCATCTCCATCTCCTCTCCGAACCACTGCTGTCTTCCGCCCTTCTGACCATCATCTCTAACTCCTCTTGACCTTTACTTTCTATACTGGTTGCTGTTGCAGCCGGCTCCACTGACCACTGTTTCTACCTCTTATACACCTTGACACCTACCTCCACTTCATCTTCACTTTCTCATTAAATTATGTATCTAATTTTCTCATACTTGAAAGGTTCTTGTTGCTATCCACACAATTACTAAAAACCTTTTACCAGACAACAAACTTTCAGACAAATCCAAACTGAAAGAATTTGCAGATGACAAACTGAAGGTAGCCCAAATGTCAAAGTTTGTTAGGATAGAAATCATAATGGGAAAAGGAGAAAATACTGGATACCAGCATTTTCTCCTTTTTCCACAGTGTTTCTAGAAGCTTTCTTAGATTTGTTAAAAGTCAGCATTAATGTGGCAAAGAGTACAAAAATACAGCCATGTTCTTAACTCTAAATTATAACTTATCCTATTCTAAGTACTAGTAAGCAATGACTCCCTCAATCTCTCTCCTTTGTAAGCTAGCATGTTTATATGTATAACCAGTACGCATATCTGTACATTTACAAGAAGTACTCCACCTCCTCCTCCTCATTCCTCCTCCTTTCCCTCCTTCTCATCTTTTGCTGACCACCATCTCCATCTCCTCTCCGGACCACTGCTGCAATGGTTGCTACTGCAGCTGGTTCCACTGGCCACTGCCTCCTCCTCTACATTTCGGAGTCACTATCTCCACCCACTCTCTATATTTTGGAGTCACTATCTCCACCAACTCTCTATATTTTGGAGTCACTATCTCCACCTACACTGTACAATTTGGAATCACTATCTCCACCTACTCTTCACATTTTGGAGTCACTATCTCCACCTAATTTCCCCATTTCGGAGTCACTATCTCCACCTACACTGTACAATTTGGAGTTACTATCTCCACCTACTCTCCAAATTTTGGAGTCACTATCTCCACCTACACTGTACAATTTGGAATCACTATCTCAACCTACTCTCCACATTTTGAGTCACTATCTCCACCTAATCTTCCCATTTCGGAGTCACTGTCTCCACCTACACTGTACATTTTGGAGTCACTACCTTCACCTACTCTTTAGATCTCAGAGTCAGGTTCCTGGGTTCATAATAACCATCTGTAGCATAGTCTCTTGGCCTGAGACTGGGGTAGTCATCAAGAATGGACTGTGAAGCCATCAGTATGTTCAGTGTGGCCGAGGGGTGTATCACAAGAAGATAAACAAGTGTTGTCAGTTGCATACATGAAGACCTAGGGTTCTTCGATCCAAAAAGTACATTGAAAGAGAAGTGAAGAACTCTTGAACCTAAAGCTAACCTCTTTCCTTTGTTCTTGTAGAGAAAGCTCAACCTAATGCCAAACAAAATTTTAAAAAAAAGGAAAAACTGAAGGCATTTCAAAAATTTGCAAGCAAGTCCTGGTTAGGAATGCAGAGAGATTCCATCAATACCTTTCCCTAATGCCTAACAAAATAGGAAAAATAAAAAACTGGAGGCATTTCAAAAACCTGCAAGTCCTGGTCAAAATGCAGATTCCATCATGCCTTATCCTAACACCTAACAAAATTGAAAAAACTACAGAAACCTCTCTACCTCCACTCAACAACCTTTACCTCTACCTCGTCTATTTACCACAGTTTCCTTATCTACTCCTCAACGAATCAAAGTCAACTATCCCCAAAACACAGTGAAAACATTTATTTTTGCCAAATAGAAAGCATTTGCTGACATCAAAGTAATTTTGACTCAAAAATTTAAATTTCTCTTGGAAAGTGTGAAAACATACATGTTACATGCATTTTCTCCTTTTTCTAGAATGTTTTCAAAAAGATCCTGCCATCAATACCTTTCCCTAATGCCTAACAAAATCGGAAAAATAAAAAAACTGGAGGCATTTCAAAAACCTGCAAGTCCTGGTCACAATGCACATTCCATCATGCCTTATCCTAACACCTAACAAGAGGGCCATGATGGCCCTGTATCACTCCACTGGCTTTTTAACCCTTTACTACACAAATCAAAGTGTTAATGACCCTGAAAGAGAAGGCTTTCAAAAACATCGTAAGAATAGGACATGTTGTCATCCAGTATTTACTCCTTTTCCCACAACGTTTCCTAACTATCAAGGACAGAAATAGTCATTTAAGCTACATTCAATTTGTCTTTTTGCAATGGCTTTAAACTTGGTACAGTAAAAAAAAATACAGTTAAAAAAAACTCTCTCTTAAAACAGAACATTTCCTCTCCAAAAACCTTGAATACCAAACTCCAATAACGTATAACTGCAGTTTGATAATCAAGGGAGGTAAATAGTAACAAACTTTATCTTGTATAACAGGAGTTATTTCCCTTGATTACTATTCTAAATTACAGTCACCCTATAAGCCCATGTTAAACTTGTGATCTCCAAGGCAGAGCCAATTTTGACCCCAGGGCTATAATATGAAGGAATTTGATAGAGGACCATTAGATAAAGCTACATGCCAAATTTGGTAGAAGAGAAGAAGATTTTAAAATTCTCCACCATACTTTGAAGCAAGGAAAAAAGATGTAGACTATAAATTATAATGTACTGGAACAGCAATGTTTTGAGTGCATTTATATTTGCATGGACAGAACAAGAGTTATTTCCTTTTATCAGTATGTAAACTTAAATCATATAACCAGTTATAATCTTTAATAAAGCCAAGCCCACAGCAGCCACGTCCATTGCCAGATCAAATTTTTAGCAAAGAATCTGAAATATGTAACCCACAACATAGGGTTTGAACGAGAAATAATGGATTTAGAATATGATCACTCTCTCTTATCTGGAGCTGTGCTTTCATTTTGAATTTCTTTTTGTGACTGAGCATATCATTGTATTTTTAAGGGCAGTATCTTTGTTTGTTATGTAGCAGACCTCTGAATCCTTATTCTGCTAAATAAATTAAATGAAACTTTCATGTAAATAATAAAAACCTAAATATTGCCATTTCATAAAGCTACATGCCAAATTTGGTCGCCCTAGGCCCCATGGCTAGGTCAAAGAAGAATTTTAAAGTTCTCCCTATATAAGCCCATGTAAAACTTGTTATATAAGCCCATGTAAAACTTGTTACCCTCGGGCAGGGCCTAATTTGACCCCAGGGCTATAATTTGAACAATCTTGGCAAAGGTCCACTAGATAAAGCTACATGCCAAATTTGGTAGCTCTAGGCCCTATGGCTAGGTAGAAGAGGAATTTTAAAGTTCTCCCTAAATAAGCCCATGTATAACTTGTAACCCCCGGGGCGGGGCCAATTTTGACCCCAGGGCTATAAATTGAAGAAACTTGGTAGAGGTCCACTAGATAAAGCTACATGCCAAATTTGGTAGCCCTTGGCCTTACGGTTTCAGACAAGAAGATTTTCAAAGATTTTCAAAATTTTTCAGTTTTGTTGCCATGGCAACCAGAGTTTTTGAAGGAATTAAATTCTTTCAAGAAATTCTGAAGAGGACCATGGCAGGATCATTTCTGTGAAGTTTCATCAAAATTGGATGGGTAGTTTCAGAGAAGAAGACGTTTTAAAAAAAAGTTAACGCACGGACGGACGGACGCACGGACGGACGGACGGACGGACGCACGACGGACAACAGGCCATGACATAAGCCCGCTGGCCTTCGGCCAGTGGAGCTAACAAAATTGAAAAAACTACAGAGACCTCTCTACCTCCACTCAACAACCTTTACCTCTACCTCATCTATTTACCACCATCTCCTTCTCTCCTTCTCTACTTATCAAAGTCATCTATCTCCAGAACATACATTGTATTAGTGAAAACATTTATTTTTGCCAAATAGAAAGCATTTGCTGACGACAAAGTAATTTCGACTAAAACTTTAAATTTCTCTTGGAAAGTGTAGAAAACATACATATTACATGCATTTTCTCCTTTTCCCACAATGTTTTCAAAAAGATCCTGCCATCAATACCTTTCCCTAATGCCTGTCAAAATAGAAAAAATAAAAAATTGGAGACATTTCAAAAACCTGCAAGTCCTGGTCAAAATGCAGATTCCATCATGCCTTATCCTAACACCTAACTATAAAAAAAAAATTAGAGACCACTCTACTTCCACTCAACTACCTTTACCTGTACCTCATCTATTTACCACCATCTCTTTCTCTTCTTCTCCTCAATGAATCAAAGTCATCTATCTCCAGAACATACATTGCATTCGTGAAAACATTTATTTTGCCAATTAGAAAGCATTTGCCGACGACAAAGTAATTTTGACTCAAAAATTAGAATTTCTCTTTGAAAGTGTAGAAAACATACATGCTACATGTATTTTCTCCTTTTCCCACAATGTTTTCAAAAAGGTCTTGCCATCTTTGAACTGATGAACTTCTTAAAATTCATGTCTGCAACTGACAAACTTTTGAAAACATTTAGTAGTACACCCAGTCGCCATACCTATCAGGCCGACGGCTACGGCGACCACTGCGGGTGACTACCACTGGCTCTGACTCAACAGCAGGTGAACAAGAACTCTGTTCAACAGAAAAGAGTTCTAGTTCACCTCCCTGACCAATGGAGAAAGAGTCTAAACACAGCTCAGCCTCTTCTCCATCAGCCAGGCCAACAAAATCCTCACTAGTCTGCAAAGCGTCCAAGTCTAATGTCAGGGAGGACAATGAGGTATAACTTAGCTCGACAGAGCTAATTTCTACCTCACAGCCTTCCTCTCCATCTCTGAAGAGCTCCTTCTCCATGTCATCCAACACCTCGGTCTCCCCACATGATGTAGAGCTGAAGGAATGGTCCATAGCGTCCCATTCCTCCATCTCCTCATCCTCTACCACTGACCAGAAGGAGGCAGAGCCAAACTCATCAGAGCTCAGTTCTTCCTCCTCCTCAACGAAGGCAATCCTGAGGGCCTCAGTCGGTAACCCATTCCACATCTCAGTTGATGTGGATATGAGACTGAGATCCATACAGATCTCATCCCCCATATCCACATCCTCCACCTTGGAGAACAGGGAGGAACAGCTTAGCTCAAAAGAGCTAACCTCTCCCTCCAAGTCCTCCTCAGCATCGAAACAATCCCAGGTCATGGAGTCCCCCACGGCTCCTTCGTCAACCAATGTGCCTTCATCCATGGAGACGTCAACAGAGTCTTCCTCACGGTCACTGAAGTCAGATGGGGTGGCTGTGTCAGCCTCCACCAACTTCTTCTGTGCCCATGACAGAAGATCAGCAGTATAACCAATCGCAGATACTATAAGTGCAACCATTGTAAATAATACTTAGCTTAAATCTGGAATCCTCCTGTACCTGAAGAGAGAAAGAAGAAAAAGAAAATAAAAATTTTCATTAACCCTAGTCATGCTGAAGCCAGATTTACTTGCTTATGCTGAGAGTATAGATCAAGATGGACTACACAGACTGTGCAGTCTGATCTTGAATCTACAAAGTCTTGTTTTATGCCAGATGTACTGACAAAAGCAGCTTTGAAATTTCATCATCTGCATTTAAAGGACGGAGGTTGTCCATTACATCAAAAACCCATTTACACATTTTGAGCAGTCTGATCTTGATCTGCCCCATCAGATTGATTGATTGTATGGTGTTTAACACAATTTCAATGATGTTTCAGTTGTATCGCAGTAGCCAGTGCACCTATCCATGCTTTCCTGGAATTTCACTTATCATTACTCTGCACAATATTCTTTTCAAGCCACTGGCTGCTTTCCCACATAACCATCACCAAAGCAATGGCCGACAGTGAGAGAGGAATGAATCCTGTTGCAATGACTTTTATCAATCCTCGGAAAGAAAATGGCTGAGCTAGGGAGCAAACCAGCAACCCCCTGTTCTCAAGAACTGTATGGTACCGGCTGAGCTACCAGGGCTTGTATCTGCCCCATCAGAAAAGGTGTCAAAGATGTTTAATGGCAAAACAAAATGCTGTCAAAGATGTTCAATGGCCAAAACAAAATAGTACTTTTTTCCTCCTCTTTTGCGTTTGATTTTCAAACCAACAAACACTACATATATTTCCATTCTTTCACATATACAGCAATTCATAACTGAACAGATGACAGCCTCTAAAAGTGTTGGGGGGGGAGGGAGGAAAGGAAATTATTCGCACCCATTCATTTTGACCTATGAATTTAAGAGAAATGAGCCTCCACTTCTCAGACAAAGGGTCACAAGGACCCTAAATAATGTTTTAGAAGAAAATCCTGGGTAAGATTTAACTCTTTACCAAACAACAAAATCTTAGACTGGTCCAAACTGAAAGCATTTGCAGACTGCAAAATAAAAGTGACTCAAAATTTGAAACCTGACTTTGGAAGAGTAGAAAACATTGTGGGAAAAGGAGAAAATGCTGGTTACCAGCATTTTCTCCTTTTCCCACAGTGTTTTCAGAAGGCTTCTTCCTCGGGGTTGTTAAAACCAGGGATTGTTTGGTAAGGGGTTAAATGGTGGTAAAGGGTTAAATGGTATTAGGCTGCTAAATACGACTCACTGACCTATTGCAGGCAGTGTAGATCAAAATCAGACTACACAGAACATGCAGTCTGATTTTGGATCTACAGTCTGATACAGAGACATTTTTTCCCAAGAAATAAATTTGAAAATAGCATCAATCAGATGATTGATATCGGCATGAAATTTTTAATAAATCCATTATGGGACTAGGAGGAAATACTGGTAAGAAAAGTGAGTATTTTCTCCTTTTTCCATAACATTTTCTAAGTCTTCTCCCTCAAGGTTATAAAATTTTCTTATTTGTTTTCCAATTAGAGTGCCATGTACAATTTTAGTTGCTGTTTAAAACTTTGTAGTGAGGATAAAGATCAGACTGCATGATATAGAGTTTCTGTCACAGATCATTGCGTTTAGTTACTTCATGTAAAATTTTGGATGGAACAGTTAACTCTTTACCAAACAACAAATTTTTGGACTGGACCAAATTCAAAGCATCTGCAGACAACACATTAAATCTTGGTAACATGATGATTTCTGACTGTGATAGGGTAGAAAATATTGTGGGAAAAGGAGAAAATGCTGGGTCTTTTGACCAAACATGACCCATTTTCAATCTCTTTTGTGATAATATGACAAACATTCTACCACGATTTTCATGAGTTATTGACCCGAAATGACCCACTTGCAAACTGGTGTAAGACCAACATTCTGACCAAGTTTCATGAGTATTGCATTAAAAATGAGGCCTCTAGAAAGTAAACAAGGTTTTCAAAGATTTGACTTATTGACCTAGTTTTTGATCTGACATTACCCATTTTCGAACTCTTTCAAGAGATTATCAAGACAAACATTCTCACAAACTTTCAAGAGTTTTGGACTGAACATGTGGCCTCTAGAGCATACACAAGGTTTTCCTAAGATTTAACCTAGTGACCTAGTTTTTGATCAGACATTACCCATTTTACACTTTTGAGATATCACGAAGACAAACATTCTGACCAAGTTTCATGAGTATTTCACTGAAAATGTGGCCTCTAGAGCATACAAGAGGTTTTTCTAAGATTTGACCAAGTGACCTAGTTTTTAACCTGACATTACCCATTATCAAACTCTTTGGGATATCACCAAAACAAACATTCTGACCAAGTTTGAAGAGTATCAGACTGAAAATGGCCTCTAGAGCGCACACAAGGTTTTTCTAATTTTTGACCCAGTGACCTAGTTTTTGACCCGACATGACCCATTGTCAAACTCATTCAAGGTATCATCAAGACAAACATTCTGACCAAGTTACAGGAGTATCTGGCGGAAAATGTGTCCTCCAGAGTGTGCACAAGGTTTTTTTAAGATTTGACCAAGTGACCTAGTTTTTAACCCAACAGAACCCATTATCGAACTCGTCTGAGATATTATCAAGACAAACATTCTGGCCAACTTTCAAGAGTTTTTGACTGAAAATGTGGTTTCTAGAGCGTACACAAGGCTTTTCTAAGATTTGACCTAGTGACCTAGTTTTTGACCCAACATGACCCACTTTCAAACTCATCTGAGATATCATCAAGACAAACATTCTGACCAACTTTCAGCAGTTTTGGATTGTAAATGTGGCCTCCAGAGCATACACAAGGTTTTTCTAAGATTTGACCTGGTGACCTAGTTTTTGACCCAACATGACCCATTATCAAATTCATTTGAGATATTATCAAGACAAACATTCTGGCCAACTTTCAAGAGTTTTTGACAGAAAATGTGGTTTCTAGAGCGTACACAAGGTTTATCTAAGATTTGACCTAGTGACCTAGTTTTTGACCCGACATGACCCACTTTCAAAGTCATCTGAGATATCATCAAGACAAACATTCTGACAAACTTTGAAGAGTGTTGGACTGAAAATGTGGCCTCCAGAGCATACACAAGGTTTTTCTAAGATTTGACCTGGTGACCTAGTTTTTGATCCGACATGACCCATTTTCAAACTCGTCCGAGATATCATCATGACAAACATTCTGACCAACTTTCAAGAGTGTTTGACTGAAAATGTGGCCTCTAGAGCGTACACAAGGTTTTTCTATGATTTGACCTGGTGACCTAGTTTTTGACCTGACATGACCCATTTTCAAATTCGTCCGAGATATCATTAAGGCAAACATTCTGACCATGTTTCATGAGTATCGGACAAAAAATGTGGCCTCTAGAGCGTACACAAGATTTTTCTAAGATTTGACCTGGTGACCTAGTTTTTGACCTGACATGACCCATTTTCAAATTCATCTGAGATATCATTAAGGCAAACATTCTGACCAAGTTTCATGAGTATCGGACTGAAAATGTGGCCTCTAGAGCGTACACAAGGTGAAAAAGTTGACGATGGACGACGGACAACACATGCCTGACATAGCACAATCACAATAGCTCCCCATGAGCACTTCGTGCTCAGGTGAGCTAAAAAAAAGTATAAGACCAAAAGCCTTCCCCTGTTGCAAAGCGAGCATCCTTGCCTCATTGGTAGCTAAGCACTCTCCTGATGTATTTTGATCCTTATGATGCTATTGCAAACCAAACATTCTTTCCTCATAGGTAACTAGGCATTTTCTTGATGTATACCTATTGGAAAATGTTACGTATCCATCTCATACAGTTAAAACGATTCTTTTGGCCCAATTGTGCTGTTTTCTTAAATATGTCCGTTTAGTGTTTAATTATATTTAAGTCAATGGAGAAAATGCATCAGACAAAAGTAAACAATTGGGAGGTCAAATGCAAATAAATTTCAATTCTAACATTATAAAGTATGGTACTTATTGTGAAGATGTTTTTGTATGATCTATCCAAGTGTTAGTCACTTCACTGGTAGAAAAATTAATTTTGAACCTAGGTCAAAAGTCGCCTGGTCCCTCTATCTGTTGTATACATTTTATTTCGTTTAAAAACTCATCTTTCTACTGGCAATTCCCCTACTTTTGGTGAAATATGACAATCGTTCAGCATCTTTCAAGAACTTTTGTGAAAAGCCTTATGGATCAGGATAAGGGTTGTGAAAACACAGGATAGTTTGGGAAAAAGTTAACTCTTCACCAAAACAAAAAATTCTATACCTGTCCAAATTGAAGACATTTGCAGACAACAAAATAAATTACTCTAATCTTGAAACTTCTTTAGAAAAGGTAGAAAACATTACCGGTAAAAGAGAAAATGCTGGTTACCTGCATTTTCTCCTTTTCCAACAATGTTTCCAAAAGCTTTCTTTTCAGGGTCATCAAAAGTAGGTATTGTGTATTAAAGAGTTAACTCGTTACCAAACGACAAAATTTTAGACTTTTCCAAATTGAAAGCATTTGCAGACAACAAAATAAACATTACTCAAAAATTAAAACTTGACTTTGATAGAGCAGAAAACATTGTGGAAAATGAAGATAATGCTGGTTACCAGCATTTTCTCCTTTTCCCACAATGTTTTCAGAACGCTTCTTCCTCAGGGTCGTTATAACCAGGGATTGTTTGGTAAAGAGTTAAAAGATGCTCTGAAATGCTGTAATATGCTATTAAAACATATACATGTACATCTAATATGCTATGTAACTTGCTATAAAGTAAAACATCAAAAAAAAAGGTGAAGTTTCATCTCTCCTTTAATAAAGTATTAATACATTTCGTGTAATGTCTAGGGGCATGACAAGGGAACATCACAGTCCATATTCACCAACCATTCTTGATAACATTCTTACTCTAATTCTCAAGAATTTTCAACATTTGAAAGTAACACAATTTCTGATTGGCTTTCCCATATAGTTTAGCCAATCAGAACTGGCATTACTTTATCAATCAAGAATTAGACAAAGAAGAATGCTCAGCTTTGGAAGCTTTTCTAATGAGGGTCCTGCGTGGATCAAACGTACAGTGTAGGACTTACTGTCTCACCAATAGCACTGGATTTTTATGCAAGTGTCTTTGGGCAAGACATTTCAGAGCCCAAGCCTAGTGCTTGTGACACCCAGGACATATACATGAAATTGCAAGCTAATGCTGTAACATGACAGAAATAAAGTTTGCAGTGGTGTAAAAACGAGTCAATCTACAAGTTTTTCTAGTGAAAACTTTTAGTTGAATGTAGAAAAAAAGATTGATTGATTAAATGTAATTAGTATGGTGTTTAATGCCGTTTTCAGCATAATTCCAGTTATATCACAGCAGCAAGTGCACCTAACAATGCTTTCCTGGAATTTCTCTTTAAAGTACTTTACATATATCCTTCCCAAGCCACTGGCTGCTTTCCCACATAAGATGATGACCATCATAGAAACAATGATGAGTAGTGGTGAGAGAAGAATGAATCCTGTTGCAATCGTTATCATCAATTCTAGTAAATAAGTTGACTGAGCTGGGGATTGTGGAGCAATCCCTCGTCCTACAGTCCAGTGCACTACCCACTGCATTACTGGGGCTTGGCAAAGGAAAAAAAGAAAAAGGCTGGGAAACAACATTTTGTCCTGTCCTCAAAATGTTTTCTACCCTTTCACAAAAAAAAATTGTCATCTGCACATATTTCCAATTTGGACCAGTCTGAATTTATGGTCGGAGTTGGCTCTTTCACTGGCAATGGCAAGATGGCAACATTCAAAGATTTTCCAGGTGTATATCGACATTAGACTATATGGACAGTGCAGCCTGATCTTGAATCTAAATGATTCAATATCTCATACTAAACTATCACCAAGCTTGTATTCAATTGCAGAAGACGAAAAGCTACTATTTCTATGCCTCAAAAATCTAAGGAATTATTTGAAATACATATGGAGAAACTTGAAAACGTTTCCAAAACTAGATTAGAAATCTAGAGTTTTAATGACAGTGATGAATAAGGCATTTGAAAACACCATGGTTACCAGGATTTTTTGCTTTTTCCTTCAGGTTTTCTACTCTGTCAAAGAACATTAATTCATATGTACCACTTTCAGATTTGTCATCTGCTGATGCTATCAGTTTGGAAGAATCCCAAACCTGTTGTTTATTACAGGGTTAACTTTTGTGGTGCTTAATATATGAAGTGGACATTCTCAGTCTGTAGTTACTCTTTATCCCAAACAACATTTTAGACAGGTCCAAATTCAAAGAACTTACAGAAGACAAAATATATGTGACTCAAAATATGTACTTTGTTTTGGAAAAGGTAGAAAAGTAGAAAAAAATTATGAGAAATTAAGAGAAAAGGAGATAATGCTGGTTACAAGTAGTTTCTCCTTTACCCACAATATTCTGAAAGGCTTGTTCTATAGGATTGTTAAAAGACGGAATTGTGTGGGAAAGGGTTAAAAATGCAGATATTGCAATTTCAAGGTAGTTTTTATCAGAATATCCCACAAAGTAATGGACAGTGAAGATCCAAAATCAAACTGCATGTTCTGTGTGATCCGATCTTGATCTACACTGTCTACATAGTACTTAATTCCAAGTTCAGCAACAGTTAAAAATAGTTCTGACTCTTGCACAACTTCCATACATTGGTATAGGATTTTTATCCATATTATTTCACACACACCACTGTCAAACCAATATCCCATGAAAAGAAAAAGACAGAAAAAAAAAAAGGATTCTTTCCACATAAAAATATATGAGTTTCAAATCCTCAACCACAAAATCTAGGCTTTGGAAAACATTCAGTGAAAAGGAGAAAAATGCTGGCTAGCAGCACAATGTTTTAGACCCTTTTAAGCAAAAGTAGCATCATTGCACCAAATTAAACCTATACCAAATGACAAATTCCTTACTCAATCAAATTAATAACATTTCCAACGACAAACTGAATGTAGCTCAAATAGCAATTTTTGTCTTCAATAGGGTGGAAAACCTTGTTGGAATTAAGAAAATGCTTCTTTCCCACAATGTTTTCAAAAGCTAAATCTTTCAGCTATAACTCAGGATTGTGTGGTAAAGAGTTAAAATGATCCTCTGGAAATGCTTTAAATTGGATACTGTATACATAGGTATATGCCCATGTTGAAAAATTTGCGAATTACCAATTACAGACATTTTGCGTATGGAAATATTTGCGAATTCATGACACTCATTATTTGCTGGTATACTTGCAGTTAAACATGTGAACAGAAATGTTTGCAAATTTTTCAAATTCGCAAAATTGCAAAAATTTCCACTTATACAGTAGTTATAACATTAGGTTTTTTGTGGTGAAGAGTATAGCAATTTTTGGGACAAAATACTATGAATTTTATAAGCAGGAAATAAGTTCATATTACAAGACAAACCACTTACTTGTTAACTGGACAAAAACATACAACTTGTGTTTTACTAAACCAAACATTTGTGCAGCATCTCCACCAATGCAAGTATCCTGCAGCAAGACACTCTGGTCATCAATATGGACACCTGAAATTTTACATTGAAATGATTTATCCTTAACTCTTTCACACATGATTAAATACTAGATGTCTTAATTGAAAGCATTTCCAGACAACAAATGAAAATGTAGCCAAAAGCATGTTTCTTATCTTAGAAACAGTAGAAAAAATTGTGGAGTAAGGACAAAATGCTGATCACTAGCATTTTCTCTATTACCCACAATATTTTCAAAAAGCTTCCTTTGTAAATGGTTCACTCTTGCAAATTGATAAAATTCTGGATTCATCCAAATTAAAAGCATTTGCAGATAACAAATTTTATTTCATGCTTTTCAATAGTTTATGGTTTAATATTTTTACGGTTTATTAGTTTATGGTTTGATATTTTATGGTTAAGACAACCAGTGAGAAATACCGATTTCATATTTTATAACTCGTCAGTTGAAGGCGCAAACAGTGGTTCCTGCAAGCTAGTAACCTAGGTAACAGCAGATGGCATTCAACCAGAGAAAAATATGATGTTATTTTTGCTAATTTACCCTACATTTTTTGTGCTTTGCATAATGTTGTAATGCATTCTTATGGTGGAGAGGGGTATGTTATGGGGAATTACCAAAAACAACTACTGAATTTCGACAAAAGTCCCCAAAAAAAAGGTTTTAAAAGCATGAAATAAATAGAATATTTGGAGATTTTTTTGGCGAAAGGTTGAATCTTTTTTTATCTCACGAACATCATTGGTAATATTTTCACTTGTGTCTGCAAAACTGGTGAAAATATAACGAATGATGTTCATTCAAAGAAATAAATTTCCATCTTTCTCTGGAAAAAAACAAATGTCCTCTAAATATGGCACAAATGACATTGTACATATCACAGAAGAGCACTTTGTCCTTTTCCCACAATGGTTTAAAAAGCACTGGATTGTTTGGAAAAGGTTAACACAGAAAGGGAAATTTCAAACTTGTCCAATCTGAGAAGATGTGTTGATAACAATATATTCTTGGTACAGTTGTAGAATTTGTCTTTGAATAGGTAGAAAATATTGTTGGAAAAGGAAACAAGAGCACCACATGCAGGTGTCAACTCTCAATTGAAATTGCTTGATTTTCAGTGAAAAAACGAAGTTGTGAAATGGGCATAACTGTGTTGGAAATGCTTTGATGGTTACCTGCCCTTGTTGTATGGTTTCCCTTTTGATAGTGAACAACTTGCTCAAGTTTGAAGAAGTAAATATCTTCAGCAATGACTGAGATATTACAAAAAGTCAAAGTTTTTGAAAATGTCAAAAGTGTTCCCATGAAGCAGAGAACGCCTGAACTACAACAAAACCTCAATGTTTTCTTCGAAAACAGCCGAGTAGATATGCTGATAACCAGTATTTTTTTTTTTTTCCTTTTCCCACAACATTTTCAGCCATTTTCCACAGGGCTGTAAAAGCACAGAATTGTTTAGTAAAGGGTAAACTAACAACAGATACTTAACAAATAGACCTGATCTAAGTTTAACCCTTTACCAGATGACAAAATTCATAACTTGTACCAATTGAAAGCATTTTCAGATAACAAATGTTACTTTAGCATGGTGTCCCTTTTTCAAATGACAGCAAAACATTGTGGGAAAAGGAGAAAATGCTAGTAATCCTTATTCCTTGTTAAAATTCTGGGTTATTTGGTAAAGGGTTCAACATCAAGAAAGAAGCAAATAAAACTAGAGCTGTCACTGAACGTGACTTAATACCCCCACCAGCACTTTGACAGAAACAGGCAATTTAACAAAAAAAAATTTTAAGTTCAAGAGGAGTAGATGATTGAAAACTGCGTCTTGCACAACTTCAATATATGATCAATATATGTGCAAAGTTTCAATACAATTGAAGGAAAACTGTAGGAGCAGTTTGCAACACAAAATTACTAGTATTTTGTACACAGACGGACACACAGACGGACAGACAGACATGCTGATTCCAGTATACCCCTGAAAACATTCATTTTGCTGGGGTAAAATAACTGAGAAAATTATTTACATTTCACCCTTTACCACACAATCCTGACTTTAATCAACCCTATAATGGTTATAGCTTTTTGAGAACACTGGGAACCAGTATTTTCTTCTTACCCACAATTTTTCTATCCTTGTAAAGACGAAATGAATCATTTGTCATAAGCCACCATTAAGTCGTCTACAAAATGCTCCCAATTCGGATAGTCTGTTATTTCGTCCTATTGTAAAGAGATAAAACAACACCATTATCCCTCCTTACCTTTCATGACTTGAAAATTGGTCCATTCATCATGAAGGTGTCCACAGTGATAAACCAAAGTGAATAGCAGCACTTCTGCATGGTGGAGATTCTTTAGACAACATGAAAGAGCTTTTAACTGCAAATACAAATATCTAAAGGCAGTAAAACAGGAATTTATGTACCACATATCTATACAACTGGCATCTTTCGAGAAAAAAAGAAAAAAAAAAAAAAGACTAAATCATTGGAGAATATGAGGGTCATCAATTTAATTGTGTCACCAATTAGCCTCCATACCACATGACCCGTGTTGTTCCTAGGCCATGCCATTGCCAGATTCCTGCAATTGTTTTGAAAATGTCCCCCCCAAAAATACAGAAGTGCGGGCCATACAGATGCTTAAGTTCTTAATTTTCTCACTGCTTTGTCCGATATTATGCAGTCCATTACTCCATTCTGTTCTGTTCTATAGGGGATAGCGCAAATCATAGACGGTGTCTCATTTTTTTCCACTAGTTGTCATGTTCTGTTGAGCACAATATTGGTGACCAGTCTAAAGGGGTATATAAAAATTACAAGACTGCACCTCCATTTTTTTAAAGTCTTGCCACATAGCATATAACAATATTTTGTTAAGCAGTCTATAAGCATCATAGCGTGTAAACATCGTCAGCTAGAAATTTCCTTAGTTTGGGAAGTAATTTAATATTTGGGAAATTTGACCAACATCAGCAACAGTAACAAAAATACAGCTCTAAAAATATATCTTGTTTTAAGTCCAAAAAGAAAAATAGGAAATTTCGGGAGTGGCCAGGCGAATTCATACGGGTATGAGTGAATGATTCCAATGGGTATATGTCAGGTTTGTTGCGAGTCTGCTTTGAAACTTTGTTTGCAACGAGGGTTGTAGTAATATGCATATAAGTATATTTTACAGGCATGAAGTCAACTTTGTTTGAAGTGATCTTTGTCCCTCTGTTTTACAGAATGTCCCCTAAGATTTTAACCAGGGGGACGCCCTTGTCCCCCAATATTTTTGGCCTAGGAACAACACTGCATGGCCATATGTTATCACACGGAAATTTTAACAAGCAAGTTTTGAACACTGGCACGAAATTTTGTTTTGATAGGTTTATTATGAGTTAACCCTTTACCACACAATCCCGACTTTGAACGATCCTGAGAAAGAAGCCTATAGAAAACATTGTGGGAAAAGGAGAAAATGCTGGTAACCAGCATTTTCTCCTTTTCCCACAATGTTTTCTATCTATGAAACACAAAAATCATCATTTTAGCAACATTTTATTTGTTGCCTGCAAATGCTTTCAATTTGGTTCAAGCCATAGTTTTGTCATTTGGTAAAGAGTTAACCACTGTCCTGCTGTATAACTAACATGAAATTTTCAAGTTGATAGTTAAAACCTAAATGTTGCTATTTCAAAGGTATTTTGGGGGGAAAATTCATTATCCTTGTTGGACAGTTTAGAATCAAGATCAGACTGCATGTTCTGTGCAGTCTGATCTTGATCTACACTGTCCGCAAAAGGTCAGTGAGTCACGATTTGCAGCCAAAGAGTTAGTGCAGTCATGTACTGTATAATTATGTGGATATATACGTGTGTCGAAAAATTTGTTAATTAACGATTGATGACATTTTGTACATGAACATTTTTGCGAATTCAACCCACTCGTTATTTGTTGGTATACTTGTGGTAAAATATATGACCAGAATCTTTTGCGAATTTTTCAAATTTGGGAAATTGCAAAAATTACCATAATGCAAAAATTTCCACCCACTTACTGTATTTTCCGGACAATAGGCCCAGGCCTGTCTGTTAAAAAATGTGGAAATTTTCAAGGGTGCCGCATATAAGAAAAAGCGGCTTATACGTTAATTTTTTTTATCTAATTGGTCTTTTTGTGCAGCTGTAAACCATGAAATCAAGGAGTCCAGAGTAGAGTACAAAAACAACAGATTAATTTGCTTCATAAATGTGTACTATAATACATGTACCAGTGCATATATTATCCACTTCATTTAACCTGACCCAGGTCAAAATCATTCACATAAGCAGTGTTCAATCTAGAGCGCGCCATTGCACCATAGTCCCCCAAAAATTTCAGATGGCGCAATTCTAAACCAACCTCTGGCCCGTCGGGCGCACTCGATCATAAAAGTGGCATTCCGTGAATTACGGTCCATTTTGCCCGTTCCTGCTTTTTCCACTCAATAAACATAATGCCGATCTTTCTAGTGAGAATTTACCGATAACCCGACGGATGTTATGGCTAAGATAAAACTGGTAGCCCGCTATCGATCTTTGTATCGGACGATTTCGGGAGAAAGACAGGTACCAGAGGTTACGATTCTTTTAGCTTCCGCTGATCATTTAACATCGCAATGAAGCGATTTTTCTGAGTTTTTTTTTTTTAAACCTCAATGGGGCAAAAAAAGGCAAAAGCTATTAAGAAATATTACTTCTGAAAGCACAATCGGGCCAGAACCTACACGTAGTTAGGCGTCGATAATAAAACCCCGCAGAAACGCGACTTTCAACTAGAAATGATCGAGGTGAAAGTTAAATCCTTCTGTGATGGGATATCAGAATTTCCGAAAGTTTACCACTGACGGACACATTTCGTCATTTTTTTAGGATTAAATTAATGGTGGAAACAAGGTTGCGTCAATAACGATGATAATTTCTGCAGTGTTGCAGAATTATAAGTATCGTATTCATAGATACATGAATGAGATTAATACTTGTTCAATAAAAAAGTTAACATTTCAGTAAGAAAGAATGATTTTTTTTTTTTATTTGTGGCCCCCAGTTTACCAAAATGGCCCCCTATTTCAATGTCTGTGGGCCTGATTGGCCCCCTTTCAAGCCAAGCTAGATTGAACACTGCATAAGATAATATTCTGTTTTTACCCTCGGCATCACTCAGCATGTGTCCGGAATCATCTTGGAAATATTTCATGTGGTTTAAGCCAATCACCCCTTAACTTACTAGGTAAGTTTTGATTGTGTGTTTAATGCCGTTTTCAACATTATTTCAGTTATATCGCGGCGGCCAGTGCACCTATCCATGCTTTCCTGGAGTCTCTTTTACCAGTACTTCGCACAGTTTCCTTTCCAAGCCACTGGCTGCTTTCCCACATAATCATCGTCGAAACAATTGTCAGCGGTGGGAGAGGAATGAATCCTGTCGCAGTGACTATCATCAATCCTCGGAAAGAAATTGGCCGAGCCAGGGGTCGTAGCCAGGGATCGAACCCTGGACCCCGTGTTCTCAAGTCCTGCAAGCTACCGACTGAGCTACTGGGGCTCGGCTTACTAATTAAGTAATTGAGACTTTCGGGTCAATAGTGAAAAAAGCAAATATTGCAATTTCAAACTTATTTTTTGGGGGAAATATCTCCTCATCGGTCAGTGTAGATCCAAGATCAGATTGCACATTTTGTGCAGTCTGACCTTGATCTAGACTGACTGCAAAAAGCGCCTTCAGTTGTGCTTTGTAGGCTAAGGGTTAAATTGATTACCTGTGTATATAATTACCTTCACATGTATATGTCACGTTCTGAATAATAGAGTTCTATTTATATGTCTACTTATATATTCAGCATAAAGGTCAGGATCAGGTTAAATGAAGAAGGCAATACCTACAGATGGATGACATTGTACATTAACCTAGCTTATCAGCCGCGGCCTATGTGCTGTAGCAGCCTATATGATAAATTTTACTACTAATGGTTAAAATGAGAGGTCACGGCTTTCTGTTCAGCATACAGTGCAGCCGCTTATTGTCCAGAAAATAAGGTATACAGCACACTGGCTATAATTTTGAAATGAACCCAAAAGCAAAGTTTGATATTAGGGCCTATATTAAAAGTCACTTTAACGACTTCAGCTTCATAAATATTTAGTGAATGATGTCAGATACATGGGGCATCTGCGGTATCAAAACAGTTGGTTTTCAGATGGTATAAAAAAAATTTAAGATGGTAGAACTTACTGAAAAGATGCCCCCCGTCCTGTGCAAACCAAAAACTGCAGCTTCCAGAGAAAATGTTGTTGCTGTAGCCAATTTAATTAAGCAGGATGCCAGGCTTACAGTGAAAGAAATAGCTAAGGGAGTTGGCATATCATCGGGGTCAGTTCATAAGGTTTTGATCAAGGAGTTAAAACTTCGCAAGATTTGCGTTCGATGAGCCCCCCCACCTCTTGAAAGATGAACAAAATACTACTTGTGTAAAAATGGCCAAAATTCTTCATAAAAAGTAAAACAAGAGGGCCAAGATGGCCATGTATCGCTCCACTGGCTTTTTAACCCTTTACCACACAAATCAACTAGTTGATGACCCTGTAAGAGAAGGCTTTTGAAAACAGTGAACATTTTCAGGCAATACAAGCAGGTTTATTCATTGGCATGAAAGGTAAAGTTCTTGGAAAAAAAAACTGAATGATAGAACCTTACTTTGAATTTAATATTCCACTCATGTGAGCATAACTGTTAGCATCAAAAAGAATCACTCTTCCTGAAAACAGAATATTTTCTATCAAAAACTTAAATGCCTAGCACCAATCATGTATCACTGCAGTTTGATACTCAAGGGAGGTAAATAGTAACAAACTTTATCCTTTATAATAGGAGTTATTTCTCGTGATTAATATTTAAATGGAAGTGACTATATAAGCAAGCCCATGTTAAACTTGTGATGCCTGGAATGAAGCCAATTTTGACCCCGGGCCTATAATATGAAGAAATTTGTTAAAGGTCCATAAGATAAAGCTACATGCCAAATTTAGTAGCACTGGGCCCTATGGTTTCAGAGAAGAAGATTTTTAAAAATGTTCAATATTTTTCAGTTTTGTTGCCATGGCAACCGGAGTTTTTGAAGGAATCAAATTCTTTCAAGAAATTCTGAAGAGGACCATTGCAGGATAATTCCTGTGAAGTTTCATCAAATTTGGATGGGTAGTTTCAGAGAAGATGTTTGAAATAAAAGTTAACGCATACACGGACGCACAACAGACACTGGGCCATGACATTAGCCCGCTGGCCTTTGGCCAGTGGACCTATAAATTATGGCAAGGGCACAATATCAGAACTCTTCACAGGTGATGAAACCTGGATTTATTATTTTGAGCCCCAGACGCATCCATAATAAAACAGTTGCTGCCCAAAGACCAGGCTAGGCTGATCATAGCAAAAGAAAATAAAGTGCTGGAAAAGTTTTATATGTCACATTTTTTAATTCAGACAGTCCAATTACTCAAATTCCTGTACTGAACTGCCAAACAGTTACTGGCAAGTTTTACAAGAACAATGTTCTTTCCAAAGTGAAGGAACACTATAAAAAAGAGGACCATGATGGTCCTATATCGCTCACCTGAGTACTAAGCAGTAAAGGTTTACAATGAAGATAAATACCAAATATTGCGGTTCAAGGCCAAATGATAATGAAACAAGAGCGGCAAATTGTCGCAAGATATGCCCATCCCACCACCAGTTGTCGAGAAGGTATAAATAATTGCAAAGGGCAGGTAATGCAACAAACATGTTTACCAAGTCTCAAGTCAATTTGACTTGAGACTTCAAAATTCCATTCCGGACAAGCAAGAAATACTGTAAAAATGAAGATCAAAGTGGAATTACTCAAAATCCGCGCTAGGTAGAGTTATTGTTCTTGTGCACAGTACTCGGTAATATTGCAACAAACATGCATACCAAGTTTGATGTCGTTCTGACTTGAGATGACAAAGCTATATTCGGGACAAGCACTAAATGCTTTAAAAATGACGATCAAAGGAAAATAACTCAAAGACAGCACAAGGTACAGTTACAATCCTTGTGCACTGCACTTCCAAATATTGCAACAAATAAGCATACCATATTTCAAGTCATTCCTACATAAGATGACAAAATTTTACTCCAGACAAGCAAGAAATGCTATAAAAATGAAGGTCAAAGAGGGAATAACTCAAAATTCGTGCTAGGAAGAGTTATGGTTCTTTTGCACTGCACTCTGTAATTTTTCAACAATCATGCATACCAAATTTGAAGATGTTCAGGCTAGAGATGACAAAGTTATATTCCGGACAAGCAGAAAATGCTGTAAAAATGATGATCAAAGGGAAATAACTCATAGGCAGTATGAGGTAGAGTTACGGTTCTTTCACACTGCACTCCCTATTATTGCAACAAACACAAATGCCAAGTTTCAAGTCAATCGGACTGGAGATGACAAAGTTATGCTCTGGACAAAGAACTATTCTATAGAACTTTCTAATTCAAGGGCAAATAACTCCAGTAGTTCTGGTCCGATTAGACCCATAATCAAACTCATCTGAGATCTTATGGTCAGAAGTATTTTGACCAAGTTTGATGCTGATTGGTTAACAAGAGGGCCATGATGGCCCTGTATCGCTCCACTGGCTTCTTAACCCGTTACCACACAAATCGAAGTGTTAATGACACTGAAAGAGAAGGCTTTCAAAAACATCGTGAGAAAAGGACAACATGTTGTCAGCCAGTATTTTCTCCTTTTCCCTCTACGTTTCCTAACCTATCAAAGACAGAAATAGTCATTTAAGCTACATTCAATTTGTCTTTTTGCAATGGCTTTAAACTTGGTACAGTAAAAAAAAATTGTCATTTCTTAAAGATTAAAATAACGTATCATGCATTTAATTGGCATTGACAGAGACATACAGCATAAAAAGTCTGTACCATAATAAACTTACTTTGAAAACAACCTCCACCCTGCCCTCCAAACAAAAACTGTCATATCTTTTTAAATGCAAAGATAATGTCAGTGAATACAAGCAGGTTCATTCATTAGCATGAAAGGTAAAGTTCTGAAAAAAATTGAGTGATAGAAACCTTACTTTAAACATTTCATTCATGTGAGCATAACTATTAGCATCAAAATAAATCACTCTCCCTTAAAACAGAACATTTCCTCTCCAAAAAAACTTGAATACCAAACTCCAATAATGTAAAACTGCAGTTTGATAATCAAGGGAGGTAAATAGTAACAAACTTTATCTTGTATAACAGGAGTTAATTCCCTTGATTACTATTTTTAAATTACAATCACTATATAAGCCCATGTTAAACTTGTGATCTCTGGGGCAGAGCCAATTTTGACCCCAGGGCTATAATATGAAGGAATTTGATAGAGGTCAATTAGATAAAGCTACATGCCAAATTTGGTAGCCCTGGGCCTTACGGTTTCAGACAAGAAGATTTTCAAAGATGTTCAATATTTTTCAGTTTTGTTGCCATGGCAACCACAGTTTTTGAAGGAATCAAATTCTTTCAACAAATTCTAAAGAGGACCATGGCAGGATAATTTCTGTGAAGTTTCATCAAATTTGGATGGGTAGTTTCAGAGAAGAAGAAATTTGAAAAAAAAGTTAATGCACGCACGGACGGACGCACTGACGGACACACGGACGGACACTGGGCCATGACATAAGCCCGCTGGCCTTGGGTTAATATTTGTAGATGCTAGAGTGTAAACAAAAAAATGTGAACGGATGGATGGACGATGGACAGTGAGTGATCACAATAGCTCATCCTGAGCACTTCGTGCTCAGGTGAGCTAAAAACAGAGACCTAGAACTGGATTAAGGGGCCTGTGCCTTATTCATGACAATGCAGCTGCTCACAAGTCTGCAATTGTTCTGAATTGCCTGGAAATGGAAAAGGTGGTATAGCTTCCCCATCCACCTTATTCTCCCAACCTCAGCCCATTTCACTTTTTTCCTCTTTCCTTTACAGAAGAAAACTCTCAATGGACGTCGATATGCCTCTAAAAATGCCTTGGGCAGTGCCATTTTTCAGTGTCTGCAGGGTATTCCCAAACAAGAGGACCATGATGGTCCTATATTGCTCACCTGAGTACTAAGCAGTAAAGGTTTACAATGAAGATAAATACCAAAAATCGAGGTTCAAGGCCAAATGATAATGAAACAAGAGCAGCAACTTGTCCCAAGATATGCCCGTCCCACTGCCAGTTGTCGAGAAGGTATTAAAATCGCAAAGGGCAGGTAATGCAACAAACATGTTTACCAAGTCTCAAGTCAGTTTGACATTAGACTTCAAAGTTCCGTTCCGGACAAGCAAGAAATACTATAACAAGAGGGCCATGATGGCCCTGTATCGCTCCACTGGCTATTAAGTAAAAACACTACAAGCCAAACATTACAATATTCAGCAAATTGATTTCAAACACGAGGACATGCAAACATTTTTCTATCTAATCCTACGAGAAAGTTGTGATCCATGGGCAAAGCCAATTTTGATCGCAAAGTTATAATTATTTGAATCCTGGTGGAGGTCCACAATATAAAGCTCCATACCAAATAATTCAGTTCTTGAATGTTATAAACAAGAAGATTTTCAAATTTTTCTCAATTTGGGCACCCTTGATAGAGACCCCCTAGATAAAGCTAAATGCAAAATTTGATAGCCCTAGCCCTTATAGCTAGATGCGAAAGATTTTCCTATATAAGCCTGCCCATGTAAAACATGTTACCCCCCGGAGCGAAGTCAAATTTGACCCTCGGCTATAATTTGGACACCCTTGGTACAGGTCCACTAGATAAAGCTACATGCCAAATTTGGTCGCCCTAGGCCCCATGGCTAGGTCAAAGAAGAATTTTAAAGTTCTCCCTATATAAGACCATGTAAAACTTGTTATATAAGCCCATGTAAGACTTGTTACCCTCGGGCAGGGCCTAATTTGACCCCAGGGCTATAATTTGAACAATCTTGGCAGAGGTCCACTAGATAAAGCTACATGCCAAATTTGGTAGCTCTAGGCCCTATGGCTAGGTAGAAGAGGAATTTTAAAGTTCTCCCTAAATAAGCCCATGTATAACTTGTAACCCCCGGGGCGGGGCCAATTTTGACCCCAGGGCTATAAATTGAAGAAACTTGGTAGAGGTCCACTAGATAAAGCTACATCCCAAATTTGGTAGCCCTTGGCCTTACAGTTTCAGACAAGAAGATTTTCAAAGATTTTCAAAATTTTTCAGTTTTGTTGCCATGGCAACCAGAGTTTTTGAAGGAATTAAATTCTTTCAAGAAATTCTGAAGAGGACCATGGCAGGATCATTTCTGTGAAGTTTCATCAAAATTGGATGGGTAGTTTCAGAGAAGACGTTTTAAAAAAAAGTTAACGCACGGACGGACGGACGCACGCACGGACGGACGGACGCACGACGGACAACAGGCCATGATATAAGCCCGCTGGCCTTTGGCCAGTGGAGCTAAAAATGAAGATCAAAGCCGAATTACTCAAAATCCGTGCTAGGTAGAGTTATTGTTCTTGTGCACAGTACTCCGTAATATTGCAACAAACATGCATACCAAGTTTGAAGTCGTTCTGACTTGAGATGATAAAGTTATATTCGGGACAAACACTAAATGCTGTAAAAATGACGATCAAAGGGAAATAACTCAAAGACAGCATGAAGTAGAGTTACAATTCTTATGCAGTGCACTTCCAAATATTGCAATAAATAAACATACCATATTTCAAGTCATTCCTAATTTCCTACTTAAGATGACAAAGTTTTGCTCTGGACAAGCAAGAAATGCTATAAAAATGAAGGTCAAAGGGGAAATAACTCAAAATTTGTACTAGGAAGAGTTATGGTTCTTGTGCACTGCACTCCGTAATTTTTCAACAATCATGCATACCAAATTTGAAGATGTTCAGGCTAGAGATGACAAAGTTCTATTCCAGACAAACAGAAAATGCTGTAAAGATGATGATCACAGGAAAATAACTCATAGACAGTACGAGGTAGTGTTATGGTTCTTTCATATTGCACTCCGTATTATTGCAACAAACACAAATGCCAAGTTTCAAGTCAATCGGACTGGAGATGACAAACTAATGCTCCGGACAAACAACTATTCTAAAGAACTTTCTAATTCAAGGGCAAATAACTCCAGTAGTTCTGGTCCAATTAGACCCATAATTGAACTCATCCGAGATCTTATGGTCAGAAGTATTTTGACCAAGTTTGATGCTGATTGATAAAAAATTGTAGATGCTAGAGTGTAAACAGTCAAATATAGCAATTTTTCTAATTCAAGGGCAAATAACTCCAATTATTCTGGTCGAATTAGACCCATAATCGAACTCATCTGAGATCTTATAATCACATATATTTTGACCAAGTTTGGTGCTGATTGGGTAATAATTGTAGATGCTAGTGTAAACAAAGTCAAATATAGCAATTTTTCTAATTCAAGGACAAATAACTCCAGTTGTTCTGGTCCGATTTGACCCATTATCGAACTCATCTAAGATTTTATGGTCATATATATTTTGACCAAGTTTGGTGCTGATTGGTTGATATTTGTAGATGCTAGAGTGTCAACAAAGTCAAATATAGCAATTTTTCTTATTTAAGGGCAAATAACTCCAGTTGTTCTGGTCTGATTAGACCCATTATCAAACTCATCTGAGATCTTATGGTCATATATATTTCGACCAAGTTTGGTGCTGATTCGTTGATATTTGTAGATGCTAGAGTGTAAACAAAGTCAAAAATAGCAATTTTTCTAATTCAAGGGCAAATAACTCCAGTTCTGGTCCGATTAGACCCATAATCGAACTCATCCGAGATCTTATGGTCATATATATTTTGACCAAGTTTGGTGCTGATTGATTAATATTTGTAGATACTAGAGCGTAAAAAAAAAAAAAAAAAAATGTGAACAGACGGATGATGGACGGACAGACGGACAACGGACGGACACCGACGGACGGTGAGTGATCACAACAGATCATCCTGAGCACTTCGTGCTCAGGTGAGCGAAAAACCTATTTTGCAGCCTTCACAGACTGGATTTTAACACTTGAAAAATGTATTTTTGCAAGGGAGAATATTTTGAAGGGATGAAATGAACCAAATATATGCAACTACCCTCATATGGGAAATATATGAGGAATTAAAAAAATATAAGAAAATTCCACACTAAAATGCAAAGAAACTGCATGTTTCTTTTCACATAGCTACATTCTGTTGGCCATAAACATTTAACATGTAAACCATGCCATGCAGAGATGTTTGTCTATCAAATGATGGGTCAATATGGCCACTGTTTGCCTTAGTTTTACATTACTCCTCACAAAAAATGTTTTGCATGATATGTCCGAGCACTGTCCGACCAAATATGAAATTGGTAAAAGAACATCTCAATACTATCTTCACTATCCTTCCAGAAAGAAAAACACAAAACATTTATCACTTTTTCAAAAGTTGCAATGCCTCAACTCTCTGAATGCCAACTTACTGAAGCACTGATGATACAGTTTTAGTTCTTCCATGGAATATTTTTGTTGTCACAGATGTGATGTAAAATTTTATGCTGAATACAAAAATGAAATGAAAATTATATGATGATATATTTGTTTAACTGGTAAATGCTTGTCTCAGTGGTTAACAGTATACCAGTAAAAATTTAAAAAATTACAACTTTTGCTTTAACTCTTTACCAGACAACAAAATTTCAGACCTATCCAAATTGAAAGCATTTGCAGACTGCAATTTCATAGTGGGTAAAATGATGCAATTTTTCTTTGATACTAGGGTAGAAAACATTGTGGGAAAAGGAGAAAATGCTGGTTACCAGCATTTTCTCCTTTTCCCACAATGTTTTCAAAAGGCTTCTTCCTTAAGGTCGTTAAAAGTCGGGATTGTGTGGTAAAGGGTTAAACGGTAATTACATTATCAAACTGCTTAGGTCTTATAAGTCATGGAAAGACAGAGAAAAATATTTTATCTGTCCCTATTTGATTCATTCATTTATAACATTTGAACAATATCATATCAAAAGGTTATTTTTTGTAAATGTTCCTGTTTTGATCATATGAGTTCTTGGATTTTCAATTAAATATTTCAAATAATCAAGCCCTTCTTTAGATAGTTTTTGTAAAACTTTTACGCATTTTCTCATAACCACGAAAACAGACCAAAATTTCTAACCACCCCGAGAAAAATGACATTTACCTTTGTCAAAGGTAAATTTCTATCACATGAAAAGGTACCAATGATATTCATGCAAACCCAAAATATGACGTTAGCATAACAAGACAGAAAAAATGTGTGATCAAATGGGTCCTTATCTTTGGCAATGCGACTTGGAAAGACCTGATGCTATAAAAACATGCAATTTCGTTGAAATGATATCCCCTGTTGAAAAAGACCCTTTTCCATTACAAACATACCGTATTAGAGGTATTGTGTTTTGCATGTACATGTGGCCTTTTTGTTATTGGTCCATGATGAAATTATACATTAAGCCCCCTTATCGCATGGCACAGCATTTCATTAAATAAAAAATATATAAGTGGTCCACAATGAGATTATACCTTAAGTCCCCTTTTTGCATAACTATGTATTTCAATCAATGAAAAGAAATAATGAAAATATACATCAAGCCCCCTTTTTCTATGAACATGTCATTATGTATAGAAAAAAATTGTAGTAACCCACTATCGGAAGGAAGACATGCATGAAGTTTTATTAATTTTCATCAAGGACTTATACATACAGATATTATACATTTAGCCCCCTTTTTTCATGATGTGGCATTTTATGAAATAAAAAGAAACACCTATTGTCTGTGGCTTGTGATAAACAACCTAGAGACGAAGTTTTATAACATTTTGTCCTGAAATTAAAAAGACATTGGTCCATAATGAAAGTAAATGTCAAGCCCCCTTTTACCAAGACACAACATTTAATCAAAAAAGCTAAAATAATGATATTGGTGGACTATCATATGGAACACATGTATGAAGTTTCATAAATTTTTGTCAAGGATTTTGAGTTAAAGAGATATTGATCCCAAATGGAAATATATATATGAAGCCCCCTTTTTCTATGACACAGTATTGAATATCAAAAAAAGGAACAAAAATAAATAGCGGAAGACGTCACATGAACATGTGTATCAATTTCTATTATTTTTTTATTATTTTTTTTTCAAGGGTTTTAGAAGATATCTGTCCGGAAAGACGAACGAACAGATGGTCATTATTCCATGATGAAATTATACATTTAGCCCCCTTTTATCATGACTTGGCATTTCATGAAAAAAGACAAGTATCAACTGTCTGTGGTTTTTTTATAAACAACATAAAGATGAAGTTTCATGACATTTTATCATGTAGTTAAAAGAGATATTGGTCCAAAGTGAAAATATACATCAAGCCCCCTTTTTCCACGACACAGCATTAAAAAAAAAAAAAACAAGAGTATATAACTCTGGTGTTGCATGGTCAATCTGGGTGAAACATGTCCTGCATTTTGTTATGGTAGTAGATAGATATGACATGAACTCAGAGTAGTTTTCAAGATAAGACTCAAAACATGAAAAATTTACTCGACTGCGTAACTTAAAATCACTTGCAGTCAGCCATTTGCATCAAATAACAAAAGGAAAAAAAGAGTATCAGCGGAATGGGTCATTGTACACACGTATAAAGTTTCACTAAGTTCTGTCCAGTGGTATTGGACGGACACACAGACAGACGGGAAGATGAACGGACGGACAACGCTAAAACTATATCCCTCCGCCTTCGGCAGGGGATAATTAAACGCCGTCTGACCACAAAAGCTTTAACTCTTTACCACACAATCCCGACTTTTAACGACCCTGAGAAAGAAGCCTTTTGAAAACATTGTGGGAAAAGGAGAAAATGCTGGTAACCAGCATTTTCTCTTTTTCCCACAATGTTTTCTACCCTTCCCAAAACAAATTTTAATTTTTTAGTCACATTTATTTTGTTGTCTGCAAATGCTTTCAATTTGGACCTGTCTAAAATTTTGTCGTTTGGTAAAGAGTTAAACTGTCTTTTCAGGTCAACAATGATTTTGAATGGATTGTGTCATAAGCCTCTCATTATAAATTAATGTCAATACCTTCTCAAGTCTTAATGCAGTATGAATCCCCCGTAGCAATTGTCATAGTTTGTAAAACTTCCACCACACCGTAGACGGGATGGGGCGATGAAAACCTTTGTTCAAAAAGGTGTGAAAACAATAGGTCAAGAGGTGAGAAAACATTGTGTTCGAATAAACAATCAATTTAAAGAAGGAAAATGATTATGGGGACCAACACTCATGTTCGACTATTATCAATTTATTGAGACTCAAAATTAACTAGCTACTTTTGGTGCAATAAAGTAGAGTTTTTGTCGGGACTATCAGAATTCCTCGAAAAATGCAGGGTTCTCAAATGTTCGAGACTCGAAATATCAAAGTTTTACTTTATGTTCGTTTCATAAAAGAACCAAAGTTTTTTACATAATCAAAGAGAAATTTTGGCTTCCACTAACAGTTTCACACAGAGATTTGTGTAAATTTGCTTTTAAATTCACTATCCATTGGAATTTCTGATTCCTAAAAATAACCCTACTCCTGATGGAAGGTTGATTTCAGTCAATGTTTTGATTCACAACTTTCAACATGCAGGTATATGATGGGATGCTGGACTTTATTCACTTTTGCTGTGCATCACATGCACATATAAGACCAGGTTAGTTTGAAAATAGCATGTCACTTTCAAGTTATTCACACACATATGTAAGTGAATGGGAACCCTAAAGGTACATCAAAGATTTGACTCAGTGACCTTGATTTTGAACCAACATATTGATTGATTGATTGATAGATCGTATAGTGTTCAATATCGTTTTGAACATTACTTCAGTTATATTGCAGCAGCCAGTGCACCTATCCTTGCTTTCCTGGATTTTATTATACCAGTACTCCGCTCAATATTCTTTCTAAGCCACTGACTGCTATCCCTAATTACAGTCGCCAAAGCAATGGCCAGTGGTATAAGGGGCATGAATCCTGTTGCAATGACAATCAACAGTGACTCCCTGTTCTCAAGTCTTGGATGCTAATAACTAAGATACTGACGACACTGTCCTGAAAACGACTTTCAGTTTATCTGTATCACATTTAACTCTTTACCAAAAACAAAATTTTGGACTAGTCCAAATTGAAAGCATTTGCATACGACAAAATATAATTTTACTCAGAAATTGAAATTCAATTTGAGAAGGGAAGAAAACATTGTGGGAAAAGGAGAAAATGCTGGTTATCAGCATTTTCTCCTTTTCCTGCAATGTTTTCAAAAGCTTTATTCCTCAAGGTCGTTAAAAGTCGGGATTTTGTGGTAAAGAGTTAACCCTTTACCAAAAACAATCCAAACTTATAACAACCCTCCAAAAGGCTTTAGTAAACATAATTTTAAATACATATATTGTAACCAGCATTTCCTTCTTTTCCCACAATATTTTTTTATCCTTTCAAAGACAAGTTACATGATACAAGTCCCATATATTTAATCTGCAAATGCTTGCAATTTGGGCAAGTCTAGAATTTCATCACTTAGTATTGTATGGTGTTTAACACCGTTTTCAACATTATTTCAGTAATATCGCGGCGGCCAGTGCACCTATCCATGCGTTCCTGGAGTTTCTTTTACCAGTACTTCGCACAATTTTCTTTCCAAGCCACTGGCTGCTTTCCCACATGATCATCGTCAAAACAATGGTCAGCGGTGGGAGAGGAATGAATCCTGTAGCAGTGACTATCATCAATCCTCGGAAAGAAATTGGCCGAGCCAGGGGTCATAGCCAGGGATCGAACCCTGGACCCGGGTGTGTTCTAAAGTCCTGCGAGCTACCGACTGAGCTACCAGGGCTTGGCCATCACTTAGTAGATTAAATCCCAAACCACACATTCCCAAGTTTTATTACTTATCCTGTTAAATAACTAACATGAAATTTTCAATTTGATAGTAAAAACCAAAATATTGCTATTTCAAAGTAATGTTTTTGGGATTGATATCTCCTTATAGGACAGTGTAGATCAAGATCAGACTGCACAGAAGGTGCAGTCTGATCTTGGATCTACACTGTCCACAAAAGGTCAGTGAGCCGCGCTTAGCAGCCTAAGGGTTAACAACCCTGAGAAAGAAAGCTTTTCAAAACACTATAGGTAGAGAAGGAAATGCTGAGCATTTTTTACATTTCCCATATTTTCTGTCTTTCAATGCATAAGTTACATTGGTTGTACCATATTTGATTTGATGTCTACATTTGCTTTGAATAATGGACAAGTCTGAAATTTTATCATTGTGAAAGGGAGCAATTCAGATTTTAATCATCTCATCAAACTCAACTCTTTACCAGATGAGGTAATTTTGGTCTGCTGAAACTGAAAGAATTTGCAGACGACAAATTTAGATTGGCTAAAAAGGTGGGGTTTTTATCTGTAAGGGAAGAAAACACTGGAAAATGGAGAAAATGCTTGTTATGAGCATTTTCTCCTCCTTCCACAGTGTTTTTTAAATGCCTTCAACCCAGAGCAGTAAAAAACCAGGGCTTATATGGGAAAGAGTTAACAAGAGCTTCGCAGAGCGGCGCTCATAAGCCAGAAAAGGCTTGTCAGTAACATGGGTTAAAATCTGGAAAGCCTAAAGAGACGCAAATTTTAAGAGTCACATGCACAGCTACACACAATTACACATCATAGAGATTGATTCATTGTGGTAAGTTTGAACTTATTCCAAAGAAAACTGGGAGGAGTTGCGCATAACAGAAATTGCCAACGGATGTACGGCGGACAGACGAACGGATGGACAGACAGATGACCTGGGCCATAACATAATACAACCCTTTGGGAGCATAAAAAGTAAATAAAGTGCTGAATAAGTAAAGTAATGACAGGCAAAGTACCAGTAAAGAAGGACAAAATTTAGAAAAAAAAATAGTTTTCAGTGGTAATTATTCATTTATATGACAGAAGCCGCTACATTTATGCTTTTCTTAGGAGTTTCTTTCACCTGTATTTCGCACAATTTTCTACCAAAGCCACAAAAAATCATTCAATGATCAGTGATGGGAAAGAATTATCCAGTCTCAGTTCTTCTTATCAATCCTCAGAAAAATTTTGGCCTATTCCAGCCGAACTACCCTGGTCTCAAGTCCTGTACAACACCAACTACCAGGCTGCTGATACACTAGATATACTTGAGATACTTCAAGAGAGATTCATTTTTAATTGGTCGGCGTGAGCCGGACGATTGGAGAGACCACAAGTTTCGAAAACCTGTCTGCTGAGGGCAAACTGATCTAGCTGCAACTCGTGACAGCTTCTACTTACAGTCTTATAACACTAATACTAGCTGTTATGACCTTATTACATTGAACTGTTAACCCTGATAACAACTTATGAATGAAACAAGAGAGAATCCAGGAGTATCCGATTATGTCAGCACATCTTCTAGTCGTCTGCTGTCCGTATTATTTGGCAAACTTTGAGTGATCCGTTGATCAGGTTATACATTGTTACGGGATCAGCCGAGTTTTGACGAGTGCTGTTCGTATATATAGCAGGTGTTGAAAAGATGATGATAGGTCACTTGGCCTTGAGCAGGGATAAAAGTTGCAATGGAACAGAGTTTTTACGGAAACATCGCTTTAAGATAATTTGAACATTTAGATTGTTTTGCCTTAGAGCAAACTGGTGTATATGCAACAGCTGCAAGGTTAAAATAGTATTCGGCTGTTGGTCGTTTATTGTTAGCGAGGTGAAGCGGTGACGGACTAAGGATGTAGAGTTGTGTAAGGGATATGACCCTAGGGGAGAGGTCATTACGTAAACATTTTCAGAATGAACTGGTTATCTCGCGCTTGGAACCTTAGTAACCAGACTGTCCATTCACAATACTGACCAGCCTAGATCTGATTAGGCATCCTTCAGCTTAGGATGCATTAACCCTTGGACTGCTAAGCGCGTCTATGACCTTTTGCAGACAGTGTAGATCAAGATAAGACTGCACACTACATGCAGTCTGATATTGGATCTGCACTGTCCAATGAGGAGATATTTTTTCCCCAAAAATACCTGCGAAATAGTTAAAACTTTGGGTTTTACTGTAGCTTGAAAATTTAATATCATTCATTTAGCAGATTAAGGATTAAATCATTTTCATAGCCCCTCCTCCTCTCCTTCCATCCATGTTTCTTCTTGATGATATTCTAAAGACTCAAATCAGTCAGTCAAATGTTGACTGAACAATCCTGTTGGGCTTTAAAATGTAGTGAGAAAAACTGCATGTATTCAGCATGTTCTCTTTTTCCTCAGCGTTTTTTCATCATTTGAAAGAATTTCAACATTTTGTAATTTCACGGGTTGAAGAGAGCATTTTCATAGAGGAAAAAAAGTGAAAGTGCAAAACAAATAAGCTCACTTAACTTCATAATCTCCATGTCTGAATCAACTGATCAGGTAAAAAGGCTTTTTCGGAGAGCGCAGATTCAGACCAGACAGCATAGAACATGCAAACAGATCTTGGGTTTGTTAGGCCAGTTTTCTGAGATATTCTAATCAAAACAGCAGTGGTCCTGTAATAGTAAGGCTGCTTTTCCACATTTCACATATCTATTTCATTAGTTCAGTGCTTTAAGTGTAAAACTCAGATGTTTGTCTCATTAGCTACTCCATATTAGTTGATTCTCATCCTCCATATTTCAGATTAAGAGCACAAGGTTCACTGTAGTGATGCTCTTGCTCATTACAATGACTCAAATATAATGACCTTTGTTGTCCAAAGACAAGTGAAGTCGCTTTTGAAGACAATGAAAGATAAAGATCAGACTGTCCTTTGAATGCAATGGTGATCAATAAACATACTTATATACCCAAGATCTTAATTGTCTGTTTATGTAGGATATATAAAGAAAACGACCATGAAAATGCAATGTTTGGATATTGTTTTTTCTGACTGTAAAAGGCCGTAACTGGGTGCTTTAACTCTTAACAAAACTATCCCGTTTTTGATGACCAAGAGGGAGACGGCTGTTAAAAACATTGTAGAAAAAAAAAAGATGCAGATAACCATCATTTTCTCCTTTTCCCACAAGTTTTCTTTTTTTCTTTCAACGATTCAGATCATCAATTGGTCTACATTTGATTTGTATGTGCAAATGCTTTCGATCTGGACAAGTCTAAAATTACATCATTTGGAAAAGGGGTGAGGGTTTGGAAGATATTATATTCTTTGAAACAAATATGGAAGAAATTGGCAAGCCAATGTTTTGGACAGAACGATCTAGCCCAGATCAATTTAGCCAGTCAAAAAAATTAGTTAGGACAATTTGTCCAGATAAACATGATTGCTTCTTAAAAATAGAAAAAGTTAAAGGCCTACTTGCAGCAAAAAGTAAACAATTTGTTATAATACATGCATATTTTATATGACTTACTCATACCATTTTAAAAGTGGCCCTTCAGATTTTTGGACAAAAATTTTACAAAAATACAAAAAATCATCCTTATGCTCCCAAAGCCTTTTAATTTTCATTCATAAAACCCCAGTAGTCGAAAACCATCTGACAAAAAGAGAAATTAGAGTATTAATATGGCCCAGGTCGACACCGACAGGAAACACAGTCTATTTTTACATGAGCAACTCGCTCATTTACATACCGGAAATACACAGACGAAGCTTCAAACATAACGTCCGAAGAAGACATTATGGAAAATAATTACGTTTGTTATGTTATGGAATTTAAGCGTCATTAGTCACGTGCCAGTCACTTGGCATTCCCATAATGCTTTTTTGATTTCTGGCGAAATCTAAAAATACCTTAAGAGGCTACGTAGCCTTTTAAGGGAACACCATCAAAAAAAATTTTTTTTGTAATTTTATGATTCTTAATTATTGATGATTTGTATTTGTTTTTTCATATAAATTTCAGTGATATAGATATTTTTTAATTTGGTGAGATGTGAAAAATCTAAATACCCACCTTTAAAGTATGGATATTACTGATAATATATGACAATGTATTACACTACAGTTGTCAGTTTCAAAAATTACAGAAAAGAATATTGGTATATTGTTAAACTTATTTAAAAAGTTGATAGGTACTGTTATTCAGGATGAGTGATATCTAAAGCTTGATGATGGCTACTACTGATCAGAATTGTCACATATATTTAACGTTCTATTGCTGTTAACCAGCAAACATATATCTGTGGCATTCCATTAAACTACTAATTTGTGAAGGACAGTTAAAAAAGGGGGTTCCTACATGTCTCTGTTACAAGGTATAGGATTTCTATCCCATACATAGTTCAGACAACTGCCATTTGATTTGCGATTTCAAACCATTGTAGTTATTCAATGTCGACCGATTACAGTGCTGACAGCACTTTTAATTTAACCTGCAGTCCACTTTCGAAAGCATTGTGGCAGAAAGAGAAATTGATTGTTAAGGGTTACTTTTCTGCCAATATGTTCACATTTTTACAATAACCTCAGGGACATGTACATGTTTTCACAACTCATCAATTTCAAACTCTCCTATGTACACAATGCTTGTTCACAGAAAATGGCATGCACCCTCAAGGCTAAAAGGTACACAATTGGGTACTGTGAAACTAAAAACACACTAAAACAACACTATGACCTCAATCCCAGCCAAGAACTTTGTAACACTCAGTATACATGTTGCAAAACTCCCAATTTTTATAGCCACACCCTTTTAATACCTTTACTCATTCCCTTTTTGAACCAAACAACAAAAATCTTCCACCTGGTGACCAGTTGATATCATTTGCTGGTGTTACATCAAGACAGGCTAAAAGATAGGATTAGTTTTTGAAAGGGTAGAAAACATTTGTAGAAAAATGGGAAAAATGATGGTTACCACCATTGTCCCATTATTTTCAGTAGCCTTCTATTGCCAGGTTGTAGAAATTTGGTATATATTTAGTAAAATGCTACACAGTAATACTAATACAGCTTAAATTCTCTCTGGCAAAAAGAGACATTACTCATCAATATTTTCTCTTTCTGTCTCAATGTTTTGAAAAGTGGCCTGCTGTAATACAAACACAATTGTTTGCATATGGTAATGGGTAAATTACGAGCTTTCTCACAAAATTTTTTGAATAATTCATACTTCAAAAAAAGCATGCTATGATAACATAGAGTAATTATGAAATTACTTCTTGAATAAAACCCATGTTGTGGGTACCGATTAGAACTGAATCAATGAGAGTTCTAATGAGTACCCATAACATAGGTTTCAGTGAAAATTTTAGGATCCCTTAACTCTCCTTAACTCTTTATCAAACAAAACAGTATGGTATTCAACCAAGTTGAAAGCATTAATTTTGCAGATGATGAATAAAGGTGTAATAATGATTGCTGTCTTTGAAAGGGATGAGATCACTGTGGGAAAAGGAGAAAGTGTTGGTAACCAGCATTTTCTCTTTTTTTCCACAATGTTTTCAAAAGCCTCCTTCTTCATGGTCATTAAAACCAAGCACTGTGTGGTACAGGATCAAACAAATCTGACATTTAACTCTTTACCAGACGACAAAATTTTGGCCCTGTCCAAACTGAAACCATTTGCAGATGACAATTTCATTGTGGCTCAAATGGTGCAATTGTTTATTGATTGGGTAGAAAACATTGTGGGAAAAGGAGAAAATGCTGGTTACCAGCATTTTCTCCTTTTCCCACAATGTTTTCAAAAGGCTTCTTTCCAAGGGTCGTCAAAAGTCGTCACTGTGTTGTAAAGGGTTAAGCAGTGGTACCTTGACTAATTTACAATGCTCCTAAGATCTGCAACTGAGATCATAAAAACTTTTTACAAAGCTGCCGCGGATAGTTTTGGAAAACTTTGTGTAGAAAGGAGCAGTTGCATATCAAATGCAACCTATGGCTCCTTTCACATAATCATACCCATTTCCATATGGTTGACTGATAATTTTATTTCCCTTTATTTTTACTCCTTACAAAATGACCAAATTTCAGACTTGTACAAATTGAAAGCCTTTTCAGAAGAGAAATGAAATGTGGCTCTAACAAGGGGATTTGTCTTAAAATCACTGTTGAAACACTTGGTTGGAAACAGTGTGGGAAAAGGAGACATTGCTGGTTACTAATGTTTTCTCCATCTTCCACACTGTTTTCAAACATGTTCATCCTTTGGGTTATTAAAGTTTAGGATTGTGTAGCAAAGGGTTAAATGCCTGTAATAATTTTGTAATCTGAATAAGGTCTCAGCTGGTTCACAATAGCCTGTGTAGATCTCGTCAGAAGTTGAACCCCACCCCACAATTAAAGCCACAGAGTAAATGGACATGTAGTTTCAGCCAAGAGACAAAAACAAATAATTATAATGTTCCATTTTCAAGTTTGTTTTAGCTAGAGTATTTCACAAAATTGCAGGTGGTAGTAGATCTAAGATCAGACTGTTTAATACATTCATGATAATCAAACTCTATAATTTATTCACTACTTATCATGGTTTAAATCTTTACCAGATAACAAAATTCTAGACATCAATACTGAAGGCATTTGCTGACTACTTATACCCCCATCACACTCGTTCTCACTCCGTTCCGAAAATTTTTGCTGAACAGACTTAAACTGTGTTCAGACGGAGTGGACGTATTAGCAACCTTTTACGATCTGTTTACAAACTTAATGGATGGGTTAGGACGGGAAGGTGCTTCAGAACTTTGAGCCTGCTCAAAATTTCTTGCCATCCATCCCGTCCTGTAATTAGATGGAATGACAACGAACTTAAAATGAGATGGACGTACTACTATAGCCATCTCACTATCTTACTATTGGTCATTAAAGAACACAATTCTTGGGTAATACATCATCTCAGCAGTCTGGATCAAGATCAGACTTTAGAACATACAGTGTTATTATTGATTTACAAGTTGTGTGCTCCAGGGCGGTTTTCATCAATCTTATTTCTTTGTCATAACTGTTAATTCTAAGACAAGCAATCTGATTGGCTGAGACAAAATGTCTTGAACAATAATATGGCTGGTCTTGGACTTTACAATTAATGCTGGATTTTTAAACCCTTATTCTGCTAATTAAGTAACATGACACTTTCAATCCGACAGTGGAAACCCAAATTCTGCTATTTCAAAGGTATTTTTGAGGAAAAGCCATCTTCTTTTCGGAGAGTGTAGATCCAAGATCAGACTGCACATTTTATGCAGTCTGATCTTGATCTACACTGTCCGCAAAAGGTCCTTAAGTTGCCCTTAACAGCCTAAGGGTGTTTTTGAGGAAAAGATATCTCCTCTTCCGACAGTGTAGATCCAAGATTCTGAGCAGTCTGATCTTGATCTACACTGTCAGCAAAAAGTCATCGAGTCATGCGTAACAGCCTAAGGGTAATTCTGCTATTTCAAAGGTATTTTTGAGGAAAAGTTATCTTCTTATCGGACGGTGTAGATCCAAGATCAGACTGCACATTCTGTGCAGTCTGCTCTTGACATACACTGTCCGCAAAAGGTCCTTGAGTTGCGCTTAACAGCCTAAGGGTTAATGGTTTGTAAACTCTACACTAGATTTGTTCCTATAAACCCAGTGCTTTCTAGGCTATGTATTAACCCTTTACCACACAATGACGCCTTTTGACGCCCCTAAAAAAGAGGCCTTCTGAAAACATTGTGGGAAAAGGAGAAAATGCTGGTAACCAGCATTTTCTCCTTTTCCCACAAAGTTTTCTACCCTATCAAAGAAAAGTTGCGTCATTTGAGCCACTATGAAATTGTCGTCTGCAAATGCTTTCAATTTGGATAGGTCTTAAATTTTGCCATGTGGTAAAGGGTTAAGCCTACCAAACAATATTACTCAGTTACATAAAGGGTGGCAAACACTTTCAAGAAGGAATGAACAGTTAGCTTTTCTAACATTATGTAAACATTGTGGAAAAAAGGAAGCAGTTACTGCTTGTTGCAAGAAATTGCTTCTTTACACACAATAATCCCTTGTTCTTTTTCCAAACAATATTTTTCTGTGCTGTAACTATTTTTCTACTGTTTATCCTGACAGAGCAGATCGGGATCAGAATGCTCTGTCTACTTGTAGAATTTAAACTGTAGACCCATTCATATTGAACAAATATGGAGCTACACAGTGAATTAGTTTCAATGATAAGATTTCTGTTTGAATGGGTAACGGGTAAATTTCGAGAGAAAAAAAATTTTTTTTCCAAGTGCCTCAATGTTTCAAATAACCTATTCTTTCTGTGTCATATTAGCATACAAATGTTTAATAAAAGGTTATTTGGGCCTTAAACTGACTTAAAATAGAAATACTAGTGGAGTGACAAGAGAACGGCGGCGGTCTCCAAATGTTAGTCTTTTTCACACTTCTTTTTTTTAATCTAAAAGAACAAATAGTTGATTTCTAGCACACATTGTTTAAATGCAATTTCTTTCAACCACATGTAGCAGGAAATATGCAAAGGGAAGGGGAATGTAGATTTTGAAATTGGTCAGGTCAGAATGACATGGGCCAAAATGGCGGGCATCTGCCTGCTGAATACGATTCAATTTTCAAACATTCACGTCTAATTCACAACATGTAAATAACATGATGAGGAATACGATAATAGAACAAATATGATAAAATGTGTACTTACAGAAGGAACAAAACAAAAATACAGTGAAACACAAACACAAGATATGGCTATCTCAAAAAGCTAATGGCGTCTAAACACTAAGCAAGCTAGCAAAAGACTGGACAGAGCAAGGTACTTTTTTGGTAAAGTTACATGCCTGAGGTACCTTTGGGGAAATTCAATGAGGGGTGCTTTGTAAAAAGTTGATTTCATTCGCCTTTACAAAGTATCGACTCATGTCAGCCTGCGGAATCTGCGAACACTGACCTGAGTCGAAACTTTTTGCCACTGGTAAGTTTTTCCATATTAAAGGACTATTCGACCCCATGATTCAGATTGTTGGACAAATGGGTCCATATGATATAAAGATTTGCTTTTAACCCTTAAGACAGCTTTTACAAGCTATAGTTGTTTTAGCGGCCAATGTAGATCAAGGTCAGACTACAAAACGTGCACTCTGATCTTTGATAAGCACTGGACAAGGGCAACCCTTAAACTACAATTATTGACATGTACATGTAGGTCTTATTTCTAGACTGAAAGTATCCATTAGGTTTTTTCGGCCCTTTAACCCTTAGGCTGCTAAGGGAGACCCACTGACCTTTAGCGGACAGTGTAGATCAAGATCAGACTGCACAGAACATGCAGTCTGATCTTGGATACAACACTCTCCGATAAGGAGATATCTTCCCTCGCCCCAAAATAACGTTGAAAGAGTATAAATTTGGTCGTTAAAGTCTGCTTTAAAATTTCCTTTGAAGTTATTTAGCAGGATAGGGCATAAGGGATCATGCGTTACGACATGTACGATCCCTGAACGGACTTTGCAATTTGGAAGACTTTAACTTGCGTTCTAATTTACGTTCCCTGGACCGCAGGTATGCCTATGGCTTCTAAGGGTCCTTGGTAGATACAACTGTTTGTTGGAATGCTACAGCAACTTGGAGTGAATTTAAGGGGGTGGTTTTTCCACTGGCTGTTTAATCTACTTTTAAACGAGTTTACACTGGGTGCTGTTACTACATGATTATCGAGCACATTCCACTTGTTAACAACACGGTTGCGGAAAGAATTCCCCCACTGTTCTGTTCTTGATCTCTGTTTGAATAGTTTGAAGTTGTTACCTCTTGTTCTGTTATTGTCCGATAATGTAAGCATCTCATAGTTAGATTTTTCATATTTATGTAGAATTTTAAACACTTGGATCATGTCAGCTCTTTCTCAGCAGTATTCCAGTGATGGTATTCCTAAATATTTGAGTCTCTCTGTATATGTTATATTTCTAATGTTGGAGACAAGTTTGGTTGCCCTTCTTTGCACGTTCTCGATTGCAATTTTGTGTTTTTAGCTCACCTGAGCACGAAGTGCTCAAGGTGAGCTTTTGTGGTCGGCTAATGTCCGTCGTCCGTCGTGCGTCGTCCGTCGTGCGTCGCCAACAATTTCTTTAAACATCTTCTCCTCCTAAACCACTGGGCCAATCTTGATGAAACTTGGCAAGGATGTTCCTTGGATGAAGCTCTACCAAAGTTGTTCAAGAGATTGAATTCCACCCATAACTCTGGTTGCCATGGCAACAAAAAGGAAAGAAATAGCAAAATCTTTGAAAATCTTCTCCTCTGAAACTAGAAGGCGTAGAGCTTTGCTATTTGGTATGTAGCATCTCCTAGTGGACCTCTATCAAATTTGTTCATATGATGCCCCTGGGGTCAAAACTGGCCCCGCCCCGGGGGTCACAATTTCGAACATAGGAACATAGAAGGAAAACTTTAAAATTCTTCTTCTCTGAAACTGGAAGGCATAGAGCTTTGATATTTGGTATGTAACATCTGCTAGTGGACCTTTACCAAGTTTGTTCATATGATGCCCCTTGGGTCAAAACTGGTCCCGCCCCGGGGGTCACAAGTTCGAACATAGGAACAAAAAAGGGAAAACTTTAAAATTCTTCTTCTTTGAAACTGGAAGGCACAGAGCTTTGATATTTGGTATGTAGCATCTCCTAGTGGGCCTCTACCAAGTTTGTTCATACGATGCCCCCGGGGTCAAAACTGGCCCCGCCCCGGGGGTCACAAGTTTAAATATAGGAACAAAGAAGGAAAATTTTAAAATTCTTCTTCTCTAAAACTGGAAGGCTTGGAGCTTTGATATTTGGTATGTAGTGAACCTGTTCTAAGTTTGTTAGCCCACCTGAGCACAACATGTTCAGTCAGTTCAAAATTGGGTCACCTGGGGTCATAAACTAGGTCACTAGGTCAAATTAAAGAAATACCTTGTGGGCACTCTAGATGCTACATTTATAGCTCAAATGACCTGAAATTTGGTCAGAATGTTTGTTTTGATGAAATCTCGGATGAGTTTGGATTCGGGTCATCTGGGATCATAAACTAGATCACTAGGTCAAATTAAAGAAATACCTTTAGGACACTCTAGAGGCCACATTTTTTGCTCAATTGACTTGAAAATTGGTCAGAATGTTTGTCTTGATTAAATCTCACATGAGTCTGTATTTGGGTCACCTGGGATCATAAACTAGGTCACCAGGTCAAATTAAAGAAATATCTTTAGGGCACTCTAGAGGCCACATTTCTTGCTCAATTGATTTGAAAATTGGTTAAAATGTTTCTCTTGATGAAATCTAAGATGAGTCTCAATTAACTTGAAAACTGTTCAGAATGTTTGTCTTGATAAATATTTTGATGAGTTTTAAATTTGGTCACGTATGGTGATAAAGTAGGTCACTAGGTCAACTTACGCAAATTTCTTGTGGATGCTCTAGATGCCACATTTTAAGCTCAATTGACCTGACAATTGGTCAGAAATTTAATTTTGCACGTGGAGTGAAATTTCGCCTATTGACTCAGGTGAGCGATCCAGGGCCATCATGACCCTCTTGTTTTAAATATGGCGACTATACTGGACTCGCATATTCAAGATGTGGCCTTACTAGAGCTTTGTAGAGTTGCAAGAACATAGTTTTCTCCATGTATCTGAAACTTCTGCGAATTATTCCTAGATTTTGGTTTGCTTTGGAAATTTTGGAATTGATATGGGAATCGAATTGTAGCTCTCTATCTATGATTACTCCAAGATCTTTTTCCTCTTTTATATTGGTAATAGCAATTCTATTCTTGTCAGTTCTCCTATGGTAGTCAACATTAATGTCCTTCTTTCCTATATTTAATCTTTTACATTTTGCTGAATTAAAGTCTAGCCCCCATATCTCTGACCATTCACAAAAAGCATCAGTTGTTAGCTGTAATCTTGCATGATCTGTTTGGTTTAGTATGGATCTATAGATTTTGGTATCGTCAGCAAATAATTTGACATTTGTTTTTGCCACATCTGGGAGGTCATTGATGAAAATTAATTAAAAATAAAGTTGGGCCCAACACACTACGTTGTGGTACTCCGCTAATTACTTTTTGACTATCAGAGTATCCGTTATTTATTACAACCACTTGGTATCTATCTTTGAGAAAATCTTCTATCCATTTGTGTACCTTTTCGTTTATTCCATAGGATTTTAATTTTAGAAGTAATTTGTTATGTATCAAAAGCTTTCCTAAAATCATAGAAAATGACGTCTGTTTCTAAGTGATTGTCCAATGCAGTTGACCAGTCTTCAGTTGATTCTAGAAGTTGAAGCTGACATGATTTCCCTTTCATAAATCCATACTGTTCATTTGAGAAGAGGTTATTTGAGTTCATATACTCTAAAATACGTTCATTAACTATTCTCTGTAATAAATTTGAACAAACTGGATTGATATTATCAGGGTGTGTATATACGATCCCTGATATTATAGGTCTATAATTCTCTGGTTTATGTTTATCTCCTGATTTGAAGATCGGTGTTACATTTGATTTTTTCCATTGATCCGGTAATTTTGAACTATTCATTGACTCTTTAAAAATCTTGGTAAGTGGATAACACAGTTCTCCTTTGCATTTGATTAGAAACTTCGGATGAATGTTATCGGGTCCAACGGATTTGCTTGGGTTTAGACAGTTTAATGTTTTCATAACATCTTCCTCGGTAATTATTATGTTGTTCAAGGATTCTTTTGTTCTTATTTCAAAGTCTGGTATGTCTGGATTTTCTTCTTTTTTGAACACGCTTGCAAAATATTTATTGAATATATTAGCTTTCTCAGTGTCTGAATCAATATCATGCCCATCTTCGTCTTGGATATTGTATGAGGAAGAATTAGTCTTACTCCTTGATCTTACATATTTCCAGAATAATTTACTGTTTGATTTAATTTGAGTTGCTAACTCTTTTTCATAATTAAATTTTGCATCTTTAATGGCAGCTGTTGCTATATTACGAGATTGCCTATATTTTGCATAGTTTGATGGAGTTTTACAATACAAATATTTTTCCACACGCTATGTTTACGTCTCAGTTTTTTCTTGGTGTCCGAGTTGATGAATGGAAGCTGGCAATTGAATTTTGGATTGTCTCTGTACACTGGTATATGATCTTCAATTAATTTATTTATTATATCGACAAAGACAGTCCATGATTCATTTACATCACCATTTTCAAGTTCGGCATCCCAGTCTATATTCTTTAAATTTTCTCGTATAGTTTGGTAATTTAAAGTAGTTACTTTGATTTTGTCTAATTTTGTAAATCCTGATAGCAAAAAGATGAAAATATTTGGATAAACTGTTTGCTTTGATAATCAAAGCTTGTAACAAATTCATAGCCATAGAAATCAATATGGCAAAATTACTTCAAGTACAGATAATTCTATCAGTCCATTGGTCAGTCTGTTTGTCTCCCATCCACTCTGTCAAACAGGTCCAATGATAAATTAACTTTTTACCAAACAGCAAAATTTTAGACCTGTCCATATTTAAAGCAATTGCAGTTGTTAAATTAAATATAGTTCACATAATGGCTTGTGTCCTTGAGCTCAAAGGGTAGACAATATTGTGGAAAAGGATGAAAATGTTGGTAGCCAGCATTTCTGATCAGTACTACCAAAAGATTTTATGTGATAAAGGGGCTTTTTTAGAGCTTTGTTATCTAAAGTATTTTTTGTTAAGGATAAATACAACAAAAGACACTGGACTGTTAAATGCAAGAAAAAGGTGCAATAAAAAATTGACAAAATTTAGGGTTACATGCCAAATTTATTTATATTACGCAAAATGGTCAATCTTTCCCAATCCACTTTGCAACGGACAATTTTTGGCCATTTTCTAGCTGTCATTGGTATTTTGTGACCATCCTGGTCCATCTTCCAATTCAGATGTTGGTTGAATCTAGTCCGCCATGACATAAGGCTGTTTGGTAATGATTTAAATCACGTTCTGGAAAGAAGATGAAGAAAAACGACTGTGACAGAGAAAAAACAAAAATGCCAAATCAAATGACTTTGAATATTGAGGATAATTTGTGGCCTGTAACTGCTCAGCATTTTGGCAATAGACAGTATGAATTCATAGATGACAATGCACCTCTCGCGTGTTAGTCCCATGTTATGAGGCATAAGGAAAACAACAGAATTGTATCTACTGAATGGCCAGCTCAAAGATTTGAACATTACAGAAAATGTTTAGCTTTGGTTGAAGACAGACATTGACCCATGCAATAATCATATTAAACAATTTGGATCAGTTAACTGGGTTGATTCGTAGTGCAGGTGAAAATATTAATGCGGAATATGTATGAGACCTATGTTCAACAATTCCAGCACAAGGTGATTAAGATGAAAGAAATTGACCACCAAGTAATTGAGACATTTTCAATCTGGAAATAAGACCCATTTAATTGTAATATCAGAGTAGTTCTTTTCTAGGATGTTACAGCAAAGTGGTCAGTTAAGTTCAGAAATCAGACTGCACATTTAGTCTTTCGGATGAGATGTTAAACCAAGGTTCCAAGTGATGGTGCTATATATCGGGCTCATTAAAGAACCATGCATAACTTAAGATGGGTTTCTTTCCGTATCTTGAACTATCCCCTGTAAATGAAACTACCGGTACAGCCATCAGTGGGAGTCTCCATATGGGCAACTGTGACAGCAATAAATAAACACAAATTTAATCAAGTTCTTTCAGGCAATTCCATTGTGTACACACAACACAGGTAGAAGAAGAAATCATGTCTCTTAACTCATTACCAAACGACCAAATTTTGGACTAGTCCAAATTGAAAGCATTTGCAGACGACAAATTAAATGTGAATCAAAAATTGAAATTTGATTTGGGAAGGATAGAAAACATGGGAAAAGGAGAAAATGCTGGTTACCAATAAAGGCTTCTTTCTCAGGGTCATCAAAAGTAGGGATTGTGTGGTAATGGGTTAAGGCTTGGTCAGACCGGCTAACAGTTATGTTACGGGTGAAAAACAGATAAAAACATGCAGAGGCTCACCTGATTGGTGTGTGGCGCGAAGAAGCCACACAATGACCACACATGTAATGGAAAAAACGCACGTTTACTGGATATATACCGGATAATAAACGGTCTATTAATGGATATCACCATACAAGTAAGGGACTTGTACAGGATAAAGCGGAGGTGCACTGCATTAAAACCGGACAAAATGTTTTTCCAACATACGATGAACAGAAATGTGCCAAACACCAACATAGGAGGAATGTACCGGTCCATGACATGCCAATAGTATAAATTGTTACATGTATCTAAAGTCTATCATTTGCATGTCTCTGTCCGTTTGGTTCGGTGGAAATTTTTGAACATGCTAAAAATCTTCCCACTGGATGGAACGGACATCGCCAGACATTGCTGGACAAGTAGTGGATTCACCAGATAAGAAACGGACATAAAACGGATACAAACGGTCATGAACTGATAAAATGATTTTTTTATCCATTACTCATCCGTTGGCTCGGTGTGACCAAGGCTTTAGGGTTTAAATACTCTACATTTATCTGGGCATTCCATAGCCAGTAGAATATTTTGGTCTTAGACTTTGGGAAAACCTGGTAAAAGGGATTTAACACTTTAACAAACAATCCTGATCTTAACTCTTTACCAAAAGACAAAATTTCAGACTGGTCCAAATTGAAAGCATTTGCAGACGACAAACCAAAGTTGACTGAAGAATTGAAATTTGTTTTTGGAATGGTAGAAAACATTGTGGGAAAAGGAGAAAATGCTGGTTACCAGCATTTTCTCCTTTTCCAACAATTTTTCAAAAGGCTTCTTTCATTTTCTCATTTTCCCATAATGTTTTCCACCCTTGGCAAACAAATTTCAACTCTTTGAGTCACAATTATCTGTCATCTGCACATGTTTTCAATTTGGACTCTGCCAAATTTTGGCCATGTGGTAAAGAATTAAAGAAAGCAGTAGCTGGCAAAACATCAGTACGGAAGAAGGACAAAGGTATGGAAAAAAAATGATTATTTCTTTAAGCCTTTGCCACACAATCCCAATTTTAACGACCTTGAGAAAGAGGCCTTTTGAAAACATTGTCGGAATAGAAGAAAATGCTGGTAACCAGCATTTTCTCCTTTTTCCACAATATTTTCTACTTACCCAATACAATTTTCAATTTTCAAGTCACATTTATTTTGTCGTCTGCAAATACTTTCAAATCGGATAATCCTAAAATTTTATTATTTGGTAAAAAGTTAATGGGCTACGTAGCCTCTAGCATATTTTTAAAATTTATGCTGGAATTTTACTGAGGTTTGTTGGGATGTCACATGAACAATAACACATTTTCATTTAATGTTTTCTAATGATCTCATGAAAATAGATGCAGTTACTGATTGCAAAGCAACCAGCCTATTTTTTGAATCTGTGTAGAAGAAGATCAGACAGCATAAAATGTGCATTTGTAATCTTTGATAATCTGTGTCCACTTTGCTGAAGCACTATAGATGAAAAGCAATTGTGAAATTGCAATTTTTGGGGTCTTTTCCATATGCTGAAAATTTCAATTGGGTTTATCCTTAATTCTTTATTGAATGTTTTGGGCCAATCTGATTCAACCCTTTACCACACAATCCCGACTTTTAACAACCTTGATATAGAAGCCTTTGGAAAACATTGTGGGAAAAGGGGAAAATGCTGGTAACCAGCATTTTCTCCTTTTCCCATAATGTTTTCTACCCTGCTGAAAACAAATTTCAATTTTTGAGTTATGCTTATTTTGTTGTCTGCAAATGCTTTCAATTTGGACAATTCTAAAATTTTGTCGTTTGGTAAAGGGTTAAAAGCATTTACAGACAACAAAATAGATATGACTACACAAATGAATTTTGTGCTGGAAAGGGTAGAAAATAGTGTGGGAAATGGAGAAAATGTTGGTTACCAGCATTTTTTTCTTAAGCCACAATGTTTTCATAAGACTTTTCCTCAGGGTCATTAAAATTTGGGATTGTGTGGTAAAGGGCTAAGAATAAAGATAAAAATCGTAATTTTTCCAGCAAAACAAATATATGTGAGCCATGGTCTGTGAAAAGGGGGTTTAATGCATCTGCGAAAAGTATTGACCAAGGTCTGGCTGAAACTTCTCACTATTGGTCAATTTTACTGTATTTCAAAGGAACAGCCTACCTCATGATCGAGTCAGTCACTGTTGTTTAAAATAGTGGCTATTATGGATCCATAATTATGTGATGACTTGCCTGACATCATATATCATAGGGAAGCATTGAAATTCAGTCAGAACTTAAAATGTAAATATTGCAATTTCTTTGCTATTTTCTTTTCTTGAAAGAATACCTAGCAAAGAATCAGATAAAGTAGATCTAGAATTAGACTGCAACTTCCATGATCTTGATCTACACTGTCCGCATAAGCAATTAACCATTAACCACACAATTCCAACTTTAACCCCTTCCAAAAAATCCCTGGTTTTCACGACCCTGAGAAAGATGCCTTCTTAAAACATTGTGGGAAAAGGAGAAAATGCTGGTATCCAGCATTTTCTCCTTTTCCCACAATGTTTTCTTCCCTTCCAAAAACAAATTTCAATTATTGAATCACATCAATTTTGTCGTATGCAAATGCTTCCAATCTGGACTAGTCTAAAATTATGTTGTTTGGTAAAGAGTTAAATGACCCCTTGGAAGATGGCTTTCGAAAACATTGTTAGCCAGCATTTTCTTCTTTTCCCACGATGTTGTCCACCATGTGAAAGACAAATCTTGTGGTATGTTTCAGTAACATTTATTTTGTCATCTGCAAATGCTTTCAATTTTGACAAGGCTAAAGTTCTGTCATGTGGTAAAGAATTAAATCCAGGTTGGGGGCTACAAGGGTTGGACCAAGGCTCTCTGTCAGTTTTGTCTGTCAGACTTTCTGTCCGTCAATGCTTTATCTCAGAGTTCTGCTTGGCTTTGTGATTGGTAAAGCAGAGACTCAGAGTTTGATCCTCATCCACACCACAGTGTTTTTTGTAGGAATATTAGGTAAGGCCCGTAAAAGTCCTGCCCTGGTAATAGCGAATCTCTAGTCTATACTACACAGTTGTATATCTAGATTTACAAATTCTAGTATGTTCCGGGCATGAACTCCGACAACTGTTGTTTGCAATATCAAGTGGAGGCAAAATATACTCTTCACGGTAAAACAATTTTGAAATATGATATCGTGAACCGATACATTTTGATGGGTGAGTGCATTATTATTTTATGTGCCTTCACAATGTACAGACACTTAAAGTTAAAGTAGTATTGCTGTCACCGATCAATTAACTATTTAAACCAACCTCTTGAGTGGATTGTGGCTTTGACAGTATAAAAATAAGGCTCCAGGAAGGGGAAAAAATTCTGATGTGTGTATTTTGGCTTTTCAAAACATGCCATTGCCTGTACATTTTTTAGTTCCACTGGCCAAAGGCCAGCGGGCTTATGTCATGGCCTGGTGTCCGTCGTGCGTTCATCAGTCCGTGCATGCGTGCGTTTTCTTTTTTTTTTAAACTTCTCTGAAACTACCCGTCCAAATTTGATGAAACTTCACAGAAATGATCCTGCCATGGTCCTCTTTAGAATTTCTTGAAAGAATTTGATTCCTTCAAAAACTGGTTGCCATGGCAACAAAACTGAAAAAAATTGAACATCTTTGAAAATCTTCTTGTCTGAAACCATAAGGCCCAGGGCTACCAAATTTGGCATGTAGCTTTATCTAATGGACCTCTATCAAATTCCTTCATATTATAGCCCTGGGGACAAAATTGGCTCTGCCCCGGAGATCACAAGTTTAACATGGGCTTATATAGTGATTATAATTTAAAATAGTAATCAAGGGAAATAACTCCTGTTATACAAGATAAAGTTTGTTACTATTTACCTCCCTTGATTATCAAACTGCACTTATACATTATTGGAGTTTGGTATTCATGTTTTTTGGAGAGGAAATGTTCTGTTTTAAGGGAGAGTGATTTATTTTGATGCTAATGGTTATGCTCACATGAATGGAATGTTTAATTTAAAGTAAGGTTTCTATCACTCAAATTTTTTCAGAACTTTACCTTTCATGCTAATGAATAAACCTGCTTGTATTCACTGACATTATCTTTGCATTTAAAAAGTTTTTGTTTGGCGGGCAGGGTGGAGGTTATGTTTTCAAAGTAAGTTTATTACCGTACAGACTTTTTATGCTGTATGTCTCTGTCAGTGCCAATTAAGCGCATGATACGTTAATTTTACTCTTTAAGAAATGACAATTTTTTTTTACTGTACCAAGTTTAAAGCCATTGCAAAAAGACAAATTGAATGTACCTTAAATGACTATTTCTGTCTTTGATAGGTTAGGAAACCTTGTGGGAAAAGGAGAAAATACGGCTGACAACATGTCCTTTTCTCACGATGTTTTTGAAAGCCTTTTCTTTCAGGGTCATTAACACTTCGATTTGCGTGGTAAAGGGTTAAAAAGCCAGTGGAGCGATACAGGGCCATCATGGCCCTCTTGTTTCTCTTTAATCTGAGAAGGGTTAATCTTTATTTTAGCTAAGAAATAACAACAAATTCCACAGGGTTCTTAAGTTTGTTCATATTAGAACTTTAGGCCACTTTGTCATTATCAGCTAAGATCTTATCAAGGTGATCAGTACACCTACACATGCATAGGTTGTTTATTGATATGTTTAACCTGTAACCTGTTAGATAAGAAAAACGAAGCTTTCAACGTGATAAAACTTTCTATTTCAAAGATATTTCAGGAGGGGGAAATATCTTCTTATCAGACAGTTTATGTCCAAGATCAGACTGTGCATTTTCTGTGCAGTCTAAACTGAAAGTACATCATCCTCAAAAGGTCTTTGAGTTGGGCTCAGCAGCCTATGGATTGAGTTCCAGGGCTCTACAAAGTTTTGAAAAATTTCATGAGTGGACTTGACATTGCTAACAAAATTCGTTGAATTTCATTTATTTAAAAAAATAAATAAGCGATATTTCACAACATTCTGTTTTTCGTAGTAAAACATTAACTAGAATGCTTCTGTCAAATTCAAAGGGACAAAATTTAGTAATAGTAGGTTTAAAACTCATGAACGTCCCTTTTTTCTTTGACGCCCATCACCAATCAAAGCCTAACGTTTTCAAAATATTACAGACAACTGCCAGTTTGATCTTAACACTCCACAATGAGGTTTACCTTGTTTAAGTATCATAGTGAATATTTTGATGTAAATTATACCTATTATGTTTGTCTCTTTTGTATCTACTGGTACAATAACTCATTTCAACAATCACGACACATCCATTTTGGAACAAGCTTTTTCTGTAATATAAACATGTACATATGACATGAAAAGTACGAATAGTCACATTGTCCAAATTAGATAGAAAATCTTGTGCCATTGTATACCACAGCACTTGTTTTCTATCACATACTTACCTCTAGTAACTAGGGAATTCCATAATTCATTTTACCATCCTTATTTAGATAAACAATTAATTCTTTTTAACCCTTTACCACACAATCCTGAGTTGTAACGACCCTGACAGAGATGTCTTTTGAAAACATTGTGACAAAAGGAAAAAATGCTGGTAATCAGCATTTTTTCCTTTTGTCACAATGTTTTCTATCCTCCCAAAACATTTTTAAATTTTTTAGTAATGTTTATTTTGTTATCTACAAATGCTATCAATTTAGACCAGTCTAAAATTTTGTCATTTGGTAAAGAGTTAAGATGCTGTCACCCAGATCTTTACCTCTAAGCCCCATGTTTAAAAAGCAGACAAATTTTTGTTTGTAAACAACAGCTTTGCTTCCCTTTGATTATAAACATGTGAAGACATACATTTTCACAACAACAATTAGCTCTATAAATCAATTAAGACTATTTAAATAGGAGCACTTTGTTATTAATTTTGATATCATTAAAAACATATTGAGGTCGACCATGTTTGTGGATAATAATTTGAAAGATATCTCCTTATCAGACAGAGTACATCAAAGATTAGGCTGCACATTCTGTGCAGTCTGATTTTGATCTACACTGTCTGCAAAAGGTCAGCAAGTTACGCTCAGCAGGCCGTAAGGGTTAATCTATGTTAGAAGTGTTCCTGTATTTACATGGCCTAAAGGTATAATTACTCTGTAAATCTACGCTTTGGCTCAGCAAATTCCTGCTCCAGCTGAGGATCGAACTCAGAACTCCTCCAGAGTACATGTATTTTCAGAGGCGTTTTTCCATTTAAACTACAAGAGCTTTTGACATTGCTTGCCAAAGCAGATTGTAGATCTATTTTTCAACATTTCAATGCATGAAATCGGTTTTATTGGAGAAAAAAGTACCGGTCAGCTACATTCCCCACTTTATCCACAAAAAGGGTCTCGTACAAACTCCACCAAAATGAGCTCTCCATCATCTACAATGTCTGCAGTAAAACTTGCCAGCAGTCTGCTAATGACATAATAATCTAATTAATTAACATGAACTCACCGATCCAATAAGTCTGCCTTCTTCATTGATGGTAGAAGATCCAAGCCAACCAATTCTGTCACTTAAATTGTGAATGTCAGAAGATCCAAGACACTTAACACAATTAAAACTTAAAGGGGCTTACAAGGGGTGATCAAAAAGAATGTGGATCACTTCAGTATTTTGAAAACAACTAAGTAATACATGTAAGATTACAAAAACTTAAACAGATACGCATTTATTATCTGGCAACTGACTCTAATACTGTTATAGTCAAGTTGGTGAAGTGTGACATCACTTTAACTCTTTACCAAACGTCAAAATTTTAGACCAGTCCAAATCAAAAACACTTGCAGACAACAAAATAAACTTAACTCAAAAATTGAAATTTGTTTCCTGTAGGGTAGAGAACATTGTGGGAAAAGGAGAATAACTATATATTATTTAGGAATATATACGAAGACTGTTCCATAAATTCGCAAAATTGTTGCCGAAATGTTTTGTTTTACATTCAATTCACACCATACTTTTAGAGATCATACCCTAACATAATGTCAAGTAAATGACAAATTTTGTCATGTCTTCTTTCGTTGTATATCAAAGAATTTGGTTTCTTTAGCAACCAAGGTAGAGCAACTTAAAGCAAGTCAAAATTTTGACATTTTCATTTTTTAGAAAAAGTGTAAAAATGTGCAAGCCGCATGTAAATTTGGCGTAAAAATGACTGATGTTACTGACTTTATTCGACTAAATTTGAAAACATTCCGTTGGATAGTTACATCTCAGCAGACATTGCAGTCATGACTTTGGAAAAAAAAGGTCAGCTGATGACGTTGAGTTACATTTTATCCTAAAGTTTTATGTTTGACTTAAACTTTCTCCTGCGAAAACACTAAAATGCCTTTTGGAATCAGACACTTTGCTGAATTGTTGTAAAACATTCATTTATAAATGGCAAGAAGGTTTTAGAAAAGGCAGAAGTTCCATGTTCAACAATACAAGACCGTGTTGTCCGACAAGTAGTCAGACAGTGGGGAATTCAGCGCTCATCAAAGAAATTGATGGGGATAGAAGATTAACAGTGAGATACATTGCACAAGAGATAAGTCTATCAACTGCAGCAATATACAGGATCTTAACTGATGTTCTTAAAACTGTTACATTTGATCAGTGGATGCACAGACATAGAAATTGCATCACAACAGGGGGTGGCTATGTAGAGAACATTATTAGTTGTACGGTCAGGTGGCAGGGGACTTGGAAACTTGTTTACGGCTGTGGTGAATCATGTCGCCCCGAGCCGAAAGCGAGAAGGCGACATGATTCACCACAGCCATGAACAAGTTTCCAAGTCCCCCGCCACCTGACCATACAATGAATTTATTTTACTGCAAAGTTTCACCATTCCAACGTTTGTTAAGCGAATTTTACCTGTGTTTTGGTTAAAAAAAAATTGAGTACGCTGACGAAGTAGAATTTCCCTCCTGAGTGCCCCAACTCAATTAAAACTGACATCACTGGGAACTGACATCACTGAAACCTTGGTCATATGTGCTAAAACGTGCAGCTTGGCGCATAATCTTGATGTTAATCTTGATCGACGCCGCCATTTTGGATGTTGTGTTGATAGTGTAGTCATGTATACGGGGCTCCTGAAAGGGAAACTGCTTTTACGTTGGTTTTGCCAGTGTACATGATATATATGTTTGGGGCATACTATCCAATCAGATCACGAGAAATTTCTTTGCAGTATAATAATAATTTTGCGCTTATTTTTGACATCAAGGCTATGTGACACAAACATCTGTGTGCTTCAAGTGTCACTTACTTCTCTTCTTTAAAGTTAAATGTATTCTTATCTGTTTTATGCATTCCTATGAAAATTTAAACATGTATCAGGTATATTTAGTTTATTTAGATGTATTTTGGTATCAAATTTAATACTCCATACTGGAATTAAAGGCAAATTCCGCGAATTTATGGATCAACCCTCATACATGTACTGTATTTCCTAGCTGTAGTACAGGCTGATCAACCAGTAAACATGAACAAGTGAAGTAAAATAACTGAAATATCAGTACTGTTGATAAGGTTTTAAATGAAATGCAATAAATAACAAGCAATTTCATTGAAATGATATCCCCCGCCGAAAAAGACCTTTTTTGATACAAACATATTAGGGGTATTGTGTGTTACATGAAGATGTGGCCTTTTTGTTAATGGTCCATGATAAAATTACACATTAAGCCCCTTTTTTCCATGGCAGAGCATTTCATTAAATGAAAAATATATGTGGTCCATAATGAGATTATACATTAAGTCCCCTTTTACAATAACATGGCATTTCATTAAATGAAAACAAATGACGAAAATATACATCAAGCTCCCTTTTTTCATGACACATCATTATATATAAAAGAAAATTGTATCAACGGACTATCCTAAGGAAGACATGCATGAAGTTTCATAAATGTTTGTCAAGGACTTTGGAAGATATCTGTCCAGGTGGACGAATGGGCGAACTGTTATTGGTCCATAATGAAATTATACATTTAGCCCCTTTCTTCATGACATGGCATTTCATGAAATAAAATCAAATAACCATTGTCTGTAGCTTAATAAAGATGAAGTTTAATTACATTTTGTCCTGTAGTGAAAGAGATATTGGTCCATAATGAAAATATATGTCAAGCCCCCTTTTTCCATGACATGACATTCAATGAAAAAAGGTAAAATAATGATATTGGTGGACTTATCATAAGGAACACACGTATGAAGTTTCATAAATTTTCGTCAAGGATTTTGAGTTAACTCTTTACCACACAATCCCGACTTTTGACAACCCTGAGAAAGAGAGCCTTTCAAAACATTGTTGGAACAGGAGAAAATGCTGGTAACCAGCATTTTCTCCTTTTCCCACAATGTTTCTACCCTTTCCAAATCAAATTTCAATTTTTGATTCACATTTATTTTGTCGTCTGCAAATGCTTTCAATTTGGGCTTGTCTGAGTGAAAGTTTTTGTCCTGCGTTTGAACATGGTGGTTGATAGATGTGACAAGTTCGATGTTAAAACTCTGTATAGTTTTCAAGATAAGACAGAAAACAACAAAAATTCACTCAACCACGTAACTTAAAATTGCTCCCAGTCGGCCATTTTGCATCGAATCAAAAAAACAAAGAAAAACATCTTGGCAAAATGGGTTATTGTATAGAGTTTCATGAAATTCTGTCCAATGGTATTGGAGATATTCTCCCGGATGGACACACAGACGGACCTACTGTGGTATACTTGTGTGACAAAGTCGCTTGTGTGGCAATAAATTTTTACTTATGTGACATATAAGAATGTGTACACACGGCACCATACTTATGTGATAGTCACTAGAAATGTCCAGGCATTAGTCACTTAAGTATAAACAGTGTCCAAATAATTATTTATGTTTGTGTGTGAAGTAAGTTCAATGAAGACAGAAATTTGGAAAATCCTTCTGGTCTAGTGTTTACATTGTAAAACATGAAGACACTACAATAAGGGGACTAACCAATATCTTAACCAACTGAAGTAAATAGTAACCAAAACATACATATTTCAAGTCTCTATGGCACTGATATTATGCTATAACATCATTTTCATATTAATGGAGACAAGTTTTTCACTTACATCACACAAACTAAAAGGCTTTGCTAAGTTACTTATGTTTGCTTAAATAAACAGTATTGTTGAGGAAATATAATTAGGTGAAAATTTCTGTAAAAAATAATCAACTTAATGTCTAAATAGTGAAGATACTAGGGTATGACCATCTATGGCATATTTATTTGCTTGAAACCATGTAATGTTTAGGAATCATTCTAGTGGCATGGTAACAGAAAAACAAACAAGAAATTATCAGTCACATTTGTTTTACCGTTTACTAGTTAAACTTCTGTGACAGTCACAGATAAAAATGTGTCCATACCTGTGTTACAGTCACACATGAAAATGTGTCCATTCTTGTGCAACTGTCGTACAAGAAAATATATCCATACTTTTGCGACAGTCTAGGAGTAGCTAAGAAAGTAGCTTGTAATCCAAGGATATCAGCTTGTGCTGGTTCAAATCTCGCTTGGCCAACTTTCTTTCTGATGTTTGATGAACATCAATGCACCATGATTCATTTGTCTTTCACAATTGAACTTTGTCTATGTGAAAAAGCAGTCAATGACTTAGAAAGAAAGTACTGGTGTGAAGTACTAGTGAAGAAAAACAAGTAACATGTGGATAGGTACACCGACGGCCATATGACTGAATAATTGTTGAAAATGGCATTAAACCCCATCAAAGTGATAGTCACACAAGAAAATTTGCCCTCGCTTGTGCACAAGTCATACAAGAAAATATGACCAAACTGTTCAGAAACTCTTCTGTGACTTTTTCATGCTGTCCTTTGAAAGTCTAGCAACATGTAGTTCAGTAGCAGGCTTTTTTTCCTTTTCTTTGGTTCCCAAGTTGAATCGTCATCATTACTGACTCGACACCTCTTGACTGGTGGTTTTCTTGAAAATATGAACAAAACTTGGTATATTCAGAATGTAGGAATTTTTTTGTCTCTCCAATTTGAGTAAACACCAGTTTGAGCGATTAATTTAATACTATTTTAAGTGTATATACATTGTATATGCACTTATAATAGCCTTGCACTATTCAGTCAAACTGTTGTTGTCAGGAACATTAAAGGTATTTCCAGTATTGAGTGGGGGGAGGCAAAGACAAAGGAGGTACCGGTTTTAAAGACCTCGCCATCCATATAAAAAAAGTATCAGACCCAGCACCAAGCATATTTATTTCCTTCCAGAATGTTGTCAAGATTTCTGTTAAATTTAATGTCTATGAGTCAAATTAATGTCAGCATTTACCCTCTTCATACACTATAATCACTGGAAACCAGGTCAGTTTAGGTTAGATGCTTTTGGAACTCAAAAGACACAATGACTTTTGAGGAAACATTGGCAGATCAACTGCAAACTTCTGGATATGCTATTTCTTGCATGCATTTTTGCTGGCAGATCTGTCCCAAACATGCACAAATCATGCAAGTGCACGTCTTAGATCCAATAAGGAATTCATTTGTGGTTTTTGCAGGAACTTGCATGCCAATATCATGTCCGAAAACTTACACATACAAAAAACAGGTACAGTTACTGATGTTCATGAACTTCGAAACAATTTTCTTTTATAAACGATGAGTTTGTGAAACACTAATGCCCAGTAATGGTGAATTTTAGAAAATGTGACCTTGATATTTGAACCTGACCTTGATACCAGCAGATGCATAATGATGAGATGCACCTACAGACCAAATTTGTTACTTAAAAAGTTTAGAAGTTACAGGGCAGTGTAAAGTTTTTAAGTTAAGTTTAGGACAGACAGAGGACAACTGATGCAGGGGCATAAAAACAGAAATAATCATTTGGTAATATACATACTTGGCTGCTGAAGGCTTCTTTTTCACCATGTATAAAGTGTGGACGTCTTGATTATCTGACCAGGTCTCATCTTCCAGACCATATTTTACTTGCTTAGCTGAAATGGTAATAAATCAAAACTGACAGGAATTCTTCACAAAACAGCAAAGTTTGGGAGCCACATGTGAGCAGCTGAAAGCTCTTTGTAAAGATTCTCCTTATAGGCACTGTTGGTTCTGTGAATACTGGTATACCAGAACTTGTGTCACACTGGACAGTCACAAACACACAAAAAAACGAAGCAGAAGCATGCTTTTTTTCACAAAATTCGAAGCACAGGTACCCCCTCTTAACAAAACATACATGTAATTTAAAACTGACCGGCAATCTCTACCTAATCCAATGTTTCAGATTTTCAAATGGCCCCGGAAATGAAAGCAAACTATCTCTAGAAACACTGATGCTGAAAAAATTTATATTTCACAAGAACAAAATACAGAACAAAAAAAGCTAAGCACAAATCCATTTACTTTTCTATGTAATTTACAATTTGCAGCACAAGTACTCACTGATGAAATACTTTTATGGTCTGCATGGGCAGTCTTACACCAAAACTTGCACCTCTTGACTTCAGTTATGAAGAAGGTTAAAGTTTTTGCACTGTGATGCAATGTATATCGACAACAACACGCAAGTTATAACAAGCTAGATTTTTTCCTTAAAAAAAAAACAGACAAGCTAAAAATTCATCTCAATTTAATACTTTGTGCTCAGGTGAGCTAAAAAATACAAGAGGGTCATATGGCCAAAAGTTGCTCACCTAAGTCTTGACCCATTTTTAATCTCTTTGGAAATTATGACAAACATTCTACCAAGCTATCATAGTTATTGGACTGAAAATTGGGCCTCTAGCTTGTACACAAGCTTTTTCTAGAATTTCTCTCAGTGACCTACCTTTTAGCCCAACATAGCCCATTTTCCCATTGTACATATTATCAAATCAAAGATTCTGACCACTTTTCATAAGTACTGGAATGATCTATTTACATATTTGCATGTTATTTCATTCCAAATAATAATGAAAACCCTGGCTACTTACATTTATAGAAGACAAAAGAGTTGCCGCTGTCTTTCAAGAAATCTATGCAGTGTCTCTCCATTGATTTGCTTTTAAATTCAACAAGATAACCATTATCATAAGACTTGTATTCAAGCTTGTTATATCTACATGTAGCTAATATAATATGAATATAGGCAAAGCCTAAAGGCGAGCAGCGCATCAAGTTTTTGCTACTTTCATAGAGGTAAATCTTCTTATCAAATGCCTACAAATTATATAGGGGGTAACCCCGGATTCGGGGACAACTCTGATGTTATTTTTGTGTTTGTTTCTCCAATCACAAAAATAACATCGGGGCAACCCTTCAGACTGAAGGTAATAGGGGGTAAATCTAGATCTATCTCAGATTTTTTATAATCTCACTTACGGTAAGCTAAAAAAAAGTTTATCCCATAATTAAGCAAAGCAACTGCAGGTGAACCACAAGAAAAAAAGAAAGACTAATGTATAATGGCAGCCTATGTGTTAATATTCTATTCCCTTGTCTTTCTTCAAGAATCCCCTCTCCCTCACCCCCTACCCTACTGACACAACTTTCTTTCAAGCTATTGACTACTTTTCTCAAGTGCATCAGATGTGAGAGGCTAAAAGTTGCTGGAAATATAGTATGCCTGAACTGGGTATTGAACCCACAACCACAAGGTCATGAGTCAGGCACATGACAAACCAAATAAACAATTCAACTAGATTTTAAAACGAATCGTACAAACTGGGACTAGAACATCAAAATGAAAATCAGTTTTTCTCTTCGTGTCAGATTAAGTACTACCAAAGTATCGATGACAGGTATTAACACTTTCCCGGACAAGTCCTTGTTTTTACGACCGGGAATAAAAGGCCATTGGGAACATTGAGGGAAAATGAGAAAATGCTCATGACAAGTATTTTCTTTTTTCCTACAGTCTTTACAGTCCTTTCAAGTACAAATTACATCCTTTGAGTCCTACATGTAAATACATATGAGCCGTGCTCTGGCAAAAGGGGGCTTAATGCATCTCCGTGATTCATGATACCAAGCAAGTAATCACATACTTATGGATCCATAATGTCCACTTTTTGTAAAAAACGACTTAATCATGAGGTAGACTGGTCCTAGGACATACCGAAAATTGACCAATAGCGAAAAGTTTCGGCCCAGGTCAGCCTGCGCGGACTGCGCAGGCTGACCTGGGTCGATACTTTTCGCAGATGCATTAAGCCCCCTTTTCACAGAGCATGGCTCATATATTTTGTCATCTTAATATGCTTTCCATTGGGACGATTCCAAATATTTGTTGTCTGGTAATGAGTTGACCTTTGATATATGTAGTTTGCAAACGCACATGTAATACTGATTTCTAGCTTCTGAAAACCACTGTAATATGTGCAAAAACATTTAGATCGAATCTTACTGCAAACTGATTCTAATTCTTTACATCTTAACCCTTAATAGTAAAATTCCAAATGTTGCTTTTTTCAAAGGTAACTTCTTCAAGAAAACATGTCCTTATTGGACAGTGTAGATCAGAGATCAGACTGCACGTTCTCTACAGTCTGATCTTGATCTACACTGTCCGCAAAAGGTAATTCGGTCGCAATCAGCAGCCTAAAGGGTTAAATTAATGCATTATGTGTTTCAACACTTTCACAGACGACAAACTTTGGACTGTCCGAAATTCATTGAGTTTGCAGACCACAAGTTCACATGTAGTACAAATGCGGGGAAGTTTGCCGATTGGGTAGAAAGCATTTTGGGTAATGGAGAATCTGCTCGTTATGAGAGCTTTCTCCTATTCCCACTCTGTTTTTATAGACCAAACTGCTGACACGTAAATATTCAACTGTTATTGTTGCCTCGGATTAGCCTGTGCAAAATGCACTGGCTGATCTGAGACGAAAATGTACGCAAATATCCGAATCGCCCATTTCTGGAACGTAATCTCCATAACAATGTGAACAAAGAATATCTATGTCAACATGCTAAAACCGACTTCAGAACATTAGAAGTATTTAATTACGATGTTGCATTACGATGGAGAACACGACTCATCATGAGGTGTGGACGCACTCGTGAGCTGATCTCAATGTAGGAATGTCCAGCTTGACATAGTTTTATCAATTAGTGTTTCATAAGATCCATTATCTTAACATGAATACCAGACCATTCATGCTTTGATGCCAGTGAGACTAGCTGAGCAATGTCGTCTTCTTCAGCTATGGCGCATATGTCTGTTCTGGACCAATACTCCGATTTCGTACACTTGCTTCTTCTAATGGACGCGATATTTTGATTTGGCTTTTTGTTGTGACATGATGTCGTGTAAAGCTTTAGCACAATCACACTTTAAATTTCATACTTTACGCTGTCCACTGAATACAGCTACGGCAGTGGAGTCCTATGGATTGTTAGGTTCAAGTTCCGCGCGATATGTCCCCATGATGGTTAAGTTGACGGCACCCATAATGGTGATTTGGGCCTTCAGACATTTGCGTAAATTGCCCCGGATTAGCCTTAGCTGTCTGCGCAGGCCACCAAGAGACAACAATTTCCGTAATTATGTAATTTTCTCTGTCACAAGAGTTACTCTTACAGAAAATCTTATGTAAGCGTATAAAGTGACGTCCCGTATTAGTCTGGGCAGGCTGGTCCGGGACGACACTTTGCGCAAATGTCCGAAGGCCCTAAATTGCATGTCGCAGGTCATATAGCTTATCTGTGTTAAAAACAGCATTAAACTAGAATAAAAAAGACGTAGATCTAAATCGTGTTAAACGTCACATAATTTACAAATAAGGCTGAAATGGATCAAAAATGAACATTACAATGAAATGATTTAATAGAAATAGCGACAGTTTGCTGTATCTTAATGTCGTCATGTTGCACCTAAAGTCGTCAACAGAAAAAAGATGTAAATTAACGACATTTTGGTGGATATACACGGAAAAAGGGAGGTAAATGCGTTAAATTTTTTAACCCTCAACAACGTGGGTGTAAATATCTGGAGGTTAAACATGGCCGTGGACACCTGGAATGGGACCGCACGAAGACAGTATCTGCAAGCTTGATACGTCGCCCATCGATTAATGTGTTGCGTTTTCTAGTGACCTGGTTAGTTGTTCTATTATGGGAAACAAAATGGATAATGCGTTAAAACTGTTTTCTGTTCAATAAGAGAAAAGGTTTATCTTTTAAAATATGGTGCAGTCATAACTTCAACAACCAGGAAGGATGAGAAATTGATAGCGGAAAAAAGTGACGAGTTTAAGATCATGATGACTTTAGGTTATTGTACGTTAGAACTATCACTATTATTTCATCTTGAATGTCACCATTTGCACAAATGAGAAATTTTGTGTAAAAATATGATCTGATCAATGTAAAATTTTCTTGATACCAAAGTTTATCATGAATTTTTTTTTCAGGAAACTTTTCACTATCTAAATAAATATTCTAGGAAATGTAAGATCAGCCTCCAAAGAGTTTTGAGTTGTCTTGGGTAGCTTAGTGCTTAATGTGTTGAACCAGTAATCTTAAGGTCCTGGGTTTAATCCTAAGCCAAGATAATGTTTTACTTGTATGGTGGTTTCTATGGGTAAAGAAAGGCAAAGCCACATCCAAAACCTAGACTGCTTGTAAAACCAAGGAAAATAATTATATGAAGTGAGCTGTCAGCTTGATACAACTGAAATGAGTATAAAATGGAAGTACAACAGCAATTCATCAACCCAAAAGAGTCCTAGTTTCAAAAAGGATAAGGCTAAAAGAGGCTGGTTAAATATCATGGGCCTGATCATTATTTGACATTGGCATTTAAACTGAATTCATATCCATGTAGTCATTGTTTGGCAACACAGTATTTGTATTTCTCAATTAAAGTTATGAACATCAAAATGGTTTACATGCATGGATAAAGGGAGATAGATCTAGGAAAGATTAAGAATTTTCAGAGATTTAGATTTGTAGATCTGAATCTTTGTAATTATTTGTTTGAATGGAGTTTTATGTTACCTCCCATTGCAATTCAGCTTATGTAATGTCATTAACATCTTTACTTAGTAATGTTTCAACCAGTGCTAGCCTGTGGCTATGGTGTGCCTTGCTCAAGGATACTCCTACATGACTGGCAGGGTTTTAAACAGGATTTCAAGACGACAAACCCTTTGCCTTGACCTAGAAATAAATTTCAGTCACCTACAAAAACAAATCTGCATAAAAGATATTTCAGTGGCTCCCAAGTCTTTGCTGTTACTTTTCCATAAATTTACTCTTAACAGTCAGGTCATCAAGCTGGTATGGTTTTTGATGACTATGCAGCTGATGGTTCTGTCTGAATGAAATAAGCTTAAATTTGTTAAACGCAGATTAATACAGGGGTTGAAAAAGAAGGCATAATACCAGATTTTGTTTATGGGAGTCAAAAGTAACTTTACAAAATTGATAAGCAATATCGTTCTGCAAAAAGAGGCCTTTAGACCAAAATATCATTTCTAGAGAAAATACATAGGGGAATATCCTTTTTTTTCCTCATTTAAATGTTTAAACTTCTGACTCCATGTCACGTGGTAGTTCTAAATACTAGTACATTTCAACATGCCAGACATATGCCGTAAATTGGATGATTAGGAATGGTTCAGTCAATGAAGGCATTCTGTAGAAGCAATCATTTGAGTGGTAATTAGTTTGAGCCCTGGTGCAGACAATCTTGGTGGTGTCTTTTTTCTCACCCTGGCCACTGTTGTTTCAAGGTGATGTGAATTTTAAAGAATATTTGCTTAAAATCTAGTTTGACACATTTATAACTGCTACAGTTTAAAGACATTGAAAAAAAGAAGTTGTGGTCTGTTGGAAAGACAGTTACCTCAAAGGTAAAAATCTCTCAAAAAAAATAAAATCAGAGGAGTTCCAACAATGTAGACCCACTTTTAGAGAATATTATGAGTGTGGGTACAACAGATTGCACAAAAAAATCATATTCTATGCAAAGTGAAATCTAGATCTATTCTATCATAAAACATCAAAGTGAATGCTGACAGAGTTTGATCAGATTTAGATTTTACTACAATCATTATTATGGCATCTAGATCCAATTCAGAACAAAACAAATAGAATAAAAGAAACCAAATTCCCTCTGTTAAAAGAAAATGAAGAAAAATCACTGCTGCGAGTAGACCATTTTTTTAACTGGAAAAAAATAAGGATTAACTTTTAAACAGTTGTAATCTAGATCTCGATGAGAAAAAGGTTTTGTTACATTCTGTTCAGAATGAAAGACACGCTCGTCAATCCGTAAATATCTACCGTACATAGATTAACAAACTTTGCTCGGGCCGTGTTGACTTGGGGACAAGTTAAGGACTGGCCGAGTTGTTTCACTTTCTTTACCGAACAAGACTTTAAAAGTTGGGGAAAACGTCCAAATAAAATGTGAACCGAGTTTTCAAAACCAAGAGCGCGAAAAAACTTGAAAGCATATTGGCTCACCCGAAATGGTTCAGCTGCTTTATTAATTCCCGTAATGTTTATGTCTGTATTCGGAATTTTCCGTAACTCAGACAGATAACGGAAAACACCAAGTTCCTTCGTATTTGACCAGATCTCGCGAGGGTCTTGTTTGTAGACTGGGACGCTGTTTCAAATCACGTGATTATCAAGGGTGTAAGGAATTATAGGACAGAAACGCTCTTAGTGCCAGTCTTTTACGTCACTTCCGTCCGCCATATTTGAAAAATCTACTTTCGCTCCACCACTTTCTCAAAGGCATTAGGTCACTCTCTTGCACTACGGATCATTCCCATTCACCTCTGTAGTTGGTTCAGAAAGTAGTCCGTCATCACGTGATGTTTTCTTCACATGACCATAACTCAAAATGGCGACACAAACGCCGGTGAAAGAAAGACCAATCGATTGTTTTGTGTGCTGTTCAAACAGCATACGGCCAATCAGACTTAGTGGTAGGAAATGTGAAAAAGAGGGATTTTCTGAAAAGCTTAAATGTCTTTTAAAGGACGATAACTTGTTTTTTAATCTTACAAACTTAGATCCATCGGTGTGTCGAAACTGTTGTCATCATTCATGGGCGCAGCCATCTTTTTTACAATTGGCGTAAGATTCTGATCAGTAAAGAAGCTTGAAAAAATAGTTCCATTGTATATAGGTAAATTCATCAGTTTGAATGCACCTATAATGTATCCGGAATCATATTTCCTTTGTCTACTTTATTATGTTACACATGAAACAGTTAAACAGTAACAAAACATGTTTTCCTCAGTTTGACAAGATTCTTGTCATTTAGCCCGTTGCAGAGATGTATGGTGAGAGTAACGAACGACAACTCTGCTCGGAGATTGGCATTAGGTATGTAAATTTTTAACACCATCTCTACCAATAAGCTCTCGCTTACGTGAGGCGTCGCTCTGCGACGCCTCTTGTGCGCTGCTCGCTATAAGTCAGAACTCATGAATCGACGACAAATATCAGTATTATTTATTTATTCCAATAAACATAGCCATGGAAGATCCTACACATGGTTGTCTGCCTATAGGCTATATCCTTGCTAGGTTCAGAATCCCAGGAGTCACTGACTCTTGGGCCCAAATTTTCAGGAGTGGAGTGGAATTTCCCAGAGTCTAAGAATAACGTCCAAGGGTCAAAATTACATGGTTATCAATAATCATGGTCAGATAAGGGTGGACTAAAGACAATTTTTCCTTTATATTTTTTATTTATGGACACAAATTAGACAAGAAAATACCTTGTAGTATTTAGAGACTTGTCGGAGTGAAGTAGATACATGAATTTTTAACTTGCAGCCCTGGCATGCAATTCATCTTTATGAACGGACACAAACAACCTTTTAACTGTTTACCAAACAAAAAAATATTGAGACAACATCATGTTTTGGACATTTGAAGACGACAATAAAATGTGGCTGGAACGACTTGATTTGTCTTTCATAGCCTAGAACATTGTGGAAAAGGGAGAAAATGAAGTCACATCCATTAAAGTGTTATTTCCTAGAGAAAAACTTCAGCCTAAAGCTATTTTTGGATATAGGAGGCCTTAGATGAAAACAACCTTAAAATTGAAAACCTTCAATGTCTTTCGTGAAAAGTGAGTTATAAGCGTAAATGTGGTTTGCACTTCTGTGCCAGTTTGTGAAATTTTCGATAAACCTGCTGTGATGTAGGAAGTGTGACCAACACATTTATTTCGGCTACTGTGTACTGTTAATTTGCTCTGATGTACCGACTTTTTTCTCACAGCCTTATCTTCTCTCATGACGATTTTTTTCCGTCACAAAAATCCCTATTGTATGCCGGGTGCTGAGTTTAAGCACTATTTCGAGCCAGGAGATGACTATTTATTCGTCAGTCTGCTGTCTGTCTGTCTAAACCTAATCACATAGCTTAATATCAGATTTACCATTAAACCTCAACAGGTTAAATAAATCTTCATGTCGATTGCAAAATTTCGAATATGGCTAGTTTTTGGAAATATCCACATCGGACACTATGCATAAAATCAGATTGCACATTCTGTGCAGTCTGATCTTAATATAAACTGTTCGCAAAAGGTCATTGAGTTGCGCTCAGCAGCCTTGGGGCCAATATAAATATCACACAGAAATTTAAATGGGGCAAGAAATCGATGGTAAATCCACTGTTGATTATGTATCTCTTTCATATTACTGAGAGAAAGAGAGAGAGAATTGGAGGGTAGTTAGAATAGAAATTTGACAAGCAGATTATGTTTTTTTTTTTATTGAAGATCGTATGAATGAGGAAAATACAAAAGTTATGACATTCGACTTACCCATTTAATCTGTGTAAATTTCCAAATCACATTTACATTATATAAGAAAAAGGGTTCAATATGGTCGTGAAAACAAAAGAGTAACTTTGTACATGACATGTTTATGCAAGGAAAAGTAATTTAACTCTTTACCACACAATCCCGACTTTTAACGACCCTGAGGAGAAGGCTTTTGAAAACTGTGTGGGAAAAGGAGAAAAAGCTGGTTACCAGCATTTTCTCCTTTTCCAACAATGTTTTTTACAATTCCAAACAAAAATTTCATTTTCAAAATCATATTTAAAATGTCATCTGCAAATGCTTTTTCAATTTGGACAGGTCTAAAATTTTGTCGTTTGGTAAAGGGTTAATCGGCATTTAAACAAGACGGAAGTGGGTTAAAATGTTTTCTAAAAGGAGTGAACTGAATCGGATACAGAATATTATTTCTATTTCAGAGTTATAAAAAAAAAACTGTGGAATCAGGCTGATCAGGTAACTCTGACACTAGTATGTGGACAATGAATATTAAAGATCAAACATGGCATGATGCGTAGTCCGATCTCAATCCATGATGTCTGTAAAAATCTGGACAGGCACTATAAATTCAGTACCACTTGCGTTTGATTGCATTCAAGAGCCTATAGTAACAATGGCTGCCACAAGTAAACAAAGCGGGTGTTTAAATGCATTTAAATTTTAAATAATACCATTTAAAAGAGAGGAAATTATCGTGAAGATGGCAGTCTGTTATTGCATGCTTGGGCCAAGTGTTTGTCTCTGGCAGAGAAATTAATGCAAAAATTAGGTTAAAAGTTGGGATGTCACTACATCTTCAGCTTACTTTTGGCCTGATTTGACATGAATTCATTTTTCTGCCTTTACCTTACATTTGGAGAGAATACACAAATTGTCATCTTTGGAATGTTTCCATACTTTTAAGTGGAATGATTTAAATTTAAAAGAATGTTTCTGCTGTTTGGCTTTTGATACTGACTTTGTAAAAGGCAGCATAATGTCATGTAACAGCTGTCTGATGAAATTAGCATTTTCTCATCATCCTCTCTCTCTCTCTCTACATTGGCACTACCTATGCCACAAGTGGCTTGGAAAGAATATCATGTGGAGTATGGTTAAAAGAAATTCATGGAAATCATGAGTAGGTTCACTGGCTGCCGCCATATAACTGAAATATGTTGAAACGGCATTATACATCCTACAAACAACTCTTGCCACGGAGCCTCTGCTATCAGCATCCAAAATCTAAATACGGCAACAAATTTCTAGACTTGTTCATTTTGTATGTATTTGCAGAGGACAAATTCAATGTGACTCAAAAAAATCGAACGATTGAGTTTCTTTTTGAAAAGGTAGACAACATTGTGGAACTAAGATGATGTATTGCTCAACCCTTTACCATGCTATCCTGGGTTTTAACTACTACGAAGAAAATTCTTTTGAAAACATTGTAGGAAAAGGAGAAAAAAGATGTTTTGGCCACCGGCGTGTTGGCCACAGATGTTTTAGCCAGCTAAATATACAAAGTAGGATGTTGTGGCTAAATGTTAAATTTGTGAATTTTTGCCCCTTTAAACATGATTTTAAAAACATTGTAGCAAAATAAAAAAATTGATATATTTGCAATAAATGAAGTATTGGGTTAATTTCTTTTTATTATATTCCTATCAGTGAAATACTGTGATTTCTCAGTGTATTATTTTTTCAGTTTTTCACAGTGAATAACATCACTAGTGACGATATGTTATCATCACTAGTGATGATATAGTTTCAGAATGTTTGCTGGAACTACTTTTTTCCTATATCTCTCACACTCTAATGTTTCTGCTTCAAACATCTTTAGTAAACAATAGTACAGTGAAAAGATTTTTGGGATAGTCTTTCCAAACAACCCTGAGTTAACGACCTTGTGGGTGAAATCATTTGAAAATATTTCGAGAAAAGAAGATAGCTTTTTTGGGAGAGAGCTCTTGGAAAATATTGTGGAAAACTGAGAAAATACTATCAACCAGCATTTTCTCCTTTTTTCCATAATGTTTTCTATCCTATAAGAAAACCTAAGATCTTTTGTACCAATTTAGTATTTGTTGTTTGGGGATGTTTTTAATTTGGGAGAGTCTTAAACTTGTCATGTGGGAAAGGATTAACTGTTTCTTCTAATTTCATATGGCTGGTTTTAAATTGTAAAGGTGCAAAACAAGGCATTCCTTGAAATGGAGAGAAAGATGACGTAATATACCCTCGAGCGTTACGTCATCTGTTGCGTCAGCTGCTTCTGCCAAAAATATTCATGTGTTTGTAAAGAAAAATACTTTACATGTATACCTACCGTTCTTGATAATAATTAGCAAACAAAGGGAGAACTAGGAATATAATAAATAGAATAATCAACTGGTGGTGTGTGATATTAAAAATCTGTCACTCGAATGGGGTTTGTTACGGTTAAAAAACTCGTCCTTCGGACTCGTTTTTCAACCGCACCACATCTCATTCTTGTGACAGATTTTAAATATCACACACCACCAGTTGATTATCCTCTATTTAAAAAATCAGCAACGTCACAAATAGTGAACTCTTTCATTTTTAACTGATTGGTATTACTGAATAGAATTACTAACTTTAAAGTGTTATTTTGCTTTTGTACTCAATTAAGGATGAAACTGTATTTGATGATTGCTGTAATTACTAAATATCAACTCTGTCAATTAAAAATGATTTAACAGTAACCTAAAATTTCAATTCGCAACAATATTTTGCAACAAATTATAAAAAGTCTGCAGTTTGCTATAGAAGATTGCAAATCAAAGTCAAATTATGTTTTGGCCAAAAGTTATTTTAAAGCAAAAAAAAAAACATGAAATGAACTGAATATACTTTTCTGCATCAAAAAATGTAAACTTAAAAACATAGAAAGTACATTTATTGCACTTTTCTGTGTTAAAAAGCATTTGGCCAAAACATCCTACTTTGCACATTTAGCTGGCCAAAACGTCCATGGCCAAAACAGCCTGGCCAAAACGTCCGTAGCCAAAACATCTTGCCACCGTTTTCTACCCAGTCAAAGACAAATTCAATTATTTGAGATAAGTTAGAACTGTCTTCTGCTAATACTGTCAATTTGGACAAGTCTACATTTTTATGGTGTGGAAAAGAGTAAACAGCATTTTCTCCTTTCCCAACGATGTTTTCGATGTCTCATACGAACAAAGTCCGTAACAAAGAAACAAATGAACAAATGCATATGGAGGGATGAGAAACTTTGTTTATCATTTTCAAAGCTAATACAGGATTCTGTGTGCATTGCCTACAGGCAAACTAAGTGTCAAACATCGATACCGAATGGAAACTTGCGAACATTTCGGAAAACTGCATATTTCAAAAATTCGAAATTTTGATAATTCAAAAAAAATCTGGCGGTCCCTATCACTTCGAATTACCGAGATTTGACTGTATACAAGCAAGAGTTATGGGTCTTGCACATGACACTTTGTCTCATGGTGCTTTACAAATGTGTGAAGTTTTATCAAAATATCTTACAAGTTTTTCCAGATATAGAGCAGACACAATTCGTGATGGACAGACAGACGGACGCACTGAGAAAAACAATATGTCTCCTGACTCTGACAGGGGGAGACATAATAATAAATTAAATTCATAGAGCTACCTGATGCCTTCAAGATCACTGTATAGTTCTTTACAATCTATTGCTGACGGCTGGCAAATCTCTACTTAGACCATTCTGTTAAACTACTAATTTGTCAGAGACAGGTTAAAAAAAAAGGTTCCTAGGTGGCTCAGTTGTATGGTGTAGAACTCAGACACCTGTGTTATTTGTGGGAGTGTCATCAGGTAGGATACCTCAGAGCCCTTGCCTAGTACTACTGAAATCCATGACAAACATGAATAAGTAGGGTGTTGCCGCTATTTGACTGAAATGAAATAATGTTCAAAGTGGCCAAAAACACAAAACAACTAATCACTTAACCAATTTATTACTGAATTAGATAATATCCACATAGTCCTAAGTTGCAAGAATAAGAATGGATTTCTCTATCCATTGTCAAGGTTCTAATCCAGTATAAACGACAATATAACATGGGTTCATACTCCCATACACAGTTCAAATAACTAACATTTGATTTGTTGTTTTCAAAACAGTGTGGTCATTCAGTGTCAACCGATTACAGTGCTGACAGCACTTTGATAATTTATTGGAGTTACAAATATACTGACGGAAAAAAGTTTAGCAACAAATTTCAAACTAACACTACTTTACAAAAAGGCAATTGTTAAAATCCAAACCTTATACGCATAGTATGCATGTCGACTGAGGTTAGCCCCATAGCATTTTTATGTGCTATTGTCTATCTATCCGTGATATTGGGTCGATTTACGAAAATCACGCTCTGCGCGTGCACAAGCCTAATGTCTGTACATGTTTCAGACTGCTACATGTGGATAGACTGATCGTTTATTGAATTAAAAGAAAACGCTTAAAAAATCTTTGAAAATTGTTATGGGGCGCCGACCTGGTATGATATTAGATCAACGTCAGATGGCAATCGGTATGTTGATAGGTGGTATAAGTGCAAGTAACATTGCACGGCATTTTGGTGTTCACAGAAGCACAATAAGCAGTCTTCAGGCAAGACACCAGCAAACCAGACATGTTGCAGACAGGCCACGTTTGGGGAGACCATGGAAGACTTCGCCACGTGCAGACAATTACATTATCACTTTATCAAGACGTAACCGCTTTTGGTCCAGTAGCAAAATCGCTAGTCATGTTCGAAATGCGACTGGTACAAGAATTTCATCTCGAACAGTACGTAATCGTCTGAGGTCTGCAGGTTTGAGAGCCTATCGACCGTACGTTGGTGTTCCACTTACGTTACATCATCGTCAAGCAAGGTTTCAATGGGCTAGAGCTCATCGGAGATGGACTAGAAACCAATGGAATGAAGTTGTTTTCACCGATGAGTCTCGCTTTAATGTTGACTTTGGCGATGGACGAGCCAGAGTGGTGAGAGATTCCTTGCTGAAAACGTCATTGAACACGATCGTTATGTCAGAGGTAGCGTCATGATATGGGGTGGGATAAGTCACAGAAAAGACAGACATTATCATCATTGCAGGAAACTTAACAGCTGACCGATACTGCAACGAAATTCTTCATCCTGTGCTTATCCCGTTTTTACGCAATGATCATGCACGTATGCTGCAACAGGACAATGCCCGCCCTCATACCGCACGCCAAACTTGGTTATTTTTACAGCGACACAGTGTTCGTACACTTGCATGGCCTGTCAAAACCCCCGATCTCTCGCCTATTGGGCATCTGTGGGATCACCTGGGACGGCAAGTACGAAAACGTCATGACGTCAATAACGTCCAAGACCTCGAACGGATTTTACGCAGAGAGTGGGAAAGAATCCCTTTGCACATTGTAAGAACCCTCATCGCTAGCATGAGGCGTAGGTGCACTGCTGTCATTACCCACAGGGGAGGTCACACACGATATTGACTGTGACATTTCCTTCTGCTACTGACGTCAATTTACGTCTTTGAGTAACCTCATTTTCAAATTGGCTTGATTGGATTTCACATCCCCTAGTCAGTTAAAGAGTAAATGATTGACTGGCGGCAGGTTTTTTCCTCCGTAAACCCCCTATAGTCGTTCAATTCCTAAAAATATCGCGTGTTGCTAAACTTTTTTCCCTCAGTATAGTTAACTTCTTCAACTTTTAATTGATTGGTGTTATAAATATTTACTTTCAAAAGTTACTTTGTTAAAATTACCCTCTATGATGAATGAAATTGTGTTTGATAATTGATTTTATTGCCCATTATCAATTTTGTCAAATAATGTTGATTGAAAATAACTTGAAACTGTAGCTTGCAACAGAGTATGAAAAATCAAAGCAGTTTGCTATACAAGAATGTCTTTTTCTGTGTTAAAAAATGTTTGGCCAAAACGTCCAACTTTGCATTTTCAGCTGGCCAAAACATCCATGGGCAAAACGTCCTGGCCAAAATGTCCGTCACAAAAATGTCTGTCCACCGTTATAATTCAAAGGTTTTAAGGACCCTCGTGAAAAAGTATTTTTTTGAAAACATTGTGGTAAAAGGAGAAAATGCTGGTAACCTGGAATGTTTCTTACCCTGTTTTAGACAGATTCAAATATTTGAGCAACATTTGATTTGTCTTGAAGGGCTGCTAATGCTTCAAACATTTGAGCAACATTTGATTTGTCTTGAAGGGCTGCAAATGCTTTCATTTTAGACCAGTCTAAATATTGTGAAGTTTGGTTAACCCTTTAACAAACAATCCCTGGTTTTTACGACACAGAGGAAGAAGACTTCTTAAAACATTGTGCGAAAAAGGGGAACATGCGGGTAACCAGCATTTTCTCCTTTTCCCACAATGTTTTCTACTCTTCTAAAGCAAAGTTTCACTCTTTGAGTAACCTTTATTTTGTCGTCTGCAAATGCTTTCAATTTAGACCAGTCTAAATATTTTGGAGTTTGGTAAAGATGTCAACCCCATATCAAGAAATCCTGATATTAAACAATTGTTTGTTTGTTTGCATTGGAGTTTAACATCATTTTAACAGCTTAGGTCATATCATGGCGGTCAGTGACGCACCCATGTGTTTCCTGGCTTTCTCACACCAGTACTGACACAACTTTCTTTCCAAAGCCACTGACTACTTTTCTCAAATGCATCAGAGCTTAGAGGTGAAAAATCGCCTGAAAGAAAGTTTGCCGTAACCGGGTATCAAACCCGCAACCTCCAGGTCACGAGTCAGGTATCCTAACCACTGGGCCACCCGGCCAGGCGACGTTAAACAAGTTTGAGGAAGAAGGCATTATTTTGGAAAAAGGAGAAATACTGGGAACCAGCATTTTCATCTTTCACACAGTGTTTTTTAGGCTTTCCAACACAAATTTAATGTGTTTAGTAATTTTCAATTGTCATATGCAAATGTTTTCAAATTAAACAAAGATGAAATTGTTGCCTGGTAGAGTTAAATGGTTAGATTTGTCTTCAAAAGGATAGAAAACATTGTGGGGAATGGAGAAAAATACTAGTTTTAACCCTTACAGTACCTTTCATTGCAATGGCTGCCTCTGTGGCCAGTGTAGATTAAGATCAGACTGCACAAAATGTACAGCCTGATCTATGATCTACACTGTCCACTTTGGCAAAACTCAATAGATGAAAGCAACCATGAACTTGCAATCATTTGGGACATTTTTCTTACATGAAAATGTCTGATTGGTTTATTGGCACTTTAAGGTCCATTTTCTTTGGGCCTGTCAAAACTTGGGACTGTTTGGTAAGAGTTAAAGAATTTCAACATTTTTCCTCAAATCTAGAATGTTAGAAAATTGCAACCCTTAACCTTTACCGAAAAATTTCTGGTTTTTACGACCTTTGAGAAAGAAGCCTTTTGAAAACATTGTGGGAAAAGGAGAAAATGCTGGTAACCAGCATTTTCTCCTTTTCTCACAATGTTTTCTACCCTTCCCAAAACAAATTTCAATTCTCCAGACACATTTGTTCTGTCGTCTGCAAATGCTTTCAATTTGGACCAGTCTAAAATTTTGTCGTTTTGTAAAGAGTTAACTAAACAATCCCAATATTTTAAGGCATTATCCTCCTAATGCTTCTAGTGCAAAATGGAATGAAATTAATTTGTAAGTTGGTAAATAAGGATTTATACTGATATAATACTTTTTCATGTTCCTGATCAACCAGAAATTCCTTTGAAATTATTTTTTGATACTTTTGTTAGTTTCCTGAAAAGGGAGGTAATTATTATCTCCATTTTTAATGAGACTACAGTGGTTTAAGATTTATAAATGATAATTCTAGGAAGGAAAAAGAGGAAAAAATTGGCTTGGTTAAAGTAATACAATAATACTTATTTTTGATCATAGCAAATTTTGTAATCATAGCAAATTTTGTAGGATAATATTGTAGTGGAAATAGCTGTTTTCCATTAGGAGGCAGGGTTTTCCCTCGGCTTTAAAAACTGGGGTCATTGTGACCCCTTACCTCATTAGTTGTGGGTCATTTCGTAAACTTAGGGGTTCAAAATAAATGAGTCTCTTCGTTCTCAAGCATGGAATACAATGCATTTCACCTTTAACCCATTACCACACAATCCCTACTTTTGACGACCCTGAGAAAGAAGCCTTTAGAAACATTGTGGGAAAAGGAGAAAATGCTGGTAACCAGCATTTTCTCCTTTTCCCACAATGTTTTCTACTCTTCACAAAACAAATTTAAAATTTTCAGTCACTTTTATTTTGTCGTCTGCAAATGCTTTCGATTTGCACAAGCCTAAAATTTTGTCGTTTGGTAAAGAGGTAAACTCCAAGAAAGTAAAGAGTCTGTGAGCCATTATTGACGGAATGACAGACAAAACATTTTAGTACGAATCGATGCTTGGCATGGTTTGATCGGCAGCTGTAGGAAGCAGACAATAAAAAAGAATGCTAGTTTACTTCATCATGACATTATTTTCTGCAAACAGAACAGACTGGAAATGTGTACTTTTATCTACCGGAAGTTGTGTTAAATAAGTTTTGAAATACAGAGAACCCAACCAAGACTTTGACTGGGCCCGTATTTACCACACATATCCCATTTACTTTACGACAATAATGTGTAAACCAGTCATATTTTATAAATAAATTACCGGAAAACCACTTTTATCTAAAATAAACCACGTAGTTAAAAAATGAACCATGTTCGTCCAATATTGAAGCAAGAACAGACTTGGATTTATGACGCTTTATTCAGTTTCCTAGATGTTTTAGATTTTAGAAAGTTGTGTCACTGATGAAGCACTGTCATTTATTTTGGGGGTCATTTGAGTTGAAATTGCGTCAATGACGCAGGATTTGCGAGTCAGGGAAAACCCTGAGGAGGGTACTACCTTAAGGACGCTCATGAAAAAGATTTTTTTAAAACATTTTATCACAACGGAGAAAATCCTGGTAACTCACTATGTTTTCTACCCTTTCTCAGACTGATTTAAACATCTGAGCAACATTTGATTTGTCCTCTGCAAATACTTTCAATTAAGACCAGTCTAACTATTTTGAAGTTTGCCACAGATGTCAACCCCTTACCAAGCAATCCTAACATTGAACAAGCCCGAGGAAGAAGACTTATCAAAACATTCTGGAACAAGAGCGGCAAATTGTCGCAAGATACGCCCGTCCCATAGCCAGTTGTCAAGGGGGTATAATAATCGTAAAGGGCAGGTAATGCAACAAACATGTTTACCAAGTCTCAAGTCAATTTGACTTGAGGTGACAAAGTTCCGTTCCAGACAAGCAAGAAATACTGTAAAAATGAAGATCAAAGTGGAATTACTCGAAATCTGCACTAGGTAGAGTTATTATTCTTGCGCACTGTACTCCGTAATATTGCAACAAACATGCATACCAAGTTTCAAGTCAATCGGACTGGAGATGACAAAATTATGCTCCAGACAAGCAGAAAATGCTGTAAAAATATGACGATCAAAGGGAAATAACTCAAAGACAGCACGAGGTAGAGTTATGGTTCTTTTGCACTGCAATCCGTATTATTGCAACTAACACACATGCCAAGTTTCAAGTCAATTGGACTGGAGATGACAAAGTTATGCTCCGGAAAAGCAGAAAATGCTTTAAAAATGACGATCAAAGGGAATTAACTCAGACAGCATGAGGTAGAGTTATGGTTCTTTTGCACTGCACTCCGTATTATTGCAACAAACACACATGCCAAGTTTCAAGTCAATCGGACTGGAGATGACAAAGTTATGCTCCGGACAAGGAGAAAATGCCATAAAAATGACGATCAAAGGGAAATAACTCAGACAGCACGAGGTAGAGTTATGGTTCTTTTGCAATGCACTCCATATTTTTGCAACAAACACACATGCCAAGTTTCAAGTCAATCGGACTGGAGATGACAAAGTTATGCTCCAGACAAGGAGAAAATGCTGTAAAAATGACGATCAAAGGGAAATAACTCAAAGACAGCACGAGGTAGAGTTATGGTTCTTTTGCACTGCACTCCCCCTTAATGAGATCTATCCACCCATGAAGTTTCATAACCGTAGCTAGCATAGTTTTGGAGATATGCTTTGGACAAAATTCAAGTATGAATATAAACAAAGGGAAATAACTCAAAAATTAAGTAAGCAAGAGTTATGATTCCTGTGCACTGCACTCCCCCTTGATAAGATCTATCCACCCATGAAGTTTCATAACCTTAGCTAGTATAGTCTTGGAGATATGCTCCGAACAAAATTCAAGTATGAAAAACAACAAAGGGCAATAACTCAAAAATTAAGCAAGCGAGAGTTATGATTCCTGTGCACTGCACTCCACCTTGATGAGATTTATCCACCCATGAAATTTCATAACCGTAGCTAGCATAGTTTTGGAGATATGCTCCGGACAAAGAATGGGGACGCCGCCCGCCCGTCCGCCCGCCTGCCACGGGTGATCCCATAATACGTCCCGTCTTCGACGGGCGTATAAAAAGGAGAAAATACTGAGAACAAGTATTTTTTCATTTCACACAGAGTTTTTTTTCCTTTCTAACACAAATTCAATGTTTTCAGTAGTTTTCGATTACTGTTGTCTGCAAATGCTTTGAAATTGTCGTCTGGCAGAGTAACATGGCTAAATTTGTCTTGAAAGCGATAGAAAACATTGTGGGAAATGGACAAAAAAAATTGGTTATTGGCATTTTCAAACAAGTTTTAACCCTTAAAGTGCCTTTCATAACTACAGTTGCCCTTACGGCTAGTGTAGATCAAGATCAGGGTGCACAAAAAGTGCAGCCAGATCTCTGATCTTCACTGTTGGCTTTGATGAAAGTAATAGATGAAAGCAACCATGTAACTGCAATTATTTGGGACATATTTCTTAGACGAAAATGTCTGATGGGTTTAACTCTGCCAAACAGCAACAACATTTTAGACAAATCTATATTGAAAGCATTTGCAGACAACAAAATAACTGTGGATCAACTGTGGTGAAATTTGGCTTTGAAAAGGTAGAAAAAATTCTGGGAAGAAGAGAAAATGCCGTAACCAGCATGTACTTCTTTTTCCAACTTGTTTTCAAAACTTACAACGGTCGTTGTAAGATTTGATCTAGTGACCTAGTTTTTGACCTGATATGACCCATTTTGGAACTCATCCATGATGTCATCAAGACAAACATTCTGACCAACTTTCAAGAGTTTTGGACTGAAAATGTGGCCTCTAGAGCGTACACAAGGTTTTTCTAAGATTTGACCTAGTGACCTAGTTTTTGACCCCACATGACCCATTTTCGAACTCGTCTGAGATGTCATCAAGACAAACATTCTGATCAACTTTCATGAGTATCGGACTGAAAATGTGGCCTCTAGAGTGTACACAAGGTTTTTCTAAGATTTGACCTAGTGACCTAGTTTTTGACTCGACATGACCCATTTTCAAACTCGTCCGAGATATCATCAAGACAAATATTCTGATCAAGTTTCATGAGTATCGGACTGAAAATGTGGCCTCTAGAGTGTACACAAGGTTTTTCTAAGATCTGACCTAGTGACCTAGTTTTTGACCCGACATGACCCAATTTCAAACTCGTCCGAGATATCATCAAGACATACATTCTGACCAACTTTCAAGAGTTTTGGACTGAAAATGTAGCCTCTAGATTGTACACAAGGTTTTTTCAAAGATTTGACCTAGTGACCTAGTTTTTGACCTCACATGACCCATTTTTGAGCTCATATGAGATATAATCAAGACAAACATTCTGACCAAGTTTCATGAGTATCAGACTGAAAATGTGGCCTCTAGAGCGTACACAAGGTTTTTCTAAGATTTGACCTAGTGACCTAGTTTTTGACCTGACATGACCCATTTTCAAACTCATTCGAGATATCATCAAGACAAACATTCTGACCAAGTTTCAGGAGTATCAGACTGAAAATGTGGCCTGTAGAGCGTACACAAGGTAAAAGTTGACGACGCACGTCGCACGACGGACACAGCACGATCACAAAAGCTCACCTTCAGCACTTCGTGCTCAGGTGAGCTAAAGATGAATGTTACCGGCATTTACTCCTTTTTCCACAAGGCTTTCAAAAGCTGTCTTTCTCAGGGTCGTTAAAACTCGGGCTTCTGTGGTAAATGGTTAAAACAGCCAAGTTAAAAGAAAAATTTACAAGTTGCTATTGAGCTGAACTTTCACCAGTACAGCATTTAGACTTTTTTTTATAATTGAAATCTACTGTTAGTGAGGAAGACAGTAAGAGCTACACATCAATGTACATTTTGTAAATACTAGATAGTTTAAACCCAAGACTTTACTGCATGTAATTTGCAGTCTGATCTATATCTACACATTCAGCATATTCTCCATGCAAGGTTAAGATTAACGACAAACTGAAACATTGATGACAAGCGCCACTTTTTGGATGTGCACTGGTTATTAAACAAGGTTAGATATTCAAGTAAACATATTGTCTTTTTATTAGTATTTCATATAGATCTATTTTTACCTTTGAAACATTTGTGTCTCTTTCAGAATCTTTCAGAGGGGAAAAAAAAAACTATAGCATTTATTAATCCATTGTGTAATGTAGCACTGATCAGAACTCTTTACATATGCCCCATTTTCAGTCATTATAATTCAAACTTGTCTACAGCCTCTGCGTGATCTCACGTCAGCGGTACACGTTCGCAAAACACATATTTTAAACTTTTTCTTAAATTCAAACGGTTAAAACGCAAAATGAATAAATACTATTGCATCCCTCCAACGTTAACAGTCGTTTGTTTGGGAGCCGAAATAGCAGTCAACAAGGCTGCATGTTGGGTAAAATAAATGCAATGACCTGATTGGTCAAATATCGATTTCCACAGATCCATGTATTTCTCTGTCAACAACTAACATTTGGACCGACCGAACAATGACAGATTGTCATCTCCACAATAATTTCCATACTTTTAAATGGTTTGATATAAATTCAAATGTATTTAATCACCTGCTTAGTTTACATTTGGCCTTTATTGTTACTTCAAAGATTTTCACCTTCTTCCCTCAGCTCTGGAATGCTGCAAAATTTTAACCCTTTACCACACAATCCAAAGTTTAATGACCCTGTGGAAATAGGCTTTCAAAAACATTGTGGGATAAGAAAAACATGCTAGTAACCAGCATTTTCTCCTTTTCCCACAATGTTTCCAAGTCTTTCCTAGACATATTCAAACATTTGAACCACAATTTGATTAGTCTTCATCAAATACTTTCAATATAAAAGGAACTAGGCTTGAAAACATTGTGGGAAAAGGAGAAAATGCTAGTAACCGGCATTTTCTCCTTTTCCTACCATGTTTCGTACCCTTTCTCAGACATAAGCAAACATTTAAATCACATTTAATTAGTCATCTGCAAATGCTTAAAATATGGTTACCAGCAGTTTCTCCTTTTCACACAATGTTTCCAACCCTTTCTAAGATATTTTAAAAAATTTGAGCCACATTTGATCAGTCTTCTGCATTATGGTTCAGATTCGGACGGGTCTAAGTATTTGTCGTTTAGTAGTGAGTTCACCCTTTACCAAACAATCCCAGGTTTTAACGACACGGAAGAAGAAGCCTTCTGAAAACATTGTGGCAAAAGGAGAAAATGCTGGTAGCCAGCATTTTCTCCTTTTCCCGCAATGTTTTCTACTCTTCCAAAGTCAAGTTTTAATTTTTTGAGTCATGTTTATTCTGTTGTCTGCTAAATGCTTTCAATTTAGAAAAATCTAAAGTTCGTCATTTGGTAAAGAGTTAAGGCAAAAGCCGACTTTTAACGACCCTGGGCAAGAAGCATTTTGAAAATATTGTGGGAAAAGAGGAAAATTCTCCTTTTCTTACAATGTTTCTACTGCATTGGAAAAAAATTGCATCATTTGAGCAACACTCCAATTGTCGTCTGGAAATGCTTTCAATTTGGACAAGTCTAAGTATTCAATTTGGACAAGTCTAAGTATTCAATTTGGACAAGTCCAAGTATTAAATTTAGACAAGTCTAAGTGTTGTCATGTGGTACAGGGTTAACCCTTAGTGCACAAAATAAATCCTATCAGATGTTTTCATGACCCCACAAAATGCAATTCCATGGTTGCCATCTGTCTAAAGTGATTCAGCAAAGCAGACAGTGTAGATCAGAGATCAGGTTGCTTATTTTGTGCTGTCTGATTGTGATCTAGACAGGCCACAAAGGCAACTACATTTGTAACAGCCTCTGTAAGGGTTAAAGTTTGAGGTATATGAAAGTGTCTTGAGTAGCCCTTATCCTGCTGTATAAGTTAACTCCTTACCAAACAACAAAATTTTAGACTGGTCCAAATTGAAAATACTTGCAGACAACAAAATAAACATAACTCAAAACTTGAAATTTGTTTCCAGCATGGTAGAAAACATTGTCGGAAAAGGAGAAAATGCTGGTTACCAGCGTTTTGTCCTTTTGCCACAATATTTTCAAAAGGCTTCTATCTCAGGGTTGTAAAAACCAGAGATTGTTTGATAAAGGGTTAAATGAAATTTTCCAGCTGACATTAACAACCCAAATACATGTATTGCTTTTACAAAGCTATTTTCTTGTGGGGAAGGGGGGAAAATTTGCACAGTATGTAGTCTGATCTTGATCTACACTACCCACAAAAGGTCACTGAGCCATTACTGGCCACCTAAATGTTAACCCTTTACCACACAATCCAGAGTTTTACCCTTATCCTGAAAAATAATTAACATGAAACTTTCAAGTCAATAGTAAAAAACTCAAATAGTGCTTTTCCAAAGATATTTTTTGAGGGAAAATAATCTCCTGATCAGACAGAGTAGATCCAAGATCAGATTGCATGTTCTATGCAGTCTGATCTTGATCTATACCCTTTACCACACAATCCCAGGTGTTAGCAACCACGAGAAAAAAGCCTTTTGGAAACATTGTGGAAAGAGAAGAAAATGCTGGTAACCAGCCTTTTCTTCTTTCCCAGAATGTTTTCTACCCCTATTACAAATTCCATCATTTGAGATACATTTCAAATTGTCGTCTGCAAAAGCTTGCAATTGTGACAGGTCTACATTTTTGTTGTGTGGTAAAGAGCTAATAATTGATAACAGTGTAAACATGTTTAGTTTGAATAAAGGGTTACACATGTATGAGTGTTTTCAGTAGAAATATTGGGTGTGAATTTCTTCAGGTTTTGGATCTGGATTAGGCCCTCTTGTTATGCAATATGATTTGACTTGTGGCCACTATCCATACACACAGACATATACATACTTTGAATGATCAGCTGTTTTATGATACATCTAGATGATTTTAACAGCAGCTGTTGCTAGAAATGGGTACTGTAGATTCAGAAGGTTCAACAGGTAATTTTTGCTTTAACTCTTTACCAAACAACAAGATTTTAGACCTCTCCAAATAAAAAGCATTTACAGACGACAAAATAAATGTGACTCAAAAACTGAAATTTATTTAGGGAAAAGTAGAAAACATCATGGGAAAAGGAGAAAATGCTGGTCACCAGCATTTTCTCCTTTTCCCATAATTTTTTCAAAATCTTTCTTTCTCAGGGTCATTAAAAGTTAATTCTTAACCACACAGTTTCACATTTTAATGACCTCAAGAAAGCTACCTTTTGATAACATTATGGAAAATAAGGAAAATGCTGGTAACCAGTATTTTCTCCTTTTCCCACAATAGTCTCTACCCTTCCTGAAACAAATTTCTGTTTCTGAGTCACATTTAAAATGTTGTGAATTTGGACAAGCTTTAAATTTATGTTGTTTGGTATTCTTTACCAAATGTCACAATTTAGGATTTGTCTGAATTCAAAGCATGTGTAGACAACAAACTCAATGTTGTTGAATTGGTTGGATTTGTTCTGGAAAGGAGCTAGAAATCATTATAGGCAAAGGACAAATTGTTGATTACCAGCATTTTTCCTTTTCCCAAAATGATTTCAAAAACCATCTTCCTTTTACTCTTTACCAAACAAGAAAATTTTAGACCAGTCCAAATTGAAAGCATTTGCAGACGACAAAATAAATGTGGCTGAAAAATTGAAATTTGGTTTGGGAAGGGTAGAAAACATTGTGGGAAAAGGAGAAAATGCTGGTTAGCATTTTCTCCTTTTCCCACAATGTTTTCAAAAGGCTTTTTTCTCAGGGTCGTTAAAAGTCGGGATTGTGTGGTAAAGGGTTAAGGTTGTTCGAAGTCTGGATTGCTAGAAAAGAAAAAACTGTTGATCATCACCATTTTCTTCTTTTTCAAAATGCTGTCAAAAGCCTTCTACCTTCAAGTTTGTTAACCCTTTACCACACAATCCCTTGTTTTAATGACCCCGAGGAAGAAGTCATTTGAAAATATTGCAGAAAAAGGAGAAAATGCTGATAACCAGCATTTTCTCCTTTTTCCACAAATTTTTCTATCTTATCAGAGAAATCAGGCTCATTTGTACTAATTTTGATTTTTTGGCCTGCAGATGTTTTGAATTGCAGAGAGTCTAAAATTTGTTATGTGGAAAAGGGGTTAAAACTTGGGATTGTCTGGTAAAAGGTTTACTTCTTTACCAAATAACAAAATTTTTGAATGTCTAAATACATTTAGCATGTGCAGACAACATATTAAGTGTTGCTAAAATTGATTGTATTGGAGTTTAACGCTGTTTCAATAGCTTTGGTCATATCCTGGTGGTCAGTGCACCTATGCATGTGTTTCCTTGCTTTCTCACTCCAGTACTGACACAACTTTCTTTCCAAATCACTGACCACTTTTCTCACGTGCATCAGAGGTGAGATGGGAAACTTTGCTGTAAAGAAATTTTGCCTCAACCTGGTATTGAACTGGTGACCACAGGTCATGAGTCAAATATGATAACCACTCAGCTGCCTGAGCTGGCGTTGCTGAAATGGAAGGATTTGTCATAGAAAGGCTAGAAAACATTACTGGAAAAGGAGTAATTGCTGATTAGCATTTCTCTTTTTCCCACAATGATTTCAAAAGCTGTCTTCCTTCTTCTTGAAATTGTTTAGTAAAGGGTTTATTCTTCTTTAGTATGGAAATAATAGCTTTCACGACAATAGTTGGATTTGCCGCCAATGTAGATCAAGATCAGACTGCACAAACATTCTGAACAATAGTAACCCAGAAATTGCAATTATTTGAGTCTTATTAACCCTTAGGCTGATAAGCGTGACTGACGCTGACCCTTTGTGGACAGTGTAGATCAAGATCAGACTGCACAGAATGTGCAGTCTGATCTTGGATCTACAATGTCTGAGAAAGAGGTATCATTTTCCAAAACATAGCTTTGAAATAGTATTAATTGGGTGTTTAGCATCGAATTGAAAATCAGTTATTTAGCAGGATAAGGGTTAAAATTTTGTAGGCTGAAAATTGTTGTTGTGTTTATTCTATGTTCTAGCAGACTTCACGAAATACACAAATTTTTCACAGAACAGTGGTTCTGGTTAACTTCAAATCTTTACCAGACCAAACCGAATTTTACCGGACCGAAAATATGACCATATAAAATACCTAGCGGGAATCCAATTTTAATGATATGCAACCCAGATTTACGTCAGCCAACAGTGTTCTGCCATGGATTTCAAAAAGTGGAGACAAATGTCTCACTCATCCAGAAAACTTTGAGACATTTTTATGCTCCCTGAAGGGGGAGTCGCAGCTTCGTCCGTCCGTCCTTCCTTCCTTCCTTCCGTCTTCTGTCTGTCCGTCCGTCCGTCCGAAGCCATTTCTCCCCCTGGACCAAATTGGATGAAACTTCATATATGAACTCTTTAGGATATTGCGCCAATGACTTTTTCTCGGTTTTCCAATTTGAAGCTGTGTCATGGAAAAAGGGTTTTTTTTTGTAAAATTCCAATTCTTACTAACATCTCCTTCAGTTTTCGTCAAAATTTCATGAAACTTCACATTTATATTGTTTGTTAAAAGTTTCACCATGTGCCCTTATTTTTTTTATCAATGCAAAACCATGTTACGGGAAAAGGGTGCTTAATGTCATAAGTTATTGCCCTCCGTAAATTTTAACTTTGGTTTTTTTTGTCCAGGGCATAACTTAGAAAGTATAGAAGGTAGTAACTTCAAACTTCACACACAGATAGATCACATAAAGGAGAAGTGTGCAATGTACAAGAACCATAACTCTTTGCCATTTATTTTTGGGGTTATTGCCCTTTTTAAATTTTAACTTGAAATTTTTGTCCAGCGAAAACTTCCAAAGTAAAAAAGCTAGTAACTTCAAACTTCATAATTATACAAACAGGCCACATTAAAGGGCAAATCAACAAGTTTCAGATACGGTTAATTTTCAAATCTACACTTATCAAATGGTAACCTGGTAATGTTGTAATTAGAAAAAAAAATTAGTAAAAGCACTTTTTTCAATTCATATTTCTGCTTGTTAATTTTTATTGCATCACTTATCTCCCTTACTTATTGTTGCGTCCCTTGATTTGTGACGTCATAGGAGAGCTTGTTTCAATATGGACATTGTTTACGATAGTGAACTGAGCGATATTGAAGAAGAAGAAATAGACGATTCTGGGCCGGTAAGGCCGTACATGTACGAGCCAGTTTTTAAAGAAACTTATTAAGATTCTAATGATGAGGATAAAAGTAACTTTTCGCCCACTGATGACGAAAATGACGATGTTGTGCCGGACTTTTCAACGTGTTGAGTATCGCGCGCTATTGAAATACGTCTGTTACTCAGCGAACTTCGCTTACAGAAATATTACTCTATGCATGATAGAATTAAGTGTATGGCATAAACTTTGTTTCACGTGAAGCATTTTCAGTAGATTAACGGGCGGAATTAAACAAAAAAAAAAAAGGACGGTTTCAAGACAGTTCCATGACAAGACAGTTCCTCGACACTTTTGAAGACATTTCCCCGACACTTTAGTTTCATGTCAAATAACCTTTTTCTTGACTTTTACGATTGATAATCGTGAGATGTTAGTTCTAACTATTTGTTGATGGGTCCTTGTTGATATTTGTACCTTGTAAAGAATTCTGTAAACATTGACGGGTACAAGTTTATTCTCTCATGGGTGAAGGGTTACACAATAAATCACGATTTTCATGAGAATAAGAATATTTTGAAATGCTGTTAACCAGCATGAAATTTGATAAAAGAATATGTTCCGAGATTATTAAGAGTTAATTCTCAAAATTATTTTGAAAATTATTTTAGTTGTATTTCTTACCATACAGAAATACATGAACATCAGAGGGAGGGAGAGAAGATCTACCTGTGTGAAATACAGTAAAATCTCATTATTTCGAGTCTCAACTATTCGAGAGCCCCGGGTTTTTCGAATAATTTCCAAAGTCCAGGCAAAAAGTCAACTAAATTCGCACCAAAATGAGTTCGGTAATTTCAAATCTCGAAAATCCGAAAATTCGAACACGTGTAACGGTCCCGAACACCATATTTCTTCTTTAAGTTGATTGTTTAATCCAAACACATGGGTTTCTCACCTCTCCGTCGATTTTCACACCTTCCTGTGCAGATTTGATGCGTGCACGGCGAGGTGTTAGTTTTACAAACCCGTGACAAATACACATAGACCGACTGTAGATACCGAGATTTTTGATAGAGAAATGACCGATTTAATGATGAGCTATTAATGAAGAGAAGTTAATGATGAGAAGTTAATTACGAGAAGTTTTTTGAGATGTTTGAGCAGGACGTCCAGAATCATTTGTCACTTGTTGATTTATGGTTGTGCATCGAGAATTTCTTGTTCGTAAAAAATGGAAAATAAAGACTTAAGTAAACCATTGCCATCTGCTACTGGAAAACAAGGTACAAACAGGAAACATGACAATAAGACAATTGAATTCAAGTACGCCGCAATAATGGAGGTCGAAAAAGGAGTTAAGAGTAAGGCACAGATTGCCCGTGATCTAGGATTAAATAGTAGCACTTTGTTTACGTGGTTAAAGCAAATTGATTCAATCAAGCAAGGCTACGAAAAATTTGGTCCTAAGCGACGAAACATGAGGAAGGGAAAATGGGAAGAACTTGAAGACGCAGTTTTGAAATGGTTTACATTTGCCCGTGACCAAGACGCTGTTATCTCGGGTCCTGTTCTGATCGCCAAAGCCGAGCAATTTGCAAAGGATCTCAGAATCGACGACTTTAAGGGTACCCATGGTTGGATGGAGAGGTTTAAAGATCGTCACGGAATAGCTTTTTGTTCCATTAGTGGAGAATCGAACAGCGTCGACCAGACTTCCGACTCAATGAACGAATGGAATGATCGGCTGAGACAGCTATTAAACCGTTACCGTCCAGAAGATATTTTCAATGCGGATGAAACTGGGTTGTTTTATAAAATGTTGCCGGAAAAAACTCTTTCCATGAAAGGAACAGACTGCAATGGTGGCAAACGTAGCAAGGAACGATTAACTGTCCTAGTTTGTTCAAATATGACTGGATCTGACAAACGTCCACTGCTAGTTATAGGGAAATCAGGGAAACCTAGATGTTTTAAAAACGTGAAAACTCTGCCAACGGAATACACATTTAATAAGAAATCTTGGATGACTGGTGAATTGTTTACGAACTGGGTGAAAAATCTGAATAGAGAAATGAAACGACAATCCCGGAAAGTTGCCCTCGTACTCGACAATGCCCCGTGCCACCCAAAACTGAGAGACTTAACTAACGTAGAATTGGTTTTCCTGCCAGCAAATACAACCAGCAAAACACAACCGATGGACCAGGGAGTGATACACAATTTGAAAGTCCATTACAGGAAGAGAGTTGTTTTTAGACAGTTGAGAGCTATTGAGAGAAAAGAAGTGTACTCACTGACTGTTTTAGACGCTTTGCGAATGTTAAAGGAATCATTGCAGTGTGTTTCCGAAAAAACAATATCAAACTGTTTCCGACACGCTGGATTTATGCATAGATCTGAGTTTTCGGATGAAACTGTTTCCGAGGATTTTGACGAATTGGATGACATACCGCTAGCTCGCCTAGCAAGAATGGGAACTGACCACGAACAGCTTAACGAATTCATACAGTTTAGCGACGAGTGCGCGACAACATCAGACGTTTTGTCTGACTCTGATATTATTCAAGAAATTATGGAGAAAAACGTTTCACAAGAAGAAGTAGAATGCGATTCAGACGACGATAATGACCATTGTGAGGAAATCCCGTCACATGACGAAGTATTGGAACATCTAAGGAAAGTGCAAGTGTACTTTGAAAGTTTAGAGAATACAGAGAACGAAAGCAAAATGTTGTGTTCGCTATCACGTGCAATTAGAAACAAGTTTCTAAATGTGAGCAAGTTTAAGCAGTGTTCGATGGTGGATTTTTTAGCCAGGCGTTAAAGCAGTTTATCATGCAGGAGGAGACTTGTTAAAAACATTTTGGGAACAGGAGAAAATGCATGTGACCAGGCCATATGGTAGGTTTTTCCTTATCCCACAATGTTTTGTATCATTTAATAGACTAATCCCACCTTATTGCTCACATTTCATTTGTTGTTTCAAAATGATGACTCTCAGATTTTGTTCACTGATAGAATCTCAATGGCTAGGCAAAGTCCCGTGTTTTTATTTTACCCTGATGAAAACAGCTAAAAGATTTACAACATTGTGGAAAGAAGAAAAAGTGCCGGTAACCAGCATTTCTTCCCTTTCCAACAATTTTGTTGTTCGTTTCACAGAAGAAAACCCGTAAATTGAGCCACAATTTGTTGTCTGCAAATGATTACAATATAGACAAGTCTAAAACTTTAAAGTGTGGTTGATTTTACATGTGCATGTATGGCCTAGCGTCACCAGCTAAGCAAACTGTTTTTGTTTTTTTTTTTTTTGGGGGGGGGGGGTACGACCCAGGGGAAACCGCTTTTGAAAACATTTTACGTAAAGGGAAAACAGTGCGTTAACCAGCATTTTCTTCCTAATTCCAAACATTGTTTTCTTCCCTTTGGAAGACGAGCAGCGTCATTTTGATCTTGTTTACATTTCAGTTATTGTCGGCAAATGTTTAAAATTGACGAGTCTAAAACATTGAAAGGTTTTAGGTTTAATCACGAGGCTTTAAAAAACTGCTCAAAACAATCGTATTGCTTTACAACCCCGACAATAAAAAGAAATCGTAGAAAGCACTCTTTGGAAAAGGAAAAGATGTAGGTTGCCTTCATTTTGTCCTCTTCCCACAATGTTTTCTACCGTTTCAAATGCAAAAATCATCATTTCAGTCACCCCTACTTAGCCGTCTGCATAATGCTCTCGATACGGACAAGTCTAGAATTTTGTCGTCTGGAGGGATTTTGATACATGTGCGGATAGTAAAATTCATTTCATATCTGAGTTTCATTAGTCAAAATTAAAGCTGTAGAAAACGTTAGGTTTTGTTACACATTCTCTTTTTCTCATTAGCCCTTTGCCTAACTTTCGGCAGCTTTCTTTCCTTCTTTGGCCGTTATCAAAAACACGACACCGTTTTCCTTTTATCTAAAACGAAAATCGCATCTAAAATCACAGGTATTGACAAAGAATTTCTCTGTCATTATAGTTAAATGTTTCCAATATGAAGTTTATAATTTCAGTTTTCAGAAAGTCACTGTACTAGTAGTATTCACCGTTGAACCTCGAGAAGCAAATACTTCTTCATGTCCATCTTGGATATTTCGAGCAATATTTTGTTCATCCCCTTGCGACCTCGAATTATCGAGGTTTTACTGTACTTTTTTGCTGTTTACCTTGTCCACATCATCCAGTCAATGCAAAAATTTATCATACATATATAGCCATTGTATGTTCCATATAGAGCTTCTCTGTGAAAGTCTTAAACTCTGAATTGTAAGCCGTGGGAAAGGATAGTGTAAAATTGTTCAGTTCTTGTTTGTCTTATGCAAATTGTTTCAATTTGGATAAGTCTCAAATTGGTCTACTAGGGACTGAGTGGTTAACACTGACATTCCAGTCAAATTGCAGTATAGGTGACTTCAGATTCATTGTAAAAACATAGAAAGAGCTGGCAACTATCAATTGGTCCTTTATCCATAATATTTTCTATTTTTAACTCTTTACCAAACGACAAAATATTAAACAGGTCCAAATTGAAATCACTTGCAGACGACAAAATAAAGTTAAATATTTCAAAAATTGAAATTTGTTTCCAGCAGAGCAGAAAACATTGTGGTAAAAGGAGAAAATGCTGGCTACAAGCATTATCTCCTTTTCCTACAATGTTTTTAAAAGGCCTCTGTCTCAGGGTCATAAAAACTAGGGATTGATTGGTAAAGGGTTAAATATAAAGCCCACACATTGGGCACGAGTTCTGGTTTAGTTCCCAGGAAGCAGTTAATTGCTGTGGATGAAAGAACTTACTGCGTTTTTTTAATTTATGTTTTATGGTGACAATTCATGTATTCATTTAACAAACCAGTACTAGACTTGGATACAGTGCCTTGTGAAAGAATACTCAAGCTATCTTACTGTATCTATTTCAGTTTATTGAAATATAGTGAAATAGATACAGGCAATAATCAAAATTATGGGTTCATACTGCTTACATATGAGTTATATTAGTTGGAGAGTAATTACAATCATGGTTCACATTCTGAATGTCTCATTACTTTTGAAAATGTATCATTGGTTTTCAAAAACAGGAGACATTGTCTCATTGAAATAAATTCTTTCCCGATCACTGGTAGTGTATGGGATAAAAGCTGTAACATGAGTTTACTGTCACAAACAAACATTACAGTGTAAAGGGGTGAGATATGCAAATGTTATGTAATCATTTCCTGTATTGTTTCAACTGGTCTGTGATGGATTAACATTTATGACCATGACTAAGGGTAGCCAGATACTGACTTCACCCTTTACCATACAAACCCTAGATCTAGTTTCCAATAACCAAAGAAAGAGTGTTTGAAAAACAGTGTGGGAAGAAAATGATGTTTGCTCTTCAAAGAATGATTATTATCCCTTGAAAGTTTACATCATTTGAACAATGTCGACTTTGTTATTTGCAAAATTTATGTTATGAATTTGGATGAATTTGTAATTTTGTTAAATGTTGAAATCATTTGGAAAAGGGAGAAAACGGCAGCAATTTCTCCTTTGTTCAGAATGAAGCGATAATGTAGAAAAGGGTAAAATAGTACGAATAACATTTCATGTATTCCAATTTCAAGTAAAAAAGAAATTACCTACTTTATGTTGGATTTTCTTTTTGGAAATTGCCGTTGCGGAATGTCTGTCTTTCGGAGTTTCGGTTTAAGGCCTTTCTCCTTTCGACTCGGAGTTTCAAATAATGTTGGCACAGCGTCAGATTTTAACCGCAGCCTAAGATTCCTATAACCAACTTCTTTTCCATGTTTTGGACTTATTAAGAACTGACTGTCATCGAAGTATTTCAGACACAATTTCGAATGAACCGATGGCAAAATATCCGTCGCTACTGTCCGGCCCCGGTTTAAACGTTGAATCCATAGTTTCCTCCTTTTTAATTCCTTCGGAAATTTGAAAATACTAATTCTATGAGTTCCCGAATTGACGTTGCAGCCATAGGCTGCACAATTTACCATTTTTTCGGTTCAATTCTCAGTTAATACTCAGATATCTGCATACAATCATCCGCGTTCCTACTTAATGTCTACTGACAGTATACACAGAGTGACTCGACAATGACGTCACACATGCACGGGAGATAAGCGAATCAGGGGAAGTAAGCCATGTACCATTTTTAGGGCCGTATATCAGAGTGACAATTCGGCCGTGGTTTATGGCATGTTACAGGGAGGTATTTATGAAAAATGACGGACACATGTTTAACTGACATCATTTGCAGCTGATTAAAGGAAAAAAACAGTCTGGTCAAAATATTTTAGGATTTGCCCTTTAAGTGGGAAGAGTACTAGGCATCAGAACATTATCGGACTTTGAGCTCTGATTGTTGGCATGCTTTGGCTGACCAGAGAAGCTTAGGATAATACGTGGCTTTTCCGCCATGGCGACATAACCCTTCTCCGAATGAGATTGCAGAAGAAACTACTTCATGACAGTAAAGTACACAATCTATACTTGGTTGATGTTTTCGGTCTGTGTCCATTCAAATATATGCACCTTTGGCGCCCATGAAAGACACTAAATTGTAAAAGTTACGCGGCTGATTCCCCAAATTTTGATATGCGACAGGAATCCCCTTGTACCAAATTTTTCTGCAATATTTTTAATTTTTTAGCGAGAAAATCACAAATACGAGGCCTTGGCAGAACACTGGCCAATCATGGAATAGAATAATTCCCGGAAGCGGGAAAATAAAAGTGGTCATTTGGATTGTTCCGTGATGAACATTAGTTTACATAACCGATATATTGCCTAGGTATATCTGAAATGCTGCGGTTATAAAGTTGGGAATTTTCCTCAAAGTACTTTCCGTCTTAAAATGGGAAAACTGTTTTTGTTTACTTTTTACGGTATGTTATTTCATGTTAAGGGTACAGCTAAATTTTGTCGGTCAGTTGGTCCTCTATTCTGCTGCTTATTTATTCGACTGCTTTCAGTTTTACCGTACCTGACATGACCTGCAGACCGACGGTATTTCAGGAAGTCTGTTCTAGGGGTTAACATGGCATTCAACTGGATTTTTGGGATTTATTGGAACATCTGCATGAATGCTACTCATGTGTAAAAACCTTACAGATCATCATGTAACAATACATACATAGGCTGTAGAAAGTTTTGTATAAAACACACAAAACACACATTATTTTTAATGCCAAGGGAATACCCTGCCATATGATTAACAACACTTGGGACAGTTTCCATTAGCACCCTTAGTGTAACTATCACGCTCACCTTTTACTGGAATTGGTGAGCACCTAACACAGTTGATCTTGCCACACTTGTCAATGTCTGCAGAATGGATAAAGCAAGAACTAAAACAAACTATTTCATGTCAGCAAAAGGAAGAAAAAAGTATTTGAATCAAACAAAATAATTATATGCAAGGCAAGAATCCGAAATTACACTTTCAAAATATCAGTCAAAGTGAATCACCTAACTACGTCATCTAACGACGGAAATATGGACACAGTATTACTAGCGCTCTATCTGGCAGATGTATCGTCGAGCTAAAACATCTTTTCAGATGTAGATGCTTTAACTCTTTACCACACAATCCCGACCTTTTAACGACCCTGAGAAAGAAGGCTTTGGAAAACATTGTGGGAAAAGGAGAAAATGCTGGTAACCAGCATTTTCTCCTTTTCCCACATCGTTTTCTATCCTTTTCAAATCGAATTTCAATTTTTTATACACATTTATTTTGTCGTCTGCAAATGCTTTCAATTTGGACCAGTCTAAAATTTTGTTGTTTGGTAAAGAGTTAACTTTGGTCTAGTCCAAATTTATGTCACTTGGTAAAGACTTGCAGAAAACAAGGGACTGTAACTCTTTCTCCTTTACCAGGTTATCCCGTAGCTAGATGAGTCTGCAGCAGACAACATTAGAAAACATTGATGTCCAGAGGAGAAATTTCTCCCTATGATTGATTCCTCCTTTTCACACAATGATTTCTGACCTGACCCATCAAAGAACTGTGATACATAAATGGTGTAGCGTATCAAATTTAGAAGAGTCTAAAATTACCAGTAGTCATTTGGTAAAGGGTTTAATGCTAACATCAGTATTACATTTATATGCTATGGATTGGTTTATTATGACCAACAAACTTGATTCTTACAAAGATTTTTAAATTGTTGAAAAAATTGAGATAATTTACTTCATATAATGTCTTTGTCTTTGACAAACCCTACATTTACCCATTAGGTAGTGCCCCACCCACAAACTTAAAATGTATTTTCTTAAAAAATAAGGCGTTGACCTATTCAAGCCTGATTCTTTTAGTTTAGTATCTGAATATTATTTATAGAAAAAAAAAGAAAAATCTGAATGTTAGAACATTAAAAAAACAAAAGCCTTTTGAAAACATTGTGGGAAAAGGAGAAAATGCTGGTAACCAGCATTTTCTCCTTTTCCCCACAATGTTTTTTACCATTCTCAAAACAAATTTCAATTTTTGAGCCACGTTTATTTTGTTGTCTACAATGCTTTCAATTTGGACAAGTCTTCAATTTTGTTGTTTGGTAAAGAGTTAAAAAATATTTGTTTTTCTTTTTCCAAAATAAAGGTGTTTTAGCCGTAATTTAAGGTTTTTTTTTTTTTAAAAGATTGATACTTAGTATACTCTAGATTATTTTTTTCATTAAATTTGATGTTTCACAAATACAATGACATAAAATTTGCTTATAACTGTTGTCATTTAAAAAAATATACATAGACTTAGTTTTCATAGGTGAAATTTCATCCTTAACTGCCACAATACAGGGTGTACTAAAAGAAATATTCATAAAGTTTTCCAAAAAGCTGGTGACCCCCTTTTGTATCTCCTGTTTTGGTAGATCAGATAATATACTATCACCAAACAAAGTTTCATGAAATTCTGAATATTTTCAAAAAATGATGAAACTGAAGTGATTGTCCTTAAGATGTACCAACTAGTTGATGGAAAAATATAAGATTTCCAGAGGTATTACTTATGTTTACTCCTTTAATGTATTTCAGCTAATTAACATGTTCGGACGCCATACAAAACACCAAAAGGACGCTCTTATTTCATGACCAATTTCCTGAAATTCTCATCGAAGAGTAAGTACGATACTTTCTTCCAGGTTTTACCGGTAGTTAATGCCATTTGCAAAGTGATTGCCATTTGAAAGACCCATTCTCTTAACTCTTTATCAAACAATCCACTGTTTTCATGACCCTGAGAAAAGGCCTTTTGAAAACATTGTGGGAAAAATAGAAAATGCTGGTAACCAGCATTTTCTCCTTTTCCCACAATTTTTTCTACTCTTCATGAACTCTCCATGAACAAATTTCAATTTTTGAGTCACATTTATTTTGTTGTCTGCAAATGCATTCAATTTGGTAGGGTCCAATATTTTGTTGTTTGGTAAAGAGTTAATGCAGACTATCAATTTTACCACCAGTCATGATTCATTTGGACATGAAATAGCGTTCATGATTACCATTGAAAGCTTGTATTCAATACTTCACTATATTAAAGTTTTTTTTTAAGTTAGTTGACAAATTTTGTGTTACCTTAAGTTAATTATATTACTGGAATTTGTGTAACAATTAGGATTATGTGTCGATACCGCACCAGTAACTTAAATTGTAAAATATCGGTCATCAATAAATTTCATCAGTCTGTGTTTGAAAAGTTTTAGAAAAGTTATCACTCTTACAAACATGAAAGTTCGCAACAAATGCATAGCTGAAATACAAACTGCATTTGGTGGGATTCAAACCCATGCGGACAAATATCCTTGTTTTTCGAGGTTTAAAAGACCAATACCGTAACCACTGAGCTAAAGACATATCTCCCTAACGCAGTTGTTAGGTAACTTATTTAAATCAGGACAAAGCCATGCATGAAGGAGTGGTCTTCTGTAACATCACGCATTTAGGAGTTTGTCACTTAACTCTTTACCAAACAACAAAATTTTAGAGATGTCCAAATTGAAAGCATTTGCAGATGACAAAATAAATGTGACTTAAGATTTGAAATTTGTTTTACCAGCATTTTCTCCTTTACCCACAATGTTTTCAAGTCTTCTATCTCAGGGTCGTAAAAACCAGGGATTGTTTGGTAAGGGATTAAATCACAGACTTTCTGGTATGGTTGGGTGTGGGTTGTCTAGAGGCCTGTGCAGTAAGTAATATTGCAGTGGAAGGGAGTGTTAATTAAGTGAAGTATGGTTTCTTTATTAGTAGTTGTTACTGTTTTCACCAATAAATGGTGGTTCAATAATCATTTCACTTTAACACTCTACCAAACAAACCCTGGTTCTCACGACCTTGAAGGAGAAGCCTTTTGAAAACATTGTAGGAAAGGGAGAAAATGCTGGTAACCAGCACTTTCTCCTTTTCCCACAACATTTTCTGTCCGTCCGAAAACAAACTTCAATTTTTGAGTCACATTAATTTTGTTAATGAATCTTGTCAAAATGACTATTAGCAGTTTTTGAAAAGAGATTGGTCAATCTGAAATTCCATCTTTATACATTCTGGTTACAATCTAGTTTGTTACTAAGCTTCTAGGCTGGTTCCCTATTTTGTGCTCCTTGTGGATGCATACTATGCTTGGCATGAGTCTTTTTTAATTTTGATTTGTTTCTAGATGTGTCAAAGGGCAACATTAAAGAAGTGGATGCTAAAAAGACCATGATGAGCCTGGGCAATACTGAAATTTCTCCATAACAAAGGTATGTATTACAATACTCTTAAAGTGGAATTTTTTGAGAAGTGGAAATTTTTGCAATTTAGCATATTTTATAAGTTCATAAAAAATTACTGTTCACATATTTTACCACAAGTATACCAATAAAAAACCAACTTGACCTTGCAAACATTTCTGTCCAAAAAATATCCATGATCAGTAACTTACAAATTTTTCAACATGTGTATATATATTCGTGTATGCAGCAAAAAGTCTCAGGGTTCCAAATAAACAACATGGTCATTTTAGGTCAGGAAAAACGATTAGGTCATTTCTTTTGCAGTAAGTGGCATGCTAGAAATAATTTGGTCATATCCCAATGGCTGGTGCACCTCTCTATGCATTACTAAAATTCTGTTTACCAGTCCTTTTCACACCACTCCAAGCCTTTGGCTTTTTTTCCCAGAATACTCACTTGTGTACTTCATTGACAATTTTACTGAAATATGAATAATGGCATCTTTTGCAAAGGATGACAAAGCAAGCGTGTACAGGCTACCATTAGGAAAGACTCCATAGATGCAGCCATTGGTATGTGGTGTTTACATTATTTTCAACATTGTCTCATTGCTGTTTTTCTGCCAGATTCAAATTTTTGAGGGACATTTAAGACCCCTATTCCTAATTTTTGGGGGTCGTACAAAAATCTTAGGGTCACTTTTTTAAATGCCTTATTTAAGCTACTTTAATGTACATTTTTGGACCTTTCTCTGTGACTCCGCCGACTCGGAATGGGAACTTAATCTGACAAGACTGAGATATTTGTTGCATTAATTGATTATTCTTTTTTCATTAATTCAAGGTTTTTACTTGTGGAAGGGCCAGTAAAACAGTTTTCAAGTTCTTTCGGGTTTTTTTTCCCTGGCTCATCTGCTGTTATATTTCAAAAATCGTCTAGAATACACAGAGCGTTAACATTCAAAGCGTGGCGACAAATTGACCTTCCTATAGTTATTTCGTTCCTAGGTATTTATTAGTAAACAAACCCTAAAATGTGTGACTGTGTCAGAAAGTAGCCAGTTCGTAGCAATTCATGTTCTTTAATGCATTCTTTTTGCAGTATGGGCAGATATTCTAAATAAATTTGGTTTTGAACACTGGGCGCCATATCGTAAATTCTCAATATAATTTATCATGGAGTACGAAAACTTTTTTCTCCACATATATTTCAAAAAGCGTCTAGAATACACAGGCCATACAGGTTAAAAGCGCTGCGACAAATTAACCTTCCTATAGTTATTCTGTTCCTAGGTGTTTATTAATAAACAGAGCTTCAAATGTGTGACTGTGTCAGAAAGTAGCCAGTAGGTGGCAATCCGTCCTCAGTAATGCTTTTTTTTTTCTCTGCAGTACGGGCAGATTTTCTAAGGAAATTTGGTTTCAGACACCGGGCACCCTATCATAAAGTCTCAATATGAATAATCTTGGCCTACAAAAACCGCTTTCTCGGTAAATATTTCAAAAAGCACCATAGGATACACAGGCTGCACACGTTAAAAGTGCTGCGACAAATTGAAGTTTGTATAGTTATTCTGTACCTATTCATTTACCAGTAAACAGAGCTTCATATGTGTGACTGTCAGAAAAGAACCAGTCAGTAGCAATTAGTCTTCTGTAATGCTTTTCTTTTGGTGCAGTATGGGCAGATATTCTAAAAAAATTTGGTTTCTGACACTGGGCAATGTAACATTAACTCTCAATACAAATAATCATGGCGTACAAAATCTTCTCTCTCTGCATATACAAACCTTATCTTGCCCCTTGGTTTTCATCACAACGGCATGGTGTGCATTATAAACTATTGTTTCGATTGAAATGGTCTTTTTTGGTTGCATCAGAAACGACACAAACGACAAATTAGTGTGTGGGAAAAGAAATCATTGAGTCAAAAACACAAGAAACACGCTTTGGACCAAACACTGCGTTCAGTGGCTTGAGAGGTATGGAGTGGGCACTTTGATAAACAATTCCTGGTCATAGTTTACCATTGGGTTCATGTAACACCCTTACCGATGGTGAGTTGTTCCATTCCCCTTATGTCAATAGTTTGATTGGCATATAGGTGAATGCAGGTCTGGGAATAAGTGAACTGATAATGTGAGGTGAGAAAATGTTCAGCAGAAATGATCTACACAAAGTCTTTACATTTATTTGTATAATTTACACCTTGCCAAGACCCACACAGTCAAGAGCCTTTGCGTAAAATACACTTTTTTCCTGAAGAGGAAAGTCCAAGTCAATACTACAAACTTGCTATGGGTCCATGTTTAACCTTTGGTCACTTGAAAAATGATAGCATTCAAAAGGTTGTCATTTTCAAACCCTGTCCAGTGTTGATACCAAGAAATAGGCTAGCAATATTGTCCGTGTTAAGTAGGATTATGTAGTACTACGCGTCTGCCCGTAATGCAGCCCATACATCAAGTCAGTCAGGATTTGTCCTTGTTTAACCTTTGGTCACTTGAAAAATAAAAGCATTCGAAAGGCAGTCATAATCGAACCCTGTCCAGTGTTAATAGCAAGGAAAAGGCTAGCAATATTGCCAGCGTTAAAGGGTCAACAGTAAAGGAAGGGATATAGGTCAATAAGCTCTTCTTTTGCATTTTTAGGAATGTAGGATTATGTAGTACTACACGTCTGCCCGTAATGCAGCCCATACATCAAGTCAGTCAGGATTTGTCCTTGTTTAACATTTGGTCACTTGAAAAATGATACCATTCAAAAGGTAGTCATAATCAAACCCTGTCCAGTGTTTATACCTAGGAATAGGCTAGCGATATTGTCCGCATTAAAGGCACAACAGTGAAGGAAGGGATATAGGTTCTTAAGTTCTTTCTTATGCATTTTTAGGAATGTAGGATTATGTGGCATACGCGTCAGCCCGTAATGCAGCCCAAAGATCAAGTCAGTCAGGATTGGTCATTGTTTAACTTTTTGTCACTTGAAAAATAATAGCATTTGAAAGGTAGTCATAATTGAACCATGTCCACTGTTAATACCAAGGAATAGGCTAGCGATATTGTCCGCGTTAAAGGCACAACAGTGAAGGAAGGGATATAGGTTCTTAAGCTCTTTCTTATGCATTTTTAGGAATATAGGATTATGTGGCATACGCGTCTGCCTGTACTGCAGCCCATAGATCAAGTCAGTCAGGATTGGTTAGTGATCTAGTGCAGAAAAACATGCCAAAATGGTCAAATGAGTTGGGTTCTTAGGTCAAGCATTAAGTTTCTCTTGTTCAATTTTCTTGTTTGAAAACATTGGATTGAGTGGTGTTTTTGTTATTTGCAACATTACCTCTGTTATGTTAATTTTAGGGGGTCATACAAAAATTTTAGGGTCACTTTTTTAAATGCCTTATTTATGCTACTTTAATGTACATTTTTGGACTTTTCTCTGTGACTCCGCCGACTCGAAACGGGAACTTTATCTGACAAGACTGGGATATTTGTTGCATTAGTTGATTATTCTTTTTTCATAATTTCAAGGTGTTCACTTGTGGAAGGGCCAGTAAAACAGTTTTCAAGTTCTTTCGGGTTTTCCCCCCCCCCCCCGGCTCATCTGCTGTTATATTTCAAAAATCGTCTAGAATACACAGAGCGTTAACATTCAAAGCGTGACGACAAATTGACCTTCCTATAGTAAACAAACCCTAAAATGTGTGACTGTGTCAGAAAGTAGCCAGTTGGTAGCAATTCATGTTCTTTAATGCTTTCTTTTTGCAGTATGGGCAGATATTCTAAATAAATTTGGTTTTGGACACTGGGCGCCATATCATAAACTCTCAATATAATTAATCATGGCGTACGAAAACTTTTTTCTCCGCATAGATTTCAAAAAGCATCTAGAATACACAGGCCATACAGGTTAAAAGCGCTGCGACAAATTGACCTTCCTATAGTTATTCTGTTCCTAGGTGTTTATTAATAAACAGAGCTTCATATGTGTGACTGTGTCAGAAAGTAGCCAGTAGGTGGCAATCCGTCCTCAGTAATGCTTTTTTTTTTTTTGCAGTACGGGCAGATTTTCTAAGGAAATTTGATTTCAGACACCGGGCACCCTATCATAAAGTCTCAATATGAATAATCTTGGCCTACAAAAACCGCTTTCTCGGTAAATATTTCAAAAAGCACTATAGGATACACAGGCTGCACACATCAAAAGTGCCGCGACAAATTGACCTTCCTATAGTTATTCTGTTCCTAGGTGTTTATTAATAAACAGAGCTTCATATGTGTGACTGTGTCAGAAAGTAGCCAGTAGGTGGCAATCCGTCCTCAGTAATGCTTTTTTTTTTTTGTGCAGTACGGGCAGATTTTCTAAGGAAATTTGGTTTCAGACACCGGGCACCCTATCATAAAGTCTCAATATGAATAATCTTGGCCTACAAAAACCGCTTTCTCGGTAAATATTTCAAAAAGCACTGTAGGATACACAGGCTGCACACATCAAAAGTGCCGCGACAAATTGACCTTCCTATAGTTATTCTGTTCCTAGGTGTTTATTAATAAACAGAGCTTCATATGTGTGACTGTGTCAGAAAGTAGCCAGTAGGTGGCAATCCGTCCTCAGTAATGCTTTTTTTTTTTTTTTGCAGTACGGGCAGATTTTCTAAGGAAATTTCGTTTCAGACACTGGGCGCCCTATCATAAACTCTCAATATAATTAATCATGGCGTACGAAAACTTTTTTCTCTGCATATATTTCAAAAAGTGTCTAGAATACACAGGCCATACAGGTTTAAAGCGATGCGACAAATTGACCTTCCTATAGTTATTCTGTTCCTAGGTATTTATTAGTAAACAGAGCTTCAAATGTGTGACTGTGTCAGAAAGTAGCCAGTAGGTGGCAATCCGTCCTCAGTAATGCTTTTTTTTTTCTTTGCAGTACGGGCAGATTTTCTAAGGAAATTTGGTTTCAGACACCGGGCACCCTATCATAAAGTCTAAATATGAATAATCTTGGCCTACAAAAACCGCTTTCTCGGTAAATATTTCAAAAGCACCATAAGATACACAGGCTGCACACGTCAAAAGTGCAGCGACAAATTGACCTTCCTATAGTTATTCTGTTCCTAGGTGTTTATTAGTAAACAGAGCTTCAAATGTGTGACTGTGTCAGAAAGTAGCCAGTAGGTAGCACTCCGTCTTCAGTAATGCTTTTTTTTTTTTCTTTGCAGTACGGGCAGATTTTCTAAGGAAATTTAGTTTCAGACACCCGGCACCCTATAATAAAGTCTCAATATGAATAATCTTGGCCTACAAAAACCGCTTTCTCGGTAAATATTTCAAAAAGCACCATAGGATACACAGGCTGCACACGTTAAAAGTGCTGCGACAAATTGAAGTTTGTATAGTTATTCTGTACCTATTCATTTACCAGTAAACAGAGCTTCATATGTGTGACTGTCAGAAAAGAACCAGTCGGTAGCAATTAGTCTTCTGTAATGCTTTTCTTTTTGTGCAGTATGGGTAGATATTCTAAAAAATTTCGGTTTCTGACACTGGGCAATGTATCATTAACTCTCAATACAAATAATCATGGCGTACAAAATCTTCTCTCTCTGCATATACAAACCTTATCTTGCCCCTTGGTTTTCATCACAATGGCATGGTGTGCATTATAAACTATTGTTTCGATTGAAATGGTCTTTTTTGGTTGCATCAGAAACGACACAAACGACAAATTTTAGTGTGTCGGAAAAGAAATCATTGAGTCAAAAACGCAAGAAACACGCTTTGGACCAAACACTGCGTTCAGTGGCTTGAGAGGTATGGAGTGGGCACTTTGATAAACAATTCCTGGTCATAGTTTACCATTGGGTTCATGTAACACCCTTACCGATGGTGAGGTGTTCCATACCTCTTATGTCAATAGTTTGATTGGCATATAGGTGAATGCAGGTCTGGGAATAAGTGAACTGATAATGTGAGGTGAGAAAATGTTCAGCAGAAATGATCTACACAAAGTCTTTACATTTATTTGTATAATTTACACCTTGCCAAGACCCACACAGTCAAGAGCCTTTGCGTAAAATACACTTTTTTCCTGAAAAGGAAAGTCCAAGTCAATACTACAAACTTGCTATGGGTCCATGTTTAACCTTTGGTCACTTGAAAAATGATAGCATTCGAAAGGTTGTCATTTTCAAACCCTGTCCAGTGTTGATACCAAGAAATAGGCTAGCAATATTGTCCGTGTTAAGTAGGATTATGTAGTACTACACGTCTGCCCGTAATGCAGCCCATACATCAAGTCAGTCAGGATTTGTCCTTGTTTAACTTTTGGTCACTTGAAAAATAAAAGCATTCGAAAGGCAGTCATAATCGAACCCTGTCCAGTGTTAATACCAAGGAAAAGGCTAGCAATATTGCCAGCGTTAAAGGGTCAACAGTAAAGGAAGGGATATAGGTCAATAAGCTCTTCTTTTGCATTTTTAGGAATGTAGGATTATGTAGTACTACGCGTCTGCCCGTAATGCAGCCCATACGTCAAGTCAGTCAGGATTGGTCATTGTTTAACATTTGGTCACTTGAAAAATGATACCATTCAAAAGGTAGTCATAATCAAACCCTGTCCAGTGTTTATACCTAGGAATAGGCTAGCGATATTGTCCGTGTTAAAGGCACAACAGTGAAGGAAGGGATATAGGTTCTTAAGCTCTTTCTTATGCATTTTTAGGAATGTAGGATTATGTGGCATACGCGTCAGCCCGTAATGCAGCCCAAAGATCAAGTCAGTCAGGATTGGTCATTGTTTAACTTTTTGTCACTTGAAAAATAATAGCATTTGAAAGGTAGTCATAATTGAACCATGTCCACTGTTAATACCAAGGAATAGGCTAGCGATATTGTCCGCGTTAAAGGCACAACAGTGAAGGAAGGGATATAGGTTCTTAAGCTCTTTCTTATGCATTTTTAGGAATATAGGATTATGTGGCATACGCGTCTGCCTGTACTGCAGCCCATAGATCAAGTCAGTCAGGATTGGTTAGTGATCTAGTGCAGAAAAACATGCCAAAATGGTCAAATGAGTTGGGTTCTTAGGTCAAGCATTAAGTTTCTCTTGTTCAATTTTCTTGTTTGAAAACATTGGATTGAGTGGTGTTTTTGTTATTTGCAACATTACCTCTGTTATGTTAATTTTAGGGGGTCATACAAAAATTTTAGGGTCACTTTTTTAAATGCCTTATTTATGCTACTTTAATGTACATTTTTGGACTTTTCTCTGTGACTCCGTGACTCGAAACGGGAACTTTATCTGACAAGACTGGGATATTTGTTGCATTAGTTGATTATTCTTTTTTCATAATTTCAAGGTGTTCACTTGTGGAAGGGCCAGTAAAACAGTTTTCAAGTTCTTTCGGGTTTTTTTCCCCCCCCCCCGGCTCATCTGCTGTTATATTTCAAAAATCGTCTAGAATACACAGAGCGTTAACATTCAAAGCGTGGCGACAAATTGACCTTCCTATAGTAAACAAACCCTAAAATGTGTGACTGTGTCAGAAAGTAGCCAGTTGGTAGCAATTCATGTTCTTTAATGCTTTCTTTTTGCAGTATGGGCAGATATTCTAAATAAATTTGGTTTTGGACACTGGGCGCCATATCATAAACTCTCAATATAATTAATCATGGCGTACGAAAACTTTTTTCTCCGCATAGATTTCAAAAAGCATCTAGAATACACAGGCCATACAGGTTAAAAGCGCTGCGACAAATTGACCTTCCTATAGTTATTCTGTTCCTAGGTGTTTATTAATAAACAGAGCTTCATATGTGTGACTGTGTCAGAAAGTAGCCAGTAGGTGGCAATCCGTCCTCAGTAATGTTTTTTTTTTTTTTTTGCAGTACGGGCAGATTTTCCAAGGAAATTTGATTTCAGACACCGGGCACCCTATCATAAAGTCTCAATATGAATAATCTTGGCCTACAAAAACCGCTTTCTCGGTAAATATTTAAAAAAGCACTATAGGATACACAGGCTGCACACATCAAAAGTGCCGCGACAAATTGACCTTCCTATAGTTATTCTGTTCCTAGGTGTTTATTAATAAACAGAGCTTCATATGTGTGACTGTGTCAGAAAGTAGCCAGTAGGTGGCAATCCGTCCTCAGTAATGCTTTTTTTTTTTTTTTTTGCAGTACGGGCAGATTTTCTAAGGAAATTTCGTTTCAGACACTGGGCGCCCTATCATAAACTCTCAATATAATTAATCATGGCGTACGAAAACTTTTTTCTCTGCATATATTTCAAAAAGTGTCTAGAATACACAGGCCATACAGGTTTAAAGCGATGCGACAAATTGACCTTCCTATAGTTATTCTGTTCCTAGGTATTTATTAGTAAACAGAGCTTCAAATGTGTGACTGTGTCAGAAAGTAGCCAGTAGGTGGCAATCCGTCCTCAGTAATGCTTTTTTTTTTCTTTGCAGTACGGGCAGATTTTCTAAGGAAATTTGGTTTCAGACACCGGGCACCCTATCATAAAGTCTAAATATGAATAATCTTGGCCTACAAAAACCGCTTTCTCGGTAAATATTTCAAAAAGCACCATAGGATACACAGGCTGCACACGTCAAAAGTGCAGCGATAAATTGACCTTCCTATAGTTATTCTGTTCCTAGGTATTTATTAGTAAACACAGCTTCAAATGTGTGATTGTGTCAGAAAGTAGCCAGTAGGTAGCACTCCGTCCTCAGTAATGCAATTTTTTTTTTCTTTGCAGTACGGGCAGATTTTCTAAGGAAATTTGGTTTCAGAAACCGGGCACCCTATCATAAAGTCTCAATATGAATAATCTTGGCCTACAAAAACCGCTTTCTCGGTAAATATTTCAAAAAGCACCATAGGATACACAGGCTGCACACGTCAAAAGTGCAGCGACAAATTGACCTTCCTATAGTTATTCTGTTCCTAGGTATTTATTAGTAAACACAGCTTCAAATGTGTGACTGTGTCAGAAAGTAGCCAGTAGGTAGCACTCCGTCCTCAGTAATGCAATTTTTTTTTTCTTTGCAGTACGGGCAGATTTTCTAAGGAAATTTGGTTTCAGACACCGGGCACCCTATCATAAAGTCTCAATATGAATAATCTTGGCCTACAAAAACCGCTTTCTCGGTAAATATTTAAAAAAGCACCATAGGATACACAGGCTGCACACGTTAAAAGTGCCGCGACAAATTGAAGTTTGTATAGTTATTCTGTACCTATTCATTTACCAGTAAACAGAGCTTCATATGTGTGACTGTCAGAAAAGAACCAGTCGGTAGCAATTAGTCTTCTGTAATGCTTTTCTTTTTGTGCAGTATGGGCAGATATTCTAAAAAATTTCGGTTTCTGACACTGGGCAATGTATCATTAACTCTCAATACAAATAATCATGGCGTACAAAATCTTCTCTCTCTGCATATACAAACCTTATCTTGCCCCTTGGTTTTCATCACAATGGCATGGTGTGCATTATAAACTATTGTTTCGATTGAAATGGTCTTTTTTGGTTGCATCAGAAACGACACAAACGACAAATTTTAGTGTGTCGGAAAAGAAATCATTGAGTCAAAAACGCAAGAAACACGCTTTGGACCAAACACTGCATTCAGTGGCTTGAGAGGTATGGAGTGGGCACTTTGATAAACAATTCCTGGTCATAGTTTACCATTGGGTTCATGTAACACCCTTACCGATGGTGAGGTGTTCCATACCTCTTATGTCAATAGTTTGATTGGCATATAGGTGAATGCAGGTCAGGGAATAAGTGAACTGATAATGTGAGGTGAGAAAATGTTCAGCAGAAATGATCTACACAAAGTCTTTACATTTATTTGTATAATTTACACCTTGCCAAGACCCACACAGTCAAGAGCCTTTGCGTAAAATACACTTTTTTCCTGAAGAGGAAAGTCCAAGTCAATACTACAAACTTGCTATGGGTCCATGTTTAACCTTTGGTCACTTGAAAAATGATAGCATTCGAAAGGTTGTCATTTTCAAACCCTGTCCAGTGTTGATACCAAGAAATAGGCTAGCAATATTGTCCGTGTTAAGTAGCATTATGTAGTACTACGCGTCTGCCCGTAATGCAGCCCATACATCAAGTCAGTCAGGATTTGTCCTTGTTTAACTTTTGGTCACTTGAAAAATAAAAGCATTCGAAAAGCAGTCATAATCGAACCCTGTCCAGTGTTAATACCAAGGAAAAGGCTAGCAATATTGCCAGCGTTAAAGGGTCAACAGTAAAGGAAGGGATATAGGTCAATAAGCTCTTCTTTTGCATTTTTAGGAATGTAGGATTATGTAGTACTACGCGTCTGCCCGTAATGCAGCCCATACGTCAAGTCAGTCAGGATTGGTCATTGTTTAACATTTGGTCACTTGAAAAATGATACCATTCAAAAGGTAGTCATAATCAAACCCTGTCCAGTGTTTATACCTAGGAATAGGCTAGCGATATTGTCCGTGTTAAAGGCACAACAGTGAAGGAAGGGATATAGGTTCTTAAGCTCTTTCTTATGCATTTTTAGGCATATAGGATTATGTGGCATACGCGTCTGCCTGTACTGCAGCCCATAGATCAAGTCAGTCAGGATTGGTTAGTGATCTAGTGCAGAAAAACATGCCAAAATGGTCAAATGAGTTAGGTTCTTAGGTCAAGCATTAAGTTTCTCTTGTTCAATTTTCTTGTTTGAAAACATTGGATTGAGTGGTGTTTTTGTTATTTGCAAGATTACCTCTGTTATGTTAATTTTTGGGGGTCATACAAAAATTTTAGGGTCACTTTTATAAATGCCTTATTTATGCTACTTTAATGTACATTTTTGGACTTTTCTCTCTGACTCCACCAACTCGAAACGGGAACTTTATCTGACAAGACTGGGATATTTGTTGCATTAGTTGATTATTCTTTTTTCATAATTTCAAGGTGTTCACTTGTGGAAGGGCCAGTAAAACAGTTTTCAAGTTCTTTCGGGTTTTTTTTCCCCCCCCCCGGCTCATCTTCTGTTATATTTCAAAAATCGTCTAGAATACACAGAGCGTTAACATTCAAAGCGTGGCGACAAATTGACCTTCCTATAGTAAACAAACCCTAAAATGTGTGACTGTGTCAGAAAGTAGCCAGTTGGTAGCAATTCATGTTCTTTAATGCTTTCTTTTTGCAGTATGGGCAGATATTCTAAATAAATTTGGTTTTGGACACTGGGCGCCATATCATAAACTCTCAATATAATTAATCATGGCGTACGAAAACTTTTTTCTCCGCATAGATTTCAAAAAGCATCTAGAATACACAGGCCATACAGGTTAAAAGCGCTGCGACAAATTGACCTTCCTATAGTTATTCTGTTCCTAGGTGTTTATTAATAAACAGAGCTTCATATGTGTGACTGTGTCAGAAAGTAGCCAGTAGGTGGCAATCCGTCCTCAGTAATGCTTTTTTTTTTTTGTGCAGTACGGGCAGATTTTCTAAGGAAATTTGATTTCAGACACCGGGCACCCTATCATAAAGTCTCAATATGAATAATCTTGGCCTACAAAAACCGCTTTCTCGGTAAATATTTCAAAAAGCACTATAGGATACACAGGCTGCACACATCAAAAGTGCAGCGACAAATTGACCTTCCTATAGTTATTCTGTTCCTAGGTGTTTATTAATAAACAGAGCTTCATATGTGTGACTGTGTCAGAAAGTAGCCAGTAGGTGGCAATCCGTCCTCAGTAATGCTTTTTTTTTTTTTTTTTGCAGTACAGGCAGATTTTCTAAGGAAGTTTCGTTTCAGACACTGGGCGCCCTATCATAAACTCTCAATATAATTAATCATGACGTACGAAAACTTTTTTCTCTGCATATATTTCAAAAAGTGTCTAGAATACACAGGCCATACAGGTTTAAAGCGATGCGACAAATTGACCTTCCTATAGTTATTCTGTTCATAGGTATTTATTAGTAAACAGAGCTTCAAATGTGTGACTGTGTCAGAAAGTAGCCAGTAGGTAGCAATCCGTCCTCAGTAATGCTTTTTTTTTTCTTTGCAGTACGGGCAGATTTTCTAAGGAAATTTGGTTTCAGACACCGGGCACCCTATCATAAAGTCTAAATATGAATAATCTTGGCCTACAAAAACCGCTTTCTCGGTAAATATTTCAAAAGCACCATAGGATACACAGGCTGCACACGTCAAAAGTGCAGCGACAAATTGACCTTCCTATAGTTATTCTGTTCCTAGGTGTTTATTAGTAAACAGAGCTTCAAATGTGTGACTGTGTCAGAAAGTAGCCAGTAGGTAGCACTCCGTCTTCAGTAATGCTTTTTTTTTTTTCTTTGCAGTACGGGCAGATTTTCTAAGGAAATTTAGTTTCAGACACCGGGCACCCTATAATAAAGTCTCAATATGAATAATCTTGGCCTACAAAAACCGCTTTCTCGGTAAATATTTCAAAAAGCACCATAGGATACACAGGCTGCACACGTTAAAAGTGCTGCGACAAATTGAAGTTTGTATAGTTATTCTGTACCTATTCATTTACCAGTAAACAGAGCTTCATATGTGTGACTGTCAGAAAAGAACCAGTCGGTAGCAATTAGTCTTCTGTAATGCTTTTCTTTTTGTGCAGTATGGGTAGATATTCTAAAAAATTTCGGTTTCTGACACTGGGCAATGTATCATTAACTCTCAATACAAATAATCATGGCGTACAAAATCTTCTCTCTCTGCATATACAAACCTTATCTTGCCCCTTGGTTTTCATCACAATGGCATGGTGTGCATTATAAACTATTGTTTCGATTGAAATGGTCTTTTTTGGTTGCATCAGAAACGACACAAACGACAAATTTTAGTGTGTCGGAAAAGAAATCATTGAGTCAAAAACGCAAGAAACACGCTTTGGACCAAACACTGCGTTCAGTGGCTTGAGAGGTATGGAGTGGGCACTTTGATAAACAATTCCTGGTCATAGTTTACCATTGGGTTCATGTAACACCCTTACCGATGGTGAGGTGTTCCATACCTCTTATGTCAATAGTTTGATTGGCATATAGGTGAATGCAGGTCAGGGAATAAGTGAACTGATAATGTGAGGTGAGAAAATGTTCAGCAGAAATGATCTACACAAAGTCTTTACATTTATTTGTATAATTTACACCTTGCGAAGACCCACACAGTCAAGAGCCTTTGCGTAAAATACACTTTTTTCCTGAAGAGGAAAGTTCAAGTCAATACTACAAACTTGCTATGGGTCCATGTTTAACCTTTGGTCACTTGAAAAATGATAGCATTCGAAAGGTTGTCATTTTCAAACCCTGTCCAGTGTTGATACCAAGAAATAGGCTAGCAATATTGTCCGTGTTAAGTAGGATTATGTAGTACTACGCGTCTGCCCGTAATGCAGCCCATACATCAAGTCAGTCAGGATTTGTCCTTGTTTAACTTTTGGTCACTTGAAAAATAAAAGCATTCGAAAGGCAGTCATAATCGAACCCTGTCCAGTGTTAATACCAAGGAAAAGGCTAGCAATATTGCCAGCGTTAAAGGGTCAACAGTAAAGGAAGGGATATAGGTCAATAAGCTCTTCTTTTGCATTTTTAGGAATGTAGGATTATGTAGTACTACGCGTCTGCCCGTAATGCAGCCCATACGTCAAGTCAGTCAGGATTGGTCATTGTTTAACATTTGGTCACTTGAAAAATGATACCATTCAAAAGGTAGTCATAATCAAACCCTGTCCAGTGTTTATACCTAGGAATAGGCTAGTGATATTGTCCGTGTTAAAGGCACAACAGTGAAGGAAGGGATATAGGTTCTTAAGCTCTTTCTTATGCATTTTTAGGAATGTAGGATTATGTGGCATACGCGTCAGCCCGTAATGCAGCCCAAAGATCAAGTCAGTCAGGATTGGTCATTGTTTAACTTTTTGTCACTTGAAAAATAATAGCATTTGAAAGGTAGTCATAATTGAACCATGTCCACTGTTAATACCAAGGAATAGGCTAGCGATATTGTCCACGTTAAAGGCACAACAGTGAAGGAAGGGATATAGGTTCTTAAGCTCTTTCTTATGCATTTTTAGGAATATAGGATTATGTGGCATACGCGTCTGCCTGTACTGCAGCCCATAGATCAAGTCAGTCAGGATTGGTTAGTGATCTAGTGCAGAAAAACATGCCAAAATGGTCAAATGAGTTGGGTTCTTAGGTCAAGCATTAAGTTTCTCTTGTTCAATTTTCTTGTTTGAAAACATTGGATTGAGTGGTGTTTTTGTTATTTGCAAGATTACCTCTGTTATGTTAATTTTTGGGGGTCATACAAAAATTTTAGGGTCACTTTTTTAAATGCCTTATTTATGCTACTTTAATGTACATTTTTGGACTTTTCTCTCTGACTCCACCGACTCGAAACGGGAACTTTATCTGACAAGACTGGGATATTTGTTGCATTAGTTGATTATTCTTTTTTCATAATTTCAAGGTGTTCACTTGTGGAAGGGCCAGTAAAACAGTTTTCAAGTTCTTTCGGGTTTTTCCCCCCCCCCCCCCGGCTCATCTGCTGTTATATTTCAAAAATCGTCTAGAATACACAGAGCGTTAACATTCAAAGCGTGGCGACAAATTGACCTTCCTATAGTAAACAAACCCTAAAATGTGTGACTGTGTCAGAAAGTAGCCAGTTGGTAGCAATTCATGTTCTTTAATGCTTTCTTTTTGCAGTATGGGCAGATATTCTAAATAAATTTGGTTTTGGACACTGGGCGCCATATCATAAACTCTCAATATAATTAATCATGGCGTACGAAAACTTTTTTCTCCGCATAGATTTCAAAAAGCATCTAGAATACACAGGCCATACAGGTTAAAAGCGCTGCGACAAATTGACCTTCCTATAGTTATTCTGTTCCTAGGTGTTTATTAATAAACAGAGCTTCATATGTGTGACTGTGTCAGAAAGTAGCCAGTAGGTGGCAATCCGTCCTCAGTAATGCTTTTTTTTTTTTTGTGCAGTACGGGCAGATTTTCTAAGGAAATTTGATTTCAGACACCGGGCACCCTATCATAAAGTCTCAATATGAATAATCTTGGCCTACAAAAACCGCTTTGTCGGTAAATATTTCAAAAAGCACTATAGGATACACAGGCTGCACACATCAAAAGTGCCGCGACAAATTGACCTTCCTATAGTTATTCTGTTCCTAGGTGTTTATTAATAAACAGAGCTTCATATGTGTGACTGTGTCAGAAAGTAGCCAGTAGGTGGCAATCCGTCCTCAGTAATGCTTTTTTTTTTTTTTGCAGTACGGGCAGATTTTCTAAGGAAATTTCGTTTCAGACACTGGGCGCCCTATCATAAACTCTCAATATAATTAATCATGGCGTACGAAAACTTTTTTCTCTGCATATATTTCAAAAAGTGTCTAGAATACACAGGCCATACAGGTTTAAAGCGATGCGACAAATTGACCTTCCTATAGTTATTCTGTTCATAGGTATTTATTAGTAAACAGAGCTTCAAATGTGTGACGGTGTCAGAAAGTAGCCAGTAGGTGGCAATCCGTCCTCAGTAATGCTTTTTTTTTTCTTTGCAGTACGGGCAGATTTTCTAAGGAAATTTGGTTTCAGACACCGGGCACCCTATCATAAAGTCTAAATATGAATAATCTTGGCCTACAAAAACCGCTTTCTCGGTAAATATTTCAAAAAGCACCATAGGATACACAGGCTGCACACGTCAAAAGTGCAGCGACAAATTGACCTTCCTATAGTTATTCTGTTCCTAGGTATTTATTAGTAAACACAGCTTCAAATGTGTGACTGTGTCAGAAAGTAGCCAGTAGGTAGCACTCCGTCCTCAGTAATGCTATTTTTTTTTCTTTGCAGTACGGGCAGATTTTCTAAGGAAATTTGGTTTCAGACACCGGGCACCCTATCATAAAGTCTAAATATGAATAATCTTGGCCTACAAAAACCGCTTTCTCGGTAAATATTTCAAAAAGCACCATAGGATACACAGGCTGCACACGTTAAAAGTGCCGCGACAAATTGAAGTTTGTATAGTTATTCTGTACCTATTCATTTACCAGTAAACAGAGCTTCATATGTGTGACTGTCAGAAAAGAACCAGTCGGTAGCAATTAGTCTTCTGTAATGCTTTTCTTTTTGTGCAGTATGGGTAGATATTCTAAAAAATTTCGGTTTCTGACACTGGGCAATGTATCATTAACTCTCAATACAAATAATCATGGCGTACAAAATCTTCTCTCTCTGCATATACAAACCTTATCTTGCCCCTTGGTTTTCATCACAATGGCATGGTGTGCATTATAAACTATTGTTTCGATTGAAATGGTCTTTTTTGGTTGCATCAGAAACGACACAAACGACAAATTTTAGTGTGTCGGAAAAGAAATCATTGAGTCAAAAATGCAAGAAACACGCTTTGGACCAAACACTGCGTTCAGTGGCTTGAGAGGTATGGAGTGGGCACTTTGATAAACAATTCCTGGTCATAGTTTACCATTGGGTTCATGTAACACCCTTACCGATGGTGAGGTGTTCCATACCTCTTATGTCAATAGTTTGATTGGCATATAGGTGAATGCAGGTCAGGGAATAAGTGAACTGATAATGTGAGGTGAGAAAATGTTCAGCAGAAATGATCTACACAAAGTCTTTACATTTATTTGTATAATTTACACCTTGCGAAGACCCACACAGTCAAGAGCCTTTGCGTAAAATACACTTTTTTCCTGAAGAGGAAAGTCCAAGTCAATACTACAAACTTGCTATGGGTCCATGTTTAACCTTTGGTCACTTGAAAAATGATAGCATTCGAAAGGTTGTCATTTTCAAACCCTGTCCAGTGTTGATACCAAGAAATAGGCTAGCAATATTGTCCGTGTTAAGTAGGATTATGTAGTACTACGCGTCTGCCCGTAATGCAGCCCATACATCAAGTCAGTCAGGATTTGTCCTTGTTTAACTTTTGGTCACTTGAAAAATAAAAGCATTCGAAAGGCAGTCATAATCGAACCCTGTCCAGTGTTAATACCAAGGAAAAGGCTAGCAATATTGCCAGCGTTAAAGGGTCAACAGTAAAGGAAGGGATATAGGTCAATAAGCTCTTCTTTTGCATTTTTAGGAATGTAGGATTATGTAGTACTACGCGTCTGCCCGTAATGCAGCCCATACGTCAAGTCAGTCAGGATTGGTCATTGTTTAACATTTGGTCACTTGAAAAATGATACCATTCAAAAGGTAGTCATAATCAAACCCTGTCCAGTGTTTATACCTAGGAATAGGCTAGCGATATTGTCCGTGTTAAAGGCACAACAGTGAAGGAAGGGATATAGGTTCTTAAGCTCTTTCTTATGCATTTTTAGGAATGTAGGATTATGTGGCATACGCGTCAGCCCGTAATGCAGCCCAAAGATCAAGTCAGTCAGGATTGGTCATTGTTTAACTTTTTGTCACTTGAAAAATAATAGCATTTGAAAGGTAGTCATAATTGAACCATGTCCACTGTTAATACCAAGGAATAGGCTAGCGATATTGTCCGCGTTAAAGGCACAACAGTGAAGGAAGGGATATAGGTTCTTAAGCTCTTTCTTATGCATTTTTAGGAATATAGGATTATGTGGCATACGCGTCTGCCTGTACTGTAGCCCATAGATCAAGTCAGTCAGGATTGGTTAGTGATCTAGTGCAGAAAAACATGCCAAAATGGTCAAATGAGTTGGGTTCTTAGGTCAAGCATTAAGTTTCTCTTGTTCAATTTTCTTGTTTGAAAACATTGGATTGAGTGGTGTTTTTGTTATTTGCAACATTACCTCTGTTATGTTAATTTTAGGGGGGTCATACAAAAATTTTAGGGTCACTTTTTTAAATGCCTTATTTATGCTACTTTAATGTACATTTTTGGACTTTTCTCTGTGACTCCGTGACTCGAAACGGGAACTTTATCTGACAAGACTGGGATATTTGTTGCATTAGTTGATTATTCTTTTTTCATAATTTCAAGGTGTTCACTTGTGGAAGGGCCAGTAAAACAGTTTTCAAGTTCTTTCGGGTTTTTTTCCCCCCCCCCGGCTCATCTGCTGTTATATTTCAAAAATCGTCTAGAATACACAGAGCGTTAACATTCAAAGCGTGGCGACAAATTGACCTTCCTATAGTAAACAAACCCTAAAATGTGTGACTGTGTCAGAAAGTAGCCAGTTGGTAGCAATTCATGTTCTTTAATGCTTTCTTTTTGCAGTATGGGCAGATATTCTAAATAAATTTGGTTTTGGACACTGGGCGCCATATCATAAACTCTCAATATAATTAATCATGGCGTACGAAAACTTTTTTCTCCGCATAGATTTCAAAAAGCATCTAGAATACACAGGCCATACAGGTTAAAAGCGCTGCGACAAATTGACCTTCCTATAGTTATTCTGTTCCTAGGTGTTTATTAATAAACAGAGCTTCATATGTGTGACTGTGTCAGAAAGTAGCCAGTAGGTGGCAATCCGTCCTCAGTAATGTTTTTTTTTTTTTTTGCAGTACGGGCAGATTTTCCAAGGAAATTTGATTTCAGACACCGGGCACCCTATCATAAAGTCTCAATATGAATAATCTTGGCCTACAAAAACCGCTTTCTCGGTAAATATTTCAAAAAGCACTATAGGATACACAGGCTGCACACATCAAAAGTGCCGCGACAAATTGACCTTCCTATAGTTATTCTGTTCCTAGGTGTTTATTAATAAACAGAGCTTCATATGTGTGACTGTGTCAGAAAGTAGCCAGTAGGTGGCAATCCGTCCTCAGTAATGCTTTTTTTTTTTTTTTTTGCAGTACGGGCAGATTTTCTAAGGAAATTTCGTTTCAGACACTGGGCGCCCTATCATAAACTCTCAATATAATTAATCATGGCGTACGAAAACTTTTTTCTCTGCATATATTTCAAAAAGTGTCTAGAATACACAGGCCATACAGGTTTAAAGCGATGCGACAAATTGACCTTCCTATAGTTATTCTGTTCCTAGGTATTTATTAGTAAACAGAGCTTCAAATGTGTGACTGTGTCAGAAAGTAGCCAGTAGGTGGCAATCCGTCCTCAGTAATGCTTTTTTTTTTCTTTGCAGTACGGGCAGATTTTCTAAGGAAATTTGGTTTCAGACACCGGGCACCCTATCATAAAGTCTAAATATGAATAATCTTGGCCTACAAAAACCGCTTTCTCGGTAAATATTTCAAAAAGCACCATAGGATACACAGGCTGCACACGTCAAAAGTGCAGCGACAAATTGACCTTCCTATAGTTATTCTGTTCCTAGGTATTTATTAGTAAACACAGCTTCAAATGTGTGATTGTGTCAGAAAGTAGCCAGTAGGTAGCACTCCGTCCTCAGTAATGCAATTTTTTTTTTCTTTGCAGTACGGGCAGATTTTCTAAGGAAATTTGGTTTCAGACACCGGGCACCCTATCATAAAGTCTCAATATGAATAATCTTGGCCTACAAAAACCGCTTTCTCGGTAAATATTTCAAAAAGCACCATAGGATACACAGGCTGCACACGTCAAAAGTGCAGCGACAAATTGACCTTCCTATAGTTATTCTGTTCCTAGGTATTTATTAGTAAACACAGCTTCAAATGTGTGACTGTGTCAGAAAGTAGCCAGTAGGTAGCACTCCGTCCTCAGTAATGCAATTTTTTTTTTCTTTGCAGTACGGGCAGATTTTCTAAGGAAATTTGGTTTCAGACACCGGGCACCCTATCATAAAGTCTAAATATGAATAATCTTGGCCTACAAAAACCGCTTTCTCGGTAAATATTTCAAAAAGCACCATAGGATACACAGGCTGCACACGTTAAAAGTGCCGCGACAAATTGAAGTTTGTATAGTTATTCTGTACCTATTCATTTACCAGTAAACAGAGCTTCATATGTGTGACTGTCAGAAAAGAACCAGTCGGTAGCAATTAGTCTTCTGTAACGCTTTTCTTTTTGTGCAGTATGGGTAGATATTCTAAAAAATTTCGGTTTCTGACACTGGGCAATGTATCATTAACTCTCAATACAAATAATCATGGCGTACAAAATCTTCTCTCTCTGCATATACAAACCTTATCTTGCCCCTTGGTTTTCATCACAATGGCATGGTGTGCATTATAAACTATTGTTTCGATTGAAATGGTCTTTTTTGGTTGCATCAGAAACGATACAAACGACAAATTTTAGTGTGTCGGAAAAGAAATCATTGAGTCAAAAACGCAAGAAACACGCTTTGGACCAAACACTGCGTTCAGTGGCTTGAGAGGTATGGAGTGGGCACTTTGATAAACAATTCCTGGTCATAGTTTACCATTGGGTTCATGTAACACCCTTACCGATGGTGAGGTGTTCCATACCTCTTATGTCAATAGTTTGATTGGCATATAGGTGAATGCAGGTCTGGGAATAAGTGAACTGATAATGTGAGGTGAGAAAATGTTCAGCAGAAATGATCTACACAAAGTCTTTACATTTATTTGTATAATTTACACCTTGCCAAGACCCACACAGTCAAGAGCCTTTGCGTAAAATACACTTTTTTCCTGAAGAGGAAAGTCCAAGTCAATACTACAAACTTGCTATGGGTCCATGTTTAACCTTTGGTCACTTGAAAAATGATAGCATTCGAAAGGTTGTCATTTTCAAACCCTGTCCAGTGTTGATACCAAGAAATAGGCTAGCAATATTGTCCGTGTTAAGTAGGATTATGTAGTACTACGCGTCTGCCCGTAATGCAGCCCATACATCAAGTCAGTCAGGATTTGTCCTTGTTTAACTTTTGGTCACTTGAAAAATAAAAGCATTCGAAAGGCAGTCATAATCGAACCCTGTCCAGTGTTAATACCAAGGAAAAGGCTAGCAATATTGCCAGCGTTAAAGGGTCAACAGTAAAGGAAGGGATATAGGTCAATAAGCTCTTCTTTTGCATTTTTAGGAATGTAGGATTATGTAGTACTACGCGTCTGCCCGTAATGCAGCCCATACGTCAAGTCAGTCAGGATTGGTCATTGTTTAACATTTGGTCACTTGAAAAATGATACCATTCAAAAGGTAGTCATAATCAAACCCTGTCCAGTGTTTATACCTAGGAATAGGCTAGCGATATTGTCCGTGTTAAAGGCACAACAGTGAAGGAAGGGATATAGGTTCTTAAGCTCTTTCTTATGCATTTTTAGGAATGTAGGATTATGTGGCATACGCGTCAGCCCGTAATGCAGCCCAAAGATCAAGTCAGTCAGGATTGGTCATTGTTTAACTTTTTGTCACTTGAAAAATAATAGCATTTGAAAGGTAGTCATAATTGAACCATGTCCACTGTTAATACCAAGGAATAGGCTAGCGATATTGTCCGCGTTAAAGGCACAACAGTGAAGGAAGGGATATAGGTTCTTAAGCTCTTTCTTATGCATTTTTAGGAATATAGGATTATGTGGCATACGCGTCTGCCTGTACTGCAGCCCATAGATCAAGTCAGTCAGGATTGGTTAGTGATCTAGTGCAGAAAAACATGCCAAAATGGTCAAATGAGTTGGGTTCTTAGGTCAAGCATTAAGTTTCTCTTGTTCAATTTTCTTGTTTGAAAACATTGGATTGAGTGGTGTTTTTGTTATTTGCAACATTACCTCTGTTATGTTAATTTTAGGGGGTCATACAAAAATTTTAGGGTCACTTTTTTAAATGCCTTATTTATGCTACTTTAATGTACATTTTTGGACTTTTCTCTGTGACTCCGTGACTCGAAACGGGAACTTTATCTGACAAGACTGGGATATTTGTTGCATTAGTTGATTATTCTTTTTTCATAATTTCAAGGTGTTCACTTGTGGAAGGGCCAGTAAAACAGTTTTCAAGTTCTTTCGGGGTTTTTTCCCCCCCCCCCGGCTCATCTGCTGTTATATTTCAAAAATCGTCTAGAATACACAGAGCGTTAACATTCAAAGCGTGGCGACAAATTGACCTTCCTATAGTAAACAAACCCTAAAATGTGTGACTGTGTCAGAAAGTAGCCAGTTGGTAGCAATTCATGTTCTTTAATGCTTTCTTTTTGCAGTATGGGCAGATATTCTAAATAAATTTGGTTTTGGACACTGGGCGCCATATCATAAACTCTCAATATAATTAATCATGGCGTACGAAAACTTTTTTCTCCGCATAGATTTCAAAAAGCATCTAGAATACACAGGCCATACAGGTTAAAAGCGCTGCGACAAATTGACCTTCCTATAGTTATTCTGTTCCTAGGTGTTTATTAATAAACAGAGCTTCATATGCGTGACTGTGTCAGAAAGTAGCCAGTAGGTGGCAATCCGTCCTCAGTAATGCTTTTTTTTTTTTTGCAGTACGGGCAGATTTTCTAAGGAAATTTGATTTCAGACACCGGGCACCCTATCATAAAGTCTCAATATGAATAATCTTGGCCTACAAAAACCGCTTTCTCGGTAAATATTTCAAAAAGCACTATAGGATACACAGGCTGCACACATCAAAAGTGCCGCGACAAATTGACCTTCCTATAGTTATTCTGTTCCTAGGTGTTTATTAATAAACAGAGCTTCATATGTGTGACTGTGTCAGAAAGTAGCCAGTAGGTGGCAATCCGTCCTCAGTAATGCTTTTTTTTTTTTGTGCAGTACGGGCAGATTTTCTAAGGAAATTTGATTTCAGACACCGGGCACCCTATCATAAAGTCTCAATATGAATAATCTTGGCCTACAAAAACCGCTTTCTCGGTAAATATTTCAAAAAGCACTGTAGGATACACAGGCTGCACACATCAAAAGTGCCGCGACAAATTGACCTTCCTATAGTTATTCTGTTCCTAGGTGTTTATTAATAAACAGAGCTTCATATGTGTGACTGTGTCAGAAAGTAGCCAGTAGGTGGCAATCCGTCCTCAGTAATGCTTTTTTTTTTTTTTTGCAGTACGGGCAGATTTTCTAAGGAAATTTCGTTTCAGACACTGGGCGCCCTATCATAAACTCTCAATATAATTAATCATGGCGTACGAAAACTTTTTTCTCTGCATATATTTCAAAAAGTGTCTAGAATACACAGGCCATACAGGTTTAAAGCGATGCGACAAATTGACCTTCCTATAGTTATTCTGTTCCTAGGTATTTATTAGTAAACACAGCTTCAAATGTGTGACTGTGTCAGAAAGTAGCCAGTAGGTGGCAATCCGTCCTCAGTAATGCTTTTTTTTTTCTTTGCAGTACGGGCAGATTTTCTAAGGAAATTTGGTTTCAGACACCGGGCACCCTATCATAAAGTCTAAATATGAATAATCTTGGCCTACAAAAACCGCTTTCTCGGTAAATATTTCAAAAAGCACCATAGGATACACAGGCTGCACACGTCAAAAGTGCAGCGACAAATTGACCTTCCTATAGTTATTCTGTTCCTAGGTATTTATTAGTAAACACAGCTTCAAATGTGTGACTGTGTCAGAAAGTAGCCAGTAGGTAGCACTCCGTCCTCAGTAATGCAATTTTTTTTTTCTTTGCAGTACGGGCAGATTTTCTAAGGAAATTTGGTTTCAGACACCGGGCACCCTATCATAAAGTCTCAATATGAATAATCTTGGCCTACAAAAACCGCTTTCTCGGTAAATATTTCAAAAAGCACCATAGGATACACAGGCTGCACACGTTAAAAGTGCCGCGACAAATTGAAGTTTGTATAGTTATTCTGTACCTATTCATTTACCAGTAAACAGAGCTTCATATGTGTGACTGTCAGAAAAGAACCAGTCGGTAGCAATTAGTCTTCTGTAATGCTTTTCTTTTTGTGCAGTATGGGCAGATATTCTAAAAAATTTCGGTTTCTGACACTGGGCAATGTATCATTAACTCTCAATACAAATAATCATGGCGTACAAAATCTTCTCTCTCTGCATATACAAACCTTATCTTGCCCCTTGGTTTTCATCACAATGGCATGGTGTGCATTATAAACTATTGTTTCGATTGAAATGGTCTTTTTTGGTTGCATCAGAAACGACACAAACGACAAATTTTAGTGTGTCGGAAAAGAAATCATTGAGTCAAAAACGCAAGAAACACGCTTTGGACCAAACACTGCATTCAGTGGCTTGAGAGGTATGGAGTGGGCACTTTGATAAACAATTCCTGGTCATAGTTTACCATTGGGTTCATGTAACACCCTTACCGATGGTGAGGTGTTCCATACCTCTTATGTCAATAGTTTGATTGGCATATAGGTGAATGCAGGTCAGGGAATAAGTGAACTGATAATGTGAGGTGAGAAAATGTTCAGCAGAAATGATCTACACAAAGTCTTTACATTTATTTGTATAATTTACACCTTGCCAAGACCCACACAGTCAAGAGCCTTTGCGTAAAATACACTTTTTTCCTGAAGAGGAAAGTCCAAGTCAATACTACAAACTTGCTATGGGTCCATGTTTAACCTTTGGTCACTTGAAAAATGATAGCATTCGAAAGGTTGTCATTTTCAAACCCTGTCCAGTGTTGATACCAAGAAATAGGCTAGCAATATTGTCCGTGTTAAGTAGCATTATGTAGTACTACGCGTCTGCCCGTAATGCAGCCCATACATCAAGTCAGTCAGGATTTGTCCTTGTTTAACTTTTGGTCACTTGAAAAATAAAAGCATTCGAAAAGCAGTCATAATCGAACCCTGTCCAGTGTTAATACCAAGGAAAAGGCTAGCAATATTGCCAGCGTTAAAGGGTCAACAGTAAAGGAAGGGATATAGGTCAATAAGCTCTTCTTTTGCATTTTTAGGAATGTAGGATTATGTAGTACTACGCGTCTGCCCGTAATGCAGCCCATACGTCAAGTCAGTCAGGATTGGTCATTGTTTAACATTTGGTCACTTGAAAAATGATACCATTCAAAAGGTAGTCATAATCAAACCCTGTCCAGTGTTTATACCTAGGAATAGGCTAGCGATATTGTCCGTGTTAAAGGCACAACAGTGAAGGAAGGGATATAGGTTCTTAAGCTCTTTCTTATGCATTTTTAGGAATGTAGGATTATGTGGCATACGCGTCAGCCCGTAATGCAGCCCAAAGATCAAGTCAGTCAGGATTGGTCATTGTTTAACTTTTTGTCACTTGAAAAATAATAGCATTTGAAAGGTAGTCATAATTGAACCATGTCCACTGTTAATACCAAGGAATAGGCTAGCGATATTGTCCACGTTAAAGGCACAACAGTGAAGGAAGGGATATAGGTTCTTAAGCTCTTTCTTATGCATTTTTAGGAATATAGGATTATGTGGCATACGCGTCTGCCTGTACTGCAGCCCATAGATCAAGTCAGTCAGGATTGGTTAGTGATCTAGTGCAGAAAAACATGCCAAAATGGTCAAATGAGTTGGGTTCTTAGGTCAAGCATTAAGTTTTTTTTCATAATTTCAAGGTGTTCACTTGTGGAAGGGCCAGTAAAACAGTTTTCAAGTTCTTACGGGTTTTTTTCCCCCCCCCCCCGGCTCATCTGCTGTTATATTTCAAAAATCGTCTAGAATACACAGAGCGTTAACATTCAAAGCGTGGCGACAAATTGACCTTCCTATAGTAAACAAACCCTAAAATGTGTGACTGTGTCAGAAAGTAGCCAGTTGGTAGCAATTCATGTTCTTTAATGCTTTCTTTTTGCAGTATGGGCAGATATTCTAAATAAATTTGGTTTTGGACACTGGGCGCCATATCATAAACTCTCAATATAATTAATCATGGCGTACGAAAACTTTTTTCTCCGCATAGATTTCAAAAAGCATCTAGAATACACAGGCCATACAGGTTAAAAGCGCTGCGACAAATTGACCTTCCTATAGTTATTCTGTTCCTAGGTGTTTATTAATAAACAGAGCTTCATATGTGTGACTGTGTCAGAAAGTAGCCAGTAGGTGGCAATCCGTCCTCAGTAATGCTTTTTTTTTTTTGTGCAGTACGGGCAGATTTTCTAAGGAAATTTGATTTCAGACACCGGGCACCCTATCATAAAGTCTCAATATGAATAATCTTGGCCTACAAAAACCGCTTTCTCGGTAAATATTTCAAAAAGCACTATAGGATACACAGGCTGCACACATCAAAAGTGCAGCGACAAATTGACCTTCCTATAGTTATTCTGTTCCTAGGTGTTTATTAATAAACAGAGCTTCATATGTGTGACTGTGTCAGAAAGTAGCCAGTAGGTGGCAATCCGTCCTCAGTAATGCTTTTTTTTTTTTTTTTTGCAGTACGGGCAGATTTTCTAAGGAAATTTCGTTTCAGACACTGGGCGCCCTATCATAAACTCTCAATATAATTAATCATGGCGTACGAAAACTTTTTTCTCTGCATATATTTCAAAAAGTGTCTAGAATACACAGGCCATACAGGTTTAAAGCGATGCGACAAATTGACCTTCCTATAGTTATTCTGTTCATAGGTATTTATTAGTAAACAGAGCTTCAAATGTGTGACTGTGTCAGAAAGTAGCCAGTAGGTAGCAATCCGTCCTCAGTAATGCTTTTTTTTTTCTTTGCAGTACGGGCAGATTTTCTAAGGAAATTTGGTTTCAGACACCGGGCACCCTATCATAAAGTCTAAATATGAATAATCTTGGCCTACAAAAACCGCTTTCTCGGTAAATATTTCAAAAGCACCATAGGATACACAGGCTGCACACGTCAAAAGTGCAGCGACAAATTGACCTTCCTATAGTTATTCTGTTCCTAGGTATTTATTAGTAAACACAGCTTCAAATGTGTGACTGTGTCAGAAAGTAGCCAGTAGGTAGCACTCCGTCTTCAGTAATGCTTTTTTTTTTTTCTTTGCAGTACGGGCAGATTTTCTAAGGAAATTTAGTTTCAGACACCGGGCACCCTATAATAAAGTCTCAATATGAATAATCTTGGCCTACAAAAACCGCTTTCTCGGTAAATATTTCAAAAAGCACCATAGGATACACAGGCTGCACACGTTAAAAGTGCTGCGACAAATTGAAGTTTGTATAGTTATTCTGTACCTATTCATTTACCAGTAAACAGAGCTTCATATGTGTGACTGTCAGAAAAGAACCAGTCGGTAGCAATTAGTCTTCTGTAATGCTTTTCTTTTTGTGCAGTATGGGTAGATATTCTAAAAAATTTCGGTTTCTGACACTGGGCAATGTATCATTAACTCTCAATACAAATAATCATGGCGTACAAAATCTTCTCTCTCTGCATATACAAACCTTATCTTGCCCCTTGGTTTTCATCACAATGGCATGGTGTGCATTATAAACTATTGTTTCGATTGAAATGGTCTTTTTTGGTTGCATCAGAAACGACACAAACGACAAATTTTAGTGTGTCGGAAAAGAAATCATTGAGTCAAAAACGCAAGAAACACGCTTTGGACCAAACACTGCGTTCAGTGGCTTGAGAGGTATGGAGTGGGCACTTTGATAAACAATTCCTGGTCATAGTTTACCATTGGGTTCATGTAACACCCTTACCGATGGTGAGGTGTTCCATACCTCTTATGTCAATAGTTTGATTGGCATATAGGTGAATGCAGGTCAGGGAATAAGTGAACTGATAATGTGAGGTGAGAAAATGTTCAGCAGAAATGATCTACACAAAGTCTTTACATTTATTTGTATAATTTACACCTTGCGAAGACCCACACAGTCAAGAGCCTTTGCGTAAAATACACTTTTTTCCTGAAGAGGAAAGTTCAAGTCAATACTACAAACTTGCTATGGGTCCATGTTTAACCTTTGGTCACTTGAAAAATGATAGCATTCGAAAGGTTGTCATTTTCAAACCCTGTCCAGTGTTGATACCAAGAAATAGGCTAGCAATATTGTCCGTGTTAAGTAGGATTATGTAGTACTACGCGTCTGCCCGTAATGCAGCCCATACATCAAGTCAGTCAGGATTTGTCCTTGTTTAACTTTTGGTCACTTGAAAAATAAAAGCATTCGAAAGGCAGTCATAATCGAACCCTGTCCAGTGTTAATACCAAGGAAAAGGCTAGCAATATTGCCAGCGTTAAAGGGTCAACAGTAAAGGAAGGGATATAGGTCAATAAGCTCTTCTTTTGCATTTTTAGGAATGTAGGATTATGTAGTACTACGCGTCTGCCCGTAATGCAGCCCATACGTCAAGTCAGTCAGGATTGGTCATTGTTTAACATTTGGTCACTTGAAAAATGATACCATTCAAAAGGTAGTCATAATCAAACCCTGTCCAGTGTTTATACCTAGGAATAGGCTAGCGATATTGTCCGTGTTAAAGGCACAACAGTGAAGGAAGGGATATAGGTTCTTAAGCTCTTTCTTATGCATTTTTAGGAATGTAGGATTATGTGGCATACGCGTCAGCCCGTAATGCAGCCCAAAGATCAAGTCAGTCAGGATTGGTCATTGTTTAACTTTTTGTCACTTGAAAAATAATAGCATTTGAAAGGTAGTCATAATTGAACCATGTCCACTGTTAATACCAAGGAATAGGCTAGCGATATTGTCCACGTTAAAGGCACAACAGTGAAGGAAGGGATATAGGTTCTTAAGCTCTTTCTTATGCATTTTTAGGAATATAGGATTATGTGGCATACGCGTCTGCCTGTACTGCAGCCCATAGATCAAGTCAGTCAGGATTGGTTAGTGATCTAGTGCAGAAAAACATGCCAAAATGGTCAAATGAGTTGGGTTCTTAGGTCAAGCATTAAGTTTCTCTTGTTCAATTTTCTTGTTTGAAAACATTGGATTGAGTGGTGTTTTTGTTATTTGCAAGATTACCTCTGTTATGTTAATTTTTGGGGGTCATACAAAAATTTTAGGGTCACTTTTTTAAATGCCTTATTTATGCTACTTTAATGTACATTTTTGGACTTTTCTCTCTGACTCCACCGACTCGAAACGGGAACTTTATCTGACAAGACTGGGATATTTGTTGCATTAGTTGATTATTCTTTTTTCATAATTTCAAGGTGTTCACTTGTGGAAGGGCCAGTAAAACAGTTTTCAAGTTCTTTCGGGTTTTCCCCCCCCCCCCGGCTCATCTGCTGTTATATTTCAAAAATCGTCTAGAATACACAGAGCGTTAACATTCAAAGCGTGGCGACAAATTGACCTTCCTATAGTAAACAAACCCTAAAATGTGTGACTGTGTCAGAAAGTAGCCAGTTGGTAGCAATTCATGTTCTTTAATGCTTTCTTTTTGCAGTATGGGCAGATATTCTAAATAAATTTGGTTTTGGACACTGGGCGCCATATCATAAACTCTCAATATAATTAATCATGGCGTACGAAAACTTTTTTCTCCGCATAGATTTCAAAAAGCATCTAGAATACACAGGCCATACAGGTTAAAAGCGCTGCGACAAATTGACCTTCCTATAGTTATTCTGTTCCTAGGTGTTTATTAATAAACAGAGCTTCATATGTGTGACTGTGTCAGAAAGTAGCCAGTAGGTGGCAATCCGTCCTCAGTAATGCTTTTTTTTTTTTTGTGCAGTACGGGCAGATTTTCTAAGGAAATTTGATTTCAGACACCGGGCACCCTATCATAAAGTCTCAATATGAATAATCTTGGCCTACAAAAACCGCTTTGTCGGTAAATATTTCAAAAAGCACTATAGGATACACAGGCTGCACACATCAAAAGTGCCGCGACAAATTGACCTTCCTATAGTTATTCTGTTCCTAGGTGTTTATTAATAAACAGAGCTTCATATGTGTGACTGTGTCAGAAAGTAGCCAGTAGGTGGCAATCCGTCCTCAGTAATGCTTTTTTTTTTTTTTGCAGTACGGGCAGATTTTCTAAGGAAATTTCGTTTCAGACACTGGGCGCCCTATCATAAACTCTCAATATAATTAATCATGGCGTACGAAAACTTTTTTCTCTGCATATATTTCAAAAAGTGTCTAGAATACACAGGCCATACAGGTTTAAAGCGATGCGACAAATTGACCTTCCTATAGTTATTCTGTTCCTAGGTATTTATTAGTAAACAGAGCTTCAAATGTGTGACTGTGTCAGAAAGTAGCCAGTAGGTGGCAATCCGTCCTCAGTAATGCTTTTTTTTTTCTTTGCAGTACGGGCAGATTTTCTAAGGAAATTTGGTTTCAGACACCGGGCACCCTATCATAAAGTCTAAATATGAATAATCTTGGCCTACAAAAACCGCTTTCTCGGTAAATATTTCAAAAAGCACCATAGGATACACAGGCTGCACACGTCAAAAGTGCAGCGACAAATTGACCTTCCTATAGTTATTCTGTTCCTAGGTATTTATTAGTAAACACAGCTTCAAATGTGTGACTGTGTCAGAAAGTAGCCAGTAGGTAGCACTCCGTCCTCAGTAATGCTATTTTTTTTTCTTTGCAGTACGGGCAGATTTTCGAAGGAAATTTGGTTTCAGACACCGGGCACCCTATCATAAAGTCTCAATATGAATAATCTTGGCCTACAAAAACCGCTTTCTCGGTAAATATTTCAAAAAGCACCATAGGATACACAGGCTGCACACGTTAAAAGTGCCGCGACAAATTGAAGTTTGTATAGTTATTCTGTACCTATTCATTTACCAGTAAACAGAGCTTCATATGTGTCACTGTCAGAAAAGAACCAGTCGGTAGCAATTAGTCTTCTGTAATGCTTTTCTTTTTGTGCAGTATGGGTAGATATTCTAAAAAATTTCGGTTTCTGACACTGGGCAATGTATCATTAACTCTCAATACAAATAATCATGGCGTACAAAATCTTCTCTCTCTGCATATACAAACCTTATCTTGCCCCTTGGTTTTCATCACAATGGCATGGTGTGCATTATAAACTATTGTTTCGATTGAAATGGTCTTTTTTGGTTGCATCAGAAACGACACAAACGACAAATTTTAGTGTGTCGGAAAAGAAATCATTGAGTCAAAAACGCAAGAAACACGCTTTGGACCAAACACTGCGTTCAGTGGCTTGAGAGGTATGGAGTGGGCACTTTGATAAACAATTCCTGGTCATAGTTTACCATTGGGTTCATGTAACACCCTTACCGATGGTGAGGTGTTCCATACCTCTTATGTCAATAGTTTGATTGGCATATAGGTGAATGCAGGTCAGGGAATAAGTGAACTGATAATGTGAGGTGAGAAAATGTTCAGCAGAAATGATCTACACAAAGTCTTTACATTTATTTGTATAATTTACACCTTGCCAAGACCCACACAGTCAAGAGCCTTTGCGTAAAATACACTTTTTTCCTGAAGAGGAAAGTCCAAGTCAATACTACAAACTTGCTATGGGTCCATGTTTAACCTTTGGTCACTTGAAAAATGATAGCATTCGAAAGGTTGTCATTTTCAAACCCTGTCCAGTGTTGATACCAAGAAATAGGCTAGCAATATTGTCCGTGTTAAGTAGGATTATGTAGTACTACGCGTCTGCCCGTAATGCAGCCCATACATCAAGTCAGTCAGGATTTGTCCTTGTTTAACTTTTGGTCACTTGAAAAATAAAAGCATTCGAAAGGCAGTCATAATCGAACCCTGTCCAGTGTTAATACCAAGGAAAAGGCTAGCAATATTGCCAGCGTTAAAGGGTCAACAGTAAAGGAAGGGATATAGGTCAATAAGCTCTTCTTTTGCATTTTTAGGAATGTAGGATTATGTAGTACTACGCGTCTGCCCGTAATGCAGCCCATACGTCAAGTCAGTCAGGATTGGTCATTGTTTAACATTTGGTCACTTGAAAAATGATACCATTCAAAAGGTAGTCATAATCAAACCCTGTCCAGTGTTTATACCTAGGAATAGGCTAGCGATATTGTCCGTGTTAAAGGCACAACAGTGAAGGAAGGGATATAGGTTCTTAAGCTCTTTCTTATGCATTTTTAGGAATGTAGGATTATGTGGCATACGCGTCAGCCCGTAATGCAGCCCAAAGATCAAGTCAGTCAGGATTGGTCATTGTTTAACTTTTTGTCACTTGAAAAATAATAGCATTTGAAAGGTAGTCATAATTGAACCATGTCCACTGTTAATACCAAGGAATAGGCTAGCGATATTGTCCGCGTTAAAGGCACAACAGTGAAGGAAGGGATATAGGTTCTTAAGCTCTTTCTTATGCATTTTTAGGAATATAGGATTATGTGGCATACGCGTCTGCCTGTACTGTAGCCCATAGATCAAGTCAGTCAGGATTGGTTAGTGATCTAGTGCAGAAAAACATGCCAAAATGGTCAAATGAGTTGGGTTCTTAGGTCAAGCATTAAGTTTCTCTTGTTCAATTTTCTTGTTTGAAAACATTGGATTGAGTGGTGTTTTTGTTATTTGCAACATTACCTCTGTTATGTTAATTTTAGGGGGGTCATACAAAAATTTTAGGGTCACTTTTTTAAATGCCTTATTTATGCTACTTTAATGTACATTTTTGGACTTTTCTCTGTGACTCCGTGACTCGAAACGGGAACTTTATCTGACAAGACTGGGATATTTGTTGCATTAGTTGATTATTCTTTTTTCATAATTTCAAGGTGTTCACTTGTGGAAGGGCCAGTAAAACAGTTTTCAAGTTCTTTCGGGTTTTCCCCCCCCCCCCCCGGCTCATCTGCTGTTATATTTCAAAAATCGTCTAGAATACACAGAGCGTTAACATTCAAAGCGTGGCGACAAATTGACCTTCCTATAGTAAACAAACCCTAAAATGTGTGACTGTGTCAGAAAGTAGCCAGTTGGTAGCAATTCATGTTCTTTAATGCTTTCTTTTTGCAGTATGGGCAGATATTCTAAATAAATTTGGTTTTGGACACTGGGCGCCATATCATAAACTCTCAATATAATTAATCATGGCGTACGAAAACTTTTTTCTCCGCATAGATTTCAAAAAGCATCTAGAATACACAGGCCATACAGGTTAAAAGCGCTGCGACAAATTGACCTTCCTATAGTTATTCTGTTCCTAGGTGTTTATTAATAAACAGAGCTTCATATGTGTGACTGTGTCAGAAAGTAGCCAGTAGGTGGCAATCCGTCCTCAGTAATGTTTTTTTTTTTTTTTTGCAGTACGGGCAGATTTTCCAAGGAAATTTGATTTCAGACACCGGGCACCCTATCATAAAGTCTCAATATGAATAATCTTGGCCTACAAAAACCGCTTTCTCGGTAAATATTTCAAAAAGCACTATAGGATACACAGGCTGCACACATCAAAAGTGCCGCGACAAATTGACCTTCCTATAGTTATTCTGTTCCTAGGTGTTTATTAATAAACAGAGCTTCATATGTGTGACTGTGTCAGAAAGTAGCCAGTAGGTGGCAATCCGTCCTCAGTAATGCTTTTTTTTTTTTTTTTTGCAGTACGGGCAGATTTTCTAAGGAAATTTCGTTTCAGACACTGGGCGCCCTATCATAAACTCTCAATATAATTAATCATGGCGTACGAAAACTTTTTTCTCTGCATATATTTCAAAAAGTGTCTAGAATACACAGGCCATACAGGTTTAAAGCGATGCGACAAATTGACCTTCCTATAGTTATTCTGTTCCTAGGTATTTATTAGTAAACAGAGCTTCAAATGTGTGACTGTGTCAGAAAGTAGCCAGTAGGTGGCAATCCGTCCTCAGTAATGCTTTTTTTTTTCTTTGCAGTACGGGCAGATTTTCTAAGGAAATTTGGTTTCAGACACCGGGCACCCTATCATAAAGTCTAAATATGAATAATCTTGGCCTACAAAAACCGCTTTCTCGGTAAATATTTCAAAAAGCACCATAGGATACACAGGCTGCACACGTCAAAAGTGCAGCGACAAATTGACCTTCCTATAGTTATTCTGTTCCTAGGTATTTATTAGTAAACACAGCTTCAAATGTGTGAATGTGTCAGAAAGTAGCCAGTAGGTAGCACTCCGTCCTCAGTAATGCAATTTTTTTTTTCTTTGCAGTACGGGCAGATTTTCTAAGGAAATTTGGTTTCAGACACCGGGCACCCTATCATAAAGTCTCAATATGAATAATCTTGGCCTACAAAAACCGCTTTCTCGGTAAATATTTCAAAAAGCACCATAGGATACACAGGCTGCACACGTCAAAAGTGCAGCGACAAATTGACCTTCCTATAGTTATTCTGTTCCTAGGTATTTATTAGTAAACACAGCTTCAAATGTGTGACTGTGTCAGAAAGTAGCCAGTAGGTAGCACTCCGTCCTCAGTAATGCAATTTTTTTTTTCTTTGCAGTACGGGCAGATTTTCTAAGGAAATTTGGTTTCAGACACCGGGCACCCTATCATAAAGTCTAAATATGAAAAATCTTGGCCTACAAAAACCGCTTTCTCGGTAAATATTTCAAAAAGCACCATAGGATACACAGGCTGCACACGTTAAAAGTGCCGCGACAAATTGAAGTTTGTATAGTTAATCTGTACCTATTCATTTACCAGTAAACAGAGCTTCATATGTGTGACTGTCAGAAAAGAACCAGTCGGTAGCAATTAGTCTTCTGTAACGCTTTTCTTTTTGTGCAGTATGGGTAGATATTCTAAAAAATTTCGGTTTCTGACACTGGGCAATGTATCATTAACTCTCAATACAAATAATCATGGCGTACAAAATCTTCTCTCTCTGCATATACAAACCTTATCTTGCCCCTTGGTTTTCATCACAATGGCATGGTGTGCATTATAAACTATTGTTTCGATTGAAATGGTCTTTTTTGGTTGCATCAGAAACGATACAAACGACAAATTTTAGTGTGTCGGAAAAGAAATCATTGAGTCAAAAACGCAAGAAACACGCTTTGGACCAAACACTGCGTTCAGTGGCTTGAGAGGTATGGAGTGGGCACTTTGATAAACAATTCCTGGTCATAGTTTACCATTGGGTTCATGTAACACCCTTACCGATGGTGAGGTGTTCCATACCTCTTATGTCAATAGTTTGATTGGCATATAGGTGAATGCAGGTCTGGGAATAAGTGAACTGATAATGTGAGGTGAGAAAATGTTCAGCAGAAATGATCTACACAAAGTCTTTACATTTATTTGTATAATTTACACCTTGCGAAGACCCACACAGTCAAGAGCCTTTGCGTAAAATACACTTTTTTCCTGAAGAGGAAAGTCCAAGTCAATACTACAAACTTGCTATGGGTCCATGTTTAACCTTTGGTCACTTGAAAAATGATAGCATTCGAAAGGTTGTCATTTTCAAACCCTGTCCAGTGTTGATACCAAGAAATAGGCTAGCAATATTGTCCGTGTTAAGTAGGATTATGTAGTACTACGCGTCTGCCCGTAATGCAGCCCATACATCAAGTCAGTCAGGATTTGTCCTTGTTTAACTTTTGGTCACTTGAAAAATAAAAGCATTCGAAAGGCAGTCATAATCGAACCCTGTCCAGTGTTAATACCAAGGAAAAGGCTAGCAATATTGCCAGCGTTAAAGGGTCAACAGTAAAGGAAGGGATATAGGTCAATAAGCTCTTCTTTTGCATTTTTAGGAATGTAGGATTATGTAGTACTACGCGTCTGCCCGTAATGCAGCCCATACGTCAAGTCAGTCAGGATTGGTCATTGTTTAACATTTGGTCACTTGAAAAATGATACCATTCAAAAGGTAGTCATAATCAAACCCTGTCCAGTGTTTATACCTAGGAATAGGCTAGCGATATTGTCCGTGTTAAAGGCACAACAGTGAAGGAAGGGATATAGGTTCTTAAGCTCTTTCTTATGCATTTTTAGGAATGTAGGATTATGTGGCATACGCGTCAGCCCGTAATGCAGCCCAAAGATCAAGTCAGTCAGGATTGGTCATTGTTTAACTTTTTGTCACTTGAAAAATAATAGCATTTGAAAGGTAGTCATAATTGAACCATGTCCACTGTTAATACCAAGGAATAGGCTAGCGATATTGTCCGCGTTAAAGGCACAACAGTGAAGGAAGGGATATAGGTTCTTAAGCTCTTTCTTATGCATTTTTAGGAATATAGGATTATGTGGCATACGCGTCTGCCTGTACTGCAGCCCATAGATCAAGTCAGTCAGGATTGGTTAGTGATCTAGTGCAGAAAAACATGCCAAAATGGTCAAATGAGTTGGGTTCTTAGGTCAAGCATTAAGTTTCTCTTGTTCAATTTTCTTGTTTGAAAACATTGGATTGAGTGGTGTTTTTGTTATTTGCAACATTACCTCTGTTATGTTAATTTTAGGGGGTCATACAAAAATTTTAGGGTCACTTTTTTAAATGCCTTATTTATGCTACTTTAATGTACATTTTTGGACTTTTCTCTGTGACTCCGTGACTCGAAACGGGAACTTTATCTGACAAGACTGGGATATTTGTTGCATTAGTTGATTATTCTTTTTTCATAATTTCAAGGTGTTCACTTGTGGAAGGGCCAGTAAAACAGTTTTCAAGTTCTTTCGGGTTTTTTTCCCCCCCCCCGGCTCATCTGCTGTTATATTTCAAAAATCGTCTAGAATACACAGAGCGTTAACATTCAAAGCGTGGCGACAAATTGACCTTCCTATAGTAAACAAACCCTAAAATGTGTGACTGTGTCAGAAAGTAGCCAGTTGGTAGCAATTCATGTTCTTTAATGCTTTCTTTTTGCAGTATGGGCAGATATTCTAAATAAATTTGGTTTTGGACACTGGGCGCCATATCATAAACTCTCAATATAATTAATCATGGCGTACGAAAACTTTTTTCTCCGCATAGATTTCAAAAAGCATCTAGAATACACAGGCCATACAGGTTAAAAGCGCTGCGACAAATTGACCTTCCTATAGTTATTCTGTTCCTAGGTGTTTATTAATAAACAGAGCTTCATATGCGTGACTGTGTCAGAAAGTAGCCAGTAGGTGGCAATCCGTCCTCAGTAATGCTTTTTTTTTTTTTGCAGTACGGGCAGATTTTCTAAGGAAATTTGATTTCAGACACCGGGCACCCTATCATAAAGTCTCAATATGAATAATCTTGGCCTACAAAAACCGCTTTCTCGGTAAATATTTCAAAAAGCACTATAGGATACACAGGCTGCACACATCAAAAGTGCCGCGACAAATTGACCTTCCTATAGTTATTCTGTTCCTAGGTGTTTATTAATAAACAGAGCTTCATATGTGTGACTGTGTCAGAAAGTAGCCAGTAGGTGGCAATCCGTCCTCAGTAATGCTTTTTTTTTTTTTTGCAGTACGGGCAGATTTTCTAAGGAAATTTGATTTCAGACACCGGGCACCCTATCATAAAGTCTCAATATGAATAATCTTGGCCTACAAAAACCGCTTTCTCGGTAAATATTTCAAAAAGCACTGTAGGATACACAGGCTGCACACATCAAAAGTGCCGCGACAAATTGACCTTCCTATAGTTATTCTGTTCCTAGGTGTTTATTAATAAACAGAGCTTCATATGTGTGACTGTGTCAGAAAGTAGCCAGTAGGTGGCAATCCGTCCTCAGTAATGCTTTTTTTTTTTTTTTTGCAGTACGGGCAGATTTTCTAAGGAAATTTCGTTTCAGACACTGGGCGCCCTATCATAAACTCTCAATATAATTAATCATGGCGTACGAAAACTTTTTTCTCTGCATATATTTCAAAAAGTGTCTAGAATACACAGGCCATACAGGTTTAAAGCGATGCGACAAATTGACCTTCCTATAGTTATTCTGTTCCTAGGTATTTATTAGTAAACAGAGCTTCAAATGTGTGACTGTGTCAGAAAGTAGCCAGTAGGTGGCAATCCGTCCTCAGTAATGCTTTTTTTTTTCTTTGCAGTACGGGCAGATTTTCTAAGGAAATTTGGTTTCAGACACCGGGCACCCTATCATAAAGTCTAAATATGAATAATCTTGGCCTACAAAAACCGCTTTCTCGGTAAATATTTCAAAAAGCACCATAGGATACACAGGCTGCACACGTCAAAAGTGCAGCGACAAATTGACCTTCCTATAGTTATTCTGTTCCTAGGTATTTATTAGTAAACACAGCTTCAAATGTGTGACTGTGTCAGAAAGTAGCCAGTAGGTAGCACTCCGTCCTCAGTAATGCAATTTTTTTTTTCTTTGCAGTACGGGCAGATTTTCTAAGGAAATTTGGTTTCAGACACCGGGCACCCTATCATAAAGTCTCAATATGAATAATCTTGGCCTACAAAAACCGCTTTCTCGGTAAATATTTAAAAAAGCACCATAGGATACACAGGCTGCACACGTTAAAAGTGCCGCGACAAATTGAAGTTTGTATAGTTATTCTGTACCTATTCATTTACCAGTAAACAGAGCTTCATATGTGTGACTGTCAGAAAAGAACCAGTCGGTAGCAATTAGTCTTCTGTAATGCTTTTCTTTTTGTGCAGTATGGGCAGATATTCTAAAAAATTTCGGTTTCTGACACTGGGCAATGTATCATTAACTCTCAATACAAATAATCATGGCGTACAAAATCTTCTCTCTCTGCATATACAAACCTTATCTTGCCCCTTGGTTTTCATCACAATGGCATGGTGTGCATTATAAACTATTGTTTCGATTGAAATGGTCTTTTTTGGTTGCATCAGAAACGACACAAACGACAAATTTTAGTGTGTCGGAAAAGAAATCATTGAGTCAAAAACGCAAGAAACACGCTTTGGACCAAACACTGCATTCAGTGGCTTGAGAGGTATGGAGTGGGCACTTTGATAAACAATTCCTGGTCATAGTTTACCATTGGGTTCATGTAACACCCTTACCGATGGTGAGGTGTTCCATACCTCTTATGTCAATAGTTTGATTGGCATATAGGTGAATGCAGGTCAGGGAATAAGTGAACTGATAATGTGAGGTGAGAAAATGTTCAGCAGAAATGATCTACACAAAGTCTTTACATTTATTTGTATAATTTACACCTTGCCAAGACCCACACAGTCAAGAGCCTTTGCGTAAAATACACTTTTTTCCTGAAGAGGAAAGTCCAAGTCAATACTACAAACTTGCTATGGGTCCATGTTTAACCTTTGGTCACTTGAAAAATGATAGCATTCGAAAGGTTGTCATTTTCAAACCCTGTCCAGTGTTGATACCAAGAAATAGGCTAGCAATATTGTCCGTGTTAAGTAGCATTATGTAGTACTACGCGTCTGCCCGTAATGCAGCCCATACATCAAGTCAGTCAGGATTTGTCCTTGTTTAACTTTTGGTCACTTGAAAAATAAAAGCATTCGAAAAGCAGTCATAATCGAACCCTGTCCAGTGTTAATACCAAGGAAAAGGCTAGCAATATTGCCAGCGTTAAAGGGTCAACAGTAAAGGAAGGGATATAGGTCAATAAGCTCTTCTTTTGCATTTTTAGGAATGTAGGATTATGTAGTACTACGCGTCTGCCCGTAATGCAGCCCATACGTCAAGTCAGTCAGGATTGGTCATTGTTTAACATTTGGTCACTTGAAAAATGATACCATTCAAAAGGTAGTCATAATCAAACCCTGTCCAGTGTTTATACCTAGGAATAGGCTAGCGATATTGTCCGTGTTAAAGGCACAACAGTGAAGGAAGGGATATAGGTTCTTAAGCTCTTTCTTATGCATTTTTAGGCATATAGGATTATGTGGCATACGCGTCTGCCTGTACTGCAGCCCATAGATCAAGTCAGTCAGGATTGGTTAGTGATCTAGTGCAGAAAAACATGCCAAAATGGTCAAATGAGTTAGGTTCTTAGGTCAAGCATTAAGTTTCTCTTGTTCAATTTTCTTGTTTGAAAACATTGGATTGAGTGGTGTTTTTGTTATTTGCAAGATTACCTCTGTTATGTTAATTTTTGGGGGTCATACAAAAATTTTAGGGTCACTTTTATAAATGCCTTATTTATGCTACTTTAATGTACATTTTTGGACTTTTCTCTCTGACTCCACCAACTCGAAACGGGAACTTTATCTGACAAGACTGGGATATTTGTTGCATTAGTTGATTATTCTTTTTTCATAATTTCAAGGTGTTCACTTGTGGAAGGGCCAGTAAAACAGTTTTCAAGTTCTTTCGGGTTTATTTTCCCCCCCCCCCCGGCTCATCTGCTGTTATATTTCAAAAATCGTCTAGAATACACAGAGCGTTAACATTCAAAGCGTGGCGACAAATTGACCTTCCTATAGTAAACAAACCCTAAAATGTGTGACTGTGTCAGAAAGTAGCCAGTTGGTAGCAATTCATGTTCTTTAATGCTTTCTTTTTGCAGTATGGGCAGATATTCTAAATAAATTTGGTTTTGGACACTGGGCGCCATATCATAAACTCTCAATATAATTAATCATGGCGTACGAAAACTTTTTTCTCCGCATAGATTTCAAAAAGCATCTAGAATACACAGGCCATACAGGTTAAAAGCGCTGCGACAAATTGACCTTCCTATAGTTATTCTGTTCCTAGGTGTTTATTAATAAACAGAGCTTCATATGTGTGACTGTGTCAGAAAGTAGCCAGTAGGTGGCAATCCGTCCTCAGTAATGCTTTTTTTTTTTTGTGCAGTACGGGCAGATTTTCTAAGGAAATTTGATTTCAGACACCGGGCACCCTATCATAAAGTCTCAATATGAATAATCTTGGCCTACAAAAACCGCTTTCTCGGTAAATATTTCAAAAAGCACTATAGGATACACAGGCTGCACACATCAAAAGTGCAGCGACAAATTGACCTTCCTATAGTTATTCTGTTCCTAGGTGTTTATTAATAAACAGAGCTTCATATGTGTGACTGTGTCAGAAAGTAGCCAGTAGGTGGCAATCCGTCCTCAGTAATGCTTTTTTTTTTTTTTTTTGCAGTACAGGCAGATTTTCTAAGGAAGTTTCGTTTCAGACACTGGGCGCCCTATCATAAACTCTCAATATAATTAATCATGACGTACGAAAACTTTTTTCTCTGCATATATTTCAAAAAGTGTCTAGAATACACAGGCCATACAGGTTTAAAGCGATGCGACAAATTGACCTTCCTATAGTTATTCTGTTCATAGGTATTTATTAGTAAACAGAGCTTCAAATGTGTGACTGTGTCAGAAAGTAGCCAGTAGGTAGCAATCCGTCCTCAGTAATGCTTTTTTTTTTCTTTGCAGTACGGGCAGATTTTCTAAGGAAATTTGGTTTCAGACACCGGGCACCCTATCATAAAGTCTAAATATGAATAATCTTGGCCTACAAAAACCGCTTTCTCGGTAAATATTTCAAAAGCACCATAGGATACACAGGCTGCACACGTCAAAAGTGCAGCGACAAATTGACCTTCCTATAGTTATTCTGTTCCTAGGTATTTATTAGTAAACAGAGCTTCAAATGTGTGACTGTGTCAGAAAGTAGCCAGTAGGTAGCACTCCGTCTTCAGTAATGCTTTTTTTTTTTTCTTTGCAGTACGGGCAGATTTTCTAAGGAAATTTAGTTTCAGACACCGGGCACCCTATAATAAAGTCTCAATATGAATAATCTTGGCCTACAAAAACCGCTTTCTCGGTAAATATTTCAAAAAGCACCATAGGATACACAGGCTGCACACGTTAAAAGTGCTGCGACAAATTGAAGTTTGTATAGTTATTCTGTACCTATTCATTTACCAGTAAACAGAGCTTCATATGTGTGACTGTCAGAAAAGAACCAGTCGGTAGCAATTAGTCTTCTGTAATGCTTTTCTTTTTGTGCAGTATGGGTAGATATTCTAAAAAATTTCGGTTTCTGACACTGGGCAATGTATCATTAACTCTCAATACAAATAATCATGGCGTACAAAATCTTCTCTCTCTGCATATACAAACCTTATCTTGCCCCTTGGTTTTCATCACAATGGCATGGTGTGCATTATAAACTATTGTTTCGATTGAAATGGTCTTTTTTGGTTGCATCAGAAACGACACAAACGACAAATTTTAGTGTGTCGGAAAAGAAATCATTGAGTCAAAAACGCAAGAAACACGCTTTGGACCAAACACTGCGTTCAGTGGCTTGAGAGGTATGGAGTGGGCACTTTGATAAACAATTCCTGGTCATAGTTTACCATTGGGTTCATGTAACACCCTTACCGATGGTGAGGTGTTCCATACCTCTTATGTCAATAGTTTGATTGGCATATAGGTGAATGCAGGTCAGGGAATAAGTGAACTGATAATGTGAGGTGAGAAAATGTTCAGCAGAAATGATCTACACAAAGTCTTTACATTTATTTGTATAATTTACACCTTGCGAAGACCCACACAGTCAAGAGCCTTTGCGTAAAATACACTTTTTTCCTGAAGAGGAAAGTTCAAGTCAATACTACAAACTTGCTATGGGTCCATGTTTAACCTTTGGTCACTTGAAAAATGATAGCATTCGAAAGCTTGTCATTTTCAAACCCTGTCCAGTGTTGATACCAAGAAATAGGCTAGCAATATTGTCCGTGTTAAGTAGGATTATGTAGTACTACGCGTCTGCCCGTAATGCAGCCCATACATCAAGTCAGTCAGGATTTGTCCTTGTTTAACTTTTGGTCACTTGAAAAATAAAAGCATTCGAAAGGCAGTCATAATCGAACCCTGTCCAGTGTTAATACCAAGGAAAAGGCTAGCAATATTGCCAGCGTTAAAGGGTCAACAGTAAAGGAAGGGATATAGGTCAATAAGCTCTTCTTTTGCATTTTTAGGAATGTAGGATTATGTAGTACTACGCGTCTGCCCGTAATGCAGCCCATACGTCAAGTCAGTCAGGATTGGTCATTGTTTAACATTTGGTCACTTGAAAAATGATACCATTCAAAAGGTAGTCATAATCAAACCCTGTCCAGTGTTTATACCTAGGAATAGGCTAGCGATATTGTCCGTGTTAAAGGCACAACAGTGAAGGAAGGGATATAGGTTCTTAAGCTCTTTCTTATGCATTTTTAGGAATGTAGGATTATGTGGCATACGCGTCAGCCCGTAATGCAGCCCAAAGATCAAGTCAGTCAGGATTGGTCATTGTTTAACTTTTTGTCACTTGAAAAATAATAGCATTTGAAAGGTAGTCATAATTGAACCATGTCCACTGTTAATACCAAGGAATAGGCTAGCGATATTGTCCACGTTAAAGGCACAACAGTGAAGGAAGGGATATAGGTTCTTAAGCTCTTTCTTATGCATTTTTAGGAATATAGGATTATGTGGCATACGCGTCTGCCTGTACTGCAGCCCATAGATCAAGTCAGTCAGGATTGGTTAGTGATCTAGTGCAGAAAAACATGCCAAAATGGTCAAATGAGTTGGGTTCTTAGGTCAAGCATTAAGTTTCTCTTGTTCAATTTTCTTGTTTGAAAACATTGGATTGAGTGGTGTTTTTGTTATTTGCAAGATTACCTCTGTTATGTTAATTTTTGGGGGTCATACAAAAATTTTAGGGTCACTTTTTTAAATGCCTTATTTATGCTACTTTAATGTACATTTTTGGACTTTTCTCTCTGACTCCACCGACTCGAAACGGGAACTTTATCTGACAAGACTGGGATATTTGTTGCATTAGTTGATTATTCTTTTTTCATAATTTCAAGGTGTTCACTTGTGGAAGGGCCAGTAAAACAGTTTTCAAGTTCTTTCGGGTTTTCCCCTCCCCCCGGCTCATCTGCTGTTATATTTCAAAAATCGTCTAGAATACACAGAGCGTTAACATTCAAAGCGTGGCGACAAATTGACCTTCCTATAGTAAACAAACCCTAAAATGTGTGACTGTGTCAGAAAGTAGCCAGTTGGTAGCAATTCATGTTCTTTAATGCTTTCTTTTTGCAGTATGGGCAGATATTCTAAATAAATTTGGTTTTGGACACTGGGCGCCATATCATAAACTCTCAATATAATTAATCATGGCGTACGAAAACTTTTTTCTCCGCATAGATTTCAAAAAGCATCTAGAATACACAGGCCATACAGGTTAAAAGCGCTGCGACAAATTGACCTTCCTATAGTTATTCTGTTCCTAGGTGTTTATTAATAAACAGAGCTTCATATGTGTGACTGTGTCAGAAAGTAGCCAGTAGGTGGCAATCCGTCCTCAGTAATGCTTTTTTTTTTTTTGTGCAGTACGGGCAGATTTTCTAAGGAAATTTGATTTCAGACACCGGGCACCCTATCATAAAGTCTCAATATGAATAATCTTGGCCTACAAAAACCGCTTTGTCGGTAAATATTTCAAAAAGCACTATAGGATACACAGGCTGCACACATCAAAAGTGCCGCGACAAATTGACCTTCCTATAGTTATTCTGTTCCTAGGTGTTTATTAATAAACAGAGCTTCATATGTGTGACTGTGTCAGAAAGTAGCCAGTAGGTGGCAATCCGTCCTCAGTAATGCTTTTTTTTTTTTTTGCAGTACGGGCAGATTTTCTAAGGAAATTTCGTTTCAGACACTGGGCGCCCTATCATAAACTCTCAATATAATTAATCATGGCGTACGAAAACTTTTTTCTCTGCATATATTTCAAAAAGTGTCTAGAATACACAGGCCATACAGGTTTAAAGCGATGCGACAAATTGACCTTCCTATAGTTATTCTGTTCATAGGTATTTATTAGTAAACAGAGCTTCAAATGTGTGACTGTGTCAGAAAGTAGCCAGTAGGTGGCAATCCGTCCTCAGTAATGCTTTTTTTTTTCTTTGCAGTACGGGCAGATTTTCTAAGGAAATTTGGTTTCAGACACCGGGCACCCTATCATAAAGTCTAAATATGAATAATCTTGGCCTACAAAAACCGCTTTCTCGGTAAATATTTCAAAAAGCACCATAGGATACACAGGCTGCACACGTCAAAAGTGCAGCGACAAATTGACCTTCCTATAGTTATTCTGTTCCTAGGTATTTATTAGTAAACACAGCTTCAAATGTGTGACTGTGTCAGAAAGTAGCCAGTAGGTAGCACTCCGTCCTCAGTAATGCTATTTTTTTTTCTTTGCAGTACGGGCAGATTTTCTAAGGAAATTTGGTTTCAGACACCGGGCACCCTATCATAAAGTCTCAATATGAATAATCTTGGCCTACAAAAACCGCTTTCTCGGTAAATATTTCAAAAAGCACCATAGGATACACAGGCTGCACACGTTAAAAGTGCCGCGACAAATTGAAGTTTGTATAGTTATTCTGTACCTATTCATTTACCAGTAAACAGAGCTTCATATGTGTGACTGTCAGAAAAGAACCAGTCGGTAGCAATTAGTCTTCTGTAATGCTTTTCTTTTTGTGCAGTATGGGTAGATATTCTAAAAAATTTCGGTTTCTGACACTGGGCAATGTATCATTAACTCTCAATACAAATAATCATGGCGTACAAAATCTTCTCTCTCTGCATATACAAACCTTATCTTGCCCCTTGGTTTTCATCACAATGGCATGGTGTGCATTATAAACTATTGTTTCGATTGAAATGGTCTTTTTTGGTTGCATCAGAAACGACACAAACGACAAATTTTAGTGTGTCGGAAAAGAAATCATTGAGTCAAAAATGCAAGAAACACGCTTTGGACCAAACACTGCGTTCAGTGGCTTGAGAGGTATGGAGTGGGCACTTTGATAAACAATTCCTGGTCATAGTTTACCATTGGGTTCATGTAACACCCTTACCGATGGTGAGGTGTTCCATACCTCTTATGTCAATAGTTTGATTGGCATATAGGTGAATGCAGGTCAGGGAATAAGTGAACTGATAATGTGAGGTGAGAAAATGTTCAGCAGAAATGATCTACACAAAGTCTTTACATTTATTTGTATAATTTACACCTTGCCAAGACCCACACAGTCAAGAGCCTTTGCGTAAAATACACTTTTTTCCTGAAGAGGAAAGTCCAAGTCAATACTACAAACTTGCTATGGGTCCATGTTTAACCTTTGGTCACTTGAAAAATGATAGCATTCGAAAGGTTGTCATTTTCAAACCCTGTCCAGTGTTGATACCAAGAAATAGGCTAGCAATATTGTCCGTGTTAAGTAGGATTATGTAGTACTACGCGTCTGCCCGTAATGCAGCCCATACATCAAGTCAGTCAGGATTTGTCCTTGTTTAACTTTTGGTCACTTGAAAAATAAAAGCATTCGAAAGGCAGTCATAATCGAACCCTGTCCAGTGTTAATACCAAGGAAAAGGCTAGCAATATTGCCAGCGTTAAAGGGTCAACAGTAAAGGAAGGGATATAGGTCAATAAGCTCTTCTTTTGCATTTTTAGGAATGTAGGATTATGTAGTACTACGCGTCTGCCCGTAATGCAGCCCATACGTCAAGTCAGTCAGGATTGGTCATTGTTTAACATTTGGTCACTTGAAAAATGATACCATTCAAAAGGTAGTCATAATCAAACCCTGTCCAGTGTTTATACCTAGGAATAGGCTAGCGATATTGTCCGTGTTAAAGGCACAACAGTGAAGGAAGGGATATAGGTTCTTAAGCTCTTTCTTATGCATTTTTAGGAATATAGGATTATGTGGCATACGCGTCTGCCTGTACTGTAGCCCATAGATCAAGTCAGTCAGGATTGGTTAGTGATCTAGTGCAGAAAAACATGCCAAAATGGTCAAATGAGTTGGGTTCTTAGGTCAAGCATTAAGTTTCTCTTGTTCAATTTTCTTGTTTGAAAACATTGGATTGAGTGGTGTTTTTGTTATTTGCAACATTACCTCTGTTATGTTAATTTTAGGGGGGTCATACAAAAATTTTAGGGTCACTTTTTTAAATGCCTTATTTATGCTACTTTAATGTACATTTTTGGACTTTTCTCTGTGACTCCGTGACTCGAAACGGGAACTTTATCTGACAAGACTGGGATATTTGTTGCATTAGTTGATTATTCTTTTTTCATAATTTCAAGGTGTTCACTTGTGGAAGGGCCAGTAAAACAGTTTTCAAGTTCTTTCGGGTTTTTTTCCCCCCCCCCCCGGCTCATCTGCTGTTATATTTCAAAAATCGTCTAGAATACACAGAGCGTTAACATTCAAAGCGTGGCGACAAATTGACCTTCCTATAGTAAACAAACCCTAAAATGTGTGACTGTGTCAGAAAGTAGCCAGTTGGTAGCAATTCATGTTCTTTAATGCTTTCTTTTTGCAGTATGGGCAGATATTCTAAATAAATTTGGTTTTGGACACTGGGCGCCATATCATAAACTCTCAATATAATTAATCATGGCGTACGAAAACTTTTTTCTCCGCATAGATTTCAAAAAGCATCTAGAATACACAGGCCATACAGGTTAAAAGCGCTGCGACAAATTGACCTTCCTATAGTTATTCTGTTCCTAGGTGTTTATTAATAAACAGAGCTTCATATGTGTGACTGTGTCAGAAAGTAGCCAGTAGGTGGCAATCCGTCCTCAGTAATGTTTTTTTTTTTTTTTGCAGTACGGGCAGATTTTCCAAGGAAATTTGATTTCAGACACCGGGCACCCTATCATAAAGTCTCAATATGAATAATCTTGGCCTACAAAAACCGCTTTCTCGGTAAATATTTCAAAAAGCACTATAGGATACACAGGCTGCACACATCAAAAGTGCCGCGACAAATTGACCTTCCTATAGTTATTCTGTTCCTAGGTGTTTATTAATAAACAGAGCTTCATATGTGTGACTGTGTCAGAAAGTAGCCAGTAGGTGGCAATCCGTCCTCAGTAATGCTTTTTTTTTTTTTTTTTGCAGTACGGGCAGATTTTCTAAGGAAATTTCGTTTCAGACACTGGGCGCCCTATCATAAACTCTCAATATAATTAATCATGGCGTACGAAAACTTTTTTCTCTGCATATATTTCAAAAAGTGTCTAGAATACACAGGCCATACAGGTTTAAAGCGATGCGACAAATTGACCTTCCTATAGTTATTCTGTTCCTAGGTATTTATTAGTAAACAGAGCTTCAAATGTGTGACTGTGTCAGAAAGTAGCCAGTAGGTGGCAATCCGTCCTCAGTAATGCTTTTTTTTTTCTTTGCAGTACGGGCAGATTTTCTAAGGAAATTTGGTTTCAGACACCGGGCACCCTATCATAAAGTCTAAATATGAATAATCTTGGCCTACAAAAACCGCTTTCTCGGTAAATATTTCAAAAAGCACCATAGGATACACAGGCTGCACACGTCAAAAGTGCAGCGACAAATTGACCTTCCTATAGTTATTCTGTTCCTAGGTATTTATTAGTAAACACAGCTTCAAATGTGTGATTGTGTCAGAAAGTAGCCAGTAGGTAGCACTCCGTCCTCAGTAATGCAATTTTTTTTTTCTTTGCAGTACGGGCAGATTTTCTAAGGAAATTTGGTTTCAGACACCGGGCACCCTATCATAAAGTCTCAATATGAATAATCTTGGCCTACAAAAACCGCTTTCTCGGTAAATATTTCAAAAAGCACCATAGGATACACAGGCTGCACACGTCAAAAGTGCAGCGACAAATTGACCTTCCTATAGTTATTCTGTTCCTAGGTATTTATTAGTAAACACAGCTTCAAATGTGTGACTGTGTCAGAAAGTAGCCAGTAGGTAGCACTCCGTCCTCAGTAATGCAATTTTTTTTTTCTTTGCAGTACGGGCAGATTTTCTAAGGAAATTTGGTTTCAGACACCGGGCACCCTATCATAAAGTCTAAATATGAATAATCTTGGCCTACAAAAACCGCTTTCTCGGTAAATATTTCAAAAAGCACCATAGGATACACAGGCTGCACACGTTAAAAGTGCCGCGACAAATTGAAGTTTGTATAGTTATTCTGTACCTATTCATTTACCAGTAAACAGAGCTTCATATGTGTGACTGTCAGAAAAGAACCAGTCGGTAGCAATTAGTCTTCTGTAACGCTTTTCTTTTTGTGCAGTATGGGTAGATATTCTAAAAAATTTCGGTTTCTGACACTGGGCAATGTATCATTAACTCTCAATACAAATAATCATGGCGTACAAAATCTTCTCTCTCTGCATATACAAACCTTATCTTGCCCCTTGGTTTTCATCACAATGGCATGGTGTGCATTATAAACTATTGTTTCGATTGAAATGGTCTTTTTTGGTTGCATCAGAAACGATACAAACGACAAATTTTAGTGTGTCGGAAAAGAAATCATTGAGTCAAAAACGCAAGAAACACGCTTTGGACCAAACACTGCGTTCAGTGGCTTGAGAGGTATGGAGTGGGCACTTTGATAAACAATTCCTGGTCATAGTTTACCATTGGGTTCATGTAACACCCTTACCGATGGTGAGGTGTTCCATACCTCTTATGTCAATAGTTTGATTGGCATATAGGTGAATGCAGGTCTGGGAATAAGTGAACTGATAATGTGAGGTGAGAAAATGTTCAGCAGAAATGATCTACACAAAGTCTTTACATTTATTTGTATAATTTACACCTTGCCAAGACCCACACAGTCAAGAGCCTTTGCGTAAAATACACTTTTTTCCTGAAGAGGAAAGTCCAAGTCAATACTACAAACTTGCTATGGGTCCATGTTTAACCTTTGGTCACTTGAAAAATGATAGCATTCGAAAGGTTGTCATTTTCAAACCCTGTCCAGTGTTGATACCAAGAAATAGGCTAGCAATATTGTCCGTGTTAAGTAGGATTATGTAGTACTACGCGTCTGCCCGTAATGCAGCCCATACATCAAGTCAGTCAGGATTTGTCCTTGTTTAACTTTTGGTCACTTGAAAAATAAAAGCATTCGAAAGGCAGTCATAATCGAACCCTGTCCAGTGTTAATACCAAGGAAAAGGCTAGCAATATTGCCAGCGTTAAAGGGTCAACAGTAAAGGAAGGGATATAGGTCAATAAGCTCTTCTTTTGCATTTTTAGGAATGTAGGATTATGTAGTACTACGCGTCTGCCCGTAATGCAGCCCATACGTCAAGTCAGTCAGGATTGGTCATTGTTTAACATTTGGTCACTTGAAAAATGATACCATTCAAAAGGTAGTCATAATCAAACCCTGTCCAGTGTTTATACCTAGGAATAGGCTAGCGATATTGTCCGTGTTAAAGGCACAACAGTGAAGGAAGGGATATAGGTTCTTAAGCTCTTTCTTATGCATTTTTAGGAATGTAGGATTATGTGGCATACGCGTCAGCCCGTAATGCAGCCCAAAGATCAAGTCAGTCAGGATTGGTCATTGTTTAACTTTTTGTCACTTGAAAAATAATAGCATTTGAAAGGTAGTCATAATTGAACCATGTCCACTGTTAATACCAAGGAATAGGCTAGCGATATTGTCCGCGTTAAAGGCACAACAGTGAAGGAAGGGATATAGGTTCTTAAGCTCTTTCTTATGCATTTTTAGGAATATAGGATTATGTGGCATACGCGTCTGCCTGTACTGTAGCCCATAGATCAAGTCAGTCAGGATTGGTTAGTGATCTAGTGCAGAAAAACATGCCAAAATGGTCAAATGAGTTGGGTTCTTAGGTCAAGCATTAAGTTTCTCTTGTTCAATTTTCTTGTTTGAAAACATTGGATTGAGTGGTGTTTTTGTTATTTGCAACATTACCTCTGTTATGTTAATTTTAGGGGGGTCATACAAAAATTTTAGGGTCACTTTTTTAAATGCCTTATTTATGCTACTTTAATGTACATTTTTGGACTTTTCTCTGTGACTCCGTGACTCGAAACGGGAACTTTATCTGACAAGACTGGGATATTTGTTGCATTAGTTGATTATTCTTTTTTCATAATTTCAAGGTGTTCACTTGTGGAAGGGCCAGTAAAACAGTTTTCAAGTTCTTTCGGGTTTTTTTCCCCCCCCCGGCTCATCTGCTGTTATATTTCAAAAATCGTCTAGAATACACAGAGCGTTAACATTCAAAGCGTGGCGACAAATTGACCTTCCTATAGTAAACAAACCCTAAAATGTGTGACTGTGTCAGAAAGTAGCCAGTTGGTAGCAATTCATGTTCTTTAATGCTTTCTTTTTGCAGTATGGGCAGATATTCTAAATAAATTTGGTTTTGGACACTGGGCGCCATATCATAAACTCTCAATATAATTAATCATGGCGTACGAAAACTTTTTTCTCCGCATAGATTTCAAAAAGCATCTAGAATACACAGGCCATACAGGTTAAAAGCGCTGCGACAAATTGACCTTCCTATAGTTATTCTGTTCCTAGGTGTTTATTAATAAACAGAGCTTCATATGTGTGACTGTGTCAGAAAGTAGCCAGTAGGTGGCAATCCGTCCTCAGTAATGTTTTTTTTTTTTTTTGCAGTACGGGCAGATTTTCCAAGGAAATTTGATTTCAGACACCGGGCACCCTATCATAAAGTCTCAATATGAATAATCTTGGCCTACAAAAACCGCTTTCTCGGTAAATATTTCAAAAAGCACTATAGGATACACAGGCTGCACACATCAAAAGTGCCGCGACAAATTGACCTTCCTATAGTTATTCTGTTCCTAGGTGTTTATTAATAAACAGAGCTTCATATGTGTGACTGTGTCAGAAAGTAGCCAGTAGGTGGCAATCCGTCCTCAGTAATGCTTTTTTTTTTTTTTTTTGCAGTACGGGCAGATTTTCTAAGGAAATTTCGTTTCAGACACTGGGCGCCCTATCATAAACTCTCAATATAATTAATCATGGCGTACGAAAACTTTTTTCTCTGCATATATTTCAAAAAGTGTCTAGAATACACAGGCCATACAGGTTTAAAGCGATGCGACAAATTGACCTTCCTATAGTTATTCTGTTCCTAGGTATTTATTAGTAAACAGAGCTTCAAATGTGTGACTGTGTCAGAAAGTAGCCAGTAGGTGGCAATCCGTCCTCAGTAATGCTTTTTTTTTTCTTTGCAGTACGGGCAGATTTTCTAAGGAAATTTGGTTTCAGACACCGGGCACCCTATCATAAAGTCTAAATATGAATAATCTTGGCCTACAAAAACCGCTTTCTCGGTAAATATTTCAAAAAGCACCATAGGATACACAGGCTGCACACGTCAAAAGTGCAGCGACAAATTGACCTTCCTATAGTTATTCTGTTCCTAGGTATTTATTAGTAAACACAGCTTCAAATGTGTGATTGTGTCAGAAAGTAGCCAGTAGGTAGCACTCCGTCCTCAGTAATGCAATTTTTTTTTTCTTTGCAGTACGGGCAGATTTTCTAAGGAAATTTGGTTTCAGACACCGGGCACCCTATCATAAAGTCTCAATATGAATAATCTTGGCCTACAAAAACCGCTTTCTCGGTAAATATTTCAAAAAGCACCATAGGATACACAGGCTGCACACGTCAAAAGTGCAGCGACAAATTGACCTTCCTATAGTTATTCTGTTCCTAGGTATTTATTAGTAAACACAGCTTCAAATGTGTGACTGTGTCAGAAAGTAGCCAGTAGGTAGCACTCCGTCCTCAGTAATGCAATTTTTTTTTTCTTTGCAGTACGGGCAGATTTTCTAAGGAAATTTGGTTTCAGACACCGGGCACCCTATCATAAAGTCTAAATATGAATAATCTTGGCCTACAAAAACCGCTTTCTCGGTAAATATTTCAAAAAGCACCATAGGATACACAGGCTGCACACGTTAAAAGTGCCGCGACAAATTGAAGTTTGTATAGTTATTCTGTACCTATTCATTTACCAGTAAACAGAGCTTCATATGTGTGACTGTCAGAAAAGAACCAGTCGGTAGCAATTAGTCTTCTGTAACGCTTTTCTTTTTGTGCAGTATGGGTAGATATTCTAAAAAATTTCGGTTTCTGACACTGGGCAATGTATCATTAACTCTCAATACAAATAATCATGGCGTACAAAATCTTCTCTCTCTGCATATACAAACCTTATCTTGCCCCTTGGTTTTCATCACAATGGCATGGTGTGCATTATAAACTATTGTTTCGATTGAAATGGTCTTTTTTGGTTGCATCAGAAACGATACAAACGACAAATTTTAGTGTGTCGGAAAAGAAATCATTGAGTCAAAAACGCAAGAAACACGCTTTGGACCAAACACTGCGTTCAGTGGCTTGAGAGGTATGGAGTGGGCACTTTGATAAACAATTCCTGGTCATAGTTTACCATTGGGTTCATGTAACACCCTTACCGATGGTGAGGTGTTCCATACCTCTTATGTCAATAGTTTGATTGGCATATAGGTGAATGCAGGTCTGGGAATAAGTGAACTGATAATGTGAGGTGAGAAAATGTTCAGCAGAAATGATCTACACAAAGTCTTTACATTTATTTGTATAATTTACACCTTGCCAAGACCCACACAGTCAAGAGCCTTTGCGTAAAATACACTTTTTTCCTGAAGAGGAAAGTCCAAGTCAATACTACAAACTTGCTATGGGTCCATGTTTAACCTTTGGTCACTTGAAAAATGATAGCATTCGAAAGGTTGTCATTTTCAAACCCTGTCCAGTGTTGATACCAAGAAATAGGCTAGCAATATTGTCCGTGTTAAGTAGGATTATGTAGTACTACGCGTCTGCCCGTAATGCAGCCCATACATCAAGTCAGTCAGGATTTGTCCTTGTTTAACTTTTGGTCACTTGAAAAATAAAAGCATTCGAAAGGCAGTCATAATCGAACCCTGTCCAGTGTTAATACCAAGGAAAAGGCTAGCAATATTGCCAGCGTTAAAGGGTCAACAGTAAAGGAAGGGATATAGGTCAATAAGCTCTTCTTTTGCATTTTTAGGAATGTAGGATTATGTAGTACTACGCGTCTGCCCGTAATGCAGCCCATACGTCAAGTCAGTCAGGATTGGTCATTGTTTAACATTTGGTCACTTGAAAAATGATACCATTCAAAAGGTAGTCATAATCAAACCCTGTCCAGTGTTTATACCTAGGAATAGGCTAGCGATATTGTCCGTGTTAAAGGCACAACAGTGAAGGAAGGGATATAGGTTCTTAAGCTCTTTCTTATGCATTTTTAGGAATGTAGGATTATGTGGCATACGCGTCAGCCCGTAATGCAGCCCAAAGATCAAGTCAGTCAGGATTGGTCATTGTTTAACTTTTTGTCACTTGAAAAATAATAGCATTTGAAAGGTAGTCATAATTGAACCATGTCCACTGTTAATACCAAGGAATAGGCTAGCGATATTGTCCGCGTTAAAGGCACAACAGTGAAGGAAGGGATATAGGTTCTTAAGCTCTTTCTTATGCATTTTTAGGAATATAGGATTATGTGGCATACGCGTCTGCCTGTACTGCAGCCCATAGATCAAGTCAGTCAGGATTGGTTAGTGATCTAGTGCAGAAAAACATGCCAAAATGGTCAAATGAGTTGGGTTCTTAGGTCAAGCATTAAGTTTCTCTTGTTCAATTTTCTTGTTTGAAAACATTGGATTGAGTGGTGTTTTTGTTATTTGCAACATTACCTCTGTTATGTTAATTTTAGGGGGTCATACAAAAATTTTAGGGTCACTTTTTTAAATGCCTTATTTATGCTACTTTAATGTACATTTTTGGACTTTTCTCTGTGACTCCGTGACTCGAAACGGGAACTTTATCTGACAAGACTGGGATATTTGTTGCATTAGTTGATTATTCTTTTTTCATAATTTCAAGGTGTTCACTTGTGGAAGGGCCAGTAAAACAGTTTTCAAGTTCTTTCGGGTTTTTTTCCCCCCCCCCCGGCTCATCTGCTGTTATATTTCAAAAATCGTCTAGAATACACAGAGCGTTAACATTCAAAGCGTGGCGACAAATTGACCTTCCTATAGTAAACAAACCCTAAAATGTGTGACTGTGTCAGAAAGTAGCCAGTTGGTAGCAATTCATGTTCTTTAATGCTTTCTTTTTGCAGTATGGGCAGATATTCTAAATAAATTTGGTTTTGGACACTGGGCGCCATATCATAAACTCTCAATATAATTAATCATGGCGTACGAAAACTTTTTTCTCCGCATAGATTTCAAAAAGCATCTAGAATACACAGGCCATACAGGTTAAAAGCGCTGCGACAAATTGACCTTCCTATAGTTATTCTGTTCCTAGGTGTTTATTAATAAACAGAGCTTCATATGCGTGACTGTGTCAGAAAGTAGCCAGTAGGTGGCAATCCGTCCTCAGTAATGCTTTTTTTTTTTTTGCAGTACGGGCAGATTTTCTAAGGAAATTTGATTTCAGACACCGGGCACCCTATCATAAAGTCTCAATATGAATAATCTTGGCCTACAAAAACCGCTTTCTCGGTAAATATTTCAAAAAGCACTATAGGATACACAGGCTGCACACATCAAAAGTGCCGCGACAAATTGACCTTCCTATAGTTATTCTGTTCCTAGGTGTTTATTAATAAACAGAGCTTCATATGTGTGACTGTGTCAGAAAGTAGCCAGTAGGTGGCAATCCGTCCTCAGTAATGCTTTTTTTTTTTTTGTGCAGTACGGGCAGATTTTCTAAGGAAATTTGATTTCAGACACCGGGCACCCTATCATAAAGTCTCAATATGAATAATCTTGGCCTACAAAAACCGCTTTCTCGGTAAATATTTCAAAAAGCACTGTAGGATACACAGGCTGCACACATCAAAAGTGCCGCGACAAATTGACCTTCCTATAGTTATTCTGTTCCTAGGTGTTTATTAATAAACAGAGCTTCATATGTGTGACTGTGTCAGAAAGTAGCCAGTAGGTGGCAATCCGTCCTCAGTAATGCTTTTTTTTTTTTTTTGCAGTACGGGCAGATTTTCTAAGGAAATTTCGTTTCAGACACTGGGCGCCCTATCATAAACTCTCAATATAATTAATCATGGCGTACGAAAACTTTTTTCTCTGCATATATTTCAAAAAGTGTCTAGAATACACAGGCCATACAGGTTTAAAGCGATGCGACAAATTGACCTTCCTATAGTTATTCTGTTCCTAGGTATTTATTAGTAAACAGAGCTTCAAATGTGTGACTTTGTCAGAAAGTAGCCAGTAGGTGGCAATCCGTCCTCAGTAATGCTTTTTTTTTTCTTTGCAGTACGGGCAGATTTTCTAAGGAAATTTGGTTTCAGACACCGGGCACCCTATCATAAAGTCTAAATATGAATAATCTTGGCCTACAAAAACCGCTTTCTCGGTAAATATTTCAAAAAGCACCATAGGATACACAGGCTGCACACGTCAAAAGTGCAGCGACAAATTGACCTTCCTATAGTTATTCTGTTCCTAGGTATTTATTAGTAAACACAGCTTCAAATGTGTGACTGTGTCAGAAAGTAGCCAGTAGGTAGCACTCCGTCCTCAGTAATGCAATTTTTTTTTTCTTTGCAGTACGGGCAGATTTTCTAAGGAAATTTGGTTTCAGACACCGGGCACCCTATCATAAAGTCTCAATATGAATAATCTTGGCCTACAAAAACCGCTTTCTCGGTAAATATTTCAAAAAGCACCATAGGATACACAGGCTGCACACGTTAAAAGTGCCGCGACAAATTGAAGTTTGTATAGTTATTCTGTACCTATTCATTTACCAGTAAACAGAGCTTCATATGTGTGACTGTCAGAAAAGAACCAGTCGGTAGCAATTAGTCTTCTGTAATGCTTTTCTTTTTGTGCAGTATGGGCAGATATTCTAAAAAATTTCGGTTTCTGACACTGGGCAATGTATCATTAACTCTCAATACAAATAATCATGGCGTACAAAATCTTCTCTCTCTGCATATACAAACCTTATCTTGCCCCTTGGTTTTCATCACAATGGCATGGTGTGCATTATAAACTATTGTTTCGATTGAAATGGTCTTTTTTGGTTGCATCAGAAACGACACAAACGACAAATTTTAGTGTGTCGGAAAAGAAATCATTGAGTCAAAAACGCAAGAAACACGCTTTGGACCAAACACTGCATTCAGTGGCTTGAGAGGTATGGAGTGGGCACTTTGATAAACAATTCCTGGTCATAGTTTACCATTGGGTTCATGTAACACCCTTACCGATGGTGAGGTGTTCCATACCTCTTATGTCAATAGTTTGATTGGCATATAGGTGAATGCAGGTCAGGGAATAAGTGAACTGATAATGTGAGGTGAGAAAATGTTCAGCAGAAATGATCTACACAAAGTCTTTACATTTATTTGTATAATTTACACCTTGCCAAGACCCACACAGTCAAGAGCCTTTGCGTAAAATACACTTTTTTCCTGAAGAGGAAAGTCCAAGTCAATACTACAAACTTGCTATGGGTCCATGTTTAACCTTTGGTCACTTGAAAAATGATAGCATTCGAAAGGTTGTCATTTTCAAACCCTGTCCAGTGTTGATACCAAGAAATAGGCTAGCAATATTGTCCGTGTTAAGTAGCATTATGTAGTACTACGCGTCTGCCCGTAATGCAGCCCATACATCAAGTCAGTCAGGATTTGTCCTTGTTTAACTTTTGGTCACTTGAAAAATAAAAGCATTCGAAAAGCAGTCATAATCGAACCCTGTCCAGTGTTAATACCAAGGAAAAGGCTAGCAATATTGCCAGCGTTAAAGGGTCAACAGTAAAGGAAGGGATATAGGTCAATAAGCTCTTCTTTTGCATTTTTAGGAATGTAGGATTATGTAGTACTACGCGTCTGCCCGTAATGCAGCCCATACGTCAAGTCAGTCAGGATTGGTCATTGTTTAACATTTGGTCACTTGAAAAATGATACCATTCAAAAGGTAGTCATAATCAAACCCTGTCCAGTGTTTATACCTAGGAATAGGCTAGCGATATTGTCCGTGTTAAAGGCACAACAGTGAAGGAAGGGATATAGGTTCTTAAGCTCTTTCTTATGCATTTTTAGGCATATAGGATTATGTGGCATACGCGTCTGCCTGTACTGCAGCCCATAGATCAAGTCAGTCAGGATTGGTTAGTGATCTAGTGCAGAAAAACATGCCAAAATGGTCAAATGAGTTAGGTTCTTAGGTCAAGCATTAAGTTTCTCTTGTTCAATTTTCTTGTTTGAAAACATTGGATTGAGTGGTGTTTTTGTTATTTGCAAGATTACCTCTGTTATGTTAATTTTTGGGGGTCATACAAAAATTTTAGGGTCACTTTTATAAATGCCTTATTTATGCTACTTTAATGTACATTTTTGGACTTTTCTCTCTGACTCCACCAACTCGAAACGGGAACTTTATCTGACAAGACTGGGATATTTGTTGCATTAGTTGATTATTCTTTTTTCATAATTTCAAGGTGTTCACTTGTGGAAGGGCCAGTAAAACAGTTTTCAAGTTCTTTCGGGTTTTTTTCCCCCCCCCGGCTCATCTGCTGTTATATTTCAAAAATCGTCTAGAATACACAGAGCGTTAACATTCAAAGCGTGGCGACAAATTGACCTTCCTATAGTAAACAAACCCTAAAATGTGTGACTGTGTCAGAAAGTAGCCAGTTGGTAGCAATTCATGTTCTTTAATGCTTTCTTTTTGCAGTATGGGCAGATATTCTAAATAAATTTGGTTTTGGACACTGGGCGCCATATCATAAACTCTCAATATAATTAATCATGGCGTACGAAAACTTTTTTCTCCGCATAGATTTCAAAAAGCATCTAGAATACACAGGCCATACAGGTTAAAAGCGCTGCGACAAATTGACCTTCCTATAGTTATTCTGTTCCTAGGTGTTTATTAATAAACAGAGCTTCATATGTGTGACTGTGTCAGAAAGTAGCCAGTAGGTGGCAATCCGTCCTCAGTAATGCTTTTTTTTTTTTGTGCAGTACGGGCAGATTTTCTAAGGAAATTTGATTTCAGACACCGGGCACCCTATCATAAAGTCTCAATATGAATAATCTTGGCCTACAAAAACCGCTTTCTCGGTAAATATTTCAAAAAGCACTATAGGATACACAGGCTGCACACATCAAAAGTGCAGCGACAAATTGACCTTCCTATAGTTATTCTGTTCCTAGGTGTTTATTAATAAACAGAGCTTCATATGTGTGACTGTGTCAGAAAGTAGCCAGTAGGTGGCAATCCGTCCTCAGTAATGCTTTTTTTTTTTTTTTTTTGCAGTACGGGCAGATTTTCTAAGGAAATTTCGTTTCAGACACTGGGCGCCCTATCATAAACTCTCAATATAATTAATCATGGCGTACGAAAACTTTTTTCTCTGCATATATTTCAAAAAGTGTCTAGAATACACAGGCCATACAGGTTTAAAGCGATGCGACAAATTGACCTTCCTATAGTTATTCTGTTCATAGGTATTTATTAGTAAACAGAGCTTCAAATGTGTGACTGTGTCAGAAAGTAGCCAGTAGGTAGCAATCCGTCCTCAGTAATGCTTTTTTTTTTCTTTGCAGTACGGGCAGATTTTCTAAGGAAATTTGGTTTCAGACACCGGGCACCCTATCATAAAGTCTAAATATGAATAATCTTGGCCTACAAAAACCGCTTTCTCGGTAAATATTTCAAAAGCACCATAGGATACACAGGCTGCACACGTCAAAAGTGCAGCGACAAATTGACCTTCCTATAGTTATTCTGTTCCTAGGTGTTTATTAGTAAACAGAGCTTCAAATGTGTGACTGTGTCAGAAAGTAGCCAGTAGGTAGCACTCCGTCTTCAGTAATGCTTTTTTTTTTTTCTTTGCAGTACGGGCAGATTTTCTAAGGAAATTTAGTTTCAGACACCGGGCACCCTATAATAAAGTCTCAATATGAATAATCTTGGCCTACAAAAACCGCTTTCTCGGTAAATATTTCAAAAAGCACCATAGGATACACAGGCTGCACACGTTAAAAGTGCTGCGACAAATTGAAGTTTGTATAGTTATTCTGTACCTATTCATTTACCAGTAAACAGAGCTTCATATGTGTGACTGTCAGAAAAGAACCAGTCGGTAGCAATTAGTCTTCTGTAATGCTTTTCTTTTTGTGCAGTATGGGTAGATATTCTAAAAAATTTCGGTTTCTGACACTGGGCAATGTATCATTAACTCTCAATACAAATAATCATGGCGTACAAAATCTTCTCTCTCTGCATATACAAACCTTATCTTGCCCCTTGGTTTTCATCACAATGGCATGGTGTGCATTATAAACTATTGTTTCGATTGAAATGGTCTTTTTTGGTTGCATCAGAAACGACACAAACGACAAATTTTAGTGTGTCGGAAAAGAAATCATTGAGTCAAAAACGCAAGAAACACGCTTTGGACCAAACACTGCGTTCAGTGGCTTGAGAGGTATGGAGTGGGCACTTTGATAAACAATTCCTGGTCATAGTTTACCATTGGGTTCATGTAACACCCTTACCGATGGTGAGGTGTTCCATACCTCTTATGTCAATAGTTTGATTGGCATATAGGTGAATGCAGGTCAGGGAATAAGTGAACTGATAATGTGAGGTGAGAAAATGTTCAGCAGAAATGATCTACACAAAGTCTTTACATTTATTTGTATAATTTACACCTTGCGAAGACCCACACAGTCAAGAGCCTTTGCGTAAAATACACTTTTTTCCTGAAGAGGAAAGTTCAAGTCAATACTACAAACTTGCTATGGGTCCATGTTTAACCTTTGGTCACTTGAAAAATGATAGCATTCGAAAGGTTGTCATTTTCAAACCCTGTCCAGTGTTGATACCAAGAAATAGGCTAGCAATATTGTCCGTGTTAAGTAGGATTATGTAGTACTACGCGTCTGCCCGTAATGCAGCCCATACATCAAGTCAGTCAGGATTTGTCCTTGTTTAACTTTTGGTCACTTGAAAAATAAAAGCATTCGAAAGGCAGTCATAATCGAACCCTGTCCAGTGTTAATACCAAGGAAAAGGCTAGCAATATTGCCAGCGTTAAAGGGTCAACAGTAAAGGAAGGGATATAGGTCAATAAGCTCTTCTTTTGCATTTTTAGGAATGTAGGATTATGTAGTACTACGCGTCTGCCCGTAATGCAGCCCATACGTCAAGTCAGTCAGGATTGGTCATTGTTTAACATTTGGTCACTTGAAAAATGATACCATTCAAAAGGTAGTCATAATCAAACCCTGTCCAGTGTTTATACCTAGGAATAGGCTAGCGATATTGTCCGTGTTAAAGGCACAACAGTGAAGGAAGGGATATAGGTTCTTAAGCTCTTTCTTATGCATTTTTAGGAATGTAGGATTATGTGGCATACGCGTCAGCCCGTAATGCAGCCCAAAGATCAAGTCAGTCAGGATTGGTCATTGTTTAACTTTTTGTCACTTGAAAAATAATAGCATTTGAAAGGTAGTCATAATTGAACCATGTCCACTGTTAATACCAAGGAATAGGCTAGCGATATTGTCCACGTTAAAGGCACAACAGTGAAGGAAGGGATATAGGTTCTTAAGCTCTTTCTTATGCATTTTTAGGAATATAGGATTATGTGGCATACGCGTCTGCCTGTACTGCAGCCCATAGATCAAGTCAGTCAGGATTGGTTAGTGATCTAGTGCAGAAAAACATGCCAAAATGGTCAAATGAGTTGGGTTCTTAGGTCAAGCATTAAGTTTCTCTTGTTCAATTTTCTTGTTTGAAAACATTGGATTGAGTGGTGTTTTTGTTATTTGCAAGATTACCTCTGTTATGTTAATTTTTGGGGGTCATACAAAAATTTTAGGGTCACTTTTTTAAATGCCTTATTTATGCTACTTTAATGTACATTTTTGGACTTTTCTCTCTGACTCCACCGACTCGAAACGGGAACTTTATCTGACAAGACTGGGATATTTGTTGCATTAGTTGATTATTCTTTTTTCATAATTTCAAGGTGTTCACTTGTGGAAGGGCCAGTAAAACAGTTTTCAAGTTCTTTCGGGTTTCCCCCCCCCCCCCCGGCTCATCTGCTGTTATATTTCAAAAATCGTCTAGAATACACAGAGCGTTAACATTCAAAGCGTGGCGACAAATTGACCTTCCTATAGTAAACAAACCCTAAAATGTGTGACTGTGTCAGAAAGTAGCCAGTTGGTAGCAATTCATGTTCTTTAATGCTTTCTTTTTGCAGTATGGGCAGATATTCTAAATAAATTTGGTTTTGGACACTGGGCGCCATATCATAAACTCTCAATATAATTAATCATGGCGTACGAAAACTTTTTTCTCCGCATAGATTTCAAAAAGCATCTAGAATACACAGGCCATACAGGTTAAAAGCGCTGCGACAAATTGACCTTCCTATAGTTATTCTGTTCCTAGGTATTTATTAGTAAACACAGCTTCAAATGTGTGAATGTGTCAGAAAGTAGCCAGTAGGTAGCACTCCGTCCTCAGTAATGCAATTTTTTTTTTCTTTGCAGTACGGGCAGATTTTCTAAGGAAATTTGGTTTCAGACACCGGGCACCCTATCATAAAGTCTCAATATGAATAATCTTGGCCTACAAAAACCGCTTTCTCGGTAAATATTTCAAAAAGCACCATAGGATACACAGGCTGCACACGTCAAAAGTGCAGCGACAAATTGACCTTCCTATAGTTATTCTGTTCCTAGGTATTTATTAGTAAACACAGCTTCAAATGTGTGACTGTGTCAGAAAGTAGCCAGTAGGTAGCACTCCGTCCTCAGTAATGCAATTTTTTTTTTCTTTGCAGTACGGGCAGATTTTCTAAGGAAATTTGGTTTCAGACACCGGGCACCCTATCATAAAGTCTAAATATGAATAATCTTGGCCTACAAAAACCGCTTTCTCGGTAAATATTTCAAAAAGCACCATAGGATACACAGGCTGCACACGTTAAAAGTGCCGCGACAAATTGAAGTTTGTATAGTTATTCTGTACCTATTCATTTACCAGTAAACAGAGCTTCATATGTGTGACTGTCAGAAAAGAACCAGTCGGTAGCAATTAGTCTTCTGTAACGCTTTTCTTTTTGTGCAGTATGGGTAGATATTCTAAAAAATTTCGGTTTCTGACACTGGGCAATGTATCATTAACTCTCAATACAAATAATCATGGCGTACAAAATCTTCTCTCTCTGCATATACAAACCTTATCTTGCCCCTTGGTTTTCATCACAATGGCATGGTGTGCATTATAAACTATTGTTTCGATTGAAATGGTCTTTTTTGGTTGCATCAGAAACGATACAAACGACAAATTTTAGTGTGTCGGAAAAGAAATCATTGAGTCAAAAACGCAAGAAACACGCTTTGGACCAAACACTGCGTTCAGTGGCTTGAGAGGTATGGAGTGGGCACTTTGATAAACAATTCCTGGTCATAGTTTACCATTGGGTTCATGTAACACCCTTACCGATGGTGAGGTGTTCCATACCTCTTATGTCAATAGTTTGATTGGCATATAGGTGAATGCAGGTCTGGGAATAAGTGAACTGATAATGTGAGGTGAGAAAATGTTCAGCAGAAATGATCTACACAAAGTCTTTACATTTATTTGTATAATTTACACCTTGCCAAGACCCACACAGTCAAGAGCCTTTGCGTAAAATACACTTTTTTCCTGAAGAGGAAAGTCCAAGTCAATACTACAAACTTGCTATGGGTCCATGTTTAACCTTTGGTCACTTGAAAAATGATAGCATTCGAAAGGTTGTCATTTTCAAACCCTGTCCAGTGTTGATACCAAGAAATAGGCTAGCAATATTGTCCGTGTTAAGTAGGATTATGTAGTACTACGCGTCTGCCCGTAATGCAGCCCATACATCAAGTCAGTCAGGATTTGTCCTTGTTTAACTTTTGGTCACTTGAAAAATAAAAGCATTCGAAAGGCAGTCATAATCGAACCCTGTCCAGTGTTAATACCAAGGAAAAGGCTAGCAATATTGCCAGCGTTAAAGGGTCAACAGTAAAGGAAGGGATATAGGTCAATAAGCTCTTCTTTTGCATTTTTAGGAATGTAGGATTATGTAGTACTACGCGTCTGCCCGTAATGCAGCCCATACGTCAAGTCAGTCAGGATTGGTCATTGTTTAACATTTGGTCACTTGAAAAATGATACCATTCAAAAGGTAGTCATAATCAAACCCTGTCCAGTGTTTATACCTAGGAATAGGCTAGCGATATTGTCCGTGTTAAAGGCACAACAGTGAAGGAAGGGATATAGGTTCTTAAGCTCTTTCTTATGCATTTTTAGGAATGTAGGATTATGTGGCATACGCGTCAGCCCGTAATGCAGCCCAAAGATCAAGTCAGTCAGGATTGGTCATTGTTTAACTTTTTGTCACTTGAAAAATAATAGCATTTGAAAGGTAGTCATAATTGAACCATGTCCACTGTTAATACCAAGGAATAGGCTAGCGATATTGTCCGCGTTAAAGGCACAACAGTGAAGGAAGGGATATAGGTTCTTAAGCTCTTTCTTATGCATTTTTAGGAATATAGGATTATGTGGCATACGCGTCTGCCTGTACTGCAGCCCATAGATCAAGTCAGTCAGGATTGGTTAGTGATCTAGTGCAGAAAAACATGCCAAAATGGTCAAATGAGTTGGGTTCTTAGGTCAAGCATTAAGTTTCTCTTGTTCAATTTTCTTGTTTGAAAACATTGGATTGAGTGGTGTTTTTGTTATTTGCAACATTACCTCTGTTATGTTAATTTTAGGGGGTCATACAAAAATTTTAGGGTCACTTTTTTAAATGCCTTATTTATGCTACTTTAATGTACATTTTTGGACTTTTCTCTGTGACTCCGTGACTCGAAACGGGAACTTTATCTGACAAGACTGGGATATTTGTTGCATTAGTTGATTATTCTTTTTTCATAATTTCAAGGTGTTCACTTGTGGAAGGGCCAGTAAAACAGTTTTCAAGTTCTTTCGGGTTTTTCCCCCCCCCCCCGGCTCATCTGCTGTTATATTTCAAAAATCGTCTAGAATACACAGAGCGTTAACATTCAAAGCGTGGCGACAAATTGACCTTCCTATAGTAAACAAACCCTAAAATGTGTGACTGTGTCAGAAAGTAGCCAGTTGGTAGCAATTCATGTTCTTTAATGCTTTCTTTTTGCAGTATGGGCAGATATTCTAAATAAATTTGGTTTTGGACACTGGGCGCCATATCATAAACTCTCAATATAATTAATCATGGCGTACGAAAACTTTTTTCTCCGCATAGATTTCAAAAAGCATCTAGAATACACAGGCCATACAGGTTAAAAGCGCTGCGACAAATTGACCTTCCTATAGTTATTCTGTTCCTAGGTGTTTATTAATAAACAGAGCTTCATATGCGTGACTGTGTCAGAAAGTAGCCAGTAGGTGGCAATCCGTCCTCAGTAATGCTTTTTTTTTTTTTGCAGTACGGGCAGATTTTCTAAGGAAATTTGATTTCAGACACCGGGCACCCTATCATAAAGTCTCAATATGAATAATCTTGGCCTACAAAAACCGCTTTCTCGGTAAATATTTCAAAAAGCACTATAGGATACACAGGCTGCACACATCAAAAGTGCCGCGACAAATTGACCTTCCTATAGTTATTCTGTTCCTAGGTGTTTATTAATAAACAGAGCTTCATATGTGTGACTGTGTCAGAAAGTAGCCAGTAGGTGGCAATCCGTCCTCAGTAATGCTTTTTTTTTTTTGTGCAGTACGGGCAGATTTTCTAAGGAAATTTGATTTCAGACACCGGGCACCCTATCATAAAGTCTCAATATGAATAATCTTGGCCTACAAAAACCGCTTTCTCGGTAAATATTTCAAAAAGCACTGTAGGATACACAGGCTGCACACATCAAAAGTGCCGCGACAAATTGACCTTCCTATAGTTATTCTGTTCCTAGGTGTTTATTAATAAACAGAGCTTCATATGTGTGACTGTGTCAGAAAGTAGCCAGTAGGTGGCAATCCGTCCTCAGTAATGCTTTTTTTTTTTTTTTTGCAGTACGGGCAGATTTTCTAAGGAAATTTCGTTTCAGACACTGGGCGCCCTATCATAAACTCTCAATATAATTAATCATGGCGTACGAAAACTTTTTTCTCTGCATATATTTCAAAAAGTGTCTAGAATACACAGGCCATACAGGTTTAAAGCGATGCGACAAATTGACCTTCCTATAGTTATTCTGTTCCTAGGTATTTATTAGTAAACAGAGCTTCAAATGTGTGACTGTGTCAGAAAGTAGCCAGTAGGTGGCAATCCGTCCTCAGTAATGCTTTTTTTTTTCTTTGCAGTACGGGCAGATTTTCTAAGGAAATTTGGTTTCAGACACCGGGCACCCTATCATAAAGTCTAAATATGAATAATCTTGGCCTACAAAAACCGCTTTCTCGGTAAATATTTCAAAAAGCACCATAGGATACACAGGCTGCACACGTCAAAAGTGCAGCGACAAATTGACCTTCCTATAGTTATTCTGTTCCTAGGTATTTATTAGTAAACACAGCTTCAAATGTGTGACTGTGTCAGAAAGTAGCCAGTAGGTAGCACTCCGTCCTCAGTAATGCAATTTTTTTTTTCTTTGCAGTACGGGCAGATTTTCTAAGGAAATTTGGTTTCAGACACCGGGCACCCTATCATAAAGTCTCAATATGAATAATCTTGGCCTACAAAAACCGCTTTCTCGGTAAATATTTAAAAAAGCACCATAGGATACACAGGCTGCACACGTTAAAAGTGCCGCGACAAATTGAAGTTTGTATAGTTATTCTGTACCTATTCATTTACCAGTAAACAGAGCTTCATATGTGTGACTGTCAGAAAAGAACCAGTCGGTAGCAATTAGTCTTCTGTAATGCTTTTCTTTTTGTGCAGTATGGGCAGATATTCTAAAAAATTTCGGTTTCTGACACTGGGCAATGTATCATTAACTCTCAATACAAATAATCATGGCGTACAAAATCTTCTCTCTCTGCATATACAAACCTTATCTTGCCCCTTGGTTTTCATCACAATGGCATGGTGTGCATTATAAACTATTGTTTCGATTGAAATGGTCTTTTTTGGTTGCATCAGAAACGACACAAACGACAAATTTTAGTGTGTCGGAAAAGAAATCATTGAGTCAAAAACGCAAGAAACACGCTTTGGACCAAACACTGCATTCAGTGGCTTGAGAGGTATGGAGTGGGCACTTTGATAAACAATTCCTGGTCATAGTTTACCATTGGGTTCATGTAACACCCTTACCGATGGTGAGGTGTTCCATACCTCTTATGTCAATAGTTTGATTGGCATATAGGTGAATGCAGGTCAGGGAATAAGTGAACTGATAATGTGAGGTGAGAAAATGTTCAGCAGAAATGATCTACACAAAGTCTTTACATTTATTTGTATAATTTACACCTTGCCAAGACCCACACAGTCAAGAGCCTTTGCGTAAAATACACTTTTTTCCTGAAGAGGAAAGTCCAAGTCAATACTACAAACTTGCTATGGGTCCATGTTTAACCTTTGGTCACTTGAAAAATGATAGCATTCGAAAGGTTGTCATTTTCAAACCCTGTCCAGTGTTGATACCAAGAAATAGGCTAGCAATATTGTCCGTGTTAAGTAGCATTATGTAGTACTACGCGTCTGCCCGTAATGCAGCCCATACATCAAGTCAGTCAGGATTTGTCCTTGTTTAACTTTTGGTCACTTGAAAAATAAAAGCATTCGAAAAGCAGTCATAATCGAACCCTGTCCAGTGTTAATACCAAGGAAAAGGCTAGCAATATTGCCAGCGTTAAAGGGTCAACAGTAAAGGAAGGGATATAGGTCAATAAGCTCTTCTTTTGCATTTTTAGGAATGTAGGATTATGTAGTACTACGCGTCTGCCCGTAATGCAGCCCATACGTCAAGTCAGTCAGGATTGGTCATTGTTTAACATTTGGTCACTTGAAAAATGATACCATTCAAAAGGTAGTCATAATCAAACCCTGTCCAGTGTTTATACCTAGGAATAGGCTAGCGATATTGTCCGTGTTAAAGGCACAACAGTGAAGGAAGGGATATAGGTTCTTAAGCTCTTTCTTATGCATTTTTAGGCATATAGGATTATGTGGCATACGCGTCTGCCTGTACTGCAGCCCATAGATCAAGTCAGTCAGGATTGGTTAGTGATCTAGTGCAGAAAAACATGCCAAAATGGTCAAATGAGTTAGGTTCTTAGGTCAAGCATTAAGTTTCTCTTGTTCAATTTTCTTGTTTGAAAACATTGGATTGAGTGGTGTTTTTGTTATTTGCAAGATTACCTCTGTTATGTTAATTTTTGGGGGTCATACAAAAATTTTAGGGTCACTTTTATAAATGCCTTATTTATGCTACTTTAATGTACATTTTTGGACTTTTCTCTCTGACTCCACCAACTCGAAACGGGAACTTTATCTGACAAGACTGGGATATTTGTTGCATTAGTTGATTATTCTTTTTTCATAATTTCAAGGTGTTCACTTGTGGAAGGGCCAGTAAAACAGTTTTCAAGTTCTTTCGGGTTTTTTTTCCCCCCCCCCCCGGCTCATCTGCTGTTATATTTCAAAAATCGTCTAGAATACACAGAGCGTTAACATTCAAAGCGTGGCGACAAATTGACCTTCCTATAGTAAACAAACCCTAAAATGTGTGACTGTGTCAGAAAGTAGCCAGTTGGTAGCAATTCATGTTCTTTAATGCTTTCTTTTTGCAGTATGGGCAGATATTCTAAATAAATTTGGTTTTGGACACTGGGCGCCATATCATAAACTCTCAATATAATTAATCATGGCGTACGAAAACTTTTTTCTCCGCATAGATTTCAAAAAGCATCTAGAATACACAGGCCATACAGGTTAAAAGCGCTGCGACAAATTGACCTTCCTATAGTTATTCTGTTCCTAGGTGTTTATTAATAAACAGAGCTTCATATGTGTGACTGTGTCAGAAAGTAGCCAGTAGGTGGCAATCCGTCCTCAGTAATGCTTTTTTTTTTTTGTGCAGTACGGGCAGATTTTCTAAGGAAATTTGATTTCAGACACCGGGCACCCTATCATAAAGTCTCAATATGAATAATCTTGGCCTACAAAAACCGCTTTCTCGGTAAATATTTCAAAAAGCACTATAGGATACACAGGCTGCACACATCAAAAGTGCAGCGACAAATTGACCTTCCTATAGTTATTCTGTTCCTAGGTGTTTATTAATAAACAGAGCTTCATATGTGTGACTGTGTCAGAAAGTAGCCAGTAGGTGGCAATCCGTCCTCAGTAATGCTTTTTTTTTTTGCAGTACAGGCAGATTTTCTAAGGAAGTTTCGTTTCAGACACTGGGCGCCCTATCATAAACTCTCAATATAATTAATCATGACGTACGAAAACTTTTTTCTCTGCATATATTTCAAAAAGTGTCTAGAATACACAGGCCATACAGGTTTAAAGCGATGCGACAAATTGACCTTCCTATAGTTATTCTGTTCATAGGTATTTATTAGTAAACAGAGCTTCAAATGTGTGACTGTGTCAGAAAGTAGCCAGTAGGTAGCAATCCGTCCTCAGTAATGCTTTTTTTTTTCTTTGCAGTACGGGCAGATTTTCTAAGGAAATTTGGTTTCAGACACCGGGCACCCTATCATAAAGTCTAAATATGAATAATCTTGGCCTACAAAAACCGCTTTCTCGGTAAATATTTCAAAAGCACCATAGGATACACAGGCTGCACACGTCAAAAGTGCAGCGACAAATTGACCTTCCTATAGTTATTCTGTTCCTAGGTGTTTATTAGTAAACAGAGCTTCAAATGTGTGACTGTGTCAGAAAGTAGCCAGTAGGTAGCACTCCGTCTTCAGTAATGCTTTTTTTTTTTTCTTTGCAGTACGGGCAGATTTTCTAAGGAAATTTAGTTTCAGACACCGGGCACCCTATAATAAAGTCTCAATATGAATAATCTTGGCCTACAAAAACCGCTTTCTCGGTAAATATTTCAAAAAGCACCATAGGATACACAGGCTGCACACGTTAAAAGTGCTGCGACAAATTGAAGTTTGTATAGTTATTCTGTACCTATTCATTTACCAGTAAACAGAGCTTCATATGTGTGACTGTCAGAAAAGAACCAGTCGGTAGCAATTAGTCTTCTGTAATGCTTTTCTTTTTGTGCAGTATGGGTAGATATTCTAAAAAATTTCGGTTTCTGACACTGGGCAATGTATCATTAACTCTCAATACAAATAATCATGGCGTACAAAATCTTCTCTCTCTGCATATACAAACCTTATCTTGCCCCTTGGTTTTCATCACAATGGCATGGTGTGCATTATAAACTATTGTTTCGATTGAAATGGTCTTTTTTGGTTGCATCAGAAACGACACAAACGACAAATTTTAGTGTGTCGGAAAAGAAATCATTGAGTCAAAAACGCAAGAAACACGCTTTGGACCAAACACTGCGTTCAGTGGCTTGAGAGGTATGGAGTGGGCACTTTGATAAACAATTCCTGGTCATAGTTTACCATTGGGTTCATGTAACACCCTTACCGATGGTGAGGTGTTCCATACCTCTTATGTCAATAGTTTGATTGGCATATAGGTGAATGCAGGTCAGGGAATAAGTGAACTGATAATGTGAGGTGAGAAAATGTTCAGCAGAAATGATCTACACAAAGTCTTTACATTTATTTGTATAATTTACACCTTGCGAAGACCCACACAGTCAAGAGCCTTTGCGTAAAATACACTTTTTTCCTGAAGAGGAAAGTTCAAGTCAATACTACAAACTTGCTATGGGTCCATGTTTAACCTTTGGTCACTTGAAAAATGATAGCATTCGAAAGGTTGTCATTTTCAAACCCTGTCCAGTGTTGATACCAAGAAATAGGCTAGCAATATTGTCCGTGTTAAGTAGGATTATGTAGTACTACGCGTCTGCCCGTAATGCAGCCCATACATCAAGTCAGTCAGGATTTGTCCTTGTTTAACTTTTGGTCACTTGAAAAATAAAAGCATTCGAAAGGCAGTCATAATCGAACCCTGTCCAGTGTTAATACCAAGGAAAAGGCTAGCAATATTGCCAGCGTTAAAGGGTCAACAGTAAAGGAAGGGATATAGGTCAATAAGCTCTTCTTTTGCATTTTTAGGAATGTAGGATTATGTAGTACTACGCGTCTGCCCGTAATGCAGCCCATACGTCAAGTCAGTCAGGATTGGTCATTGTTTAACATTTGGTCACTTGAAAAATGATACCATTCAAAAGGTAGTCATAATCAAACCCTGTCCAGTGTTTATACCTAGGAATAGGCTAGCGATATTGTCCGTGTTAAAGGCACAACAGTGAAGGAAGGGATATAGGTTCTTAAGCTCTTTCTTATGCATTTTTAGGAATGTAGGATTATGTGGCATACGCGTCAGCCCGTAATGCAGCCCAAAGATCAAGTCAGTCAGGATTGGTCATTGTTTAACTTTTTGTCACTTGAAAAATAATAGCATTTGAAAGGTAGTCATAATTGAACCATGTCCACTGTTAATACCAAGGAATAGGCTAGCGATATTGTCCACGTTAAAGGCACAACAGTGAAGGAAGGGATATAGGTTCTTAAGCTCTTTCTTATGCATTTTTAGGAATATAGGATTATGTGGCATACGCGTCTGCCTGTACTGCAGCCCATAGATCAAGTCAGTCAGGATTGGTTAGTGATCTAGTGCAGAAAAACATGCCAAAATGGTCAAATGAGTTGGGTTCTTAGGTCAAGCATTAAGTTTCTCTTGTTCAATTTTCTTGTTTGAAAACATTGGATTGAGTGGTGTTTTTGTTATTTGCAAGATTACCTCTGTTATGTTAATTTTTGGGGGTCATACAAAAATTTTAGGGTCACTTTTTTAAATGCCTTATTTATGCTACTTTAATGTACATTTTTGGACTTTTCTCTCTGACTCCACCGACTCGAAACGGGAACTTTATCTGACAAGACTGGGATATTTGTTGCATTAGTTGATTATTCTTTTTTCATAATTTCAAGGTGTTCACTTGTGGAAGGGCCAGTAAAACAGTTTTCAAGTTCTTTCGGGTTTTTCCCCCCCCCCCCGGCTCATCTGCTGTTATATTTCAAAAATCGTCTAGAATACACAGAGCGTTAACATTCAAAGCGTGGCGACAAATTGACCTTCCTATAGTAAACAAACCCTAAAATGTGTGACTGTGTCAGAAAGTAGCCAGTTGGTAGCAATTCATGTTCTTTAATGCTTTCTTTTTGCAGTATGGGCAGATATTCTAAATAAATTTGGTTTTGGACACTGGGCGCCATATCATAAACTCTCAATATAATTAATCATGGCGTACGAAAACTTTTTTCTCCGCATAGATTTCAAAAAGCATCTAGAATACACAGGCCATACAGGTTAAAAGCGCTGCGACAAATTGACCTTCCTATAGTTATTCTGTTCCTAGGTGTTTATTAATAAACAGAGCTTCATATGTGTGACTGTGTCAGAAAGTAGCCAGTAGGTGGCAATCCGTCCTCAGTAATGCTTTTTTTTTTTTTGTGCAGTACGGGCAGATTTTCTAAGGAAATTTGATTTCAGACACCGGGCACCCTATCATAAAGTCTCAATATGAATAATCTTGGCCTACAAAAACCGCTTTGTCGGTAAATATTTCAAAAAGCACTATAGGATACACAGGCTGCACACATCAAAAGTGCCGCGACAAATTGACCTTCCTATAGTTATTCTGTTCCTAGGTGTTTATTAATAAACAGAGCTTCATATGTGTGACTGTGTCAGAAAGTAGCCAGTAGGTGGCAATCCGTCCTCAGTAATGCTTTTTTTTTTTTTTGCAGTACGGGCAGATTTTCTAAGGAAATTTCGTTTCAGACACTGGGCGCCCTATCATAAACTCTCAATATAATTAATCATGGCGTACGAAAACTTTTTTCTCTGCATATATTTCAAAAAGTGTCTAGAATACACAGGCCATACAGGTTTAAAGCGATGCGACAAATTGACCTTCCTATAGTTATTCTGTTCATAGGTATTTATTAGTAAACAGAGCTTCAAATGTGTGACTGTGTCAGAAAGTAGCCAGTAGGTGGCAATCCGTCCTCAGTAATGCTTTTTTTTTTCTTTGCAGTACGGGCAGATTTTCTAAGGAAATTTGGTTTCAGACACCGGGCACCCTATCATAAAGTCTAAATATGAATAATCTTGGCCTACAAAAACCGCTTTCTCGGTAAATATTTCAAAAAGCACCATAGGATACACAGGCTGCACACGTCAAAAGTGCAGCGACAAATTGACCTTCCTATAGTTATTCTGTTCCTAGGTATTTATTAGTAAACACAGCTTCAAATGTGTGACTGTGTCAGAAAGTAGCCAGTAGGTAGCACTCCGTCCTCAGTAATGCTATTTTTTTTTCTTTGCAGTACGGGCAGATTTTCTAAGGAAATTTGGTTTCAGACACCGGGCACCCTATCATAAAGTCTCAATATGAATAATCTTGGCCTACAAAAACCGCTTTCTCGGTAAATATTTCAAAAAGCACCATAGGATACACAGGCTGCACACGTTAAAAGTGCCGCGACAAATTGAAGTTTGTATAGTTATTCTGTACCTATTCATTTACCAGTAAACAGAGCTTCATATGTGTGACTGTCAGAAAAGAACCAGTCGGTAGCAATTAGTCTTCTGTAATGCTTTTCTTTTTGTGCAGTATGGGTAGATATTCTAAAAAATTTCGGTTTCTGACACTGGGCAATGTATCATTAACTCTCAATACAAATAATCATGGCGTACAAAATCTTCTCTCTCTGCATATACAAACCTTATCTTGCCCCTTGGTTTTCATCACAATGGCATGGTGTGCATTATAAACTATTGTTTCGATTGAAATGGTCTTTTTTGGTTGCATCAGAAACGACACAAACGACAAATTTTAGTGTGTCGGAAAAGAAATCATTGAGTCAAAAATGCAAGAAACACGCTTTGGACCAAACACTGCGTTCAGTGGCTTGAGAGGTATGGAGTGGGCACTTTGATAAACAATTCCTGGTCATAGTTTACCATTGGGTTCATGTAACACCCTTACCGATGGTGAGGTGTTCCATACCTCTTATGTCAATAGTTTGATTGGCATATAGGTGAATGCAGGTCAGGGAATAAGTGAACTGATAATGTGAGGTGAGAAAATGTTCAGCAGAAATGATCTACACAAAGTCTTTACATTTATTTGTATAATTTACACCTTGCCAAGACCCACACAGTCAAGAGCCTTTGCGTAAAATACACTTTTTTCCTGAAGAGGAAAGTCCAAGTCAATACTACAAACTTGCTATGGGTCCATGTTTAACCTTTGGTCACTTGAAAAATGATAGCATTCGAAAGGTTATCATTTTCAAACCCTGTCCAGTGTTGATACCAAGAAATAGGCTAGCAATATTGTCCGTGTTAAGTAGGATTATGTAGTACTACGCGTCTGCCCGTAATGCAGCCCATACATCAAGTCAGTCAGGATTTGTCCTTGTTTAACTTTTGGTCACTTGAAAAATAAAAGCATTCGAAAGGCAGTCATAATCGAACCCTGTCCAGTGTTAATACCAAGGAAAAGGCTAGCAATATTGCCAGCGTTAAAGGGTCAACAGTAAAGGAAGGGATATAGGTCAATAAGCTCTTCTTTTGCATTTTTAGGAATGTAGGATTATGTAGTACTACGCGTCTGCCCGTAATGCAGCCCATACGTCAAGTCAGTCAGGATTGGTCATTGTTTAACATTTGGTCACTTGAAAAATGATACCATTCAAAAGGTAGTCATAATCAAACCCTGTCCAGTGTTTATACCTAGGAATAGGCTAGCGATATTGTCCGTGTTAAAGGCACAACAGTGAAGGAAGGGATATAGGTTCTTAAGCTCTTTCTTATGCATTTTTAGGAATATAGGATTATGTGGCATACGCGTCTGCCTGTACTGTAGCCCATAGATCAAGTCAGTCAGGATTGGTTAGTGATCTAGTGCAGAAAAACATGCCAAAATGGTCAAATGAGTTGGGTTCTTAGGTCAAGCATTAAGTTTCTCTTGTTCAATTTTCTTGTTTGAAAACATTGGATTGAGTGGTGTTTTTGTTATTTGCAACATTACCTCTGTTATGTTAATTTTAGGGGGGTCATACAAAAATTTTAGGGTCACTTTTTTAAATGCCTTATTTATGCTACTTTAATGTACATTTTTGGACTTTTCTCTGTGACTCCGTGACTCGAAACGGGAACTTTATCTGACAAGACTGGGATATTTGTTGCATTAGTTGATTATTCTTTTTTCATAATTTCAAGGTGTTCACTTGTGGAAGGGCCAGTAAAACAGTTTTCAAGTTCTTTCGGGTTTTTTTCCCCCCCCCCCGGCTCATCTGCTGTTATATTTCAAAAATCGTCTAGAATACACAGAGCGTTAACATTCAAAGCGTGGCGACAAATTGACCTTCCTATAGTAAACAAACCCTAAAATGTGTGACTGTGTCAGAAAGTAGCCAGTTGGTAGCAATTCATGTTCTTTAATGCTTTCTTTTTGCAGTATGGGCAGATATTCTAAATAAATTTGGTTTTGGACACTGGGCGCCATATCATAAACTCTCAATATAATTAATCATGGCGTACGAAAACTTTTTTCTCCGCATAGATTTCAAAAAGCATCTAGAATACACAGGCCATACAGGTTAAAAGCGCTGCGACAAATTGACCTTCCTATAGTTATTCTGTTCCTAGGTGTTTATTAATAAACAGAGCTTCATATGTGTGACTGTGTCAGAAAGTAGCCAGTAGGTGGCAATCCGTCCTCAGTAATGTTTTTTTTTTTTTTTGCAGTACGGGCAGATTTTCCAAGGAAATTTGATTTCAGACACCGGGCACCCTATCATAAAGTCTCAATATGAATAATCTTGGCCTACAAAAACCGCTTTCTCGGTAAATATTTCAAAAAGCACTATAGGATACACAGGCTGCACACATCAAAAGTGCCGCGACAAATTGACCTTCCTATAGTTATTCTGTTCCTAGGTGTTTATTAATAAACAGAGCTTCATATGTGTGACTGTGTCAGAAAGTAGCCAGTAGGTGGCAATCCGTCCTCAGTAATGCTTTTTTTTTTTTTTTTTGCAGTACGGGCAGATTTTCTAAGGAAATTTCGTTTCAGACACTGGGCGCCCTATCATAAACTCTCAATATAATTAATCATGGCGTACGAAAACTTTTTTCTCTGCATATATTTCAAAAAGTGTCTAGAATACACAGGCCATACAGGTTTAAAGCGATGCGACAAATTGACCTTCCTATAGTTATTCTGTTCCTAGGTATTTATTAGTAAACAGAGCTTCAAATGTGTGACTGTGTCAGAAAGTAGCCAGTAGGTGGCAATCCGTCCTCAGTAATGCTTTTTTTTTTCTTTGCAGTACGGGCAGATTTTCTAAGGAAATTTGGTTTCAGACACCGGGCACCCTATCATAAAGTCTAAATATGAATAATCTTGGCCTACAAAAACCGCTTTCTCGGTAAATATTTAAAAAAGCACCATAGGATACACAGGCTGCACACGTCAAAAGTGCAGCGACAAATTGACCTTCCTATAGTTATTCTGTTCCTAGGTATTTATTAGTAAACACAGCTTCAAATGTGTGATTGTGTCAGAAAGTAGCCAGTAGGTAGCACTCCGTCCTCAGTAATGCAATTTTTTTTTTCTTTGCAGTACGGGCAGATTTTCTAAGGAAATTTGGTTTCAGACACCGGGCACCCTATCATAAAGTCTCAATATGAATAATCTTGGCCTACAAAAACCGCTTTCTCGGTAAATATTTCAAAAAGCACCATAGGATACACAGGCTGCACACGTCAAAAGTGCAGCGACAAATTGACCTTCCTATAGTTATTCTGTTCCTAGGTATTTATTAGTAAACACAGCTTCAAATGTGTGACTGTGTCAGAAAGTAGCCAGTAGGTAGCACTCCGTCCTCAGTAATGCAATTTTTTTTTTCTTTGCAGTACGGGCAGATTTTCTAAGGAAATTTGGTTTCAGACACCGGGCACCCTATCATAAAGTCTAAATATGAATAATCTTGGCCTACAAAAACCGCTTTCTCGGTAAATATTTCAAAAAGCACCATAGGATACACAGGCTGCACACGTTAAAAGTGCCGCGACAAATTGAAGTTTGTATAGTTATTCTGTACCTATTCATTTACCAGTAAACAGAGCTTCATATGTGTGACTGTCAGAAAAGAACCAGTCGGTAGCAATTAGTCTTCTGTAACGCTTTTCTTTTTGTGCAGTATGGGTAGATATTCTAAAAAATTTCGGTTTCTGACACTGGGCAATGTATCATTAACTCTCAATACAAATAATCATGGCGTACAAAATCTTCTCTCTCTGCATATACAAACCTTATCTTGCCCCTTGGTTTTCATCACAATGGCATGGTGTGCATTATAAACTATTGTTTCGATTGAAATGGTCTTTTTTGGTTGCATCAGAAACGATACAAACGACAAATTTTAGTGTGTCGGAAAAGAAATCATTGAGTCAAAAACGCAAGAAACACGCTTTGGACCAAACACTGCGTTCAGTGGCTTGAGAGGTATGGAGTGGGCACTTTGATAAACAATTCCTGGTCATAGTTTACCATTGGGTTCATGTAACACCCTTACCGATGGTGAGGTGTTCCATACCTCTTATGTCAATAGTTTGATTGGCATATAGGTGAATGCAGGTCTGGGAATAAGTGAACTGATAATGTGAGGTGAGAAAATGTTCAGCAGAAATGATCTACACAAAGTCTTTACATTTATTTGTATAATTTACACCTTGCCAAGACCCACACAGTCAAGAGCCTTTGCGTAAAATACACTTTTTTCCTGAAGAGGAAAGTCCAAGTCAATACTACAAACTTGCTATGGGTCCATGTTTAACCTTTGGTCACTTGAAAAATGATAGCATTCGAAAGGTTGTCATTTTCAAACCCTGTCCAGTGTTGATACCAAGAAATAGGCTAGCAATATTGTCCGTGTTAAGTAGGATTATGTAGTACTACGCGTCTGCCCGTAATGCAGCCCATACATCAAATCAGTCAGGATTTGTCCTTGTTTAACTTTTGGTCACTTGAAAAATAAAAGCATTCGAAAGGCAGTCATAATCGAACCCTGTCCAGTGTTAATACCAAGGAAAAGGCTAGCAATATTGCCAGCGTTAAAGGGTCAACAGTAAAGGAAGGGATATAGGTCAATAAGCTCTTCTTTTGCATTTTTAGGAATGTAGGATTATGTAGTACTACGCGTCTGCCCGTAATGCAGCCCATACGTCAAGTCAGTCAGGATTGGTCATTGTTTAACATTTGGTCACTTGAAAAATGATACCATTCAAAAGGTAGTCATAATCAAACCCTGTCCAGTGTTTATACCTAGGAATAGGCTAGCGATATTGTCCGTGTTAAAGGCACAACAGTGAAGGAAGGGATATAGGTTCTTAAGCTCTTTCTTATGCATTTTTAGGAATGTAGGATTATGTGGCATACGCGTCAGCCCGTAATGCAGCCCAAAGATCAAGTCAGTCAGGATTGGTCATTGTTTAACTTTTTGTCACTTGAAAAATAATAGCATTTGAAAGGTAGTCATAATTGAACCATGTCCACTGTTAATACCAAGGAATAGGCTAGCGATATTGTCCGCGTTAAAGGCACAACAGTGAAGGAAGGGATATAGGTTCTTAAGCTCTTTCTTATGCATTTTTAGGAATATAGGATTATGTGGCATACGCGTCTGCCTGTACTGCAGCCCATAGATCAAGTCAGTCAGGATTGGTTAGTGATCTAGTGCAGAAAAACATGCCAAAATGGTCAAATGAGTTGGGTTCTTAGGTCAAGCATTAAGTTTCTCTTGTTCAATTTTCTTGTTTGAAAACATTGGATTGAGTGGTGTTTTTGTTATTTGCAACATTACCTCTGTTATGTTAATTTTAGGGGGTCATACAAAAATTTTAGGGTCACTTTTTTAAATGCCTTATTTATGCTACTTTAATGTACATTTTTGGACTTTTCTCTGTGACTCCGTGACTCGAAACGGGAACTTTATCTGACAAGACTGGGATATTTGTTGCATTAGTTGATTATTCTTTTTTCATAATTTCAAGGTGTTCACTTGTGGAAGGGCCAGTAAAACAGTTTTCAAGTTCTTTCGGGTTTTTCCCCCCCCCCCCCGGCTCATCTGCTGTTATATTTCAAAAATCGTCTAGAATACACAGAGCGTTAACATTCAAAGCGTGGCGACAAATTGACCTTCCTATAGTAAACAAACCCTAAAATGTGTGACTGTGTCAGAAAGTAGCCAGTTGGTAGCAATTCATGTTCTTTAATGCTTTCTTTTTGCAGTATGGGCAGATATTCTAAATAAATTTGGTTTTGGACACTGGGCGCCATATCATAAACTCTCAATATAATTAATCATGGCGTACGAAAACTTTTTTCTCCGCATAGATTTCAAAAAGCATCTAGAATACACAGGCCATACAGGTTAAAAGCGCTGCGACAAATTGACCTTCCTATAGTTATTCTGTTCCTAGGTGTTTATTAATAAACAGAGCTTCATATGCGTGACTGTGTCAGAAAGTAGCCAGTAGGTGGCAATCCGTCCTCAGTAATGCTTTTTTTTTTTTTGCAGTACGGGCAGATTTTCTAAGGAAATTTGATTTCAGACACCGGGCACCCTATCATAAAGTCTCAATATGAATAATCTTGGCCTACAAAAACCGCTTTCTCGGTAAATATTTCAAAAAGCACTATAGGATACACAGGCTGCACACATCAAAAGTGCCGCGACAAATTGACCTTCCTATAGTTATTCTGTTCCTAGGTGTTTATTAATAAACAGAGCTTCATATGTGTGACTGTGTCAGAAAGTAGCCAGTAGGTGGCAATCCGTCCTCAGTAATGCTTTTTTTTTTTTGTGCAGTATGGGCAGATTTTCTAAGGAAATTTGATTTCAGACACCGGGCACCCTATCATAAAGTCTCAATATGAATAATCTTGGCCTACAAAAACCGCTTTCTCGGTAAATATTTCAAAAAGCACTGTAGGATACACAGGCTGCACACATCAAAAGTGCCGCGACAAATTGACCTTCCTATAGTTATTCTGTTCCTAGGTGTTTATTAATAAACAGAGCTTCATATGTGTGACTGTGTCAGAAAGTAGCCAGTAGGTGGCAATCCGTCCTCAGTAATGCTTTTTTTTTTTTTTTTGCAGTACGGGCAGATTTTCTAAGGAAATTTCGTTTCAGACACTGGGCGCCCTATCATAAACTCTCAATATAATTAATCATGGCGTACGAAAACTTTTTTCTCTGCATATATTTCAAAAAGTGTCTAGAATACACAGGCCATACAGGTTTAAAGCGATGCGACAAATTGACCTTCCTATAGTTATTCTGTTCCTAGGTATTTATTAGTAAACAGAGCTTCAAATGTGTGACTGTGTCAGAAAGTAGCCAGTAGGTGGCAATCCGTCCTCAGTAATGCTTTTTTTTTTCTTTGCAGTACGGGCAGATTTTCTAAGGAAATTTGGTTTCAGACACCGGGCACCCTATCATAAAGTCTAAATATGAATAATCTTGGCCTACAAAAACCGCTTTCTCGGTAAATATTTCAAAAAGCACCATAGGATACACAGGCTGCACACGTCAAAAGTGCAGCGACAAATTGACCTTCCTATAGTTATTCTGTTCCTAGGTATTTATTAGTAAACACAGCTTCAAATGTGTGACTGTGTCAGAAAGTAGCCAGTAGGTAGCACTCCGTCCTCAGTAATGCAATTTTTTTTTTCTTTGCAGTACGGGCAGATTTTCTAAGGAAATTTGGTTTCAGACACCGGGCACCCTATCATAAAGTCTCAATATGAATAATCTTGGCCTACAAAAACCGCTTTCTCGGTAAATATTTAAAAAAGCACCATAGGATACACAGGCTGCACACGTTAAAAGTGCCGCGACAAATTGAAGTTTGTATAGTTATTCTGTACCTATTCATTTACCAGTAAACAGAGCTTCATATGTGTGACTGTCAGAAAAGAACCAGTCGGTAGCAATTAGTCTTCTGTAATGCTTTTCTTTTTGTGCAGTATGGGCAGATATTCTAAAAAATTTCGGTTTCTGACACTGGGCAATGTATCATTAACTCTCAATACAAATAATCATGGCGTACAAAATCTTCTCTCTCTGCATATACAAACCTTATCTTGCCCCTTGGTTTTCATCACAATGGCATGGTGTGCATTATAAACTATTGTTTCGATTGAAATGGTCTTTTTTGGTTGCATCAGAAACGACACAAACGACAAATTTTAGTGTGTCGGAAAAGAAATCATTGAGTCAAAAACGCAAGAAACACGCTTTGGACCAAACACTGCATTCAGTGGCTTGAGAGGTATGGAGTGGGCACTTTGATAAACAATTCCTGGTCATAGTTTACCATTGGGTTCATGTAACACCCTTACCGATGGTGAGGTGTTCCATACCTCTTATGTCAATAGTTTGATTGGCATATAGGTGAATGCAGGTCAGGGAATAAGTGAACTGATAATGTGAGGTGAGAAAATGTTCAGCAGAAATGATCTACACAAAGTCTTTACATTTATTTGTATAATTTACACCTTGCCAAGACCCACACAGTCAAGAGCCTTTGCGTAAAATACACTTTTTTCCTGAAGAGGAAAGTCCAAGTCAATACTACAAACTTGCTATGGGTCCATGTTTAACCTTTGGTCACTTGAAAAATGATAGCATTCGAAAGGTTGTCATTTTCAAACCCTGTCCAGTGTTGATACCAAGAAATAGGCTAGCAATATTGTCCGTGTTAAGTAGCATTATGTAGTACTACGCGTCTGCCCGTAATGCAGCCCATACATCAAGTCAGTCAGGATTTGTCCTTGTTTAACTTTTGGTCACTTGAAAAATAAAAGCATTCGAAAAGCAGTCATAATCGAACCCTGTCCAGTGTTAATACCAAGGAAAAGGCTAGCAATATTGCCAGCGTTAAAGGGTCAACAGTAAAGGAAGGGATATAGGTCAATAAGCTCTTCTTTTGCATTTTTAGGAATGTAGGATTATGTAGTACTACGCGTCTGCCCGTAATGCAGCCCATACGTCAAGTCAGTCAGGATTGGTCATTGTTTAACATTTGGTCACTTGAAAAATGATACCATTCAAAAGGTAGTCATAATCAAACCCTGTCCAGTGTTTATACCTAGGAATAGGCTAGCGATATTGTCCGTGTTAAAGGCACAACAGTGAAGGAAGGGATATAGGTTCTTAAGCTCTTTCTTATGCATTTTTAGGCATATAGGATTATGTGGCATACGCGTCTGCCTGTACTGCAGCCCATAGATCAAGTCAGTCAGGATTGGTTAGTGATCTAGTGCAGAAAAACATGCCAAAATGGTCAAATGAGTTAGGTTCTTAGGTCAAGCATTAAGTTTCTCTTGTTCAATTTTCTTGTTTGAAAACATTGGATTGAGTGGTGTTTTTGTTATTTGCAAGATTACCTCTGTTATGTTAATTTTTGGGGGTCATACAAAAATTTTAGGGTCACTTTTATAAATGCCTTATTTATGCTACTTTAATGTACATTTTTGGACTTTTCTCTCTGACTCCACCAACTCGAAACGGGAACTTTATCTGACAAGACTGGGATATTTGTTGCATTAGTTGATTATTCTTTTTTCATAATTTCAAGGTGTTCACTTGTGGAAGGGCCAGTAAAACAGTTTTCAAGTTCTTTCGGGTTTTTTTCCCCCCCCCCCCGGCTCATCTGCTGTTATATTTCAAAAATCGTCTAGAATACACAGAGCGTTAACATTCAAAGCGTGGCGACAAATTGACCTTCCTATAGTAAACAAACCCTAAAATGTGTGACTGTGTCAGAAAGTAGCCAGTTGGTAGCAATTCATGTTCTTTAATGCTTTCTTTTTGCAGTATGGGCAGATATTCTAAATAAATTTGGTTTTGGACACTGGGCGCCATATCATAAACTCTCAATATAATTAATCATGGCGTACGAAAACTTTTTTCTCCGCATAGATTTCAAAAAGCATCTAGAATACACAGGCCATACAGGTTAAAAGCGCTGCGACAAATTGACCTTCCTATAGTTATTCTGTTCCTAGGTGTTTATTAATAAACAGAGCTTCATATGTGTGACTGTGTCAGAAAGTAGCCAGTAGGTGGCAATCCGTCCTCAGTAATGCTTTTTTTTTTTTGTGCAGTACGGGCAGATTTTCTAAGGAAATTTGATTTCAGACACCGGGCACCCTATCATAAAGTCTCAATATGAATAATCTTGGCCTACAAAAACCGCTTTCTCGGTAAATATTTCAAAAAGCACTATAGGATACACAGGCTGCACACATCAAAAGTGCAGCGACAAATTGACCTTCCTATAGTTATTCTGTTCCTAGGTGTTTATTAATAAACAGAGCTTCATATGTGTGACTGTGTCAGAAAGTAGCCAGTAGGTGGCAATCCGTCCTCAGTAATGCTTTTTTTTTTTGCAGTACAGGCAGATTTTCTAAGGAAGTTTCGTTTCAGACACTGGGCGCCCTATCATAAACTCTCAATATAATTAATCATGACGTACGAAAACTTTTTTCTCTGCATATATTTCAAAAAGTGTCTAGAATACACAGGCCATACAGGTTTAAAGCGATGCGACAAATTGACCTTCCTATAGTTATTCTGTTCATAGGTATTTATTAGTAAACAGAGCTTCAAATGTGTGACTGTGTCAGAAAGTAGCCAGTAGGTAGCAATCCGTCCTCAGTAATGCTTTTTTTTTTCTTTGCAGTACGGGCAGATTTTCTAAGGAAATTTGGTTTCAGACACCGGGCACCCTATCATAAAGTCTAAATATGAATAATCTTGGCCTACAAAAACCGCTTTCTCGGTAAATATTTCAAAAGCACCATAGGATACACAGGCTGCACACGTCAAAAGTGCAGCGACAAATTGACCTTCCTATAGTTATTCTGTTCCTAGGTGTTTATTAGTAAACAGAGCTTCAAATGTGTGACTGTGTCAGAAAGTAGCCAGTAGGTAGCACTCCGTCTTCAGTAATGCTTTTTTTTTTTTCTTTGCAGTACGGGCAGATTTTCTAAGGAAATTTAGTTTCAGACACCGGGCACCCTATAATAAAGTCTCAATATGAATAATCTTGGCCTACAAAAACCGCTTTCTCGGTAAATATTTCAAAAAGCACCATAGGATACACAGGCTGCACACGTTAAAAGTGCTGCGACAAATTGAAGTTTGTATAGTTATTCTGTACCTATTCATTTACCAGTAAACAGAGCTTCATATGTGTGACTGTCAGAAAAGAACCAGTCGGTAGCAATTAGTCTTCTGTAATGCTTTTCTTTTTGTGCAGTATGGGTAGATATTCTAAAAAATTTCGGTTTCTGACACTGGGCAATGTATCATTAACTCTCAATACAAATAATCATGGCGTACAAAATCTTCTCTCTCTGCATATACAAACCTTATCTTGCCCCTTGGTTTTCATCACAATGGCATGGTGTGCATTATAAACTATTGTTTCGATTGAAATGGTCTTTTTTGGTTGCATCAGAAACGACACAAACGACAAATTTTAGTGTGTCGGAAAAGAAATCATTGAGTCAAAAACGCAAGAAACACGCTTTGGACCAAACACTGCGTTCAGTGGCTTGAGAGGTATGGAGTGGGCACTTTGATAAACAATTCCTGGTCATAGTTTACCATTGGGTTCATGTAACACCCTTACCGATGGTGAGGTGTTCCATACCTCTTATGTCAATAGTTTGATTGGCATATAGGTGAATGCAGGTCAGGGAATAAGTGAACTGATAATGTGAGGTGAGAAAATGTTCAGCAGAAATGATCTACACAAAGTCTTTACATTTATTTGTATAATTTACACCTTGCGAAGACCCACACAGTCAAGAGCCTTTGCGTAAAATACACTTTTTTCCTGAAGAGGAAAGTTCAAGTCAATACTACAAACTTGCTATGGGTCCATGTTTAACCTTTGGTCACTTGAAAAATGATAGCATTCGAAAGGTTGTCATTTTCAAACCCTGTCCAGTGTTGATACCAAGAAATAGGCTAGCAATATTGTCCGTGTTAAGTAGGATTATGTAGTACTACGCGTCTGCCCGTAATGCAGCCCATACATCAAGTCAGTCAGGATTTGTCCTTGTTTAACTTTTGGTCACTTGAAAAATAAAAGCATTCGAAAGGCAGTCATAATCGAACCCTGTCCAGTGTTAATACCAAGGAAAAGGCTAGCAATATTGCCAGCGTTAAAGGGTCAACAGTAAAGGAAGGGATATAGGTCAATAAGCTCTTCTTTTGCATTTTTAGGAATGTAGGATTATGTAGTACTACGCGTCTGCCCGTAATGCAGCCCATACGTCAAGTCAGTCAGGATTGGTCATTGTTTAACATTTGGTCACTTGAAAAATGATACCATTCAAAAGGTAGTCATAATCAAACCCTGTCCAGTGTTTATACCTAGGAATAGGCTAGCGATATTGTCCGTGTTAAAGGCACAACAGTGAAGGAAGGGATATAGGTTCTTAAGCTCTTTCTTATGCATTTTTAGGAATGTAGGATTATGTGGCATACGCGTCAGCCCGTAATGCAGCCCAAAGATCAAGTCAGTCAGGATTGGTCATTGTTTAACTTTTTGTCACTTGAAAAATAATAGCATTTGAAAGGTAGTCATAATTGAACCATGTCCACTGTTAATACCAAGGAATAGGCTAGCGATATTGTCCACGTTAAAGGCACAACAGTGAAGGAAGGGATATAGGTTCTTAAGCTCTTTCTTATGCATTTTTAGGAATATAGGATTATGTGGCATACGCGTCTGCCTGTACTGCAGCCCATAGATCAAGTCAGTCAGGATTGGTTAGTGATCTAGTGCAGAAAAACATGCCAAAATGGTCAAATGAGTTGGGTTCTTAGGTCAAGCATTAAGTTTCTCTTGTTCAATTTTCTTGTTTGAAAACATTGGATTGAGTGGTGTTTTTGTTATTTGCAAGATTACCTCTGTTATGTTAATTTTTGGGGGTCATACAAAAATTTTAGGGTCACTTTTTTAAATGCCTTATTTATGCTACTTTAATGTACATTTTTGGACTTTTCTCTCTGACTCCACCGACTCGAAACGGGAACTTTATCTGACAAGACTGGGATATTTGTTGCATTAGTTGATTATTCTTTTTTCATAATTTCAAGGTGTTCACTTGTGGAAGGGCCAGTAAAACAGTTTTCAAGTTCTTTCGGGTTTCCCCCCCCCCCGGCTCATCTGCTGTTATATTTCAAAAATCGTCTAGAATACACAGAGCGTTAACATTCAAAGCGTGGCGACAAATTGACCTTCCTATAGTAAACAAACCCTAAAATGTGTGACTGTGTCAGAAAGTAGCCAGTTGGTAGCAATTCATGTTCTTTAATGCTTTCTTTTTGCAGTATGGGCAGATATTCTAAATAAATTTGGTTTTGGACACTGGGCGCCATATCATAAACTCTCAATATAATTAATCATGGCGTACGAAAACTTTTTTCTCCGCATAGATTTCAAAAAGCATCTAGAATACACAGGCCATACAGGTTAAAAGCGCTGCGACAAATTGACCTTCCTATAGTTATTCTGTTCCTAGGTGTTTATTAATAAACAGAGCTTCATATGTGTGACTGTGTCAGAAAGTAGCCAGTAGGTGGCAATCCGTCCTCAGTAATGCTTTTTTTTTTTTTGTGCAGTACGGGCAGATTTTCTAAGGAAATTTGATTTCAGACACCGGGCACCCTATCATAAAGTCTCAATATGAATAATCTTGGCCTACAAAAACCGCTTTGTCGGTAAATATTTCAAAAAGCACTATAGGATACACAGGCTGCACACATCAAAAGTGCCGCGACAAATTGACCTTCCTATAGTTATTCTGTTCCTAGGTGTTTATTAATAAACAGAGCTTCATATGTGTGACTGTGTCAGAAAGTAGCCAGTAGGTGGCAATCCGTCCTCAGTAATGCTTTTTTTTTTTTTTGCAGTACGGGCAGATTTTCTAAGGAAATTTCGTTTCAGACACTGGGCGCCCTATCATAAACTCTCAATATAATTAATCATGGCGTACGAAAACTTTTTTCTCTGCATATATTTCAAAAAGTGTCTAGAATACACAGGCCATACAGGTTTAAAGCGATGCGACAAATTGACCTTCCTATAGTTATTCTGTTCATAGGTATTTATTAGTAAACAGAGCTTCAAATGTGTGACTGTGTCAGAAAGTAGCCAGTAGGTGGCAATCCGTCCTCAGTAATGCTTTTTTTTTTCTTTGCAGTACGGGCAGATTTTCTAAGGAAATTTGGTTTCAGACACCGGGCACCCTATCATAAAGTCTAAATATGAATAATCTTGGCCTACAAAAACCGCTTTCTCGGTAAATATTTCAAAAAGCACCATAGGATACACAGGCTGCACACGTCAAAAGTGCAGCGACAAATTGACCTTCCTATAGTTATTCTGTTCCTAGGTATTTATTAGTAAACACAGCTTCAAATGTGTGACTGTGTCAGAAAGTAGCCAGTAGGTAGCACTCCGTCCTCAGTAATGCTATTTTTTTTTCTTTGCAGTACGGGCAGATTTTCTAAGGAAATTTGGTTTCAGACACCGGGCACCCTATCATAAAGTCTCAATATGAATAATCTTGGCCTACAAAAACCGCTTTCTCGGTAAATATTTCAAAAAGCACCATAGGATACACAGGCTGCACACGTTAAAAGTGCCGCGACAAATTGAAGTTTGTATAGTTATTCTGTACCTATTCATTTACCAGTAAACAGAGCTTCATATGTGTGACTGTCAGAAAAGAACCAGTCGGTAGCAATTAGTCTTCTGTAATGCTTTTCTTTTTGTGCAGTATGGGTAGATATTCTAAAAAATTTCGGTTTCTGACACTGGGCAATATATCATTAACTCTCAATACAAATAATCATGGCGTACAAAATCTTCTCTCTCTGCATATACAAACCTTATCTTGCCCCTTGGTTTTCATCACAATGGCATGGTGTGCATTATAAACTATTGTTTCGATTGAAATGGTCTTTTTTGGTTGCATCAGAAACGACACAAACGACAAATTTTAGTGTGTCGGAAAAGAAATCATTGAGTCAAAAATGCAAGAAACACGCTTTGGACCAAACACTGCGTTCAGTGGCTTGAGAGGTATGGAGTGGGCACTTTGATAAACAATTCCTGGTCATAGTTTACCATTGGGTTCATGTAACACCCTTACCGATGGTGAGGTGTTCCATACCTCTTATGTCAATAGTTTGATTGGCATATAGGTGAATGCAGGTCAGGGAATAAGTGAACTGATAATGTGAGGTGAGAAAATGTTCAGCAGAAATGATCTACACAAAGTCTTTACATTTATTTGTATAATTTACACCTTGCCAAGACCCACACAGTCAAGAGCCTTTGCGTAAAATACACTTTTTTCCTGAAGAGGAAAGTCCAAGTCAATACTACAAACTTGCTATGGGTCCATGTTTAACCTTTGGTCACTTGAAAAATGATAGCATTCGAAAGGTTGTCATTTTCAAACCCTGTCCAGTGTTGATACCAAGAAATAGGCTAGCAATATTGTCCGTGTTAAGTAGGATTATGTAGTACTACGCGTCTGCCCGTAATGCAGCCCATACATCAAGTCAGTCAGGATTTGTCCTTGTTTAACTTTTGGTCACTTGAAAAATAAAAGCATTCGAAAGGCAGTCATAATCGAACCCTGTCCAGTGTTAATACCAAGGAAAAGGCTAGCAATATTGCCAGCGTTAAAGGGTCAACAGTAAAGGAAGGGATATAGGTCAATAAGCTCTTCTTTTGCATTTTTAGGAATGTAGGATTATGTAGTACTACGCGTCTGCCCGTAATGCAGCCCATACGTCAAGTCAGTCAGGATTGGTCATTGTTTAACATTTGGTCACTTGAAAAATGATACCATTCAAAAGGTAGTCATAATCAAACCCTGTCCAGTGTTTATACCTAGGAATAGGCTAGCGATATTGTCCGTGTTAAAGGCACAACAGTGAAGGAAGGGATATAGGTTCTTAAGCTCTTTCTTATGCATTTTTAGGAATATAGGATTATGTGGCATACGCGTCTGCCTGTACTGTAGCCCATAGATCAAGTCAGTCAGGATTGGTTAGTGATCTAGTGCAGAAAAACATGCCAAAATGGTCAAATGAGTTGGGTTCTTAGGTCAAGCATTAAGTTTCTCTTGTTCAATTTTCTTGTTTGAAAACATTGGATTGAGTGGTGTTTTTGTTATTTGCAACATTACCTCTGTTATGTTAATTTTAGGGGGGTCATACAAAAATTTTAGGGTCACTTTTTTAAATGCCTTATTTATGCTACTTTAATGTACATTTTTGGACTTTTCTCTGTGACTCCGTGACTCGAAACGGGAACTTTATCTGACAAGACTGGGATATTTGTTGCATTAGTTGATTATTCTTTTTTCATAATTTCAAGGTGTTCACTTGTGGAAGGGCCAGTAAAACAGTTTTCAAGTTCTTTCGGGTTTTTTCCCCCCCCCCCCCGGCTCATCTGCTGTTATATTTCAAAAATCGTCTAGAATACACAGAGCGTTAACATTCAAAGCGTGGCGACAAATTGACCTTCCTATAGTAAACAAACCCTAAAATGTGTGACTGTGTCAGAAAGTAGCCAGTTGGTAGCAATTCATGTTCTTTAATGCTTTCTTTTTGCAGTATGGGCAGATATTCTAAATAAATTTGGTTTTGGACACTGGGCGCCATATCATAAACTCTCAATATAATTAATCATGGCGTACGAAAACTTTTTTCTCCGCATAGATTTCAAAAAGCATCTAGAATACACAGGCCATACAGGTTAAAAGCGCTGCGACAAATTGACCTTCCTATAGTTATTCTGTTCCTAGGTGTTTATTAATAAACAGAGCTTCATATGTGTGACTGTGTCAGAAAGTAGCCAGTAGGTGGCAATCCGTCCTCAGTAATGTTTTTTTTTTTTTTTGCAGTACGGGCAGATTTTCCAAGGAAATTTGATTTCAGACACCGGGCACCCTATCATAAAGTCTCAATATGAATAATCTTGGCCTACAAAAACCGCTTTCTCGGTAAATATTTCAAAAAGCACTATAGGATACACAGGCTGCACACATCAAAAGTGCCGCGACAAATTGACCTTCCTATAGTTATTCTGTTCCTAGGTGTTTATTAATAAACAGAGCTTCATATGTGTGACTGTGTCAGAAAGTAGCCAGTAGGTGGCAATCCGTCCTCAGTAATGCTTTTTTTTTTTTTTTTTGCAGTACGGGCAGATTTTCTAAGGAAATTTCGTTTCAGACACTGGGCGCCCTATCATAAACTCTCAATATAATTAATCATGGCGTACGAAAACTTTTTTCTCTGCATATATTTCAAAAAGTGTCTAGAATACACAGGCCATACAGGTTTAAAGCGATGCGACAAATTGACCTTCCTATAGTTATTCTGTTCCTAGGTATTTATTAGTAAACAGAGCTTCAAATGTGTGACTGTGTCAGAAAGTAGCCAGTAGGTGGCAATCCGTCCTCAGTAATGCTTTTTTTTTTCTTTGCAGTACGGGCAGATTTTCTAAGGAAATTTGGTTTCAGACACCGGGCACCCTATCATAAAGTCTAAATATGAATAATCTTGGCCTACAAAAACCGCTTTCTCGGTAAATATTTCAAAAAGCACCATAGGATACACAGGCTGCACACGTCAAAAGTGCAGCGACAAATTGACCTTCCTATAGTTATTCTGTTCCTAGGTATTTATTAGTAAACACAGCTTCAAATGTGTGATTGTGTCAGAAAGTAGCCAGTAGGTAGCACTCCGTCCTCAGTAATGCAATTTTTTTTTTCTTTGCAGTACGGGCAGATTTTCTAAGGAAATTTGGTTTCAGACACCGGGCACCCTATCATAAAGTCTCAATATGAATAATCTTGGCCTACAAAAACCGCTTTCTCGGTAAATATTTCAAAAAGCACCATAGGATACACAGGCTGCACACGTCAAAAGTGCAGCGACAAATTGACCTTCCTATAGTTATTCTGTTCCTAGGTATTTATTAGTAAACACAGCTTCAAATGTGTGACTGTGTCAGAAAGTAGCCAGTAGGTAGCACTCCGTCCTCAGTAATGCAATTTTTTTTTTCTTTGCAGTACGGGCAGATTTTCTAAGGAAATTTGGTTTCAGACACCGGGCACCCTATCATAAAGTCTAAATATGAATAATCTTGGCCTACAAAAACCGCTTTCTCGGTAAATATTTCAAAAAGCACCATAGGATACACAGGCTGCACACGTTAAAAGTGCCGCGACAAATTGAAGTTTGTATAGTTATTCTGTACCTATTCATTTACCAGTAAACAGAGCTTCATATGTGTGACTGTCAGAAAAGAACCAGTCGGTAGCAATTAGTCTTCTGTAACGCTTTTCTTTTTGTGCAGTATGGGTAGATATTCTAAAAAATTTCGGTTTCTGACACTGGGCAATGTATCATTAACTCTCAATACAAATAATCATGGCGTACAAAATCTTCTCTCTCTGCATATACAAACCTTATCTTGCCCCTTGGTTTTCATCACAATGGCATGGTGTGCATTATAAACTATTGTTTCGATTGAAATGGTCTTTTTTGGTTGCATCAGAAACGATACAAACGACAAATTTTAGTGTGTCGGAAAAGAAATCATTGAGTCAAAAACGCAAGAAACACGCTTTGGACCAAACACTGCGTTCAGTGGCTTGAGAGGTATGGAGTGGGCACTTTGATAAACAATTCCTGGTCATAGTTTACCATTGGGTTCATGTAACACCCTTACCGATGGTGAGGTGTTCCATACCTCTTATGTCAATAGTTTGATTGGCATATAGGTGAATGCAGGTCTGGGAATAAGTGAACTGATAATGTGAGGTGAGAAAATGTTCAGCAGAAATGATCTACACAAAGTCTTTACATTTATTTGTATAATTTACACCTTGCCAAGACCCACACAGTCAAGAGCCTTTGCGTAAAATACACTTTTTTCCTGAAGAGGAAAGTCCAAGTCAATACTACAAACTTGCTATGGGTCCATGTTTAACCTTTGGTCACTTGAAAAATGATAGCATTCGAAAGGTTGTCATTTTCAAACCCTGTCCAGTGTTGATACCAAGAAATAGGCTAGCAATATTGTCCGTGTTAAGTAGGATTATGTAGTACTACGCGTCTGCCCGTAATGCAGCCCATACATCAAGTCAGTCAGGATTTGTCCTTGTTTAACTTTTGGTCACTTGAAAAATAAAAGCATTCGAAAGGCAGTCATAATCGAACCCTGTCCAGTGTTAATACCAAGGAAAAGGCTAGCAATATTGCCAGCGTTAAAGGGTCAACAGTAAAGGAAGGGATATAGGTCAATAAGCTCTTCTTTTGCATTTTTAGGAATGTAGGATTATGTAGTACTACGCGTCTGCCCGTAATGCAGCCCATACGTCAAGTCAGTCAGGATTGGTCATTGTTTAACATTTGGTCACTTGAAAAATGATACCATTCAAAAGGTAGTCATAATCAAACCCTGTCCAGTGTTTATACCTAGGAATAGGCTAGCGATATTGTCCGTGTTAAAGGCACAACAGTGAAGGAAGGGATATAGGTTCTTAAGCTCTTTCTTATGCATTTTTAGGAATGTAGGATTATGTGGCATACGCGTCAGCCCGTAATGCAGCCCAAAGATCAAGTCAGTCAGGATTGGTCATTGTTTAACTTTTTGTCACTTGAAAAATAATAGCATTTGAAAGGTAGTCATAATTGAACCATGTCCACTGTTAATACCAAGGAATAGGCTAGCGATATTGTCCGCGTTAAAGGCACAACAGTGAAGGAAGGGATATAGGTTCTTAAGCTCTTTCTTATGCATTTTTAGGAATATAGGATTATGTGGCATACGCGTCTGCCTGTACTGCAGCCCATAGATCAAGTCAGTCAGGATTGGTTAGTGATCTAGTGCAGAAAAACATGCCAAAATGGTCAAATGAGTTGGGTTCTTAGGTCAAGCATTAAGTTTCTCTTGTTCAATTTTCTTGTTTGAAAACATTGGATTGAGTGGTGTTTTTGTTATTTGCAACATTACCTCTGTTATGTTAATTTTAGGGGGTCATACAAAAATTTTAGGGTCACTTTTTTAAATGCCTTATTTATGCTACTTTAATGTACATTTTTGGACTTTTCTCTGTGACTCCGTGACTCGAAACGGGAACTTTATCTGACAAGACTGGGATATTTGTTGCATTAGTTGATTATTCTTTTTTCATAATTTCAAGGTGTTCACTTGTGGAAGGGCCAGTAAAACAGTTTTCAAGTTCTTTCGGGTTTTTTTCCCCCCCCCCCGGCTCATCTGCTGTTATATTTCAAAAATCGTCTAGAATACACAGAGCGTTAACATTCAAAGCGTGGCGACAAATTGACCTTCCTATAGTAAACAAACCCTAAAATGTGTGACTGTGTCAGAAAGTAGCCAGTTGGTAGCAATTCATGTTCTTTAATGCTTTCTTTTTGCAGTATGGGCAGATATTCTAAATAAATTTGGTTTTGGACACTGGGCGCCATATCATAAACTCTCAATATAATTAATCATGGCGTACGAAAACTTTTTTCTCCGCATAGATTTCAAAAAGCATCTAGAATACACAGGCCATACAGGTTAAAAGCGCTGCGACAAATTGACCTTCCTATAGTTATTCTGTTCCTAGGTGTTTATTAATAAACAGAGCTTCATATGCGTGACTGTGTCAGAAAGTAGCCAGTAGGTGGCAATCCGTCCTCAGTAATGCTTTTTTTTTTTTTGCAGTACGGGCAGATTTTCTAAGGAAATTTGATTTCAGACACCGGGCACCCTATCATAAAGTCTCAATATGAATAATCTTGGCCTACAAAAACCGCTTTCTCGGTAAATATTTCAAAAAGCACTATAGGATACACAGGCTGCACACATCAAAAGTGCCGCGACAAATTGACCTTCCTATAGTTATTCTGTTCCTAGGTGTTTATTAATAAACAGAGCTTCATATGTGTGACTGTGTCAGAAAGTAGCCAGTAGGTGGCAATCCGTCCTCAGTAATGCTTTTTTTTTTTTGTGCAGTACGGGCAGATTTTCTAAGGAAATTTGATTTCAGACACCGGGCACCCTATCATAAAGTCTCAATATGAATAATCTTGGCCTACAAAAACCGCTTTCTCGGTAAATATTTCAAAAAGCACTGTAGGATACACAGGCTGCACACATCAAAAGTGCCGCGACAAACTGACCTTCCTATAGTTATTCTGTTCCTAGGTGTTTATTAATAAACAGAGCTTCATATGTGTGACTGTGTCAGAAAGTAGCCAGTAGGTGGCAATCCGTCCTCAGTAATGCTTTTTTTTTTTGCAGTACGGGCAGATTTTCTAAGGAAATTTCGTTTCAGACACTGGGCGCCCTATCATAAACTCTCAATATAATTAATCATGGCGTACGAAAACTTTTTTCTCTGCATATATTTCAAAAAGTGTCTAGAATACACAGGCCATACAGGTTTAAAGCGATGCGACAAATTGACCTTCCTATAGTTATTCTGTTCCTAGGTATTTATTAGTAAACAGAGCTTCAAATGTGTGACTGTGTCAGAAAGTAGCCAGTAGGTGGCAATCCGTCCTCAGTAATGCTTTTTTTTTTCTTTGCAGTACGGGCAGATTTTCTAAGGAAATTTGGTTTCAGACACCGGGCACCCTATCATAAAGTCTAAATATGAATAATCTTGGCCTACAAAAACCGCTTTCTCGGTAAATATTTCAAAAAGCACCATAGGATACACAGGCTGCACACGTCAAAAGTGCAGCGACAAATTGACCTTCCTATAGTTATTCTGTTCCTAGGTATTTATTAGTAAACACAGCTTCAAATGTGTGACTGTGTCAGAAAGTAGCCAGTAGGTAGCACTCCGTCCTCAGTAATGCAATTTTTTTTTTCTTTGCAGTACGGGCAGATTTTCTAAGGAAATTTGGTTTCAGACACCGGGCACCCTATCATAAAGTCTCAATATGAATAATCTTGGCCTACAAAAACCGCTTTCTCGGTAAATATTTCAAAAAGCACCATAGGATACACAGGCTGCACACGTTAAAAGTGCCGCGACAAATTGAAGTTTGTATAGTTATTCTGTACCTATTCATTTACCAGTAAACAGAGCTTCATATGTGTGACTGTCAGAAAAGAACCAGTCGGTAGCAATTAGTCTTCTGTAATGCTTTTCTTTTTGTGCAGTATGGGCAGATATTCTAAAAAATTTCGGTTTCTGACACTGGGCAATGTATCATTAACTCTCAATACAAATAATCATGGCGTACAAAATCTTCTCTCTCTGCATATACAAACCTTATCTTGCCCCTTGGTTTTCATCACAATGGCATGGTGTGCATTATAAACTATTGTTTCGATTGAAATGGTCTTTTTTGGTTGCATCAGAAACGACACAAACGACAAATTTTAGTGTGTCGGAAAAGAAATCATTGAGTCAAAAACGCAAGAAACACGCTTTGGACCAAACACTGCATTCAGTGGCTTGAGAGGTATGGAGTGGGCACTTTGATAAACAATTCCTGGTCATAGTTTACCATTGGGTTCATGTAACACCCTTACCGATGGTGAGGTGTTCCATACCTCTTATGTCAATAGTTTGATTGGCATATAGGTGAATGCAGGTCAGGGAATAAGTGAACTGATAATGTGAGGTGAGAAAATGTTCAGCAGAAATGATCTACACAAAGTCTTTACATTTATTTGTATAATTTACACCTTGCCAAGACCCACACAGTCAAGAGCCTTTGCGTAAAATACACTTTTTTCCTGAAGAGGAAAGTCCAAGTCAATACTACAAACTTGCTATGGGTCCATGTTTAACCTTTGGTCACTTGAAAAATGATAGCATTCGAAAGGTTGTCATTTTCAAACCCTGTCCAGTGTTGATACCAAGAAATAGGCTAGCAATATTGTCCGTGTTAAGTAGCATTATGTAGTACTACGCGTCTGCCCGTAATGCAGCCCATACATCAAGTCAGTCAGGATTTGTCCTTGTTTAACTTTTGGTCACTTGAAAAATAAAAGCATTCGAAAAGCAGTCATAATCGAACCCTGTCCAGTGTTAATACCAAGGAAAAGGCTAGCAATATTGCCAGCGTTAAAGGGTCAACAGTAAAGGAAGGGATATAGGTCAATAAGCTCTTCTTTTGCATTTTTAGGAATGTAGGATTATGTAGTACTACGCGTCTGCCCGTAATGCAGCCCATACGTCAAGTCAGTCAGGATTGGTCATTGTTTAACATTTGGTCACTTGAAAAATGATACCATTCAAAAGGTAGTCATAATCAAACCCTGTCCAGTGTTTATACCTAGGAATAGGCTAGCGATATTGTCCGTGTTAAAGGCACAACAGTGAAGGAAGGGATATAGGTTCTTAAGCTCTTTCTTATGCATTTTTAGGCATATAGGATTATGTGGCATACGCGTCTGCCTGTACTGCAGCCCATAGATCAAGTCAGTCAGGATTGGTTAGTGATCTAGTGCAGAAAAACATGCCAAAATGGTCAAATGAGTTAGGTTCTTAGGTCAAGCATTAAGTTTCTCTTGTTCAATTTTCTTGTTTGAAAACATTGGATTGAGTGGTGTTTTTGTTATTTGCAAGATTACCTCTGTTATGTTAATTTTTGGGGGTCATACAAAAATTTTAGGGTCACTTTTATAAATGCCTTATTTATGCTACTTTAATGTACATTTTTGGACTTTTCTCTCTGACTCCACCAACTCGAAACGGGAACTTTATCTGACAAGACTGGGATATTTGTTGCATTAGTTGATTATTCTTTTTTCATAATTTCAAGGTGTTCACTTGTGGAAGGGCCAGTAAAACAGTTTTCAAGTTCTTTCGGGTTTTTTTCCCCCCCCCCGGCTCATCTGCTGTTATATTTCAAAAATCGTCTAGAATACACAGAGCGTTAACATTCAAAGTGTGGCGACAAATTGACCTTCCTATAGTAAACAAACCCTAAAATGTGTGACTGTGTCAGAAAGTAGCCAGTTGGTAGCAATTCATGTTCTTTAATGCTTTCTTTTTGCAGTATGGGCAGATATTCTAAATAAATTTGGTTTTGGACACTGGGCGCCATATCATAAACTCTCAATATAATTAATCATGGCATACGAAAACTTTTTTCTCCGCATAGATTTCAAAAAGCATCTAGAATACACAGGCCATACAGGTTAAAAGCGCTGCGACAAATTGACCTTCCTATAGTTATTCTGTTCCTAGGTGTTTATTAATAAACAGAGCTTCATATGTGTGACTGTGTCAGAAAGTAGCCAGTAGGTGGCAATCCGTCCTCAGTAATGCTTTTTTTTTTTTGTGCAGTACGGGCAGATTTTCTAAGGAAATTTGATTTCAGACACCGGGCACCCTATCATAAAGTCTCAATATGAATAATCTTGGCCTACAAAAACCGCTTTCTCGGTAAATATTTCAAAAAGCACTATAGGATACACAGGCTGCACACATCAAAAGTGCAGCGACAAATTGACCTTCCTATAGTTATTCTGTTCCTAGGTGTTTATTAATAAACAGAGCTTCATATGTGTGACTGTGTCAGAAAGTAGCCAGTAGGTGGCAATCCGTCCTCAGTAATGCTTTTTTTTTTTTTTTTTGCAGTACGGGCAGATTTTCTAAGGAAATTTCGTTTCAGACACTGGGCGCCCTATCATAAACTCTCAATATAATTAATCATGGCGTACGAAAACTTTTTTCTCTGCATATATTTCAAAAAGTGTCTAGAATACACAGGCCATACAGGTTTAAAGCGATGCGACAAATTGACCTTCCTATAGTTATTCTGTTCATAGGTATTTATTAGTAAACAGAGCTTCAAATGTGTGACTGTGTCAGAAAGTAGCCAGTAGGTAGCAATCCGTCCTCAGTAATGCTTTTTTTTTTCTTTGCAGTACGGGCAGATTTTCTAAGGAAATTTGGTTTCAGACACCGGGCACCCTATCATAAAGTCTAAATATGAATAATCTTGGCCTACAAAAACCGCTTTCTCGGTAAATATTTCAAAAGCACCATAGGATACACAGGCTGCACACGTCAAAAGTGCAGCGACAAATTGACCTTCCTATAGTTATTCTGTTCCTAGGTGTTTATTAGTAAACAGAGCTTCAAATGTGTGACTGTGTCAGAAAGTAGCCAGTAGGTAGCACTCCGTCTTCAGTAATGCTTTTTTTTTTTTCTTTGCAGTACGGGCAGATTTTCTAAGGAAATTTAGTTTCAGACACCGGGCACCCTATAATAAAGTCTCAATATGAATAATCTTGGCCTACAAAAACCGCTTTCTCGGTAAATATTTCAAAAAGCACCATAGGATACACAGGCTGCACACGTTAAAAGTGCTGCGACAAATTGAAGTTTGTATAGTTATTCTGTACCTATTCATTTACCAGTAAACAGAGCTTCATATGTGTGACTGTCAGAAAAGAACCAGTCGGTAGCAATTAGTCTTCTGTAATGCTTTTCTTTTTGTGCAGTATGGGTAGATATTCTAAAAAATTTCGGTTTCTGACACTGGGCAATGTATCATTAACTCTCAATACAAATAATCATGGCGTACAAAATCTTCTCTCTCTGCATATACAAACCTTATCTTGCCCCTTGGTTTTCATCACAATGGCATGGTGTGCATTATAAACTATTGTTTCGATTGAAATGGTCTTTTTTGGTTGCATCAGAAACGACACAAACGACAAATTTTAGTGTGTCGGAAAAGAAATCATTGAGTCAAAAACGCAAGAAACACGCTTTGGACCAAACACTGCGTTCAGTGGCTTGAGAGGTATGGAGTGGGCACTTTGATAAACAATTCCTGGTCATAGTTTACCATTGGGTTCATGTAACACCCTTACCGATGGTGAGGTGTTCCATACCTCTTATGTCAATAGTTTGATTGGCATATAGGTGAATGCAGGTCAGGGAATAAGTGAACTGATAATGTGAGGTGAGAAAATGTTCAGCAGAAATGATCTACACAAAGTCTTTACATTTATTTGTATAATTTACACCTTGCGAAGACCCACACAGTCAAGAGCCTTTGCGTAAAATACACTTTTTTCCTGAAGAGGAAAGTTCAAGTCAATACTACAAACTTGCTATGGGTCCATGTTTAACCTTTGGTCACTTGAAAAATGATAGCATTCGAAAGGTTGTCATTTTCAAACCCTGTCCAGTGTTGATACCAAGAAATAGGCTAGCAATATTGTCCGTGTTAAGTAGGATTATGTAGTACTACGCGTCTGCCCGTAATGCAGCCCATACATCAAGTCAGTCAGGATTTGTCCTTGTTTAACTTTTGGTCACTTGAAAAATAAAAGCATTCGAAAGGCAGTCATAATCGAACCCTGTCCAGTGTTAATACCAAGGAAAAGGCTAGCAATATTGCCAGCGTTAAAGGGTCAACAGTAAAGGAAGGGATATAGGTCAATAAGCTCTTCTTTTGCATTTTTAGGAATGTAGGATTATGTAGTACTACGCGTCTGCCCGTAATGCAGCCCATACGTCAAGTCAGTCAGGATTGGTCATTGTTTAACATTTGGTCACTTGAAAAATGATACCATTCAAAAGGTAGTCATAATCAAACCCTGTCCAGTGTTTATACCTAGGAATAGGCTAGCGATATTGTCCGTGTTAAAGGCACAACAGTGAAGGAAGGGATATAGGTTCTTAAGCTCTTTCTTATGCATTTTTAGGAATGTAGGATTATGTGGCATACGCGTCAGCCCGTAATGCAGCCCAAAGATCAAGTCAGTCAGGATTGGTCATTGTTTAACTTTTTGTCACTTGAAAAATAATAGCATTTGAAAGGTAGTCATAATTGAACCATGTCCACTGTTAATACCAAGGAATAGGCTAGCGATATTGTCCACGTTAAAGGCACAACAGTGAAGGAAGGGATATAGGTTCTTAAGCCCTTTCTTATGCATTTTTAGGAATATAGGATTATGTGGCATACGCGTCTGCCTGTACTGCAGCCCATAGATCAAGTCAGTCAGGATTGGTTAGTGATCTAGTGCAGAAAAACATGCCAAAATGGTCAAATGAGTTGGGTTCTTAGGTCAAGCATTAAGTTTCTCTTGTTCAATTTTCTTGTTTGAAAACATTGGATTGAGTGGTGTTTTTGTTATTTGCAAGATTACCTCTGTTATGTTAATTTTTGGGGGTCATACAAAAATTTTAGGGTCACTTTTTTAAATGCCTTATTTATGCTACTTTAATGTACATTTTTGGACTTTTCTCTCTGACTCCACCGACTCGAAACGGGAACTTTATCTGACAAGACTGGGATATTTGTTGCATTAGTTGATTATTCTTTTTTCATAATTTCAAGGTGTTCACTTGTGGAAGGGCCAGTAAAACAGTTTTCAAGTTCTTTCGGGTTTTCCCCCCCCCCCCGGCTCATCTGCTGTTATATTTCAAAAATCGTCTAGAATACACAGAGCGTTAACATTCAAAGCGTGGCGACAAATTGACCTTCCTATAGTAAACAAACCCTAAAATGTGTGACTGTGTCAGAAAGTAGCCAGTTGGTAGCAATTCATGTTCTTTAATGCTTTCTTTTTGCAGTATGGGCAGATATTCTAAATAAATTTGGTTTTGGACACTGGGCGCCATATCATAAACTCTCAATATAATTAATCATGGCGTACGAAAACTTTTTTCTCCGCATAGATTTCAAAAAGCATCTAGAATACACAGGCCATACAGGTTAAAAGCGCTGCGACAAATTGACCTTCCTATAGTTATTCTGTTCCTAGGTGTTTATTAATAAACAGAGCTTCATATGTGTGACTGTGTCAGAAAGTAGCCAGTAGGTGGCAATCCGTCCTCAGTAATGCTTTTTTTTTTTTTGTGCAGTACGGGCAGATTTTCTAAGGAAATTTGATTTCAGACACCGGGCACCCTATCATAAAGTCTCAATATGAATAATCTTGGCCTACAAAAACCGCTTTGTCGGTAAATATTTCAAAAAGCACTATAGGATACACAGGCTGCACACATCAAAAGTGCCGCGACAAATTGACCTTCCTATAGTTATTCTGTTCCTAGGTGTTTATTAATAAACAGAGCTTCATATGTGTGACTGTGTCAGAAAGTAGCCAGTAGGTGGCAATCCGTCCTCAGTAATGCTTTTTTTTTTTTTTGCAGTACGGGCAGATTTTCTAAGGAAATTTCGTTTCAGACACTGGGCGCCCTATCATAAACTCTCAATATAATTAATCATGGCGTACGAAAACTTTTTTCTCTGCATATATTTCAAAAAGTGTCTAGAATACACAGGCCATACAGGTTTAAAGCGATGCGACAAATTGACCTTCCTATAGTTATTCTGTTCCTAGGTATTTATTAGTAAACAGAGCTTCAAATGTGTGACTGTGTCAGAAAGTAGCCAGTAGGTGGCAATCCGTCCTCAGTAATGCTTTTTTTTTTCTTTGCAGTACGGGCAGATTTTCTAAGGAAATTTGGTTTCAGACACCGGGCACCCTATCATAAAGTCTAAATATGAATAATCTTGGCCTACAAAAACCGCTTTCTCGGTAAATATTTCAAAAAGCACCATAGGATACACAGGCTGCACACGTCAAAAGTGCAGCGACAAATTGACCTTCCTATAGTTATTCTGTTCCTAGGTATTTATTAGTAAACACAGCTTCAAATGTGTGACTGTGTCAGAAAGTAGCCAGTAGGTAGCACTCCGTCCTCAGTAATGCTATTTTTTTTTCTTTGCAGTACGGGCAGATTTTCTAAGGAAATTTGGTTTCAGACACCGGGCACCCTATCATAAAGTCTCAATATGAATAATCTTGGCCTACAAAAACCGCTTTCTCGGTAAATATTTCAAAAAGCACCATAGGATACACAGGCTGCACACGTTAAAAGTGCCGCGACAAATTGAAGTTTGTATAGTTATTCTGTACCTATTCATTTACCAGTAAACAGAGCTTCATATGTGTCACTGTCAGAAAAGAACCAGTCGGTAGCAATTAGTCTTCTGTAATGCTTTTCTTTTTGTGCAGTATGGGTAGATATTCTAAAAAATTTCGGTTTCTGACACTGGGCAATGTATCATTAACTCTCAATACAAATAATCATGGCGTACAAAATCTTCTCTCTCTGCATATACAAACCTTATCTTGCCCCTTGGTTTTCATCACAATGGCATGGTGTGCATTATAAACTATTGTTTCGATTGAAATGGTCTTTTTTGGTTGCATCAGAAACGACACAAACGACAAATTTTAGTGTGTCGGAAAAGAAATCATTGAGTCAAAAACGCAAGAAACACGCTTTGGACCAAACACTGCGTTCAGTGGCTTGAGAGGTATGGAGTGGGCACTTTGATAAACAATTCCTGGTCATAGTTTACCATTGGGTTCATGTAACACCCTTACCGATGGTGAGGTGTTCCATACCTCTTATGTCAATAGTTTGATTGGCATATAGGTGAATGCAGGTCAGGGAATAAGTGAACTGATAATGTGAGGTGAGAAAATGTTCAGCAGAAATGATCTACACAAAGTCTTTACATTTATTTGTATAATTTACACCTTGCCAAGACCCACACAGTCAAGAGCCTTTGCGTAAAATACACTTTTTTCCTGAAGAGGAAAGTCCAAGTCAATACTACAAACTTGCTATGGGTCCATGTTTAACCTTTGGTCACTTGAAAAATGATAGCATTCGAAAGGTTGTCATTTTCAAACCCTGTCCAGTGTTGATACCAAGAAATAGGCTAGCAATATTGTCCGTGTTAAGTAGGATTATGTAGTACTACGCGTCTGCCCGTAATGCAGCCCATACATCAAGTCAGTCAGGATTTGTCCTTGTTTAACTTTTGGTCACTTGAAAAATAAAAGCATTCGAAAGGCAGTCATAATCGAACCCTGTCCAGTGTTAATACCAAGGAAAAGGCTAGCAATATTGCCAGCGTTAAAGGGTCAACAGTAAAGGAAGGGATATAGGTCAATAAGCTCTTCTTTTGCATTTTTAGGAATGTAGGATTATGTAGTACTACGCGTCTGCCCGTAATGCAGCCCATACGTCAAGTCAGTCAGGATTGGTCATTGTTTAACATTTGGTCACTTGAAAAATGATACCATTCAAAAGGTAGTCATAATCAAACCCTGTCCAGTGTTTATACCTAGGAATAGGCTAGCGATATTGTCCGTGTTAAAGGCACAACAGTGAAGGAAGGGATATAGGTTCTTAAGCTCTTTCTTATGCATTTTTAGGAATGTAGGATTATGTGGCATACGCGTCAGCCCGTAATGCAGCCCAAAGATCAAGTCAGTCAGGATTGGTCATTGTTTAACTTTTTGTCACTTGAAAAATAATAGCATTTGAAAGGTAGTCATAATTGAACCATGTCCACTGTTAATACCAAGGAATAGGCTAGCGATATTGTCCGCGTTAAAGGCACAACAGTGAAGGAAGGGATAGGTTCTTAAGCTCTTTCTTATGCATTTTTAGGAATATAGGATTATGTGGCATACGCGTCTGCCTGTACTGTAGCCCATAGATCAAGTCAGTCAGGATTGGTTAGTGATCTAGTGCAGAAAAACATGCCAAAATGGTCAAATGAGTTGGGTTCTTAGGTCAAGCATTAAGTTTCTCTTGTTCAATTTTCTTGTTTGAAAACATTGGATTGAGTGGTGTTTTTGTTATTTGCAACATTACCTCTGTTATGTTAATTTTAGGGGGGTCATACAAAAATTTTAGGGTCACTTTTTTAAATGCCTTATTTATGCTACTTTAATGTACATTTTTGGACTTTTCTCTGTGACTCCGTGACTCGAAACGGGAACTTTATCTGACAAGACTGGGATATTTGTTGCATTAGTTGATTATTCTTTTTTCATAATTTCAAGGTGTTCACTTGTGGAAGGGCCAGTAAAACAGTTTTCAAGTTCTTTCGGGTTTTCCCCCCCCCCCCCGGCTCATCTGCTGTTATATTTCAAAAATCGTCTAGAATACACAGAGCGTTAACATTCAAAGCGTGGCGACAAATTGACCTTCCTATAGTAAACAAACCCTAAAATGTGTGACTGTGTCAGAAAGTAGCCAGTTGGTAGCAATTCATGTTCTTTAATGCTTTCTTTTTGCAGTATGGGCAGATATTCTAAATAAATTTGGTTTTGGACACTGGGCGCCATATCATAAACTCTCAATATAATTAATCATGGCGTACGAAAACTTTTTTCTCCGCATAGATTTCAAAAAGCATCTAGAATACACAGGCCATACAGGTTAAAAGCGCTGCGACAAATTGACCTTCCTATAGTTATTCTGTTCCTAGGTGTTTATTAATAAACAGAGCTTCATATGTGTGACTGTGTCAGAAAGTAGCCAGTAGGTGGCAATCCGTCCTCAGTAATGTTTTTTTTTTTTTTTGCAGTACGGGCAGATTTTCCAAGGAAATTTGATTTCAGACACCGGGCACCCTATCATAAAGTCTCAATATGAATAATCTTGGCCTACAAAAACCGCTTTCTCGGTAAATATTTCAAAAAGCACTATAGGATACACAGGCTGCACACATCAAAAGTGCCGCGACAAATTGACCTTCCTATAGTTATTCTGTTCCTAGGTGTTTATTAATAAACAGAGCTTCATATGTGTGACTGTGTCAGAAAGTAGCCAGTAGGTGGCAATCCGTCCTCAGTAATGCTTTTTTTTTTTTGCAGTACGGGCAGATTTTCTAAGGAAATTTCGTTTCAGACACTGGGCGCCCTATCATAAACTCTCAATATAATTAATCATGGCGTACGAAAACTTTTTTCTCTGCATATATTTCAAAAAGTGTCTAGAATACACAGGCCATACAGGTTTAAAGCGATGCGACAAATTGACCTTCCTATAGTTATTCTGTTCCTAGGTATTTATTAGTAAACAGAGCTTCAAATGTGTGACTGTGTCAGAAAGTAGCCAGTAGGTGGCAATCCGTCCTCAGTAATGCTTTTTTTTTTCTTTGCAGTACGGGCAGATTTTCTAAGGAAATTTGGTTTCAGACACCGGGCACCCTATCATAAAGTCTAAATATGAATAATCTTGGCCTACAAAAACCGCTTTCTCGGTAAATATTTCAAAAAGCACCATAGGATACACAGGCTGCACACGTCAAAAGTGCAGCGACAAATTGACCTTCCTATAGTTATTCTGTTCCTAGGTATTTATTAGTAAACACAGCTTCAAATGTGTGAATGTGTCAGAAAGTAGCCAGTAGGTAGCACTCCGTCCTCAGTAATGCAATTTTTTTTTTCTTTGCAGTACGGGCAGATTTTCTAAGGAAATTTGGTTTCAGACACCGGGCACCCTATCATAAAGTCTCAATATGAATAATCTTGGCCTACAAAAACCGCTTTCTCGGTAAATATTTCAAAAAGCACCATAGGATACACAGGCTGCACACGTCAAAAGTGCAGCGACAAATTGACCTTCCTATAGTTATTCTGTTCCTAGGTATTTATTAGTAAACACAGCTTGAAATGTGTGACTGTGTCAGAAAGTAGCCAGTAGGTAGCACTCCGTCCTCAGTAATGCAATTTTTTTTTTCTTTGCAGTACGGGCAGATTTTCTAAGGAAATTTGGTTTCAGACACCGGGCACCCTATCATAAAGTCTAAATATGAATAATCTTGGCCTACAAAAACCGCTTTCTCGGTAAATATTTCAAAAAGCACCATAGGATACACAGGCTGCACACGTTAAAAGTGCCGCGACAAATTGAAGTTTGTATAGTTATTCTGTACCTATTCATTTACCAGTAAACAGAGCTTCATATGTGTCACTGTCAGAAAAGAACCAGTCGGTAGCAATTAGTCTTCTGTAACGCTTTTCTTTTTGTGCAGTATGGGTAGATATTCTAAAAAATTTCGGTTTCTGACACTGGGCAATGTATCATTAACTCTCAATACAAATAATCATGGCGTACAAAATCTTCTCTCTCTGCATATACAAACCTTATCTTGCCCCTTGGTTTTCATCACAATGGCATGGTGTGCATTATAAACTATTGTTTCGATTGAAATGGTCTTTTTTGGTTGCATCAGAAACGATACAAACGACAAATTTTAGTGTGTCGGAAAAGAAATCATTGAGTCAAAAACGCAAGAAACACGCTTTGGACCAAACACTGCGTTCAGTGGCTTGAGAGGTATGGAGTGGGCACTTTGATAAACAATTCCTGGTCATAGTTTACCATTGGGTTCATGTAACACCCTTACCGATGGTGAGGTGTTCCATACCTCTTATGTCAATAGTTTGATTGGCATATAGGTGAATGCAGGTCTGGGAATAAGTGAACTGATAATGTGAGGTGAGAAAATGTTCAGCAGAAATGATCTACACAAAGTCTTTACATTTATTTGTATAATTTACACCTTGCCAAGACCCACACAGTCAAGAGCCTTTGCGTAAAATACACTTTTTTCCTGAAGAGGAAAGTCCAAGTCAATACTACAAACTTGCTATGGGTCCATGTTTAACCTTTGG